>LT934124.1:38407381-38433211 GCA_900231445.1 Triticum turgidum subsp. durum
CATACACACACGCATACACACACACATACACACACACACACACACTACACACACATGTACGTACACACATACTGTAGCAACCTGACCCGAATGGATCGAATCTCTGTGCTTAAGTGTCATCCCTGGATCGGTATGCTGACACACACAGTACTCGAGGATTTATAACAGAGGTAAATCACATGTATAAAGTAACGTAAATACTATTACCTCAATCCATATAGTGGAAGTAACCAGGTTGTGGATTCCCATCAACACCAACGGCAAAGTTGAGTGTAGAAATCGTAACCCTAACGTAACACTTACTCGTCGTAAGATTCTTGCAACATGAGACGTTGCAGCCATGTAGGTCAGTACATTGAATGTACTGGCAAATTCACACCATAGGATAATGATGAATAAAGGCTATCACTACATGCATATTTGGCTGCTGGAAAAGCTCTATGGTTATAATGTTTTTGCGAAAAGCCAATTTTTCCCTACTGCAAAGGAATAAATTTTATTTAACTATCATGGTGGTTGTTAAACATTGAGAATGGTTGACAGCATTCTCAATCCCAATTAAGTATCATCATTAAAAACCCAACATCATTAATTAAAGTAACATGATGAGATTCACATGATAATCCAAGTACTAGATACTCAAAACGCCCATAACCGGGGACACGGCTAATCATGATTAGTTTATACACTCTGCAGAGGTTTGTGCACTTTTCCCCACAAGACTCGATCTCCTCCGTTTGTTTTCTCGCACTACATGGTGTTTGAGAAACGGATGACCGAGACATAGTCTTTCAGAAGCGCTAGCACCTTACGATTGGGTAGACCATACCACCTACATCCCCTACATTTGCTAGTCTACCACTGTAAGAGTTCACATGACTTAATCAACTATGCTAGAGCCCATAATAGCATGTGGCTGCACACAGAAGTTTCTAGCATGAATAATCTTATGATCCCTTTGAGCCTGGGTGGCGGCCCAAAAACAAACAGGCAATCCTGGAATACCCAAGTGCCTCAATCCACCCAGATGTGTATTAAAGTTGCCACCTTAAATAAACCATTAATTAACAATCTCACATCTGTCATGGAAATTCACTCGCCCAATCCACGTCTACTAGCATAGCATGTCATAATAAGCAAACGTAGAAGTAACTCCCAAGGGTTTGATAATAAAATAGGTAATAGGTACTACCTCATCTACTTCCCAAAACCCATATATTAATCAGATCCTAATCATGCAACTGTTTGAGGATTGATCTAATGCAATAAAACTGGGTAGTAAAAGTATGGTCAAAGTGTGAACTTGCCTGTACGGTTGATGAAGATGATTCACACTCAAAACTCTTGATAGTTCTACTCTTCGCACTCCGGTCATTCTATCGTGAGCAAGCAATAGTAACCACATATAAGCAATCACTCAAAAGATCGGAAAAAAATGAAGAAAACAAATCGGAAAAAATCAAAACCAAGCGAACAACTCTTGCAACATAAAAAAAATTCTAACAGTACCAAAACTATGTGAATTTGGCCTTATCAGAAAGTTTAGGTCAAGGGCTTCTATTTGCAAAAAGAATTTCTCAAATCGGAGTTATAAAACTCTAGTTATGATCAAACGAAATTCAAATACTAAAGTATTTGAAATCAAATTTTAAACTTTCCAAAAACATGTTGAAGTTGTTTTATTGGATAGAGGGGATCATAACAAAGAGGTGGGCATTGGTTTCATTGGATTTGGACAAACGGTGTAAAAGTTGTGAGCGTTTGAAGAATAGGGACTAAACTACCAATAAAATACTTACAAATAGGTCCCTGACCTCAAAAAGAAATCTCATATATGAATGTTCGCTGCCGAGGTTTATATAGTGAAAACGTCCACTGCCAACGCTAAACGAACGAACGTTCGTTAGCTAAACATACCGGCTTAAAAAAACGAAACCTAGATCTAATCCGGACCGTCGAACCTAGATCTAACGGATGAGGGAGGAGTTGGGAGGTACCGCGGCATGGAGGTCGCCGGCAACGAGAAAGACGACGGCGGCTGCTCGGCTCCGGTCATCGAGGAGAGCGGTGAAGGGCACGGGGAGGTGCGGCGTGGAGCGGCGCGTCCGATGGTGGCGTGGGCGGCGGTCGTCGGTGTCACGGGCGGCGGCTGCTGCGAGCGGATCTCTGGTGGAGCTCACAACTACGGCGTCGGAGTGCGGCGGCTAGGGAGGAGGAGAGAAAAGGGGGGTCGGGGTCCCGGGGCTCGCCTTATAAAGGCCAGGGAGGGGCGGTGGGTGGGCAAGGGGGCACGGAGGCCGGAGCGGACACGGCGGCGGCGGCGGACGGCGCGCTCAGGCGGGACTCCGCCCGGGGTCGGTGGCGATGGCGCGCTGGGCTAGGCCTTGGCCTGGCAGGAGCTGGGCCGGCCCAGTCGGCGAGAGGAGAAGATTCTTTTTTTAAACATTTTCAGACAAAGAAAAATAATAAAACCAAACAAATAAATATATTATATAGGCATATAATATATCAAAAATTTCAGAAAACGATTTCCTACAGCATGAACATTATTCTAGCTTAAAATAAAATCCACAACAATTCTAATAATTCAAACAGTGCTACTGACCTATTTAAAACCCAATAAAATCATTTTTAAAATACCAAAATGGTTTCAAATTTATTTTCGCCAATTTTCTACTGTAGGGAATCATGTTACCCTAATTTCATTATATTTTGTTTTTGGAGAAAAATAATTTGAATAAGACCCAAATAAGGCCAAATTGAGAATAATTTTCAACGAGGCTTTAAATTGGATTTCTTTTAAGCTCCAACTCATATTTCATATGTTTTGAAGAAGTCATTTTATCTTCTCTCATGAAAATCATTGAGTTGCTTGAAGTTTCCGAAATTGAAAAAATATTTCCAAATGAAATTCAAATCTCTTGAAAACCCTTTTCATGTATTTAAATGGAAGAAGTCATATTATCTTCACTCCAGGGTTTTGTGTTTGAAAAGTATTTGAATCCATGGAGATCAGAAAGCAAAGGTGAAAGTTTGGGAAAGTCCTTTTATTCCCTCTCATTTAACTTTCAAAAGTTTCCAATTTCACTCAATCAATCACACAACAATCAAACAAACAATCAAAACTATCTATTTAATATAACATTCCAAAATTTAGAATTTTGGGATGTTACACATACACACACACACACACACTACACACACATGTACGTACACACATACACACACACATTTTTTTACTTATTTTCGGTTTTCTCTTGTTTAGATGAATTAATTAATATAACTAGTTTATTTTTAGAATGTTAGAATGTTAATGTTAGATGAATTAGAACTAGTTTATTTTTAGTAAAAAAAATAGGTATATGAGATTATTTGAACTAGTTGAATTAATATAACTAGTTTATTTTTAGGAAGAAAATTTAGGTATATGAGATTATTTGAACTAGTTGGATTAATATAACTAGTTTAGTTTTAGGAAGAAAATTTAGGTATATGAGATTATTTGAACTAGTTGAATTAATATAACTAGTTTATTTTTAGTAAATGCTTAGTTGAACTAGTTGAATTAATAGAACTAGTTTATTTTTAGTAAGAAAATTTAGATATATGAGATTATTTGAACTAATTAAAATTTAGGTATATGAGATTATTTGAACTAGTTGAATTAATATAACTAGTTTATTTTTAGTAAATGCTTAGTTGAACTAGTTTAATTAATAGAACTAGTTTATTTTTAGTAAGAAAATTTAGGTATATGAGATTATTTGAACTAGTTGAATTAATATAACTAGTTTATTTTTAGTAAATGCTTAGTTGAACTAGTTGACTTAATAGAACTAGTTTATTTTTAGTAAGAAAATTTAGGTATATGAGATTATTTCAACTAGTTGAATTAATATAACTAGTTTATTTTTACTAAATGCTTAGTTGAACTAGTTGAATTAATATAACTAGTTTATTTTTAGTAAGAAAATTTAGGTATATGAGATTATTTGAATTAGTTGAATTAATATTGAATTAGTAAGTGTTTAATGTTTCGCCTATATGAACATAGGAAATGTCGTCTGACGACGGAAAAAAATTCATTATGTGTGAATACTGTGAAGACCAGCGCGGCTTGTGCGACAGAAATTTCCTTGTTGATGATAGGCGATTCAGCATCAAGCTGGATGAGACCTTCGAATTCGATACAGTAAGTCACAATGACAAGTCTGTTTTCGTAATTAAGCATGACTTATATATGCTTCATTTGCCTGACTTATAATTTTTAATTTTCACTATTCTACTAGCGCATCCCTACCATGCAAGATTTTTTGTCTTGGATAAGATAGGTTTCAATGCTATGGAAACTATGGAGGTAAAGAGAGTTTACCTGAAAACTGAGCATGGTTATGCTTTCAACGTAAAAGTATACAATGCAAACACGTACACCTATTTTGAATGCAAAACTTGACAAGCACTATGCAAGGCTTGTGCGATTGAGCCTGATATGGTTATCACCTTTGATATTCGTCTGGAAGATGATATTGAAGGTAATAGAGACATATGGGTCGATGTGCAGACGCCTCCAGTTCTACCATTATGTGAGTTCTTCTCAACTATATTTTTGTCTTTGAAATTGCTTATTCAAAAATAATTGACAACTAATTTCTATTGACAGCTTATTTCCATTCAAGCAAACATGTCCGACGGTTGGTAGACAGGACATACTACTGTTCCGGAGCTGAACTAAACTGCGAGGAGATAAGTCATTATGTTTCATGGCTTGAGGATCTTCATACTGTCAAGACAAATTTTCTTCCTGCACTTAGAAATGTTAGTACTCAAAATGTGCGACCAATAGTGATCGTATTGAACTACGGTCACATCTATTTAGGAATGATGGTAAGATTTTTACTATTTGTCCTCAGTGCATCTTTTGCATACATAATTTTTTTGCTAAACTTTCATTGCTAAGTATATTAATTAAGTTACGATGTTCTTCAATGGGGACTCCCGATGACAGTTGTGCCTCAGGGGATCGAGACTAAAGGTCGCATGTCAATTGTTAGCTTATGCCCAAGATATCCTTCATTGCACATGAGTGCATTCAGGATTTCTAGAAGCGATGAATGCTTAATAGTGAAAGATTGGAGGAAAATTGTTAACAATCGCAGAGAAGTACTAGGGGGCAGCAATGAGAAGCGCTTCCCACGATTAGGAGACAGGTTCATCTGCATGCTCCAGTATAATGAATCAGGAGAGCTATACATGTTCTATGCTATTTTACCTGAGAGGGAGTAGCAGGAGTGATTTAGCTAGTTCATGCTCTTAGTACTTGTCCTTCATGTCTGTGTTCTTCGTTCTGAACTTAATCTCAAAGAGTGATTTGCTTTTGTGGTGTTATATATGAACGCTTATAATATCATGACAATCATGTTGAACTCGATGATATTTTTGCTTCTGGTACAAGTGAATGTTTATTCTTTAAGCTACTGTTGGTGGTGATTAGATAGCGGTAATGACTATGATGATGATGATGATGAGTTATTATATCATTTAATGAAAGAAACCGCAGATTAGTTTCAGCTGGATGGATCCTACCTAAGTGATCAAGTATATATATGCCATATCCATATATATTATACTTGATCACCTAATTCGGTGATCAAGTATAATATGGATATGGCATATACTTGATCACTTAGCTAGTAGCTAGCTAGCTAGATCGATGCATCCCCAGTCGAAACTAATCCGCGGTACTTTCACCTAATGATTTAACAACTCTTTGTAATGTAAAACAATCACTAAATTAAATTGAAAACACAAAATTAAAGGGAAAAACACCCAAACATTTAGTACCGGTTGGTGTTACCAACCGGTACTAATGTACTACACGCACCCGGGCCTGGCTCGTGCCATGTGGAGGCACTTTAGCACCGGTTCGTGATGAACCGGTACTAAGGGGGGACCTTTAGTCCCCACTTTTAGTGCTGGTTGGCGAACCGGCACTAAAGGCTGTGACGAACCGGCACTAAAGGCCGGTTCTGCACTAGTGGTGTTTGACCTTTTCTTTGAACAGATTGGCATTCTCATAGGCTTGGGTTCTCCATTCATCAAGTGAGCTAATATCAAATAACCTCTTCTCACCAGCAACTGTGAAGTCACAATTGAGCTCTTTAATAGCCCAGTATGCTTTATGTTCAAGTTCAAGAGGTAAGTGACATGTTTTTCCATAAACCATCTTATACGGAGACATACCCATAGGATTTTTATATGCAGTTCTATAGGCACATGATGCATCATCAAGTTTTTTGGACCAGTTCTCTCTAGATCTATTCACAATCTTTTGCAAAATTAATTTGAGCTCTCTATTGCTCAACTCTACTTGACCACTAGGCTGTGGGTGATAAGGAGATGCGATTCTATGTTAAACATCATACTTAGCAAGCATCTTACGGAAAGCACCATGAATAAAATGTGAACCACCATCAGTCATAAGATATGTAGGGACTCCAAACCTCGGAAAAATAACTTCTTTAAGCATTTTAATAGAAGTGTTATGATCAGCACTACTAGTTGGAATAGCTTCTAGCCACTTAGTAACATAATCAACAACAACTAAAATATGTGTATAACCATTAGAGGCAGGAAAAGGTCCCATATAATCAAAGCCCCAAACATCAAATGGTTCAATAACAAGAGAATAATTCATAGGCATTTCTTGATGTCTACTAATATTACCAATTCTTTGACATTCATCACAAGATAATACAAACTTACGAGCATCTTTGAAGATAGTAGGCCAATAAAAACCAGATTGCAATACCTTATGTGCAATTCTATCTCCAGTGTGGTGTCCTCCATATGATTCAAAATGACACTTGCGTATGATCTGTTCCTGTTCATGCTCAGGTACACAACGTCTAATAACACCATCTACTCCTTTATATAGGTGTGGGTCATCCAAAAGTAATGTCTTAAATCATAAAAGATTTTTTTCTTTTGCTGGTATGTGAAACTAGGTGGTATAAATTTAGCAACAATGTAATTAGCATAATCAACATACCAAGGAGCAGTACGAGAAGCATTAATGACCACTAATTGTTCATCAGGAAAGCTATCATCAATATGTAGTGGGTCATCAAGAACATTCTCTAACCTAGACAAGTTGTGTGCAACGGGGTTCTCGGCTCCCTTTCTATCAATAATATGCAAATCAAATTCTTGGAGTAAGAGAACCCATCTAATGAGTCTAGGCTTAGCATCTTTCTTTTCCATAAGATATTTAATAGTAGCATGATCAGTGTGAAGAGTAACTTTGGAATCAACAATATAAGGTCTAAACTTATCACAAGCAAACACAACTGCTAAGAACTCTTTTTCAGTAGTAGCATAATTTCTCTGGGCAGTATCAAGAGTTTTACTAGCATACTGGATAACATTCAATTTCTTATCAACTCTTTGCCCTAGAACAACACCTACAACATAATCACTAGGATCACACATAATTTTAAAAGGTAAATTCCAATCAGGTGGCTGAACAATAGGTGCAGTGATCAAAGCTTTCTTAAGTACTTCAAATGCTTCTACACAATCATCATCAAAGACAAAAGGAATATCTTTTTGCAATAAATTAGTCAGAGGCCTAGAGATTTTAGAAAAGTCCTTAATGAACCTCCTATAAAAAACGGCATGACCAAGGAAACTTCTTATACCTTTTATGTCCTTGGGACATGGCATCTTTTCAATAGCATCAACTTTAGCTTTATCAACTTCAATACCTCTCTCGGAAATCTTATGCCCCAAGACAATGCCTTCATTAACCATAAAGTGGCACTTTTCCCAATTCAACATGAGACTAGTGTCTTCACATCTATGCAAAACTCGATCAAGGTTGCTCAAGCAATCATCAAAAGAGGATCCATAAACGGGGAAATCATCCATGAATACCTTATAAATCTTTTCACAAAAATCAAAGAATATAGCCATCATGCATCTTTGAAGGGTAGCAGGTGCATTACATAAACCAAAAGGCATACGTCTATAAGCAAAAGTACCAAAAGGGCAAGTAAAAGTAGTTTTTGATTGATCCTTCGCTGACACATGTATTTGAGAGAAACCAGAATAACCATCTAGAAAGCAGAAATGTGTGTGTTTGGATAGTATTTCTAGCATTTGATCAATAAAAGGTAAAGGGTAATGATCTTTCTTAGTAGCTTTATTTAATTTACGGAAATCAATTACCATCCTATAACCTGTAATAATTCTTTGCGGGATCAATTCATCTTTATCATTAGGAATGACAGTAATACCTCCCTTTTTAGGAACACAATGGACAGGGCTTACCCAATCACTATCAGCAACGGGATAAATTATACCTCCCTCAAGAAGCTTTAGTATCTCCTTCCTTACCACTTCTTTCATCATAGGATTTAACCGTCGTTGAGGATCTCTAACTGGTTTGGTGTCTTTATCCACATTTATTTTGTGTTGGCATAGAGTGGGACTAATTCCCTTAAGATCATCTAGAGTATATCCAATAGCAGCATGGTGCTTCTTCAGAGCTTTCAATAATCTTTCTTCTTCTTGCTCTGAAAGGTTAGCACTAATAATAACATGATATATTTTCTTTTCATCAAGATAAGCATACTTAAGATTATGAGGTAATGGTTTGAGTTCAAACACGGGATCACCCTTGGGTGGAGGGGGATCCCCTAGGATTTCAACAGGTAAGTTGTGTTTCAGAATAGGTTCCTGTTGAAGGAACACTTCATCTATTTCCCTTCTTTCATTCATAAACATATCATTTTCATGGTCTAGCGAATATTGTTCTAACGGATCAGTAGGAGGTACGGCAATATAAGCAAGACCAATTATTTCATCTTTACTAGGTAATTCTTTATCATGGGGTTGTCTGTGAAACTTAGCAAAATTAAACTCATGATACATATCACCCAAGCCAATTGTAACAATATCCTTTTCCCAATCAATCCTAGCTTTAACAGTATTCAAGAAGGGTCTACCAAATATAATGGGACAAAAGTCATCTTGTGGGGAACCAAGAACAAGGAAATCAGCAGGATATTTAACTTTCCCACACAAGACTTCAACATATCTAACAATCCCAACTAGTTTAATGGTGTCCCTATTAGCAAGCTTAATGGTAACATCAATATCTTCTATTTCAGCGGGTGCATTATCATGCATAATTTCTTTATATAAGTCATAGGGTATTGCACTAGCACTAGCACCCATATCACATAAGCCATGATAACATTGATCTCCTATTTTAACAGAAATAACAGGCATGCCTACAACAAGTCTATGTATCTTAGCATCTGGTCTAACAATATTAGCAGTCTCACCACAGAAATAAATAACATGCCCATCTAAATTATCATCCAAGAGAACTTTAACCATAGCAATACTAGGTTCAATTTTGATTTTCTTAGGAGGTGTAAAAGTTCTAGTATTACTCTTACGAACAACAGTCAAAGTTTTAGCATGATCCTTTATCCTAACAGGAAAAGGAGGTTTCTCAACATAAGTAGTAGGAACAACAGGATCATTATAAGTGATAGTATTTTCTTCAAATGTAATAGGTGCAACTACTTTTACTTCAATGGGAGGATTATATTTAAACCACTTCTCCTTAGGGGATCAGCGTGAGTAGCAAAATATTCACAAAAAGAAGCTACTATCTCAGAGTCAAGTCCATACTTAGCGCTAAATCCACGAAATACATCAGTATCCATAAAAGATTTAACACAATCAAACTTAGGTGTTATACCTGACTCCTTACCATCGTCGGAACCCCAATCTTCAGAGTTGCGTTTAATTCTTTCCAATAAATCCCATTTGAATTCAATAGTCTTCAGCATATAGGAACCAGCACAGGAAGTATCAAGCATGTTGCGGTCATTGGGAGAAAGCCGAGCATAAATTTTTTGAATAATCATTTCTCTGGAGAGCTCATGATTGGGGCATGAATATAACATTGACTTAAGCCTCCCCCAAGCTTGAGCGATGCTTTATCCTTCGCGAGGCCAGAAATTATATATGTAATTACGATCATGATGAACAAGATGCATAGGATAGAACTTCTAGTGAAATTCCAACTTCAATCATTTATAATTCCAAGATCCCGTATCATCACATAGCCTATACCATGTCAATGCGTCTCCCTTCAAAGATAAAGGGAAGACCTTCCTTTTGACAACATCATCGGGAATACCTGTAAGCTTAAATAATCCACAAACTTCATCCACAAAGATAAGGTGTAAATCGGGATGCAATGTTCTATCTCCTGCAAAGGGATTAGCTAGCAGTTTCTCTATCATACCTGAAGGAACCTCAAAGTAAATAGTAGGTTCAGTAGGTTGAGGAGCAACTCTTTGCTCTTTTGGTCGGGGTGAAGATACCCCGAACAAGCCCCTCAAAGGATTAGTTTCCATAGTAAGAAGTGACAGAAAATTTCAGCACACTATATAAATGTTTCCTTACCAAGTTCCACTCACCAAAGGCGCTTCACTCCCCGGCAACGGCGCCAGAAAGGAGTCTTGATGACCCACAAGTGTAGGGGATCTATCGTAATCCTTTCGATAAGTAAGAGTGTCGAACCCAACGAGGAGCACAAGGAAATGACAAGCGGTTTTCAGTAAGGTTTTCTCTGCAAGCACTGAAATTGTAGGTAACAGATAGTTTTGTGATAAGATAAATTGTAACGAGTAACAAGCAATGAAAGTAAACTAAGTTCAGCAAGGTGGCCCAATCCTTTTTGTAGAAAAGGACAAGCCTGGACAATTTCTTATAATGAGAAAGGAGCTCCTGAGGACACATGGGAATTATCGTCAAGCTAGTTTTCATCACGCTCATATGATTCACGTTCGGTACTTTGATAATTTGATATGTGGGTGGACCGGTGCTTGGGTACTGCCCTTTCTTGGACAAGCATCCCACTTATGATTAACCCCTATTGCAATCATCCGCAACTACAAAAGAAGTATTAAGGTAAACCTAACCATAGCATGAAGCAATACTATGTTCAACTTTAATTTGCTAAGGAGGTGTATATGTTCTAGTATTACTCTTACGAACCACAGTTGAAGCTTTAGCATGATCCTTTATCCTAACAGGAAAAGGTGGTTTCTCAACATAAGTAGTAGGAACGATAGGATCATTATAAGTGATAATATTTTCTTCAACTGTAATAGGTGCAACTACTTTTACTTCAGTGGGAGGATTATATTTAAACCACTTCTTCTTAGGGAGATCAACGTGAGCAGCAAAAGATTCACAAAAAGAAGCTACTATCTCAGAGTCAAGTCCATATTTAGCGCTAAATCCACGAAAAGCATCGGTATCCATAAAATATTTAACACAATCAAACTTAGGTGTCATACCTGACTCCTTACCATTGTCGGAACCCCAATCTTCAGAGTTGCATTTAATTCTTTCCAGTAAATCCCACTTGAATTCAGTAGTCTTGAGCATATAAGAACCAGCACAGGAAGTATCAAGCATGGTGCGATCATTGAGAGAAAGCCGAGCATAAAATTTTTGAATAATCATATCTCTTGAGAGCTCATGATTGGGGCATGAATATAACATTGAGTTAAGCCTCCCCCAAGCTTGAGCGATGCTTTCTCCTTCACGAGGCCATAAATTATATATGTAATTACGATCACGATGAACAAGATGCATAGGATAGAACTTCTGGTGAAATTCCAACTTCAATCGTTTATAGTTCCAAGATCACGTATCATCACATAGCCTATACCATGTCAATGTGTCTCCCTTCAAAGATAAAGGAAACACCTTCCTCTTAACAATATCATCGGGAATACCTGCAAGCTTAAATAATCCACAAACTTCATCCACATAGATAAGGTGTAAATCGGGATGCAATGTTCCATCTCCTGCAAAGGGATTAGCTAGCAGTTTCTCTATCATACCCGAAGGAATCTCAAAGTAAACATTTTCAGTAGGTTCAGTAGGTTGAGGAGCAACTCTTTGCTCTACTGGTCGGGACGAAGATGCCCTGAACAAGCCCCTCAAAGGATTAGTTTCCATAGCAACAAGTGACAGAAAATTTCAGCACACTATATAAATGTTTCCTTACGAAGTTCCACTCACCAAAGGCGCTTCACTCCCCGGCAACGGCGCCAGAAAAGAGTCTTGATGACCCACAAGTATAGGGGATCTATCGTAGTCCTTTCGATAAGTAAGAGTGTCGAACCCAACGAGGAGCAGAAGGAAATGACAAGCGGTTTTCAGTAAGGTTTTCTCTGCAAGCACTGAAATTGTAGGTAACACATAGTTTTGTGATAAGATAATTTGTAACGGGTAACAAGCAATGAAAGTAAATAAGGTGCAGCAAGATGGCTCAATCCTTTTTGTAGCAAAGGACAAGCCTGGACAATTTCTTATAATGAGAAAAGCGCTCCCGGTGACACATGGGAATTATCGTCAAGCTAGTTTCATCACGCTCATATGATTCGCGTTCGGTACTTTGATAATTTGATATGTGGGTGGACCGGTGCTTGGGTACTGCCCTTACCTGGACAAGCAACCCACTTATGATTAACCCCTATTGCAAGCATCCGCAACTACAAAAGAAGTATTAAGGTAAACCTAACCACAGCATTAGACATATGGATCCAAATCAGCCCATTACGAAGCAACACATAAACTAGGGTTTAAGCTTCTGTCACTCTAGCAACCCATCATCTACTTATTACTTCCCAATGCCTTCATCTAGGCCCAAATAATGGTGAAGTGTCATGTAGTCGACGTTCACATAACACCACTAGAGGAGAGACAACATACATCTCATCAAAATATCGAACGAATACCAAATTCACATGACTACTAATTGCAAGACTTCACCCATGTCCTCAGTAACAAACGTAACTACTCACAAAGCATACTCATGTTCATAATCAGAGGAGTAAGAATATGCATTAAGGATATGAACATATGATCTTCCACCAAATAAACCAATTAGCATCAACTACAAGGAGTAATCAACACTACTAGCAACGCACAGGTACCAATCTGAGGTTTTGGGACAAAGATTGGATACAAGAGATGAACTAGGGTTTCAGAGGAGATGGTGCTGGTGAAGATGTTGATGGAGATTGACCCCCTCTCGATGAGAGGATCGATGGTGACGACGTTGGTGATGATTTCCCCCTCCCGGAGGGATGTTTCCCCGGCAGAACAGCTCTGCCAGAGCCCTAGATTGGTTCCACCAAGGTTCCGCTTCGTGGCGGTGGAGTTTCGTCCCGTAAGCTTGCCTCTAATTTTTTCCAGGGTAAAAGCCTTCATATAGCAGAAGATAGGCACCGGAGGGCCACTAGGGGGCCCAGGAGACAGGGGGCGCCCAGTAGGGGTGGGCGGCCCCCCACCCTTCTGGCCAGGGTGTGGGCCCCCTCTGGTGCTTTCTTCGCTCAATAATTTTTATTAAATCCAAAAATAACTTTCGTGGAGTTTCATGATTTTTGGAGCTGTGCAGAATAGGTTTCCAATATTTGCTCCTTTTCCAGCCAGAATTCCAGCTGTCGGCATTCCCCTCTTCATGGTAAACCTTGTAAAATAAGAGAGAATAGCCATAAGTATTGAGATATAATGTGTAATAACATCCCATGATGCAATAAATATCGATATAAAAACATGATGCAAAATGGACATATCAATCACCAAAACACCTTAGGGATAAATATGCCCTTACAATAGTGCCTAGGAAGTCACCGGCAAATCAGACCCTACAACAACGATATGTGAAATTGATCGTTGTCACCGAGAAGAATGCATCGAAGAGGGTTGGAGGACCACTCTAGATTCATCCAGACATATTTGGTCACAACAGGAAGAACGGTAGTCGGAGTACCGCGTCACTATATGCGATCATGGTTACACCGTCTGTAATCTACGTGAATGTCAGACAGATACGTATCTAGAAAAATCTGAGACAACTAATCTGGGACTGATGTAATATGTTTTTTTCCTCGAATACACCATGGAAAGGTGTATCATCGTTATATAGAAGAAGGGCCAAGCGGCCAGAACCATGCCAAAAGGCAGTTACAACGCCAAAAGGCAAACAACTCCACGCTAATCCCTAGGATTAGAACCACACCTACTACAATCAAACAACAAGGGAACTCACCTTGCCCGATCTCTAGTGAAGAACACGAGGAGACGGGACACAGAGCAACCAAGCCGAGTCACTATCAATGCACTACACAACCAAGACACGGCTACGACCATAGGACGGACTGAGTCAACGTACCGCCCCAGCTATAGTGCCTAGAGAAGTTGGCAAGTGGGTGGCAGGACTTAGCCGATCCAGAGGAAGAAGACGCGGCGGGAGCATCGGTGATGGTGTACATTGCGCCTTGGAGGTTTATGACCTGAGCGGCAATCCCAATCGAAACCGAGTTGCCCCAAGCACCAACTCCGAGGACTCCGTGAATAGGCAAGGCAGGGAAGCCATGTATTAAGCCAAATCAATATGCCCGCACACTCCCACCCTGTGCTCGTTAGAGGCGCATCCCAAGCGAAGCTCGATCCTGTCTCTGGATGTTCATAGCACCGTCGAAGTCAAGAAATCGATATTAACATAGTGCCGAGGAAGTCGCCGGCTAGTCAGACCCGATAACAACGATATGTGAGACTGATCGTCGCTACCGAGAAGAATGAATCGAAGAGGGTTGGACGACCACTCTAGATCCATCCAGACAGATTTGGTCAGAAGGGGAAGAACGGTAGCCGGAGTACCGCATCACCATATGCGATCATGGTTACACCGTCGGTAATCTACGTGTATGTCAGATACATGCGTATCTAAACAAATATAAGGCAACTAATACGGAACGTATGTAATATGTATTATTTTCGAGCATTTCATGGCTCACATTTTTGTTAACATTTGCCTTCTTTCAAGAAGGTACCTTTATTTTTGCGATATTCAGGATGAGACCAGAGCATAGAAACCGTGCCTCTCGATTTGGCATTGCTAAACCGCCATGTGAGAAACGTTCACCTGATTATCATTGTTCGGATTCATGAACCATTTCTAGATCACGGTCGTAAACCAGAATTCGCTAGCAGACCGTACTAGACAGCAGCATTGTTCCTGAATGTTCACCAAAATGAACCGCGAATTGTGAGCTTCTATCTGAAGCTCGAGAAGTATTCGGTGCATGCAACATCATCGAGTAGATAACAGGCTTGATTTTGGTGAACAATCCTTCCACCAACAACAAATTACGATAGGCATATGTCTAGGTCATGGCCCAGCAGTACTCCAAATCATGAATCAATCAGCCCGAGCTAATCAAGTGGCAGGACAAGCTTGGCGGCGTCGAGGCGCGGGTAGTGCCGGAGCACGACGCCCTTCATCTCCTCGGCACCGCGCTCGTACCCCGCCAGCGCATGCTCCGCGAGCCGCCGCGTGTGCTCCTCGGACGCCAGGAACTGCTGCACCGCCGCCGTCTTGGCGCTCTCCAGCTCCGAGTCTGTCGCCCGCTTCGCCGCCGCGAGCTCGGCCTTCACCGCCTCCAGCTCCGCTTCCGCGGCCTGCCTCGCCATCTTCTCCTTGTCCATCTGCTCCCACAGCGCCACGTTGTCGCGCTCCCGCGCCACCAGCTTCTCGTCCAGGTCCAGCGCGTAGCCCGAGGAGAAGGACACGTAGTTCGCGGCCTGCGCACGCCATCGTTGCCGCCGCACGGCACACACAAACAATGTGATCCGGGTCCGATCCGGACATACACCGACGGACGAACGATTTGCTTGCAAGAATACCTGGAGCATCGCCACGTAGCTCGACGCGACGACGTCGGAGGGCTTCGACGCCGCGAACTTGTCCTCCCGCGACGGCGTGACGATGCACTCTAGCACCTTCCGTGCGGCCTTCCAGTCGGCTGTGTCGCCGTCGTGTGCGTCGGGCACGGGCGAGTGCGGTGACCCCGGGTCAAAGCCCGACGGGGCACGCGTGTCGGACACCGGGGCGGCGCAGCCAAGCCCGTCTGTTGCGGTGGCCTCCTCCCGTTTCCTCTTCTTCCCGGACAGCAGCGTGTCGCCGTACGCCTCGCCTTTCACCTGCTCCGTCCATGCTGCCGGCGCCGCCGTCTTCTCCACGGGCATAGTGTCAGTCATGTTGCGGACGGGCGGATCAACCCCTAGCGCACAAACAACAACAGTCAAATACATTTCGCCGTGTGTATGTGCTAATTGGACAAGCGGCTTACCTTTGGCAAGAGTAGAACGGGGAGAAGGCTGAGGTGGTGGTGGCGGCGGTGCGCCGGCGAGGTTGCCGGACAAGGCCGCATCAAGATTTGTCACGCGGAGGTAAGCCCGGATATCAACCGCGGCGCCGCGTGCGCCTAGCAGCTTTTCCGCCCGCTGCCTCTGCTTGCTCGTCAGCGCCAGATTTGCGGACGACCTCCTGGACGGCGGCTCGCCCCAACGCACGGGGCACGGCCATTGTCCCGGCGACGTCAGGAAGAAGAAACCCCCTTTCCACTCTCTCTCGGATATGGTGTAGTTGAGGCCAGTGAAGAGCACTCCGGCGGCAACCCTGCAGCGGATGTAGCACCAGCCGTTCCTGTTGTAGAGCTTGAAGAAGTGCCTGAACAGCACCAGCGACGGCCGCACGCCGGCCTCGTGGCAGAGCGCGACGAAGCCCACCATAACGCGCCACCCGTTCAGCGAGAGCTGGCCCGGCGCGAGGCCCAAGTGGTTGAGCGTGTCGCAGAAGAAGGCGTGCAACGGGAAGCGCACCCCGGTCTCCAGCGCGTGGGCGTACACGCAGACGGCCCCCGGAGGCGGCGTGCTGCACGCGCGCAGATCGCCGGCGGGGTGCGCGAGGAACTCCCTCGGGACGCCGTGCTTCCTGCAGAGGGCGTCGACGGCGGCCTGCGTGCGCAGGGTCGAGGCGATGCGCTCGGCG
Organism: Triticum turgidum subsp. durum; assembly: GCA_900231445.1. NCBI lineage: Eukaryota > Viridiplantae > Streptophyta > Magnoliopsida > Poales > Poaceae > Triticum > Triticum turgidum. Next base: position 38,424,318 of record LT934124.1, read on the forward strand.
CCCGGCCCGGAGAGCGCGTCCGAGGCGGCGTCGTCGTCGTTGCTGTCGTTGTCGGTGTCGCTGATGAGGACGACGGAGGACGAGGAGGAGGAAGCCATCGCGCTCCGCTTCTGCACTTGGTGCCCTGCTTGGTGGCTTCCGCCTCGACGACGACGGTGTCCTTGCCCGGCCGGAGGAGAAGCAGATGAGTCACCTTGGGGTTTTCTTGCTAGTACTCTGCTTTGGTTCGAGTCTGTGCTGCCGGCTGCGGCAAAGTAAAGTAGCGTCTTGCACATGCAGCCCGGACCGGATTAGAAAGTAGTAAACCCCAAGTTGACTTACCCATACAAGTTTTACGACCCTGCCCTATGATGCAAATGCAAAATATTTTTACAGGAGAAAGTATAAATTTTGAAATCAACTAAATATTCTAGGAAACTCATAAAGAGATCAAAGCTTTATTGAGATAGTATAAAAGAAGAATCCAAACTTTTTTACGCACATACATTGACCTATATGAACGCACGCACAAAGTACCCCTAAGAGCACTTCTAGATACTCGTCCGGCGCAACATCCTGAAATTGACAAAGTCATTGTAGTCGATGGGAACGTCTACTCCTACTAAACGAATATCGTTGGAAACTCCACAAATAATTCAGAAAAATGTGAGTACCAGTGTCAAGTCTAGAATTTCAACCTTGATGGATTGGGTTGGTTCCATCATAAGTAATCTACACCATCTGAACTACGCTCAGTTCGCGCGTCCAAATAGTTTTAGCGAGCAAATTAGAATTCTTCATTTATGGGCATAAAAAATATTTCTTCTTTAATCTAGCATGTATGGACGGGTAAGTCTTCGAATATATGAATCTACTTTGCATAAAGTTAGACCTTCTGTTAGTTCCTCCGAAATTTGGGACTTCTTTGGTTCGTTGGATCATCAAAATGTTGAAACAGAGGGGAAACGTGAATGCATTGGATGTCATGTTACAGTGTTTACTTCCGAAAATTGAAATGTGAAAAATATGGACCATACGTTTTTTGGTTGCGTGACATGAAAAGGCATAAATATTAGTTAGATATTAGGTGTGTGCCTTCGTCAGAACACACTACAATGAAATGCTGTAAAATTTGGACGACATGAAGTTCTATCTTTTACATTCAAAATGCAATGTGTTTTGTATGGAAAATGTCTACGAAAAATTACAACTTTGTAAAAGTCAAACAGGCTACGTGGAAAACATATAAGTCGTGAAACTCCAGAATTTAATTAGATTTCTGAATTGAAGAATCATTTTGAGGGGAATTCTCAAAGTGGCTCGAGTGTTTTTTTTTCTTGTTTTGTAAATCAAAGCGGACCAACTCTTGAGTCAAGGGGAAGTCTTGCAGGTTACCAGTAGTATAGTCGATGGGTATCCCTTGGGGCTCTCACAGGTTGGTTCATTGCGTGCATCCTCACGGGCCACCGGATCACCGGCAGTGAACCTCCCTCATCACTAGCTGCGCGGGTTTGGCGTTGCACAGACGGCACATGTGGCCACAGTTGCCCAAGATCACTCTGCTATGCAGAAGACACAGGCACGGAGGCAGGGTCTTGATCGGTGAAAGTGCATGCCGCTGCAGCACCCAGCACTACATGGCACGGACCACCCGCCCAAGTGGTGAACCATCGAATAGAAGTTCGCTGAAACAGCGCCCAGGCGATGCAAAGTCCAGCCACCATTACAGCAGCTCATTCATCCAAATAATGACTGATATAAGCTATTCTTACATAGCGTATTGGAAAAAGAGTACACAGCCCATCATGGATAGAAAACTAAAAGTCAACCTTATATGATGTACCGGCAAAATAAAGTACTTAGTGCAGCTTCGATGGAGATTTGGATAGCCAGCACAGTCTGCCGTCGACCTCAATTTAATCAGATGCCTAAAAGTAAGTACCAGAGAGTTACATCAGTAGTTATCAAAAAGAATGGTCACCAAGACAAAAAAATAATTCTCCGAAGAGAATGGTCTACCAACACGATGAAACAAATCAATTTAATTATCAATATGTTACTACATAAAATTATCTCGTAAAGGACACTATAACTGCATCAACACACAAGGAAAAATTATGTCCTAAAAGCATAATGTACTGACATTATCAATGCTCAAAAATATTATAACAAACCTGAGCAATCCAATCATCAAACAAAAGCCAATAGCAAATGCTCACTGGTTACAACAAAATGGGAAATCAGACGGGTCGACCCATATCACCAGAGAGGCTAACTAAATCATGGTGCCAGAGGAGTCAAGGCAACTCATGAGAACGGTGACTCGCTGCATGCTAGGGGGTGGCAAGGATGCCTTGTTCTAGGAGGATAGATGGATGCAGGGCTGTAGGGTTCAGGAGGTGGCTCCCAACCTATACGCGCGGGTCAGCCCTGGGATGCGCTCGAGCTACACGATGAGCCAAACACTGACTGATGACGGATGGGCCGCCCATGTGGGGCCGGAGAAGATCGTGGCAAGGCTTACCGGGCAAAAATGACAAATCTGACCTATGAACGAAACTATTTCACAAACTAAACTATGTTTGAAAAAAAATTCACCCGACTGACCCTTTTGTGTAGCGCCCGACATCTAGGCGTCACACTACACTGTGCGGCGCCTAGCTCTCAGGCGCTACTCGACTAGCCAATGTCGCATCCTAGGCTGCCTGAAAAATGCTAAGTCAGTGTGCAACGCCTGAGAGCTAGGCGCTACATTATATAGTGCAGCGCCTAGCGTATAGGCGCTGCACTGGTGGCCGGTATACTTCAGCCTTTCGCCCAACATCACTGTAAACAAGGCAAGCTTCTGTCGGAAGCAGCACAACACAGAGCAGTGTATAAATACGCTGATGCATGCATGGATAGGTTTGCATGCATCCCAGAACCAGAACTAGCGTGTCCGCCGATGACGCCGTCGACGTGTTTCCGTCGCATTGGGACAGGCATGCGGAGCCTCGCTAGGCTCACGTGCGCAGGGCACGTACGCACTTGCTGCTCTATCCATCTCGTGTCCACAACAAAGGACTGAAACGAGCTAGGGGATAGGGCGACAGCGACATGTCTGAAGGTAGGTTAGCTAGATTCATAGATGCTACGTAACCTTGGATGGTGCATGTCATGAGTAGTGCAACGCCTATACGAGGCCCTACACTATACAGTGTAGCGCTTAGCTCTCAGGCGTTGCACATTGACTTAGCTTTTTTCGGGCAATCTGGGTTACGACACTGGATAGACGTGTAGCGCCTGGAAGCTAGGCGCTCCACAGTGTAGTGTGACGCCTATATGTGGGGCGCTATACAAAAAGATCAGTTGGGTGAAATTTTTTCAAACACAGTTTAGTTTGTGAAATAGTTTTGTCTATAGGTCAGATTTGTCATTTCTGCCGGCTTACGGAGTATCTCCACCTGTGGACCGAGACCGATCAGATCTTGCTGAACCTTGATGCAAACGACTCCGTCACATGGTCCTGTGAGAAGGACTGACGCTTTTCGACTAGGTCAGTGTACACAGCGAGATTCTGGGGCAGGGAAGTGATATCTAATAGCGAGCTTCACCTGGCGATTGAAGGCCCCGCTTCGCTGCCGCTTCTTCGCTTGGATGGCCCTCTAGAACAAGTGTTGGACGGCAGACCGGCTAGCCCAGAGCGATGCCCTTTTTGCGACCAGGAGGAAGAAACCATCAATCACCTGCTGCTAGACTGTGTGTTTGCCAGAGAAGTTTGGACCATCATCTCTGATGCCGCAGGCAAGCCGAACTGGGCCCCGACGAGGGGGGAAAGCATCGCATAATGGTCTGTAGAGAAGGGTGGATCAGGTCGGGCTTGCAAGGATATTAGGACGGTCTGAACCCTCGTGCTCTGGGAACTATGAAGACATCGCAATGCCATTGTGTTCGACACCGCCCCCCTTCCATGAACCATGTGATCAGCAACATCCAGGCTGAGGTAATGGCATGTAAGCAAGTGGGAATGATAAAAGAAGACGCCAGTACTTTCCTAGCGAAATTAGGAGAGTGGGCTAGGAGGCCGTATTAGGCGAACACCGTAGCATATGTGGGGTGGAGTTCGTGTTCATATTGTAGTATGTAACATCATCGTGGAGGGGCTCTTTTTTCCGTTCCCTTCTTTAATATAGAGTGCGCACACTCGTGCGTATTTAAAAAAAAAGGAATGTCGGGCCATCATTTGGATGGCCCGTTATGCTTCTTTGTCGTTTTGTGTGTGTGCGTGTGTGATGTGTGTGCCCTTTGATCTTGCTCTTCCCCTCGATTGGTTGACCGTTTTGCTCGGCTGCTTTTGCTTGTTTTCTGTGTGGCCTATGTCGGGGTGTGCCACTTGAGTGTTGTGTTGCTTTGAATGGCCAAATAAAAGCATCTACAACCGGACCCTCCACTTCTCCCTCAAACGTCCAAAACGCCCTCCCGGCCAGTGTCCGATCAGAAAAAACTAACCCAACCGAACCCCCCACTTCGTCCCTAAACGCCCGGACTGGCCGGCCTACCTCAAACCCGTCTCAAATCTAAGGGCAATATGAGGCTGTCTGGTCACGTTCACGCACATCGACTCGACCCCATGTGCAGCCACTCAATCCTCGTCTCTCTCTCTCTTCTCTTCGCTGATGCATGCCGCCCCATCCGCGCCGCCTGTGACCTAGCCGCCGCGTCCGCGCAGCCCGCGTGCCCGCGCAGCCCGGAGCTCTCGCGCACCTTGGCCGTGTTCGCACCGCCCGCCTGCTGGCCGCCGCGTGCCCGCGCCGTATGCTGGTCACCGAACACTCCCACAAGGAAATATTATCCGCGACCACTTCCCTGAGGTCATGGGGTTTGGATCCACGCCTACCGCCGATTTTAATTGGGATGAGCTCAACATCCAATCCCTTGATCTCCATGAGCTTGGTAATGATATAATTGAGGACGAGGTGTGGGAGGCCATTAAGGAGATGCCCGACGACAAGGCACCCGGCCCCGACGGATTCATCGGGCTCTTCTTCAAGAGATGTTGGGGCTACATCAAACATGACATCATGAGTCAATAGATGTTTCGGCGCCCTTCGCACTAACAACCTCCAGTGGCTCAATTCTGCCAATGTGGTACTGTTACCCAAAAAAGAAGGGGCCAAGGGCATTTCCGACTACAAACCCATTAGCCTTATTCATGTCGTAGCAAAAATCATTGCCAAGGTGCTATCCCTAAGGCTCGCACCCCACATGGGTGCCCTTGTCTCCCACGTGCAGAGCGCATTCATTAAGAAAAGGAGCATTCACGACAACTTCATGTACGTTCACAACTTCGCCCGCCGGCTCCATAAGTGCAAGACTCCCACCCTCCTTTTCGAACTCGATATCAAAAAAGCCTTTGACTCGGTCAAATGGGAATACATTTCGGACTTGCTTCAACGAAAAGGTCTGCTAGATAAATTTAGAGATTGGGTTGCAGCTTTGCTTTCCTCATCATCATCACGGTTCCTCCTCAACGGCATCCCTGGACAACCCATTAAGTATGGCAGCGGTTTCAGGCAAGGGGACCCTCTTTCGCCTCTGCTATTCGTGACGGAGATAGACCCACTTCACCACATCCTTAATCTAGCAACTCATAAGGGCCTTATTCACAAGCTTCGTGGACGAGGGGCCATGGTGAGAACCTCCCTGTATGCTGACGACGCGGCGGTTTTCATGGCTCCGATCAAGACAGACATCGACAACCTGTCGATCATCCTAAGAGGCTTTGGGGATGTCACGGGCATGTGCACCAATCTCTAGAAAAGATATGTTGTGCCCATTAGGTGTGCTAGTCTCGACCTGGAGCACATCCTAAGTAATATGCCGGCGACCCGGGCCTCTTTTCCCATAAAATATTTGGGCATCCCATTATCGGTTTGGCAGCTTCGGAAAATTGATTTCCATTATCTAGAGGTCAAAGTAGCTGCCAAGTTGGTCACTTGGGAGGGGCAGAACATCACCACCATTGGCCGAGCGGCGCTTGTCAAATCTGTGGTTGCTTCTCAAGCGATATACTCCATCACGTCGTTGATTGTTCCGCAAGGAACTCTTCACAACCTGAAAAAGATTAGGGGAGCCTTCCTTTGGTCTGGATCTGACAAGACAACCGGCGCACATGCAAAGTCAATTGGGAAATTGTTTGCCATCCTTCTGCATACAGAGGCCTCGGGGTGCTAAACATTGACAAGTTTGGTCGCGCATTAAGGCTGAGATGGTTGTGGTATGAATGGAAGGAGCCGAGCAACTATGGTTGGGTTTGGGTAACCCATGTACTGTTCAAGACCATGATCTCTTCTATGCATCCACCATGATAGTCAGGGGCAATGGTGCAAAAAACACCTTTTTGGGACTCCCCTTGGCTTCTCGGCCACAAGCCCAAGGACATTGCTCCTCTGATCTTTGAAGCCTCAAGGAGGAAAACTTGGAAGGTGTGTGACGCCCTCAAGGCGAACGCTTGGATGCTCCAGATCAAGAGGGACACCGTCATCTCCGGAGACCACGTCCGGGAATTCTTCACCCTTTGGATGCTCACTCATGATTTTCACATTGATGACTACGCCGAGGATGACATTGTGTGGAAGCACTCCATGGATGGGGTTTACTCGACGTCCACTGCTTACAAGGTGCAATTCCTGGGTTTAACGCTATCTCCTATGGACTTCATGGTGTGGAAAGTCTGGGCCCCTCCGAAAGTTAAGTTTTTTGCATGGCTTGCATTGCAAGGGCGGATTTGGACTGCCGACCGTTTGGAGCGTCGTGGCTGGGCAAATTGTGGCATTTGCCCCCTATGTAAGAGAGAACAAGAGACGACCATTCACCTCTTTGTTAGGTGCCGTTACTCTACACGGCTATGGAACATGGTCATCCAAAATTTGGGCTTGCACACATGGACACCACCACTTGGCATCTCCACGCATCCCTCTTCGAATGGTGGGACAAGAGGACCGACACGACGAACCCCAACAGGCGAGTTATGGCCTCTCTCACTATGCTTGTCTTGTGGACAATTTGGAATGAGAGAAACGCTCGGGTGTTCCGGCTCGGGTGTTCCGGCACAAGAGCGCGCCGCCTCCAAGCTTTCTCCAACTTGTAACTGATGAGGCAAAGCTTTGAGTAACCGCCGGCGCTAAGAAACTAGGGAAAATTATAATAAGTGAGTAATTGTCAGGCCGTGTTGGGTCAGGTCTTGTAACACTCCAAAAACTCTATCCTTCTCATTTAATAGATTAGGCAAATCTTTTGCCTCCATTTCAAAGAAAAAAATGGATGGATCTTCGCCTGCTACGATATGCTGGATATGTGCCAGTGAAGATGTTGATGACCTAGTGTGAGGCCGTCATGGTCTACCAAGGCATGCCCGACTTAGCGAGGCCAAAGGTCCTAACGAGAACTGCCCAGGCCAAAGGTCCGGGTAGCTGTGGCATCGCCGTGCGATAGTTTTTTTTTTCCATGAATAACGAGAAGAGTCGTTGTCCGTCTTATCCTGCGCCAGGCCGGCGAGGATGATCCAATAGGTGACCGCCTCAGCGACCGTAGACCGTATGCAAACAAGAGGTTGGCCAAATGGCTACTTGTGCCTACGTAACCTGGAATCCGCCGAACACCTTTCCTATAATTGCAACATCTCCTACTCTGTTTGGCTCACATAGCAGCGCAATGGTATGGATGCAATTCTTTACATCCGGATACATGGAAGAAGAGCACAGAAATCATCACGTCCATGATCGACGGAGCTAGGCCGGAGTTCCTTCTGTCCTATGGGAGATTTGGCAGGAGAGAAACGGAAGCACTTTCAGAGGAAAAATTGAATCCTCGACTCCAATTGTCAGGAGAACGCTGGAGTTATGGAGGCCAGGTAGGAGCAGCAAAATTAGAGCACCCTTTTGGGGATCCACCGAGAGAATAATCAGTACTGATGCCTGTACTCTTTTTTTATCCTTGATCCTTGGGTCACCTGACATTCCACTTTTGCATTCCTGCTAATATCAATATAAGCCAGCCATCAGCTGGATCTTTTAAAAACAAAATCTGGTGACCGAGTAGCTCGGGATAACAGAAGCATGTGCCAGGGCAGCAAAAATCCACATTGCTCAAGGGTTCAAATTACAGAGACAAGCACGCCCGCTTACACAACTGTTAAAATTTGTTCTTTTCATAACACCGCATACATCACATTTTTCCACAGCAATATCGCTAGTACATGATGCCATGATCTTACATGTTAAACATACCAAGTCCAGTACATGAGTATCCTACTCACACATTGCTTTGCTTGTACAGCTTCGTGTCGAGTACTTGCTTACCACACATCGCACACACCCCTGAAAGCCACCAGTATGAACAAAAATTTCAGGAACTACTAAAAAACATGCTAAAAATTGGCAGCCATAAGTTTGATCCTTTTACCAAATAGCGTGCTAAATACCAAGGGCACCTCTAGCCGAACCCTCGAAATTTGACTCCTCAAACACCTTATCAAACCTTAACTCCTCAATTTTGAGGGGTTAAATAAAAACGGTTCTAGCAGAATCCGCAAACTTGAGGAGGTTGGGGCACTTCTGCCCAAATTTGAAAAGTGCAGTTAAATCCTTTCGAGGGTTCGGCTAGAGTTGCCCTAAAACTATATTAGTGCTAGATAAATTCCATGATTAGCAGACAAACTTAATGTGCCAGAAATAACCACCGCCAAAGAAAAACAATACATGTTGTATAAGCTGTTCCGAAAGGAGTTTGCTGCTTACCTTTTGAATAGGCACAGGTGTGGCAGTATTTACCGTCCTGGTGCACCTGTTGCTTACAGATTATGCATTTGGTATTTCCATAAGGAGTCCACCTGATATTTAGCGGTACAGCAGAGTTAGACTATAATATCTTGAAAT
>LT934124.1:38443087-38476686 GCA_900231445.1 Triticum turgidum subsp. durum
GACCAGAGGGTGAGGGCCGGAGATCCGGTGGGAGCCCTGAGTCGCGATGCTCAGGCACCCCCCTTTAATGCGCAAGCTGTGTTGGATGTCGAAACTCTACGTCCTCGGGTCCCGGCTCTCGGGCTGGTCTCAGCCGTCGCTGGTATGCCGGGGCGCGATGCCGTGGGCAAGACCAGAGGGTGAGGGCCGGAGAGCCTGTAGGAGCCCTGAGTCGTGATGCTTAGGCGCCCCCCTTTAACGCGCAAGCTTGCGACATCCAAGAAGAAAAGGTACCATGAACAGGCACCAAATAACAAGCACGATGGGTCGAAAACATGGCCCTAAGATAAATGCAAGAGGGGTACATGCCACTGGGTCTGACCCGAGCGGCTTGGGGATAATGCAGCCCTAGGGGCGCCCCCAGCTGAGTAAGCTAAGAACATGAAATAAAAGAGATACACGCCACAGGGACGGACCCACGCAGCCTAGGAATAATGCAGCCCTGAGGGCGCTCCCAGCTGGAAATGAAACTTGAAAGATGTCACCTGATGATGCTGAAGATGAAGGGGTGTTGATGCAGCAGACTCGGTGGGCTGCGGGAGTAGATCCTCATGAGCCCCCAGGCCCTGGGGCCTCGGGAGGCTCCGGAGGCGCTGGTGGCTCCTCGCGAACCGTCTCCATCTCCACCAGGGCTACGGAACGCCTGTCCTCTTGAGCCTCTAGGATGGCCCTCATGATGCGCTGGTACGCGGCAGCCGCATTCGGCGAGCCATAAGGCATGCGAACGTAGCTGTGGGGCGGACCCTCGCAGCGTCCCACTCGTGAAGGCCAAAGGCGCTCCTGAGACGCGGCTTGGTTGAGCCCTGGTATGTCGATGCAGACGCGCATCCCATCATCCTTGCCTGGATGGGGGGCCATAGCGGGTAAGCGGCGGCTGCCTCTCATGACCCTTGACTCCCGTAGCTCCTGAATGGCCTTGCTGATGAACTCCTGAGGGTTTAGCCCTCCTTGCCTTGCTCCTTCTTGATGGAAATGTGCCTCGAAACACGCCTCCACATGGTGCCCAAGCGCCTCCCTCGTGACCTTGGCGAGGTGGACGGCCCTCCAGGGGAGAGCCCCCGAGCCCTGCCTAAGGAGGGCGCCGGGTGCGCTTCCCTATGCGATGGAAGGAGGTTCCCCCTGAGCAGGCGCAGGCCCTGAGGGACCTGCCTCCTGAGGGGCCGGGCCGGTCGACATCCTCTTCTTCTTGGGGCGGCCTCGGGAAGCCTCCTGCTTCCGCGATCCGGGTCTTCCAGTGACGCGGCCTGAAAGGCTCGCTCCAGGGAGCACACTGCGTCTTTCTCTTTGCAGGGCACCGTGATGACTCCGCCACTTCCTGGCATCTTGAGGACGTTGTAGCCATGGTGGGTTACGGCCATGAACTTGGCCAGCGCTGGGTACCCGAGGATGGTGTTGTACGGCAGGCGAATGTGGGCGACGTCGAAGTCGATGAGCTCGGTGCGGTAGTTGTCGCGTGCCCCGAAGGTGACAGGGAGGCGAACCTGCCCAATCGGGACCGTGGAGCCGTCGGTGACTCCGGAGAAAGGCTTGGTTGGTTGAAGCTGATTGTAGGTCACTTGGAGATTGTTGAATGTTTCCACGGACAGGACGTTGAGCCCTGCCCCGCCATCGATGAGGGTCCTCGTGACTAGCACGTTGCTGATGATTGGGGAACAAAGCATCGGGAGGACTCCGGCTGTGGCCGCGCACTTGAGCTGATCCGCTAAGCTGAACGTGATGGCACACGCCGACCACCTGAGAGGGCGCGTGGCCTCGAGCTTGGAGAGGACTGCATTCACTTCGCGGGTGAACTGCTTGAAGATGCGCTGAGAGGCTGGGGCTTGAGCTCCGCCCAGGATGCAGGCGACCGCACGTGGTTCCTGGAAGCCCCCAGCCCCTTCGTCCTGATGACGGTCCTCATTTCTCCTTGGTTGCGGCGGTAGCGGAGGGAGGCCTGCGTTACCTTGCGGGCGATCCTCGCGAGGCTGATCCCTCCAGCCTCCCTCGCGAGGCGGGTCCTGCCAGCAATCCTCGCGAGGTTGTTCGCGCCATCCTTGACGTGGGCCCGATCGTAGCGTCCTGCGTTCCTTCCTCCTCCTCGACCGTAGCCCCGATCGTTGCGGTCGGGACGCCGGCCAGTCCGTCCTTCACGCACGGCCCGAAGCTCTTGGCATTCATTAGTGTTATGGGTGTGGAGGTCGTGGTACACGCAGTACCGACCGCCCTTGGAGGATTCGGGCCGATCTTTGCCCCGCTTGGTGTCTGGTTCTGCCGCGAGCACGGCAGCCCCTTTGCGCTTCACGTCCTTGGCCTTGGGCTTCTTCTCTTCTGGGTCTGCGGCAAGCAACTCGAGGAGGGAGAGACGCCCTTCCTCGGCCCTGGCGCACTTGGTCGATAGGTTGAACAACTCCAAGGAAGTGCACAGATCTTCACGTAATGCGAGCTCCTCCTTCATTTTGACGTCACGCACGCCGTCAGAGAAGGCTGAGATGATGGCCTCCTCGGTCACCTTGGGAATCTTGAGGCGCGCATTGTTGAAGTGCTGGATGTACTTCTGCAGGGTTTCCCCTGGTTGCTGCTTGATGTGGCGCATGTCGCTCACGGCGGGTGGCCGGTCGCGAGTACCCTGGAAGTTGGCGATGAAGCGGGTGCGCATCTCGTCCTAGGAGGAGATCGTGCCTGGAGCTAGGTTCAGGAGCCATGGGAAGCTAGTTTGCCATGACCTTCTCGTCTCCGTTGGCAGCCTCGATGCCCAGCTCGTAGAGCTGGAGGAACTCTGCAGGGTCAGCCGTGCCGTCGTAGCGAGGAGGCAGGACTGGCTTGAACTTGCCGGGCCACGCGACGGTGCGCAGCTCGGTGGTGAAGGCGCGGCAGCCCGCTGTGGCCACGGGAGGCCTTGGAGGACGAAGGGCTTGGTCCTGCGGGTCCCCATGCATCGCAACTGGGTGCAGCGCGGGGTCTTGACGTGCTGGAGCAGGAGCGTGGTCGGGACGAGCCGGAGCAGGGAGCGCTCGGGTAGCCTCTCGAGGGCGAGGGACTTCTTGGCAGCTCTACTCCTACCGCGCTGGTGCCTGACGGGGCGGGTTCCGCCCAGGGGCCACGCACCTTGGAGCCAGGGCACCTTCTTGAGGGGGAGGCGGCTGAGGCGCCCCAGGAGCTTCACTGCCCGCGCATGGCGGGGCGCGGTGCAGCGAGAAAGATGGCGCAGGGGAGCCCCCAACGGTGCGGACGAGTTCGACGACTCGGTCGAGCCATTCTTCATAGACGTCGTCGACTGGGCGGTAGCGCAGGAGCTCATTTGCCGCGATGAGCGCAGCTCGAGCCTCCATGGCCGCGCGGGGTGCGCGGGACGAAGAACCAGCAGGGGTGAGCGAGGGTGTAGCGGTGCTGCCGTCTCGCCTCATGGACGGGTGCTGGGACGATGCTTGCTGCTCGTTCCCCGCCAGGCCGGTGGCTGCGTTGACGGAAGGCGACGGGGAACGACGACGGCGCCCGCCGACGGGAGCCTTCTGGGCGATGCGGGAAGCGAGGGCGGCTCGGCACTCGGCGCGAACCCGGCGTGCGTCATACGTGGACGCGACGGTCGGAGAAAAACATGGCGACGGAAGACGAATTCCGGAGCACCCCTACCTGGCGCGCCAAATATTGGATTTAGGGTTCCGGCAGACCCTTGAGGTTCGAACACTGGGTGCGCGCGGAGGTTTCGCCTTCTACCTACCTATTCCTCACCGAATCTCTAGGATCTAAACTACAAGAAGAACGACACAAGAGACACCGGGTTTATACTGGTTCAGGCCACCATTGTGGTGTAATACCCTACTCCAGTGTGTGGTGTGGTGGATTGCCTCTTGGGCTGATGATGAACAATACAAGGAAGAACAACCTCGCGAGGGTTTGTTCTTGCGGTGGTGTTGTCCCTTTGGAGGGGTTGATTCTCGATGCCTAGATACTATGGTGGCTAGTCCTATTTATAGGCAAAGGCCCTGGGCCTCTTCCCAAATATTGAGCGGGAAGGGCGCCAACAATTGGCCATTTTGAAGGGGAACATCTGGTACACTTATCCTGACTAAAGTTGGTCCTCGCCTGTCAAAGGCTCTGATGGTGACGCCGGCTTGGGCTCCACGGTGACCTCCATCCAGCCGTTGGAATTGTCTTGGTCTTGTTGCACCGAAATGGATGCCTTTGCTTGATGCTCTCGCTTGCGCTTGTTCCCCTTGCACCAAAGAGGAAAGAAGGATACTGCGCGGGCTGGCGCCCGGCTGGCGCCCTTGGTCGTCATGGCTTGCGTCATGGGCACCTCGCAAGGTACCCCGCCTTGAACTCTCCGCCTCCTCGTGAGCCAGCCTGATGAGGCCGTGCCTGAGGAAGCTCCTTGTCGTCCGCCCCGCGAGGCTTAGCCCCTCGCGAGGGTCTTGAGCTTGTGTTGATGAAGATGGGCCGTGCTGGCCCCCCTTTGAGCCACGCCGCAGGCCGCAGGCAGGCAAGTCTGGGGACCCCCGTTCCCAGAATGCCGACAGACTTGCTATTGCAGCATAAACTAATTCATTTTGGAAATATTCAGAAGAAAACATATTAACCAAGCAAAAATCACTTTAGCACAAGAACCTTGTGACAACTATAGAAAAAAGATTGAGATGGTTACTCTCATAGAAGACAACTTCGAATATAATTTTAGGAAATAAATTTGTACAATATTGGCCTACACCAAATGAAAAAAGCTCATACACGCAGTATCATGAAGGAAACGATTCCTTGTTATCTCAGTTCCAAATGGAAACTGGTATCAATTCACTAAGATTTAAATGAATGAGAACCGTTAAATCCATGTCTATCTCCATTTTTAGCGAGTTCAACAGCGGGCTCACGGGTATCTACACAACAGAAATATAGACCATGAGTTTTGGTTCACTTTATGTGACAATTATAGAAAAGGAACAACCACAAGAAAAAACAAACAAACATGAGAAAGCACATGAAAGCAAATAAGCCTTTATTTTTTCTGATGAACATATGAAACATCATAGTAACTAAACACAGTAACAAACCCATTCGAAGGTAACCATATTAGTGCCCATAGTGCATAGTTATCTGATCCATATTTGTTGTCACGGGCGACAAGTACATAAAAATTGATGAATGATCAAAGGGTATTTGTTCAAAGGATAGTTAGTTCTACTTCACAAATTGCGACCATGATACATTACAAGTTTCATAGATTTTTGGTTTAATGAATGTTCAGCTAAGAAGAAAATGAATAAAATATCAACATCTTAATCTCTACTATTAAACCGCAGTTGGTACGTTAAATGGTACCCACGTATCCACCACTCGCGTGACCTCCCCACATCATCATTTTTTTCAACTGAACCCATTTCTCGATGCAAGGAAAAAAGCCCTAGAAAACCGACCACCCTTTTCCTTCTCCCTGGTACGACCCCCACATGCACGATTGCTCCTACGACGCCGATTTTGACCATGTCTCCCATGTGATGTTGCTTTGTCCCGCTCCCTCTGCCATCCATACGCACTCCCTTGTCGCCTCTCCGCTTCAAAGTGTGTGCTCTGAAACCGTCGCCTCCTTTCTTCAGCCCGTGGCATCTATTCTCCACTGGATCATCTCAATTTTTCGTCCTTCACTGAGTCCGGCGGCGACAACCAAAGAACCAAGTCCCCATCCATTTTTGAGGGCATGCAATTAAAGAAGGGGATGTGTTGCCCATGAGGTTGCTGCCATCAGCCATCGAGGCTGCTGAAATCTAATGAAAAAGTGCCTACGGTACAGTTCATTTCCACTCTCAGTTGGTAGAAATAACCAAATTTCAAGCATACAAATTCAAAATGAAAAAGTATATTATGAGCACCAGAAAGATAGAAATGATCCATTTATTTCAATGCATACCACTACACCTTGGTGCTTAAAGACAAAACTTAGTTGCAAACAGTGCATTACCTAGGAACAACATTTGGTGTACTGAGCATAACAATTCAAAATTATTCTATAGCTATGAAGTGCCTAAATCTGAGATTGCAACATGAAAGCAAGTACTGATCAAATTGACAAATTATATGGTTCATTCGTCCATAGTGAACACAGAATTAAAAGAACTGCGAGAACTCATGGTGGCATTCTATAGAAGCATCATTCTTCTGCAAGTATAGTGTTCTCAAGAAAGCATGGTGTAGCCAAGAGATCAAGGTGTTATACAAGCATTATTTCATAGCACAATCTAGGGAAAAAATCCTTCGTTCTGGAAGAATGGCAACCCAAGATGTACCGACGACAAGATCCACAGTTGCTTTGCATTACTCCAAATCAAGAGTTGCGATAACAACCTGTTAATCTGACATACCTTTAGATAGAAGCTCAACGACAATTTCCTTCTGAACCCATATTGAGAAAAATAAGCTAGATTTGAATTTTAATATCTTTGCCAGCATTTTTTTTCAACTGCGCAAGCAAAATAAAACATGAATTTCACACCGCAGAAACTACTAAATGTGAAATTACAGAATTTTAGCATTTGAATATGAGAGAACTGTAAAGCATTGTACATGATAGTAATCGTGTTTCAGAGAACTTTGTCAGTGGTAGTGACATGCCGCCGACACCAAATGCCGTTTATAATGTACTCCATAATGATCTTTTTTCAGTTTATCCATAATGATCTACAACCATTCACTACTAGGGAAAAGGCTAGCAGCAGCGTGTGTTTTGGGCCTATCAGTAGCGCGGGCGTGTGCGCTACTAGTAAGGCGCTACAGCTAACGTTCAGCAGTAGCGCGGTTTAACCCACGCTACTGCTATATGGACATAGTAGTAGCGCTGTCTCATAACAATGCTACTAGTATCCTAAATACTAGTAGGGCACTTTTTTCCCAACGCTACTAGTAGCAAATTAGGAATTAAAAAAAATAAAAATAGATGCAGTATTCATGAATGGAGATCAGAGACACGTCCAGTGCAAAATAAATTTCACAGAACCATCTTAACACTTGCAGTGTTCATGGATGCAACATTCAACATCTCAACTCAAAGAGATCACGAGGACACACACAACCATCATCAAAAGGTTGGTACCTTCCCTAGTGTTTCACCACCAACCTAACCAGACCACTTCTCTAGATGTATGTACAAAGCGTCGAGGTCCTCCACCTTGAGGAACTCCGAACAGTGGCGTCGTCCTCCACCTTAGTGACCTCCGGATGGTGGCGTTGAGGTCCTCCACCCCGGGGACCTCCTGCATCGCAATCACCTGGAAGATAATCTGCATGACGCGGTCGCGGGGCTTCACGGTGAAGTCTGTCTCCGAGTAGTTGAATAGCACGACTCCCATCGGGCCACAGTAGCCCTCGTCGATCACCCTGCACCTAGTCGAGAAAGTGAAAACTTGTTAGTTCGCGCCCTCGTGCAGATCCAGTAAGGTATTTTCTTCAATTATCTGTCTTTTTTAGTCTATTATGAATCTTCAAAAAGGAAAAACACCTACTAAATGCATACCCTAGCTGTACGTGTTCATGCTATCTTCTTGTTTTGGTGCATTCAAGAAATATTAGTGTATTTGAGCTATATATGCTTGAAATATTTGACAGTTAACATTTGTTCAAAATTTATCATTTCATGGATAGGGAAATCGCCAACAAAGGACATCAGAAAATTGATTCCCACTGCTCTTCAAAACAGCGCCGAGGAGTAGTATATAAGGATGCCCATCATGTTGTGGAAAAATGTACTAGCTACCAATAATGAACTATTCACGTTGAACAATTTAAATTCGAACAATTGTGAATAATGATTCAGCTTACACATCCTATAAACAAAATGGTCAACTCCATGATGTATCCATCAACTACCTAAATTTTAACATGGAAACCTTCCATAATATATAGACGGGAAAGAGATAGCAAAATGGATCATGCTTGAGATAGAGATTCTTACTGCAAATCTTAACAGAAGACATGACTTGCCAACACCCGAGTCTCCAATAAGCAATAGCTTGAAGAGGTAATCATTGCATGGTCAAATAAGAGAATGTTAGTCTCCAGCAAACACAGTGCACAGAGAATAAAACAAGTAGTGGAAAACTAAGTAGGAGTATAACAAGAGGAGAAAGGTTTCATGTTTTTGTAGTCTGAAGTGTCCAATAAATGGCACTCAGTGACTAATAAATCTAGAAATGCAACACCAGTAAACACCAATAAATGGCACTAGTGTTTTTGGATGATAATCAATATGCTTAGTGAGCACGCTTCATTTTTGGCATTTCTACAGAGAGAGCAGCAACGATCCACGGGGCATAAATCAGTCATTCTGAAGAAACATTCTAGGTCTGAGGCAATCAATTCATAGAGACAAAATGGGTATCTGTAGAAACACACTTGCTTTAACAACAGCTGGGCAGGGGAGCAAAAAAGGGATCTAATTAGAGCTAGCTATGGAAGCAGAGCACGAGGCATGGCAGTGTTCAGTCACTGGCTACTCAGGCCGCATGTGTTCTTCAGCCAAGTAGCATAGCCATGGCTCAGCCGCGAGTTCGCAAATCCAGCAGCTGCCGATTCGTCCTAACATACCGACCCCCAATCCACCTTGAACGACGAAGCAGCAGCCATATCAAATCTCACGAGCGCATACCCCTCCGGCGCCTGCCTAACTTTCAGCAAAATTGCAGAGTGTGCAAAACTTTCAGCAAATTTATACAGACTAAAAATGTACAACAAAGCAGCACACACTCAGGAGAAAGTAGGCTTCAAATTTGACATACTTGGGATTCACTTGGGAGGGAAATTGTCAAGTGACCCACATGAATGTGTCTTTGAACTGAATATGGTTAACTGAACATGCACTCACAAAAAGGTGTCTCTGTACTGTAAACGAAATTTCCGACTAAGAAACCACAATCACAAGGTCCAAACAACCACTAGTAACCATCAACTAGCCCACAATACACTCGTGAAGCACTGCAGGAAAACATAAATTCACCCAAGGTGCATTCCTTATAATTCTCGGTTGCATAAGATACATGAATTAGTTGGCATTCAGAAACACACAAGCCCACACTGCATATGCACGGCGAAAGCTCGTATGATTATAGCGCCGCTACACAGAAAAGCTTGGTCTCACTCTCACCTGCGTCTTGCCGATCCCCGAGGGCCCGACGACCTCGGTGAGCTTGCCCAGGGGGATACCTCCGCCCAGCGCCTCATCCAACCCGCAGAGCGTGGTGGCCAGCCGGCCGCCGCCCCCCAGCCTCACCCGCTCCTCCAGAAGCAGCACACACTCTGCAGTTTTGTCCGCCGGGCAAATCCAACCTCACCCGTGGATGGGACCAAGACGGCAGCCAGCGAATCCACATGAAGGACAGATCGACGGTGCCGCACCATTCCTCTCCAAACATCGACCCGCGCGCCCGCGCGCCACACAATCAAACTAAAAGCTGCAGCGAGAGAGTAGAGTCGCGAGGGGAGGAGGAGATAGGCGCTCGGGTCTCACCTTGGGCAGCCGACGGCGACGACGGTGGCGGCGAGGGAATGGGGGGATTAGCGGGAGAAGATAGGGAGGGGTCGGGAGGCGGCGGGGAGAGGAGTCGGGGTGGGGTGGACCGAGGAACATGTGAGTTCGTGGTGGGTGGACACGCTTAGTAGTAGCGTGGGGGTCTTACCTATGCTACTACTACTTACTTAGTAGTAGCGCCGGTTTTATATCCCTCGCTACTACTATGGCCTATCCCGGTGGCATTGTTGGAGACCACTTAGTAGCAGCGCGGGTTTATACCCCTCGCTACTAATATCAACTTAGTAGTAGCGCGGTTTTTATACCCCTCGCTACTACTAATTAGCAGTAGCGCCCACTTTTAAACCGCGTTACTGATAAACTTCTGTGTATAAGGTTTTCCCTTGTAGTGATTCCTTAAGCTTCACATGGTACCTGGTCCTGATACCAACATTAAAACAATGCAGAGTATTGCTATGTTTTAAAGTGTGCTTGTCTTAGCAAGGCGTGCCTCGGTTTTCGATTGTACCATGGTAAACCTCCCACTCTCTATATCTCTCTCTAAACATCTACGCCTCCATCATCTCCCCCACTCCCCTCACTATGTCTCATGCACTGCCACTCCCCTGCTACCCAGTGTTGGTCCCTGTTAAACTGTTTAACCATTCGTGAATTAAACACTATGCCTTGAAAAATACTTTCCCTTTATAATGAAACATGCCTACTTCTTTTCCTAAATATCATTCATCAATTTAAATTTGTGAGGTTTCTCTACTACTTAAATAGTGCATTGTATCAACATAAACTTCAAGTGAGTACAATAATTAAGTGAGGTAGCTACATGCTTGTATTTCACCTAAAAATGATTAAAAGAAGTACTATTTTGCTCTAAGGTGGCATACAAACAACAATAACTCAGTGGACTTTCTGTACAATTTAGAAGAAAAGCGCCTAGTATATCACCCCACTCGACCCTGCTTGGCATAGAAGATGGTAGACTCAAAAGATATACTATTTCTATTCCTTAGCCTGATGGGTCTGTCTCTCTCAATATTACCTCCATCCCACTAAAACGCATGTGTTATGAATCATGAATAGGGTGGCTAATGCGTTTCTGTACAAATATGCTACCAGAAAAAGCTATATGAAATAAGCATGATAAACACAAACCATATATTCTCTGCAAATAACACATGTAAACAAAATAAACTACAACTTATAACAGATTGTACTGAAGGTAAATCATCACCCTGCACAACATGAATTCATTGTGAAGCATCAATATTTACATAAAACAAATTCCATGTCATGCTTAATGCAAAAGTCCGCACTTATACCAACAAAAAAGAACTTAAAACAGTTCTGAAGGGACAACATCGCTATCTGGTGGCAACTCTCCTGCAGCAGTGGCAACAAAAGCAAATATGAAGAAGTCTTTACTAACCCCACGTGCAATTCTGAAAATGAAAAGATGGAGATTGATGTCGAACATCCGACACTGACGAAGAAGATGGTTAGGCCAATCGTATGATGTACAGTACAAAATTTATGACAATGATAGTTTATTTCGATCAGCTATCTTTCCAAAATACACAACTTCTTGTGAGTAATGTTTTGCCATCTCTTCTTTTTATTTAAAGAACCAAACTGCAAGAAGCAACAAGTAGTCAAGCACAAGTTAGAAATTGTATTGGACATACAGTTTTGCCATCTCAAATTTCTATCTTGCTATTACTAAGCTCGAGGTTGCACTTGAGAAAATGGTGGCAATAAGGACCGAGGAAACAGTTACTTAAAACAAATTATACACTTATGTATACGGAAAGAGAAACCAGACTTGTCAATATGATGTTGGACTGTCACTACTTGTAAAATTGAGTTTTCTTCTCTCTAGTAATTTCTTCCTGGAAAGATGATAAAGTAACTCATGTCTGCTAAAATACAAACATGTGGATCAATAGATAATAAAGTGACAACAAAAGTTATACGAAACTCGCAAAAGAGATGTTAACCTCAGAACCTTTACTGGATGGTTGGTGCACGGGGCAGCACAACAGAACCGAGAAGTGAGCTGGGAGCGGACGGACGATCTGGCTCTTCATTGCGTCGTGCTACAGTCCTCTCGTCCAAATCGTCCGACAACGCTCATGTCCTCATCAGTCATCTCGTCCAAATCATCCTACAACGCTCATGTAAAATGTTTTCATAAATAAGCACATGTTCTTGCAGGACAAGAGATTTAATTGATAGCTAATAAGTACCCGATGCTTGCAATTAGCCTGGTGTAGCAGGTTCAGCTCCTCATTGATGGCCATCAAGATGCGCTTTTTGTTGGTATATGGTCTCCTCCAGCCTCTCCAACCTCTGTATCACGATGCACCGTTGTTCAGTTCACGGTAAACGAATTTGTTTAGGTTAGCAACAGTGAAAAACAGACCTTGGTGTGTGGCCAAGCATGGATGGAGTTACCGTGCATACCTTTCATAATGTTCTTCTGTAGCTCAATGTTCGCCATGCATCTTATGTCCACCACCACACACCTATCCTCGTTCGGTCCAAGCAGGTCATTTGCTAGGTTCAGAAGGAGTGAAAACAAGATATGGCTTAATTGCTAGGTTCAGAAGGAATAACAAGAAGTTGCATTGAGTTTACAGTAAAAGGCACCTTAATTGCACAGTGTGGCATAATCTGCTTTTTAGTATTTTCCATTTTAAGAAAAGCTTATTTGAAAATAACAAGAAGTTGCATTGAGTTTCCAGTAAAAGGCACCTTAATTGCACGGTGTGGCACAATTTGCTTTTTAGTATTTTCCATTTTAAGAAAAGCTTATCTGAAAATAACATACATCTGGTACTTAGATGGCACTACTTCACTGCAAGTCTGCAATATACAATATGCACAAAACAGAAATTCCTTGAAATGCTTTGTACACTTACTAATTTTGATCAACATTAGCCATGAAGTTCGTTGTAAAATGTAGTCTTGTTAAATCTGGAACTAAGTTATGTGTATGCATTTAACAACATAAACTTAAGGGCTTAAATTAAGAAAAAGGAAAAAAATGAAAATTTAACCACCTTGGCTGATCCATAATAACATATATACATAGAAGTTGCGAGCCAACTCTTGTTGATCCTACTTACCACATGAACTTGTTCACAGTTGAGTAAGCGTACTGAATTTAGTAATATCAAGTAATGTGGTATAGGAAAAGGGGAAGCTTTAGAGCCTGAATAATGACTGAAAAAATAGAGATATCTCCAGCTCCTTCATGTTGGCGCCCACCCCACTCCAGCTCAGCCTTGACCTCTTCGAAATTGATCTGCCTGCCAAGTTTTCTGCAATCACCTGCAGGAACACAGCCACGCAATGTGTACATTCACTTACAACTCAGGCTCACATGGATATTGGTGAGGCAATGAAATAGATGATGCCAATGAAATCAGTTTATCTCCCGGAAATCATCAGGGATGAACACCTGATTTCAAAATCCCTAGGACCCAAAGAATGAAAACAACAACGCACTCGAACTGGCCGGTGGTGGTGGATCTTGCATCCTCATTAGTACGACCATGCTCAGGTCCTCATCTGCCGAGGAGGCACTTTTATACCGCATCAGCACGAAGCGAAACAGTGGTGCCAACACGACCACCTCCACCTGACATCAACATATGTACAAACAGATTATGTGAACTGAAGTCTCTGTACTCTGCAAAGTGTGACATAGCTCATAATTCAGATGAATTTAATCCTACAGATATGCATATCACAACAATGAATAATCTTTTCCATGCATCCATGGATAACTCAAGCTTGCCAATATCTGGTTATTGATCAAGAGTGAAGGGACAACTCCAATCTAAAATAAACTTGATTAGGCTGCTGACATGAATGGAGCAATTTGCAGTGATCTGGTCGCGTCACTGGGCCGCCGACGGGCGTCGATAAGGAGTCGGCATCGTCGGGCCGCCGACGTTGAGATAGAAGACGGAGGTTCTGCTTCAGACTATTGGAGCAGCAAAATTGTCCGAATCAATAGAGAAACTGAAGATATTGCAACAAAATTGTCAAAATTATATTAGCCACTAAAACTCCTAGGTCTTGTAGCAGCAAGATAGCAGAAAGAGATGGGCCGGGAACATAACATAATTTGCTCTTCCAATATGTATTCCGAATTGTTCTAAAAAGTAGATAATTAATCCAATGTATTCTGTTTGTACATCAACATTTGACACGCCCAACTCGCTATATATGTCATTTACCGGATGTTGAAATTACAGTTTGTATCTTTGTTCTGACGCCATACTTGAAATCTTTGTGTTTTCAAGAAATAAACTATTACACTTCTACAAAGGAATGAAAATGTACAATTCTGTTTGCGGACATGCTTCTTCTACTTCTATTTAAGATTGCATTTACTATTATTTTACAAGATAACACCGACCAAATATCTGAGAATGCATTAGTACGTACATGATAATTAAAATGTAAATATTCAGACCAAAACATCAGATCAAAGGAGATTATATTCACATAAACTTGACTAACATTAAATTGAAAAAATCCATGTAGTACAAGATGACAGCAACAACATACATGTAGTGCTAGCTTCCAAGGATTCATTTCAGTACAGGAAGAATTAAGGGGGAGTTTTGTTCAAAATAACAATCAAGGAGCGGCCGTTTACATACTGATGGACACATACAAATGGACAACCAAGGAGCGGCCATATACTGCAAGTGCCATTCACATCCAGACGCATACAGACTGAATACAAACTGAACCAAAGAACCAAACCAAGATGCTTATCCATATGTATGTATGTAACAAATGCTAGTGCCATCCAGATTTGGGGGTAGAGAGAGGGGAAGCTCACCACGTCCACGTTTCAAGTGTCGCGTACAGGAGGAGGCGAATCCACGACCGTGAGGATGAGCTGGACAACGCCGGATGGGTGGACGGTATTTGGGGACGGGGGTGCCTGAGCTGTACCAGTGCGCATCCTTGGAGGTGGAGGACGAGAAGGAGCACCGGCGCTCGCCGCCGCCATCATCGACTGGGACAAGGTTGTCGCGCCCGCGCTCATCCCGAACAACCGCTGCAAGGCGCGCCGCGTATGCACATCCTACGGGAGGAGGGCCTCCGTGCGGCCCTGTTCCCGGAGCACCATCCAGCAGGTGCCGATGGGGATCCGGAGAGATAGAAGACGAAGCAGCGACGGCGGCCCTCGATGGAAAAGGGGGAAAGCGGAGGTCGGGATTGACGCACATGGGCCTCGAAATACCTGTGTGCATCCTCCAAACAAGGCAAGGCCGGCAGGGTCTCCTCCAGTCAAGGCAACACGACCACGCCCTTGGGGATCCGCGGCGGCGGCGAGTGGCGTCTATCGTGATTCGAGACGGCGGTGGCCTGCGGCATC
Organism: Triticum turgidum subsp. durum; assembly: GCA_900231445.1. NCBI lineage: Eukaryota > Viridiplantae > Streptophyta > Magnoliopsida > Poales > Poaceae > Triticum > Triticum turgidum. Next base: position 38,458,012 of record LT934124.1, read on the forward strand.
CCTGGGGATTCGCGGCAGCGGCGGCGTGCGGCGTCCCCTGGGATTCGCGGCGGCGGCGGCGGTGTGCAGTGACCTGGGTAGGGATCGTGGAGGGGCGTGCGGGGATGAATAAAAACCTGACGAAAAAAAACCGACGAAAACAAACCGACGAAACTGGGAGGTGGGAGGATAGACAAAAAAAACTCAGCGAAAATTAACCGGCCTATTCACCAACTGCCCCATTAGGAGTAGATATTAAAGCGCAATCTGCAATCGTCGTGATGGTTCGACCAATCCCACCACCCCTCGACCGCATACCGTCGCTAATTAACTCAGCCCATGAACGAGATCCATCACCAACTCAGCCCACGATCAAGCACCAGCCGAAGGAAAACAGTTGCGACTCAATCCACGAACCACGTCCACTCCATGCATTGACCAAAAAAGAAGTCCATGCCCAAACCAAAGAAAAAACGTCCGAGCCAAACCAAAAAGAAAAACAAGTGTGAGAGCTTCATCGAGCCCTGAACGCACGTCGCCAGAAACGCCAGTTCCTCCTCTCGCTAGACGTATAGTCGCCGTCCGGCCACATCCGCCGGAACTAGGCCGGCCACATCGCTCTCACGGCAGATGTGCGAGCTGCAGTTGTCACTGCCGCCAGAACCAGCAACCTCTGCTCCCGTCTCATGCTGCAGCCTCTGCCGCCGCCTGAACCAGCACCTCTGCTCCCGTCTCATTGTGTTGCTCGACAGGGCCGCCAGAACCAGCCACCTCCGTGCGCCGGCTATTGGTGCACCCATCTCCGGACGCCGCAGGTACATCCTCCTGCCACCATCTTCACAGTTCCCTAGGTTTACCATCCTCAGCTGGTTCCTACAAAAATAAAATGAATTCATGCATTCATGATGTCATAGCAAATTACCTACATTACAAAGATACTTAAGCAATGCAGGATTTTAAGCTATGTACCAGCTACATATGCCCATTAAGTTCTGGGAATTAATATGTTTCATAATCAAGGACGAATAGGCAAGTTCTGATGTCTTTCCAGCAAGTACACCCAATGCAAACAATTTATTCCCCCAATCTGTATTTGGTGCCCAATACAAACTGAGACTTAGAGAACAAACTTGGACATCGGGATAGTGATCAATACATCATATAATTTGCTGACATAGAGTATTGAACAAAACATCATGTAATTCGCAATGTGCACGCCGCACATGGTCATGAGTGTGTTGCGATAGGTATCATCTTATATACCTAAAAATTAAACAAATTCGAGGCGACTCATACTCAAATTTCAGGGTAATATATTTGTCGTCATGATTCATTCTAAAACATGGGTATCATTAGTTATTTTCATGACCACATAACTAATATTTCCACTTCTGAAGATAGATAATTGTGCAACTCCATTATAAATGCTCACACTCACGATACCCTCAGGCCCAGAATCCTACTGTGATAAAAAATGAACATGACCCAGAAGATAAATAAAAATGAACAACTTCACCAGTGATGCTTGAAGGGGTTGTGCTGTCAGGGTTGTGCTCTTCGCTCTACTACGAGAGAATGGCAACACCTACACCTCAAGCTGAACCTGAAATGCAGCACTAGGCCGGAATTTATGATGTAATATAAATTATGTTACTTCCATCCTAAACGGCTGCCAACTAACATGATCAACATTGCAGCTCATAGCTTGTGAAAAAAATAATCAAAATACAGCAAGCTAGGTTCAAGTATATAAACCTACAGATTAACCTAATCATTTGCATTTTCCCGATTGACGTAGAGAGGCATGTATTACATCCACTTGTGGCAATGAATCAATGGCTCTAATGGTAACCACAAGTAAAAGGAAGAAATTTTTATACATAACTCTCAGTTCAAATTCTCGTACCACAAGTGTCGTGGAATTAACACGTCAGATGTCCTTAGTGTGAGGACTTAGTCGCGAGGCCAACGCATCTATGTGGTAGCTTGAGAGGGGTTGAGCGGAATCGAGAGACGCAACACAAGACAAGGGTTTAGACAGCTTCGGGCCCCGAGAAACATCATCCGGTAAAAACCCTACATGTTGTTTGAGGCTAGATCTCATTATCATCACGAGGAAGTTGTCGGAAACCGACTCTCCTCTAGTTGTGTCTAGCCCTAGAGATTGTTTCTTGCTTGTCCCTCTTTGGGGAGCCCTGCCCCTCCTTATATAAGTTTAAGGGGCGGGTTACATGTAGAGTTCATCTCGGACTAAGACTTAAACTATTTTGACTTCCCTTCATGGGCTTCTTAACGTCTGCTGGTTTAACATTGCCTGCCGGTTTAACATTGTCTGCCGGTTTAACATTGTCTGCCGGTTTAACATTGTCTGCCGGTTTAACATGGTCTGTCGGGTTATGATTGACTTAACACCTGCTGGTGCTACCATCTGTCTTAACTCTGCCGGTTTAACACTCGCTGGTTTACCGTCTGTCTTAGCCATCTGTCTTAGCTGTCTGTCGGTTTAACACCACCCTGGTTTACCAAGTCCCAGCCGGATTATGACTCCGGTCGGGTCATACCGCGGGGTATATCCCCGACATTAGCCCCCAGTTTAATTTGGATTTATCCATGTTAAACTAATCCTGATCATCCTTAAGTCCTTGTTACTTACTTCTTCTAGAAAATCCGGTTTAATAGGCCTGCTTCATAATCACATTGCTGATATTGGTTTAACATAGAAAATATATTGTGAAGAATAACTCCTTTGATTCAGCTCCCAATGCTTAAAAACAATATTAGTCCTTGAAATACTCATCTGATCTACAGCCGGTTTAAGGACGTAGAACTTGCCGGTTTATCATTGCCAAGATCACCGGTTTATAAATATTGATAGCACCGGGCCATACTTGTAGTTAACATCCAGCTTGAAAATATACCTCTTATATGCCTATCACTTGTAGCCCCCAAGTCTTAAGAAGGTAGCATAGCAACAGCTTAAAACTTGCTTCAATATAAATATTACAATCTTGAAGAAATCCAGGTTGTTCATCTCAATCACTAGTCAGAATTGAGTATTCCACATATGTAGCCCCCAAGTGCCGGGTTGTCATGCTTGCAGCAACCTGGGACTTGTAATTGTCTGATGCTCATAAAAACTTCAACCAGTGTAGCCCCCAAGGGCCGAGTTATTATGCAATAATGAGCAGGGACTTTGTAAATATAATCATGTAGATTTGAGCAATGATGTATAGCCCCCAAGGGCCGGCTCAGTAAGATAATATTGATTTGGGACCTGATATATACTTCAATGAAAATAACATCATATGATATAACCCCCATCATGGGGCTTGAATCCACATACACAAGGTTAAGAGCCTTGTGCTTTACCAACTGAGCAATGTACCCTTCAATATAATGGATAAAAAGCTTTGTACCTTGAATTGTTGACAGGAGCAATTGGTAGCCCCCAAGGGCCGGCTCATTATAATGTGATGAGTCGGCTCTTCAATAATATGAGCAAAAAATGACTTTGCATTAGCCCCCAAGTGTCATGGTATATGCTTGCAGTGACATGAGACTTGCATATTTGATGTAATCTCAACTTAAATAATGTAGCTCCCAAGTGCCGGGTTGTAAGCCTGCAGCAACTCGGGACTATTCCTTCAATTGTAGAATAAATCATATCCTATTGACAATATGATAGCCATTGAGCTAAAGCGACTTTGAAAATCTTAATCATAATACTGGTTATTGATAACCATAATAAAAATCCAGCCATGTTGGCTATTTGAATAATATACCCAATGATTTATAAGCGCATAATTCTAATGGCGCAATCCAAATATATACTGGCGACTTATAGTCCAAAGCCAGGCCGCGTCAATAAACACCGGTTTATAAGTGATTATGTACCGACAACTTGTAGTTGAAAGTCGAGCCAGGTTAATGAACACCGGGTTAATTTGATGACTGATAGTCATGCCGGGTCAATAGACACCGATTCAACATAAAATTTATCAAAAGAGAAAAATCTTGACAAAGGTAAATAAACTCGTGTAGTCGAGGCTTTTCAAGGGCTGCCAGGCCCAAATTTGAGGCTTTTCATGGGCTGCCAGGCCGCTGAGTTAAACCATTTGACAAAGCCTTTTAAGATGGACCTCCAACTAACCAATCGTTGTTTTAACTTTGACAAGTTCAGGGTCTGTATAAGATTGACTTGTCAAATGTTCGGCGGGTCATGCCAGGATTACCTGGATAGGAGTGGCTTACTTGATGAGGGTAGGTTAACCCGGGGTTTTAGGTGAACACACCAGGCTTCCAAGCCATGCTTGATAGCATATTACAAGGGTCCTTTCAAACTCTTTGTTGCGTTGCACAAAGAGCCCCCAAGTAACTTTGTGAGCTGTGCTCAATGGGTGCCTATGTTTGAGCTGTGCTTAGCAACAACACTCTCTTTGGCCCCGTGGGTGTGAAGCTCCCAAACTTTGTTGTGGCCTGATAGCCGGATTAATGGATAGGACTCCGCTTTGTCAGCTGAATCCCCCATGTGCTATATTTTTGAGCTATGCTCGCCGGGTGCCTATGTTTGAGTTGTGCTGTGCAACAAACTTTTTTTGGCCCCTTATGATAATATTGGTTTGATAGCTGCATCTAGAGGGTAATAACGCTATGTTCTCTTTGGTGAACACACCTATGTTTGAATAGGAAGCCCCCAAGTGATCATATGAAGATGAGCCCATAAGGCAGGATACCCATGTTTGAACCACGCGTGAGGGCAGCAGGTCCTCTTCAGCAACTTTTAACTTTTTGCAAGAGATAAATTCTTCTTGAACCGGGATTTTGAACCGGATATTGAGAGCGTCAGAGCTTGAGCCGGACCTTAAACCAGAATCTTTATTTTCAGCCAGAATTTTTCTGACAGCCTTTAAACTCGAACTTGCGAGAAGTTAATTCTTTTTGACCGGACATTCTTAAACCGGATTTCAGAGCGTCATAGCTTTGTGGGAGAACAGATTTCCCTTGAACCGGATTGTAAACTGGATATTTGAGAGCTTCAGTGAGACTAACTGCCCTTGAGCCAGATTTTAAACCGAAATCCTTTCTGATGACCCAGAACTTCTTCCTTAAGCTAGGATTTTGTAACTGTCATATCCTTTGTAAGCCAGAAATTTTCTGACAACCTTTAAACTTTCATAAATATGACAATAGCCTCCGGGACCAGGTTATCTTTACCTCCATCGTCCTGGGGTTCTTAAATTTGCTGAAACTGGCAAGATTTGCTGAATCATGTCATCATAGACTCCGAGTCTTAGGGTGACTCAAGGAGATGGCTTGAGATTCCCCGTATTTGACTGCGATATAAACCGGTATTAGTTGTATGTCATTGGTGTTGATAGCACGATGTAAATCCACAGAAGCTTGAGGTGACTGTGGCGGGTTATAAATGATCCGTATAAGCCGTGTCAGCAACTCGGCCAATGGTTCCTTCCAACTGACTATTTGAAGTTCAACTGAACTGTAGTGGCAGCAATTTGTACGCATGTCCATTGAATCATCCAACGTTGACAGCTGAATGATAATTTGCCTCCAATTTGTTGGAAGAAAACCGGGCTACCCAAGTAGTGACTGGCTTTTTATTCAATAAATAGCTCATGCAAATAGATGCGGCCCGACATGTTGATTTAGACTAGGCTTCGGGGCGGCAATTTACACACGTCCATTGATAACAAGCAGACATGATCCAGCAAGCCGATGTGGACCAGACCGCAAGGGCAGCAGCTTGTGTGCACCCATTCTTCATGGGATACGTCCCGGATTATCACCAGGCGGGATATTATCAACCCGTGCGCCGTATCCGTGGTATAAACCACATTTGTAATTAATAATGGTCCTGTATATAAAATATACAAATGAAAGTGATTTGTCCTTTAATAGAAAAATTATGTGTTAATAAAATAAATCTGGATGGACATCACCTGATATTTTCGTCGGGTATTGATAAGTATTGATGGCACCGGGTCATAGTATGACTGACGGTATATGAGTGAGTCAGCTAGGTGCAATAGTCAACCTTACACAATGCAATCGCCGAAATTTTTGCAAAAGTTGCCAGGTTTTGGCACTGAACTAGTCATCGATACTGAATCTCCTCAGCTTGCCTTTTTAAGCTTCGGGTTAATCGCTTCATCAAAATCCAATTTTGTTGTGTTTCCTAAACCACCTGAAGCAGGGCCGGCCGGTTTGTCTCAAGACAGTATAGGAAGAAACCAGTGAACAAAAGACCGGCTCCAGGCGCGACAGGTTGATGAAGCAAGGCCTGGGCTGCTCAGTCGATTTATCCGAGCTCCGCAGCACACGACCACCGGGGCGACGACTCAGATGGTAAACCGGGGCGGCAACTCTGGGCCGATGACAGCCTGGAGGGGGCTACGGCGGGGCTGGAGCATGGAGCAGCAACGATGACAGGGATGCGCGGCCATGGGATCGAGCGCGGGTGCTCTCCTGGCGCTGGATGTATGCGTGCGTGCGGTGGTTTGAGACTGGAGCAGCAGCGGGAGCTGGCCAGCGGGTACGGGCATTGGCAAGGCCGGCTCAGCTGTGGTGGCTCGCACGGTCGGCAGAGTGAACCGAGTCTGCAACGGCAGGGCCGGCCCACAGGTGGAGGCAGCATGTGGCTCAGAACGGCACAAAGCGACGACTGTACGGATAGGTCCGGAGGCGGCCGGCGACTCACGACGGCTCACTGGCGGTTCATAGCACAGGTGGAGAACGACGGTTTGAAGCCGGCCGGCTGCGGGCTTCGACGGCTAAGGCGGCAGATGCCTGAGCAGTGGGCCTCAGCACACAGAAGGCCGGCCACGGCAATGGCTTGAGGAACGGGGCTGCTCCATCGCAGCAACTCAGGAAGGCCCCCGATGAGGCGGAGTGGTGAGCCGGCAGAGTGAACCGGCGGTGTGGAGAGCAGGCAGAGGGCAGAGAAGTAGCCAGCAGTATGGAGAGGCGGCATGGCCAGGGAAAGGCATCCTGTGGCGCGCCGATCGATGCTGGCTTGGTGGCCAAGGCGAGGTGCGGTGCAACAAGCTGTAGAGGGTCCCGGCGACTCGCGGCGGCTCACTCACGGCGGAAGACAAGGCCGGGTTGATGCGCAGCTGTGGAGGCAAGCAGAGGCAGCCTTGCAATGAAGCAAGATGGCAAACAATCTCAGCAGCTTGAAGGCGACGGCGAACGTCAGGAGAGGCAAACCGGCGAAGGCAGCCCGGTCCATTTTAATGGGGACGGCGACTGACGTGGTGCGCTAGACACGGCCAGACCGGCGCCTCGGCATAGGCTGTAAGTTTTGGGCGTTGAGATTGGAGGCTTGGGGGTCGTCCCTGTGAAGCATTGGCGGAGTCTTGACCGCGGCGGACTTACCGCTGCGGGCCATCGTGGCGGGTCACCGAAGCCAGGCCGCTCGAGAACAAGAACAGCTGAACCCAGCGCTGCTACAGAAGGGAAACATGGGAGCAACAGGGGAGACGGATCTCGTGGCGAGGCGCGGCAGCTCCATGATGGTCGCGAAGGCAAGCTCGCAGTACAGATTCGTGGGCGGTCCAACGGCGGCCGCGGAGCGGCCTGCTGGTGATTGTAGAGGAGGCCGTGGCCACGACGTTGAGGGCGCAGGCACGCAGATGCAGAACCGGTGCGGGCGTGCCAAGACGTGGCGCGGGGGCCTCCACGAAAAAGCACTGGGGAAGCAAACAGGAAGCAGAGGCGGAGCAATTCCTCCTCCGGGTTGTGGTCGAGGAAACGAGGCGGAATCCATCCTCGCATCTTCCGGGTCGGAGCAGGCTCACAAGTTGAGGTAGGGCCGGTTTGAAGCTTCGACGGAGATGGCCACGAGGCCGGGCGGCTTGAAGTGCTGCGGTGCAGGTCAGGATCAGAGGTCCGGCGGGCTAAGTGGGAGGGCAGCAGAAGCGATCCAGCGACCGGCCCGGCCCTCAGGTGGAGGCAGATCGGGGGAGCCGGTTTACAGCAGCGAGGCCGGGTCGTGGAGTGGAACTCTGGCCAGTTTAGCACGGCAGAGAGGAACCCGCGAGTTGAGGCCGCAATGGCCGAGGCAGAGTACTGCAGACGAAGGCGTGGTAGGGGCGGATAATGATGAAGCGACAATGGCTTGATGGCAAAAAACACTTTCAGATCGTGGGCTGTCTCCCTCCCTCCCCCTTTTTTTTTAAAACCAGACAAATACCATCAGCAGTAGTTGATCTACCTCCAATTAGTCTCGGACCTGTATCAGCAGCAATCATCGACCCATCGACCGATCGCCACACACACGTGCGGCAGTGACAAACCCTAGCTTTCCATCGGGTTAACCTCGAGACATGTTTCACAAGGCTTTCTTCGTTGGGTTGTCTGGCAATTTGAACTTGATAAACTCTGAGTGTAATATGAATTCTTCCGTGCGAACTCTTCCTGATCCAGATACTCGCGAGCTTCTTGATCCCTTGAAGCAATCCCTCCAAGAATTCAACACCACCATGCGCAGGCCCCAAGATGGGCGCCAACTGCCTTGGAATTAACACGTCAGATGTCCTTAGTGTGAGGACTTAGTCGCGAGGCCAATGCATCTATGTGGTAGCTTGAGAGGGGTTGAGCGGAATTGAGAGACGCAACACAAGACAAGGGTTTAGACAGCTTCGGGCCCCGGGAAACATCATCCGGTCAAAACCTTACATGCTGTTTGAGGCTAGATCTCATTATCATCACAAGGGAGTCGCCATAAACCGGCTCTCCTCTAGTTGTGTCTAGCCCTAGAGATTGTTTCTTGCTTGTCCCTCTTTGGGAAGCCCTGCCCCTCCTTATATAAGTTGAAGGGGCAGGTTACATGTAGAGTCCATCTCGGACTAAGAGTTAAACTATTTTGACTTCCCTTCCTGGGCTTCTTAACGTCTTCCGGTTTAACATTGCCTGCCGGTTTAACATTGTCTGCCGGTTTAATATTGTCTGCCGGTTTAACATTGTCTACCAGTTTAACATGGTCTGCCGGGGTATGATTGACTTAACACCTGCTGGTGCTACCATCTGTCTTAACTCTGCCGGTTTAACACTCGCCGATTTACCGTCTGTCTTAGCCATCTGTCTTAACTATCTGCCGATTTAACACCACCCCGGTTTACCAAGTCCCAGCCGAATTATGACTCCGGCCGGGTCATACCGCGGGGTATATCCCCGATAACAAGTGTATTTTGTTCCCATTTTCTGAATCTACAATTTTTGGTACATATGCGAGTGCACACTACAGTCCTTGGCTTGAAATTATTAGCTTAGTTTGGTAAGATACACCCAAAAAGAGTTTCTACTGAATTGTGTAATCAAAAGAGGGGAATGAGGGGCAACATAAAATGGATGGTGGAATGAAGATTATTCGGTACATGTGAACAAAGAGTCGAGGTCCAGCCACACAACTTGTAAATTCCTATATGAACAATTACAATCATAATAAAATAAAAATAGTACCTCCTTTTGTTGAAGTCCTTTTTTAGATCTTGCAGCTCCATATCCAGTTTTTCATGTATGGGTGAGTGTTCTCTTTCCTTTTCTCCTTCGTTAACTTCATCTAAAAAAGAAGAGTGCTTATTAGAGAAAGTGTCATGAACACATGATATTGTTTCAGTAACTTACTTGCATTTTGTTCTCGTACTTAAGCATCCAATACAGTAAGCATCTAATCATTTTTCTAATGCAAAAGAATGTAGGTAATAAGAACATAAAGCTTCTATAGGACATAGAGATGTCATAGGACAGAGGGCATCTGTATGATAAAGGGAAAAGAGGTATGTGCATGCCACTCACATGTCTCGACATAAGGTCTTCAATAAGCTTTTAGAGCTTAGCCTACCTTCATTTTTATTAGTTGTTGATTATGAGAGGAGACCAAGATCACAACCCACCAATACACCCCGGCCACCATCTGGTTTCTTCATACGCGAACAAATGGACACCACTAACTACAGTGTTTCGTCTTCCGATGATGATGAAAATGTGTGCACACATGTGGCTATGATGGTTCCCATAGCCGGAAATCTAACAGCCTTTCAGCCAGTACAACATGTGCAAACGTCAATCTGTATTGACCTTACACATGAAAATATTTCAGCTTGCATTCATACATTTGTTAACCTAAGTGGTCCACAAAATGGTTCTTCAGGAAGTCACTCTCATGAAGCCACTTACTATGATCACCGTGTATCACTTCAAGGAACACAAAGCATCATTCAGCATAATATTGGTTCGGATATAGTGGTTCGACTCAACACCTCACACACTGGTCCTGAACACATTGCTTCAAATGCAATCATTACATCGGACAAAAACCAGAAAAGGCGAGAACAATACATAGCACGGCGGGATAGATTAACACCTGAAGAGAAGGAGAAAATCAATGCACACCGCAAAGCAGCTAGGAAGAAGAAAACATACGAGGAGAGGAATGCCTGTCAAAGAGAAGCCAGGCAACAGATGACACCGGAGGAGAAGCAAAAAAGTAACACCCTTAGAAGTGCGGACTACCAAAATATGATGGTCGAGGACAAGCAAGAGAGGAATAGCTGCAGAAGGGCGTCCTACCAAAATATGCCGGTCGAGGAGAAGCAAGAGACAAATGCCCGCCGAAGAGGACGTGTGCAAAACATACCACCCAAGGAGAAACAGAAGATGCTAGCTCAACGTAACACAATACCTATGGCTAGGAGCAACATCCCTTACGCTGAATCCATCGCAATGCCGCGCCCAGATGCAGCTACCTTAGCTACGCCCAGCCTGATGTCGACCACTCATGCCAGAGACCCCGCCGCTTCAACTCCTTCCCCCCAGTTAGCGAGTAAGGCTGGTTACAACTTCGAATCAGACGGTAATCCTCCCAGCTTTACTTTACTTGTTATGTCCATGTGCGTTGGACCAGTATTTACCAGCTCCTCAACCATGGAGGCGAGTACCTTAGTCGCGTACCCTGGACGATAATGAGGCCCCCGGCGAACTTATAAATGCCTCGCAACAAACCAATGATCAACTAATACATGACAACCAGAATCAAGCCCATGAGCAGAACCAGGAGACCAGAGCACAACGTAGGGCTCGCAAGTGAGCTCACAAATGAGCTATGATGGTAAAGAACATTCAAGGGAGTGCCGCAAAACGAAGAGCGCACACAAAAAGCATAGCAGAAGGTGAGAGGTCAGCATTGCTAGAGCGTCGTAATGCAAGCTTTACAGCTAAGCAGAGGTCTCCACACCCAAGTACCTTACATGTGAACAGAGCAGCAACAAGCTCAGAAACACCGCCCACAGGAGCTGCTTCACCGGCTTCGTCCCCTTCATCGAGCACGTCGTCTTACACTGTTTGGACCGATGGTAACCCTCTCATCTTTTACTCCCCTCCCAGTGACCACTCACACTAAACCATTACTTACCAGATCAACAATGTTGCATCTGAAATGGACGCCTTCCGTAGCGGCATCATGGATGATAATAGACTTTCTGATGACCTCATGGATGATGAGTACTACCTATTTGCCGATCAAGGTACTCCCAGGAGCCTTTCACTGCTCGTCCCTCTATACTATTGATTTATGTTCTGCATCCTATCGTGACATGTTATGTCTCGACAATGCTTGTAGGATCTGACACTAATAACACTGACATCGATGAGCCTGTAGACTCCAACACGGGATCTATCAAGCTTGATCCTTTCAACTATGTGTACTCGAACATCCCAGATAACATGCACATCCTGAAGCACGCGGCGAACTGCGACCATTGCAAGGCCAAGAAGTTCCAGTACGAGACTGACGGCTTCTGCTGTCGGAACGGGGAGATTAAGCTGGCTGAACCGGAGCTTATCCCGGAGCTGATGAGGTTATGGTCTAGCACGGATGGAGACTCTCAGCATTTCCGGGAGAGCATTCGGTTCTTCAATGGGCACTTCTCCTTCACTACCCTTGGTGTCAACCTAGACAACAACTACACAAACATGAACTCGGGGGTGTACACGTTTCGGGCACATGGCACTATGTACCACAAGGTGCACTCGTTCGGTCCAACATCTCGTCCCGATCATCTGCAGTTGTACTTCTATGACGACGACCCCAACTTAAGCCATCACAAGGAGGCCACCAAGCAATTGGACTAGCGTGTTGTCAGCAAGTTAGTGGACATCCTCAAGGAAAACCCCTACTCCCAGCAGTTTAGGAGTTTGGGTGCCCACAAGGAAAACCTCCAAGAGTACCGGATAGACCTCAACATTGACCAGAAGCTAGACCAACGGAGATATAACAGACCGGTGTCATCTGAGGTGGCTGCGATTTGGGTCGAGGGAAGCGATCTAGCAAACAGGTTCAATCGCAGCATTACACTCTATGGGGGCAACAACGAGAAGCATAGTATACATGCTACAGAAGGCTGATATGACCCATTGTCGTATCCCCTCTTTTCCCAAGGGGGAGCTTGGTTGGCATCCAAATATCCGTAAGCACAATGTCCCTTGGGAACTTGCACAACAACCAAGAGGAAACCGCGATAACGATTCAGGTTCGCCTATTTGGTATGCTTATATGCAAAAAATAACATTGTCTATCCTTACCATATGGTACCTAACCTTCTTCTTTCACGTCTTTCCATAAAGGGGAACAACCGGTTGTGTGTCTCTGTTAGGGACTACTATTGTTACCGGCTACAGACGCGCCCTGCAATATTCAACCCCATACTTCACGGAGCACGCCTGTTCCAGCAATGGGGTGTCGACATGTTCATCAATATTGAGGGTTGTAGGCTGAAGTGGATCATGGAACACCAACCGCAGATATGTGCCGATCTATACCAAGGCCTTGTGGATAGCATCACAGTTGCGGAGATGCGAGCGAGTGCTGTTGGCAAGAGGATCATGCTCCCAGGGACACATCAGGGGTGCAACCGAGACATGAAGCAGAGGCATATGGACTCCATGGCATTGGTGCATACGTATGGGAAGCCTGACATCTTTTTGACTATGACATGCAACCCTAGCTGGGAGGAGATACTGAATGAGCTGCTTCCAGGCGAGACTCCCCAAGACCGACCAGATCTTGTCACACACGTGTTCAGGGCCAAGTTGGAAACCATGAAAGAGATGTTGGTCAAGAAGCACATCCTAGGTGTTGTGGTAGCGCATGTGTATGTCGTCGAGTTTCAGAAGAGGGGCCTCCCCCATGCGCACTTCATGTTGATCATGAATTCAAATTATAAACTTGTGGTGCCAGAGCAGTATGACCACCTCATATCTGTAGAGCTCCAAGACAAGCATAAGTATCCAGAGCTCTATGCCATGGTCGTGAAGCATATGATACATGGCCCATGCGGTAATCTAAATCCCAAAAATGTGTGCATGCAAGACTTGAAGTGCAAGTGCAAGTACCCACGGCCGTTCAATGAGAACACCTTACAGGGGAAGGATTCATACCCGGTTTATCAACGACGAGACGATGGCCGTTGTGCTAAGGTCCATTGTCATCTGCTAGATAACAGATGGGTGGTGCCTTACAACCCTTATCTGTTGCGGATGTTCAATTGCCACATTAATGTTGAGGTGTGCTTCAGCATCAAGGCCGTCAAGTACCTTTACAAATACGTATACAAGGGCCACGATCGAGCTTCAATTAGCATCGACCAGCCTGACAGCAACGGGGTTATAGATGAGATTAAAAGGTACATTGACGCGAGATGGGTTACTCCACCGGAGGCGATGTGGAGGATATTCAGCTTCAACCTTTCTGAGAGTTCCCCATCGGTCCTACAGTTGCCGCTTCATCTCCCTAATATGCATAGTGTCACGTTCAAAGCGCAAGAGGACCTGACCGATGTCGTCGCCCGTGATAATGCATCTAAGTCAATGCTGATGGAGTATTTCCTCGCTAATCAGAAGCACGAGTGGGCTCGGGATATCCTGTACAAGGACTTCCCGGGAAGTTTCACATGGTAGAGACAAAAGTACTGGAGGCCGAGAGAAAAGCGGCACCAAGTTGGTCGAATCGTGTCAGCCCATCCGGCCAAGGGGGAGCGGTACTTTCTGCGAGTGCTGCTCAACCATGTGCCAAGCAAGACATCTTTCGAGGACCTGCGGACCATGGACGGTGTGCTATGTGATAGCTTCCGTGAGGCTGCCGAGAGATCGGGCCTCGTTGTGGCCGACAACACGCTTGACGAGTGTCTTATAGAGTCAACAGAGTTCGCGATGCCATCCTCACTCAGGAGGCTCTTTGTAACAATCTTGTTATTCTGCGAGCCAGGTAACGTACGCTGTCTATGGCATAGGCACCTAGAGGTGATGTATGATGACTACCGCAGATCACACACGTGCTCAAAGGCAGTGAAGCAGATGGTGTTGCTTGACATCAGGGGCATGCTACAGTCCATGGGCAAAGACATAGCATTGTTCCCTCTTCTGGACATCGACGAGATCTATGACACTACTGGAGGTTAGGCTAGAGAAGTCACAGAGGAGTCCACAATCGAGGTTGACGTGAACAATGCTGCTTTAGCGTCCTTGCTAAACCCCGAGCAGAGACTTTCATATGACAAGATACTGGCAACAGTTGATGCCGGTGATGGGGGTGTATTCTTTGTCGATGGCCCGGGAGGCACCGGGAAGACCTTCCTATACAAGGCACTACTCGCAAAGGTTCGAGGCGAGGGCAAGATCGCGGTGGCTACGGCGACGTCTGGCGTCACATCTTCCATCATGCCTGGAGGAAGGACAGCCCACTCGAGGTTCAAGATCCCACTCAACATTGAAGATGGGACGTCGTGCAGCTTCACCAAGCAAAGTGGGACAGCCAAGCTCCTGCGCATGGCTTCACTCATCCTATGGGATGAGGCCATGATGACGAGGCGGCAAGCGGTTGAGGCACTAGACAATAGCATGCGGGACATCATGGGACGACGGGACCGACCTTTCGGGGGGAAAGCTGTCGTGTTCGGTGGGGAGTTCAGGTAGGTGCTTCCGGTCGTCAGGAAGGGGTCACGGGGTCAGATAATCGATTCAACCCTGTAGAGTTCATACCTTTGGAAGGGCATGCGCCAGCTAAGGCTCGTCACCAACATGAGGGCGCATAACGACCCGTGGTTCGCAGATTACTTGCTAAGGGTAGGCAATGGCACTGAGGAAACTGACAAGGAAGGCAACATAAGGTTCCCCGAATATATTTTGTGTCGTCAATAGGAGATGGCGTTAACCTAGAGAAGCTAATCGACCATTGATGGTGTCCTGGACTAGGGGGTACTCACCATGTCGTCCCCCGATCAGTTAGATTGGGCCGAGGGCCCCCATGGCCGTATACTCATGGGCCAGTTTGGACAGCTACCGCATACAAGGAAGATTCCACAAGACTTGGTGATCAAGACAAGGACTCCTCCCCACCGGCGTATTCGGCTAGGACTCTTGTTATCTTAGGCCTCTGGTACATTATATAAACCGAGGCTAGGCTAGTCGATAGATAAGCTAGATCATTATGACATTACTCATCATACCTCTAGGGCTTAGACCATGACATATGATCTCGAGGTAGATCAACTCTTGTAAGCCTATATTCATCAAGATCAATCAAGCAGGAAGTCGGGTATTACCTCGATAGAGAGGGCCCGAACCTGGGTAAACATCGTGTCCCCTGTTCCTGTTACCCGTCGATCCATGCACACAACTTGGGACCCCCTACCCGAGATCTGCCGGTTTTGACACCGAGAATGGTGCCTTCATTGAGAGTTCCGCTATGTGATCGGCAAAAGGATCGATGACTCGTCTGGAGATTAACTACGACGTCGACTGGTCACCTTGGCTTGATTGAGGATTGTGACCTGCCTCCGATCGTCATGTTCGGATGAGGGCCTTCATCAACACCAACTCCAATCTCTATCAAGATCATGGAGGAATCATCCATGGAGCTCGGGGGCTCAACATCAACATTGCCCTCGGGCGACCGTGATGTTTTTCTGGACAGCGAACTTGTATCCGCCGCCACCGCCTCCTCGAGTGTCATTTTAACGATTGCTTCGATGGAACTGTGCGGAATTGATTCTACAACAACCCTGGAAAATTTCGTCGAGTTCCGGTGGAGGAATCTCTGGCAATCTATGATACACCGGAGCCCTGTCAAACCTGGACGGGAATTTGGACGAGTTTAGAGCGTGGTATCCAGAGCCCATCTCGGAGGTCCTTGGGAAGATCCAACCATTCATTTGCTGCGTAATTCCCATATCTACCACCCCTCAAAGTTTCAGCTCGATCCGACCTTCCAAACTCTGGGAACCTTCCGATTAGTGCATCACTTTTTAGATCAGCTTTCTGCGCGAATACGGATCCGACCCGAATTCATGTTTCTTTATGAACGTAGTATTAGACAGCCTTTTTAAAGGAATTTTCTTCTAAGGTATTGCGCGTTGTTCTTAACACGTGCCCATGAAATTTTAAGCCTCCTCTGAGGTAATCTTCGCCATCACGCTGGTGTCAAACCAGTTCGGCAATATAGTTCCACGGCTGCCGACCTGCGCTAGACATGTCGTCGCTTTTTGAGCTGAGCTCAATTTCTTAGGATCCTCACCTCGGCGAGACGAACAAGAGTTCGGAATCACCAAAGATAAATCATCACCAATATCGCCGCCCCACAGATTACACAGAGTGGGCACACCGGCATCGTCGCATGGTCACTTCATCAAACCAGCATTGGCCGCGTCACAAGTTACGACCTGCGTCGGCATGGCTGCACTGTTGCTTCTTTGAGCCGATGTCCATCACGCTGAACTACCTCAAGACCTCGGCTGACATGGCGGCTACAACGACTTCTTACCGACCTGCTCCGTCACCTCAGCTAGACCGAGGACTTGGCTATTTCTTCATCAACATACTTCGGTGACTTTGGCGTCACCAGCCGACCAGCTTTGTCACGTTAGCTGGACCGAGGGCTTTGCCTCGGCAAGCCAACCTTTGCCAGATTTGCCATGCCGTCGCTTTATCGCTCATCAGGAAATGGGTGTGCGGATCGATTCCCAATATTGGGAGTCGCTTTTCTTCGGACTGCTACAACAAATAAACCAGGTGCTATTAATCCTAACAATTTTTGCTTGTCGGGTTTATTTTTCCTAAGGAATTATTACTCTGGTTTGTTCTATGATCTGTACACAGGTCTATCAAATGACGGCCACATTAAAGACGGCCGCATGGTGGTTCGGTCAGTTTCCTTACATAGTTCGGCGAACGCCACATCCGAAACTCGGACCGCCCTGTAAATTCAGGCTTTTCACGCCTTCACCGCGTCACGCCGACGCCCTGCATCGATATTGGCTTCGGCGCCAGGCCACATCTCTTTAAATAAATTGTTTTTGTGTAATGCAAGGATTATATATATTATTATTATTTCCTGGACCGCAGTGTTTTATGTGTGCAAGTAATCGATTTTGACTGCGTTACGCGGTCACTACTCTGGAGTCCCGAACTCCTTTCTCAGACACCTCGGGCATGGGGGCTGGGACCTCGGCCATGCCGAGGACTGCGAACCTTGTCAGATCTATCACAGATCAATGGCCGTCTTCGTCCCGCCACAAGCCCGAATCGCGTCATCAACACCGAGCACATTAAGCAGCTAAGTCGCTTCCATGCTCAAAAACTTTCAGTTTTAAATTTTATTCGGTTCGACCAAGCATTATACTTTTTGGCAAAAAAAAAGTTGTTTGTGACAAAGTTCCTTGTCAAAACTTTGTTTGTAACACACAAATTCAAATACCCCTTTTACTTGGGGGCTTCCTTTATGAAGATTTTCCTCTTGCATATGATTATACTTGTACGGCTTCGTTCCTTGTTCGTGTATTACGCCACAATATGCACCATATTGACCTAAGTGTTCCGCAAGCTGGGTTGCCTTGCTCCTGTGTTTAACCCTACGTTCCCGATTGTTCGGCTAGGGAGTAAAGGGAGAACCTCTGCGATTGTCACGATCGGGTCATCCGAGCTAGACCTCAGACTGAGTGAAGCCGAAAGCTAGCGCTCTTACTGTTTTCAATAATGGTCGGCACACAACGGAACTCATGAGTACAAAAAATCTATTGCACAAGTCTCATAGTAATAATGAGCAACCGAAGAAAGGTATCGGTGGGGGTACTATTTTCTTCGAAGATGCTTCTTACACTTCGTCGGTAATGTAGCATAAGCTCCCTGAGCGCGCTTTGTCTGTTACAGCCTTATGGCCTGATTGCCTGGTTATCGGAAACACCATCGATATTCTCGACAAGTGGAGTACATAACACTTTTTTGGCCCTTGACCGAAGAGGGAGAAGCCGACAGTCGGTTAAGACGCGTTTAAAGTTTGGGTGAACACATATATATAAGTACTTCGGTACATACAATTATTATACATAAAATTCTTTTAACCAAGTCACTTGGGGGCTCTTAAATTTATTTGAGCTGTTTTATAGTAAATTGTTTTTTTCTTGGTCGTTGCAAAGTCTTTTTCTACCGCTCCTTTTTCGACTCGAGTATATGGTCAATAGCCGGATAGCCTGTCTTCTCTCTAAAATCCGCTCGAGTTTGGTTCGCTAAACTGGCCTCGGAGAAGAACTCCGTCTTTGAGATAAGGAGCTTGAAGCCGTAGGCTGACCCGCGTGAAGTCTTGAGATTGGATGTGTCATGTTAAAGCACGACAGAAGCACAAATTCCCCC
>LT934124.1:38476711-38525110 GCA_900231445.1 Triticum turgidum subsp. durum
GATTGGCACCGAACACTTGATCTTGTTCGAACGTCAAGTTTTTACTGGCGTTTCTTGGTTTCCAAGCTTATGGCACTTTTAAACTATTTGTGTGTTTCCATCATAAGTCTTGCAGTGCAACGCCGGACATCTTTAGAGATTCGGCAAAAACATTCTCGGATATTGCTATATATGCATCAGTATCAAATTGTGTCTTCGGTCAATAGTTGGGTTGCCCGGCTCCTGTGCTTACCTCCTACGTTTCGCTTTGTTTGGCTAGGTGTGCAAAGGGAGAACCACTGCGATTGTGCTTCCAGCTCGCATGGTTAAGCACCTCTATGGAGAAAGCCAAAAACTGACAGTCACAATAAGCGTAAACTGGTCAGCGATCCAATGACTATGTTAAATGACGGGCCGTTCATAACATTGGCCGAAATGTTTACGGCTTGACCTCAGCTGTCACCGAACACTAGTCGGGGGCTCGTAGCTAGCTTCCCAAGTTTAAAACTCCTATGACTAAGTGAAAGTTATAAAGCCTGGATATCTGATTGGCTCATTCCCGCTAACACAACCGCCTTCCGGCACCGAGACGTCGGCTAAGGGTTGTCTTGTTATTGCGGAAACACCCTGCGTAGTATCTACAAAGGGGTAGAAGCCGCCGATGGGCCACTTTCAATTGATAAACGGTTGCAATGGAGTCAAAATAAGTATATATCATCAACATTTGTATTCATTATACAAGTGTTGCCTTCCGTAATTATCGTTATATAAAGCCATAAATATGCATCAATTTGACTTAAGATTTTGGCCAAGCTGGGTTGCCTGGCTCCTGTGCTTACCCCTACGTTCCCAATTGTTCGGCTAGGCGGTAAAGGGAGCACCTCTGTGATTGTTACTACCGGGCATCCGAGTTAGTACCTCAGACTGGGTGAAGCTGAAAGCTAGCAATCTTAAAGGATCACATTGGTCGGCAATGACGGAAGTAAATTTTTTGGTTCATTAATACCATAGAGTTCGGGAACTTTCCCGAACTAAATCCTCAATATTTTCCTCCCACATTGATCGGAGCTGAGGTTTCATGATCATTCTTAGCATGACAACCCAAAGAAAGGAACCGATAGTGGGACTATTTTCTTTGGAATATGTTTCTTACGTTAAAAGGTAATATAACATATCTCTCCGCGTACCTTTGTTTATAAAACCGTATGGCAGGATTGCCTTGTTTGCCGTAAATCTTTGCCCTCATAAAGGATTTATAAAGTAGGACAAACACTCCCCGGCTGCTGGCCAAGGAGGTGGAAGCCGATGGTCGGTCAACAAAGTTTTTTAAAATGCGGACCAAGCATTAATGATGTAAAGTACTTGGATACATAGAATCATTACACATAATATGTGATTTTACTACGGATATCGATCCTTAATTCGGCCACCTATGTCCACATTAAGGCCCGGGGGCTACTGGGCTTCGTGCTTATCATTTACAAATAGTAAAGGGGTACATCGACCCCCTGATCTGGTATTGCCACCCGACCAGTGTCTCAGGGGCTACTGCATTGCCTATTCAATGCAAAAAACTCAAAGTGCTCAGTGTTCGGCTTGACCAAACTATGCACAAACGTGTCTTCGGACAACAATAGGTACCATCTGGACCTATCTGGCATCAAGCTAACATATTATGGTGACTTCTCAAGACCCTCTATCAAGGGCCTGTTCACCGATCACTATTTTTCCTAATATATTACACCGCGTTTCTATTCCTAAGTATGCTGCCGAGCTGGGAATTGATCCTCAGGACGATTTCACGAATCGACCTAAGTCTCAGGGCTACTAGGGTCAGCTGTTTGATTTTTTCCTTTAGGTGCTTTTCGGATATTAGGCCAATATGCACCTTGAGGGATACTGGCTATACATCTCGTCAGAGATTACATTGCACAATTCGGAATTAAATTCATAAAAATCAGCCCATGGCCAAGGTGGTGCACCACCTCGGAAGTAGTCCGGCATAAAGCTCGAGCGCCAGTGGCTGGCTCCATAGCGGGTATTTCTGACATTAAGCTCGGCTAAACTCCTTCAAACTTTTTTGAGCCAAGATGATCTATGACAGCTCGGATATAGTCCGGCGTTGAAGCTCGGATACATTCCGGCGTTCGAGCCCGGATGCAATTTGGCATTGGAGCTTGGCTGTAACAATACTCTTATACAATGCAGCGTTGGAGCTCGGATACATTCCTGCGTTGGAGCTCGGAAGCAGTCCGGCGTTGGAGCTCGACTGCGAAAGATAAATAGAATGCAATCCTGCGTTGGAGCTCGGACGCAAGAGGACACTACCGCCTGGGAACAACTTCAAACCCGAGGTGTGGCATCAAAATAACAAGGCATTGATAAAGGCCGGGAACTTAAAGGGGCTCGTCAGATACCCGACGTATAAACTCTTCGGATGCATGTTGGCGATCCTCAAGATGGAAGATGAGAAGATTTGTTGAACCAGTTTTCAAGACCAGCGACCGAAGATGAAGAATAGTTCGGAAGAATCGAGGAGCGTCCCCAACTTGAAGACTGGTTCAGGGGGCTACTGACGGTGTCCTGGACTAGGGGGTACTCACCACGTCGTCCCCCGATCAATTAGATTGGGCCGAGGACCCCATGGCCGTATACTCATGGGCCAGTTCGGACAACTACCACATACAAGGAAGAATTCCACAAGACTTGGTGATCAAGACAAGGACTCCTCCCCGCCGGTGTATTCGGCTAGGACTCTTGTTATCTTAGGCCTCTGGTACATTATATAAACCGAGGTAGGCTAGTGGATAGATAATCTAGATCATTATGACATTACTCATCATACCTATAGGGCTTAGACCACAACATATGATCTCGAGGTAGATCAACTCTTGTAACCCTATATTCATCAAGATCAATCAAGCAGGAAGTAGGGTATTACCTCGATGGAGAGGGCCCGAAC
Source organism: Triticum turgidum subsp. durum (assembly GCA_900231445.1). Lineage (NCBI taxonomy): Eukaryota > Viridiplantae > Streptophyta > Magnoliopsida > Poales > Poaceae > Triticum > Triticum turgidum. The sequence goes on from LT934124.1 coordinate 38,479,653, forward strand.
CTGGGTAAACATCGTGTCCCCTATCTCCTGTTACCCATCGATCCATGACACACAGCTTGGGACCCCCTACCCAAGATCTGCCGGTTTTGACACCGACAACCATGTATTTCCTACTCTAGATGACAACATGGCTGATCCAAATTACATGACATCTTGAGCGATCCTCTCCACCAAGAATGACAACATTGATAAGATAAACACGCGCATGATAGAGTGCTTCCAGGGCGAAGAGAAGATCTACCATAGTTTTGATAGTGCAGAGGATGATCCACACGGCTACTATGCCCCCGAGTTCCTCAACAACCTGACTCCCAATGGCCTGCCTCCGCATGCGCTCAAAGTAAAGATAAATTGCCTAGTTATACTGTTGAGAAATATTGGTCCAGCTAATGGGTTGTGTAACGGCACAAGGCTTGTGGTCCGGGGTTTCCAAAGGAACGCCATCAACACAGAAATCATGCTAGGACAACATGCTGGTAGGAGGGTGTTCCTTCCACGGATACCTCTCTGCCCATCCGATGATGATATATTCCCTTTCAAGTTCAAGAGGAAGCAGTTCCCTGTTAGGCTCAGCTTTGCCATGACAATCAACAAGGCGCAAGGGCAAACCATCCCCATTGTCGGGGTTTACCTACCGGACCCGATTTTCTCTCACGGTCAGCTTTACGTCGCATTGTCTAGATCCACCGCGAAGAGGAACATTAAGATTCTCGCCATCAAGGACAACGACAATAGTAAGGGCAAGGCAAGGACGAAAGCAAGAATTCAAAGAAGCAAAAAAGATATGATCCCTTATTAACGACCACGAAGAACATAGTCTACAAGGAATTCCTTAGCACATGAAGTCACTGGATCAAATTATATCATGTCAAGGTAAAATATGTTCAATTCTGCATTACAACCACATAACTATTGTAGATATTAATGCACACTGACCTGAGTTTGTTGTTGCGCAGTACTCGAGGGAGCATAGTCAGTCTTCAAAAACCATGAGTATTCCTTCCACGACATTTTCCCATTCTATACTTGGTCAAAGATGCACCTGTTTAAGCTGGAAATAACATGAGACAGCATGAAGTTTCCAACATATGCAGGAGGAAGATGCTTGGACAGTGACTTGGTAAAGAAGAACAAAAATACTAAGTTTTCGTATTTCTTTCTAAGGCATATGCTTTTTAATATAGTAAAAACCTGAGGCATCTAATATCATATACCAATAAAAATACTGACTTAAACTTCAGTTGCATAGAATCTCTTATTAGAAATACATGGATAAGGAACTATGTATCTGATAATTTATGAACAACCCAAATTTGAGCTAAGTTTGCCATCAGTGAACTCCTCATATCTCTAATATCTATACTATTAAAGGATGAGTCATTCAAGCCAGTAGATACTTCTATATGAACAAAAAGAATATAATCTATTCATCTACTTTTTTCTGTAGCTCTATGATAGATTTAGCACGTAGGTGTCCTTAAACTCTAACACTTTCTTAAACATCAATTTCAGGCCTCAAAATTCATTGCAAAATGTGTCCAAAGTGCCATGTACAGGATTAGAAACATCCATCCTTGAGCTATCCAAGTAATAATATTGACTATGTTCATATTTTCCGTTGCTACGGTACAATTTAAACCAGCCAACTCCATATCAGTACTACTCCAAACAGAAACCGGAATGATTCTCTATGGATTTTCCAATTTTAGCAGGTTGTGCATTTTTCTGAAACTTTTATGCATAGGAAAGACTAGCCTTAGTCTGGCAGTACGATGAACAAAATTAAACGGTAGTGAAACATGGACATTTCTAGGTGTATCTAAATACGACCATATCCCTCTACAAATGTAAAACTTCCTTTCTTTCTCTCATTTACCGGTAGCTCAAGGCCAGCAACAGCAAGCAACAAAAGCAAGCAGCAGCGGCAAGCAAAACAACCAGCAGCGTCAAGCGGCAAAGCAAGCATCCAGCAGCGGCAACAACAACAAGCAGCAAAGCAAGCCAACAGCGAACAGCAGCAGCAGCAGCAAGAGATGGCTCCTCGCCTTTTTGTTCGTGGCGGGGTCGGACGGAGCAGGGAGGCGAGAGGACGGACGACAGCAAGTTTCGGACGACGTCAATGGCGGTCAGCGGTCGAGGAAGAAGTAGGAGGGACCCACGACTTCGAGTCCGTGGTCCAGAGGAGACGCGGACGACGCGGAACCCGTCACGGCCCATAGAGCTGCTCGGGGAGGAGGATGACCGCGGCGGCATCGCAGCAGCGGTCGACAGAACCGAGAAAGGCGACCTTGGTTCAAGACGTACCTGCACGCCGGCGCTAGGAATCACCATTAAAGGGATGGCAAGAGCAACAATCGAGCTAGGGAACTACCTAGGAGCAAGAGCGCACCAGAGAAGCGAGGTGGTTCACGCCGGCGTCCAACGGGCGTGCATGTCGGAGCCGGAGGCGTGAGCGTCGATCCGGACCGACGGCTGGCGGATCCCGCCGGTGCCAATGGCTAGCATTGCAATGGCAAGAGGTGGCGGCCCCGGCGAGTTTGACAAGAAAGGGGATCCAGGGGGAAGACCGGAAGAGTGAGGAGTGGATGAGGAGAAAAGATGAAGAGACAGTCAGGCAGAGTGTTGCGGCCCTTGCCGGCGCGTGTCCCTTGGAGTTGAGTTGCCGATGCTGCTGGAGTGCTGGACTGACCTAAAAGACCCACTGGTCAGTGGCAAAAGGAGTGGTTCAAAGAAAATAAAAATAAAAAAATGATTGGAATATCTCTTTCTTCTCTACTCCTTCTAAGCTTCTCAGGATTAGCATAAATCTAAACTTTTTGGTGCTCAAAACTCTACAATATATATATATATATATATATATATATATATATATATATATATATATAAACACTATTCTGATCACGGGATCAGAATAATATTCTGATCACAACCTGAACTTCCCATATAAAGCGCCTGAACTTCCCTGTGTACGAACCCGACCTTTGGGCTATCTTCGCAACCGTGGCTTCCCCCGCGAATTATTCTGGTCGGTAGTGTTGTCTGGGATGTGACTATAATCCAGATACTCATATCTGCATCTAAATGCTTGTTTTGATTCGTAATTTTGCATTTTGGCGGATTCACTCTCGGGGCGGATGAACTCGTGTCTGTTTATAAGTTTAATGCATTCACTGGATGTTCTGGAACCTCCAACATGATGGTAATTTGGTGTAAGTACGAGTTTCGTGGGCTATTTGTCATTAATTTCAATGGATTTGATTTCAGGCTCTGTGTTCTTCGTCCGCGGGAGTGGTTCCGCGGCTTCTGTGGATTTGTTATTTTTATTTGAATATAGAGGGCGGATTTGATTGCAGTAGTGAGATTGGACCGTTCATGCGTTGTTAATTCGATCGGGAAGGCGAATACAGCCCTGAAATCGGGTAATTGGATCTTGTGTCGGCCCGTGCTGGTTTTCGGTTCTTCAATGAGATAGCTTGGTTGATTTATCGTTTTGATGTCAGGGCGCAATAGGATATCGTTCGAGGTCGCGGACTGAGAAGGTGTAGTCACCCAAGTGACTAAATCTGAAAAGCAAATTCGATAATGCATTTTTCCAGTGATTCTACTGTCTGTGTTACAGAGTTGGACTTCTGCACCTTTTGTGCTTGAACTTCCCTCGTTTTAATGCATGTTTTTTGGGTGATGCTGCAATACGATCTGTTTGGTTGGTGTTGTTATAAAAATTTTGTGTATGTTTTTTTTGTTTTTCAGAGTACTCATATACATAAATGTGGAGCTGGTCCATAGATACACAAATCATCCTTTTTAAATTTATTCTGTCTTCGGGACTAGTTTTTTGGATCATCCACATTCTGTGGTAGTAATTGGACTTCTATGGTACCAGTGATTGAACTTCCTAATTTCCACATTGCAAGGTGGTGCAACATCGCGCTATATTTTTTTCTTTTTTTCTTCTTTTTTTTGTAATTTTCAATTTTCTAATTTGGGTTTTAGTTTGTTCCGTGGAAACTATGGGATTATTCCCAAATATGCATGCATACCTTACTTATTTTTTTTGTAACATGTTTGCATACTTCAAACAGTGGTAGAACTTCAGTTTGTGTTTAACGTGAACTTACAAGAATTTTGCTTTTGTGTAATTTGTCTTTCTACATGTTCATTTGATTTTTTTTCAAAATGCCGAACTTCTGTGTTTTTACAACTTGAACTTACGTTTATTTAGAACATTTGATTAGTTAACTTACGCCTTGTGCATTTTGTTTCTTCGACACTAAACATTATTATTCCTCAGGTGCTTCTTTCTTGGGTTTTTATGTCACAGCAAAAATTTTCTTGAATGTAGGTTCATCTTTTTGACATTGATATTCTAGGACAGGTTACATTCCAGAAATCAAAAACCCTTAGTAGATTTCTTTCTGCAATTTGTTGTAACTAGTGTGTAAGTGTGGAACTGGACCACAGGCACTATCTTCAGTAGGATCTGGACTTCTTTTTTATTAATGGTTGAACTTCTGGTTTTGGAGATTGCACTCCACATTGGAAGGTGAAGGTGCATGATGCTCTATATTTTCTTTGTAATTTTAATTCTCCAGATGTTTTTTAGACTTTTATCTCATGAGCAATCATGGGATTAGCCCAAGTTTGGGCCGAGATAGGAACTAGCCGGAGCAGGCGACGACGCGGCATGCCGCGTCGTCGCATGCGGAGGCGAGTCCGTCACATCCGTGACCCCACTATCTATCTTAGGGGTTTTAGGGTTAGATATAAACTTCATCTGTTTTTGTACTTGAACTTCTTCTTTTTGTTTCTTTATGGTTTATTTATTCTTGTTCCTTTACTTCTTTTATTAGAGTACTTGAACTTCTGTTCTTTATATTTTGAACTTCTTTTCTCTTGTTTTTTAGGGGCATATTTATGTATGTATGTTTCTTCCTTTAGTAGTGTATTTGCCATCTATTTTTGGTTTTGAGGATATCAGCTGTGCTGTTTTTTGATCTTATCTCATTATAATAGATGCATTCAAATGGTGCATTTATTTATCTACACATGTATTTACTATTTTAGCTGTTGGGGGATAAAACTATAAATTCAGTGGCGCTGCAAGTCCCATGACAGAGAGGCATTAAGTGACCATCTCCCTCGCCACCACCTGTCAGAAAACTCCTCTCCCCTTGTCACTCGTTCTCTCCCCCTCTCCGTCGCTCCGGTGCCTTCCTCGCCTCCAACAACCCCCCAATTTCTCCGCCCCTGTCCCCTGCCCTCGTGCTGGAGTAACCGGCGCACGCCCCCGCTCTTATTTCTCCCCCATGCCCTGCTCTCTCGCGCCCAGCCCTCTCTCTTCTGCTCTGAAGCGAGGGCGGCAACTGCCTGCACGGTTGCAAGGTGCGCGTGGCATCATGGGGAGTGGAAGAACCAGTGCGGATTCGTGCGTGCAGGGGTCGTCTGGAGAGGTACAAGTGCTGCCCCCCTCCTAATGCTTGCTTCTAGTTTCACCAGATCTATCGACTCCGCCTTCTGTGTGCTCCCGCGTCCGCGTCCTACCCCCTTTCTTTCTGATGGTTTGGTGGGAGATTAGGTAGGGTTCTTGTGCGTGTGGTGGGTGGATTCCATTCCCCCGTGGTCAGATTTGTCTATGAGATGCTTGTGTGTGCTATTTTATCCGTTCAGAGATGAGTGGATTCCATTCGCCCGTGGTCAGATTTGTCTATGAGATGCTTATGTGTGCTATTTTATCCATTCAGAGATTAGTGGTTTTCATTTCCCCTTTGGTGATTTGTCTATGAGATGTTTGGTATCTTTTTGATGTGCAGATTTCTAGCAGGTTGTTCTAGTGTTTGGAGTTGCATTCATCAAGGTGATTGTGTTGTCATGGCTTCAAAACCTTCTATAGGTATCTTAAAGTAGTTGTATCTTGTATTTTAAATAGCATTATTCCCATATATGTCTGCCCATATCTTCACTTAGTATTCATGTTGGACTGCCATTCTTAATAGTGTGAACTTCTAGTAATGGTTATGTGTATGCTTTTTCATCTTTTTATGTGCTACTTGCTTGGGTCACATAGTTGAACTTCTGGGTTTAATTATTGTTTGATTGTAATGAAATTTGGTTGAACTTCTGTTATGCACATTTTGTTTTACTGCTTTGTTATGTATAGTTGAACTTCTGGACATTCATGATATATGTAGTAGCCCCTCTGGTGTAGATTGTTTTTATATTTAGTTTGTAGATTTTTAGTTTGTTTTTTGTGTTTACTGCTTTGTTAGGTATTGTTGAACTTTTGGGTATTGGACATTGTTGTAAAAGTAGAAGTCCCTTTGGTGTAGGATTGCGGATTAGAACTCAGGTGCCTTTTTACTTGCATTTTTTTGTAGTTGGTGATGAGTTGAATAGTTATGAAAAAATGCCTGCGATCAAGATGGAGCTTTAGAGGTTAATACTGATGCTCCAATATCTGATGCGGCTAAATCACCCATTATCCCTTTGACTGTGATTGCCGAGGTTGCTTCGAGCCTTGAGAATTTTTCAAGCCTTGAGGATCTTGCTTCTGCAGCTCTTGCTTCACCTAGTATGTGAAACCCTTTTTCTTTTCATTTTAAGTTTTGAGCCATGTTTTTTAGCTTGTTCATGTCGTTTGTTTTTGTTTTTGTTCCTGACTTTTTTATTTTTTGCTCCGTTTTTTTGTGTTCTTTGCAGATGTGTCCACAGAGGAGGAAGCTGTGAACACCATCAACGGTGTTTTATCTGAGTTGGGTTTATCAGAAACCCCTGTTGCTGCTGAGGAGGGGGCTCCATCAGTCAAAGGTTGTGATTCTGTTTAGGATCCTTTGTGCTCTCTTCAGATGTCACAGACGCAGTCGCAGTCTGTTGATGGCACTAAACCTGTCACGCAACCCGAGGATGTGCCTCTTCAGCTTCTCCTGGAGGACCAACATAAGAGGAAGAAGCAAGAAGATTTTGACAAGAAGAGGGCGGCCCGCCTTGAGAAAGGTTCTGATGTTCCTGGATCTGTTCATGCGGCTGAGCTCACTGTTGAGGAAGACGTGCCGTGTGGTAGTGATGGCATGGTTGTCCCTGTTAAGAAGAAAATCAAGAATACTGCTGCGAGGAAGCTAGTAGTTGGTGAAGTTACTCCTCGGAGGAGCCCACATGTTCCAAGGCCTGCAGAAGTTGTTGAAGATGAAGGGTTAGGCCTTGGTGGTACGCCACGCCGTAGTCCTTGTGTGCTTTCCACTGCCGCGCCTACACCTTCTCCGCTTGGTGCTGGTGCATCTGGTAAGGGGAAGAAATGCGGCATGAAGCGCAAGGTTCCACTTGCAAAGGTCAACAAGGGTGTGAAGAAGCATTCTCGTGTTAATCCAGAGGACAAGGATGACGCTGATTTCAATGCTAATGATGAGGACGACGTCGATGATGCTGCTGCCGCTAATCAGGTATGAATGTCTCATGTTTACTGTTTTTAGAGCATTTGTCGCTATTGTTGTAGTTTTATTGTTTTTAGCACTGCCTTGGCATACATAGCTGACTTTCTGCTCCATCTCCATATAGACGAATAAATTAGCCGACGTGCTTTGCTTTTATGGTATTACTGCCTTTGTGTACATAGTTGGACTTCTGGGTATATACATGAAGAAATTAGCTTAACTTGTTGGTATACATGTTTGATTACTGCTTTAGTGTATATGGTTGAACTTCTGCTTTTTAAATTTCCAACATTTTTGAAAGCATGTTAACTAGTGTTCATACATGGTTGTACTGCCTATGTAGACATAGTTGGACTTCTGAGATACATGTCTGATTACTGCCTTAGTGTATATGGTTGAACTTCTGCTTTTTAAATTTCCAACATTTTTGAAAGCATGTTAACTAGTGTTCATACATGGTTATACTGCCTATGTAGACATAGTTGGACTTCTGAGATACATGTTTGATTACTGCCTTGGTATACATGGTTGAACTTCTGCTTTGTAATTTTCCAACAATTTGAAAGCATGTTAACTTCTGGTCATACATGGTTGTACTGCCTATGTGACATAGTTGGACTTCTGGTATTCATGTTTTATTACTGCCTTGTTGTACATGGTTGAACTTCTGCTATGTAAATTTCCAACATTTTGATAGCATGTTAACTTCTGGTCATACATGGTTGTACTGCCTATGTAGACATAGTTGGACTTCTGAAATGTACTGAGTGTGTAATTTTGTAGGCATTAGTGGAATTTTGGTGTAGCTTGTGTATCTCATTGTGTATCTCATTTTTTCAGTATCAGCTTGTGGAGCGGCCTGAGAGGAGGAAGAGAGGATGCAAAGCGCCCGAAGAAGGTGGCCAAGGAGGAGGTGAGGCGAAACGTTTTAACAAGACGGTTCGCTGCTCACTAGGAGAGGTGAAGACGCGTGCGAAAATGCTACATCTTAGGCACAAGACGAGGGTTATCAAGGCTGGTTTTAGTTGTGTGTTTGACTTGAAGGTTGATTCCAACATTGCTCGTCCTTTGATGGGCAACATCTACATGAGGATTGACCCTGCAACCATGATTCTGGACATGGGTGAGGCAAACAAGGTTCTGCGTATTACAAGTGATGCTATTCACCATCTGTTTGGATTCCCTCAAGGTAATCATACCCCTCCTAGGCCCTCAAGTGATGGGTTTGATGATGCTGTTATGAGGTTGAAGGGCAAGCTTGGGTACGCTAGGAGTGACGACATCAAGCCAAAGGATCTGCAGAATATCCTCGCGGAACTTGTGAAGGATGAGACGAAGGATGATCTTGCTCTGCAGGTGTTTCACCTGATTGTTTTCATGAAGGTGGTTATCCCTGGAACGTCTACACGAGTGTCCAGGGAGGCAGCAATGGCTGAGAATCTTGTGTTTGAGGATATGGTAGATATGGACTACTGCCAGTTGGTTGTTGATGACCTTTGAAGTGCTGTTGTTAGGTATTAGCAAGGTACTAGCAGAGGAAAAGCTGTCACAGGCTATGCCATCGCGCCGCTTCTTATGTACCTGGACTGCCTTATCATTGGCAAGACGCCTAATGTTGACTTGAGGACGCGTCGCATCAATTACATGGATCTGGCCAAGCTTCTTGAGCTCGCTGCGGCTGACTTGGTCAGGAAAGGTGATGATGACCCAGCCAACTGGGTGTTTGGGAGACTACCTGTGAGTGTTTCTTCTTTTCTATGTAGTTAGTACTGCCTTTGTGTGCATGGTTGAACTTCTGCTATGTACATAGATGACCTTCTGGTTCATATAGACGAGTAAATTAGCTGAACTGCTTGGCTTATATCATATTACTGCCTTTGTGTACATAGGTGAACTTCTGGATATATTCATATGAAATAAGCTAAACTTTGTTGTTGCACATGCATGGTTGAACTTCTGCTATGTAAATTTCCAACATTTTTGAAAGCATGTTAACTTCTGGTCATACATGGTTGTACTGCCTATGTAGACATAGTTGGACTTCTGAAATGTACTGCGTGTGTAGGCATTAGTGGAATTTTTGGTGTAGTTTGTGTATCTGATTGTTCTTCCTTTTTTCCTTGTCATTGTCTGTTTTTTTGTATCAGCTTGTGGTACTAACTTGAACTTCTGCTACTATCTTCTGTATTTCTGCTTCCATGTTCTTTCATTTGTTTTGCGACGTGTTAACTTTTGTTTTTGTATATTTAGTGGAAGACACAGGCTGAGGTTGTGTTCTTTATGCGTATCGAACGTCCTGTTCTACTATGCCTCGTGCCGCCGGCCTAGGTAGTGGAAGTTCTCCAAGATTTGAATTCTTGCGGGATGTTAACACTGGTGCCCCCTATAGATCTAGGAGGTTCTTCTGCCCGTGTGAGTGCTGCAGGTGGCGTTTCTTCCGAAAGTTTGTTTGATGCTGCGAATATTTCCCTTTCTAGGATTGATGGACTTCTGGAAACTGTTTGTGGAGAGATGGCTCGTGTTCCAACAATGGTTGAGCGTCTTAGTTGCATGGATGGGATTCTTCCTCCCGGCCACCATTTTGATGCTGAGTCTTCGAAGGAGCTTTTGTCGATTGAAGCTAAATATCTTGCTGAGCTTCGTGAGAGCACTTCCCACCTCCGGGCTAGCTTTGTACTGTTCAAGGAAATGCAGGACGCCCGTTACAAGCCTTTTGAAGATGAGGCGAGTGTTGTTGTGAGAAAGATTCAGAGGCAGGATCCCATTCGTTTGGGTCGTGAAGGAGGCCATGTGGAGCGTACCGAAGAGGTTTGTTTATGTTGGCTTTTGATATTTCTTTTGCTCTAGTGTTCATTGTTAGCTTTCAGTTATTACTGTTATGCAGTTATAGGGTGACCTTCTCTGTTTATAGGACCTGAACTTCAAGTGCTTCAGCACCTGAACTTCTATGACTTTGATGACTGGCCCTTTTTGTTCCTTTTTGTATCTTATGGTAGTTTGGTATGTTATTTACTATGTTAACTGTATTTGGACTTCCATGATGTGTCAGTTATGATAGCTGACCTTCTCTGATTATGTAACGTGAACTTCTGCTGATTAGGTATTTGTTTTCTACATGATTATTTTCTAGTCTTTTTCTTTTTGGTACTAGTGTTTCCTTGGTGACCTTCTCTGTTTATAGGACCTGAACTTCAAGTGCTTCAGCACCTGAACTTCTATGACTTTGATGACTGTCCCTTTTTGTCTTCTTTTGTATCTTAATGGTAGTTTAATATCTGGTCTGCTATGTTTACTGTATTTGGACTTCCATTATGTACCAGTTGTGATACCTGACCTTCTCTGATTATGTAATGTGAACTTTTGCTAATTAGGTATTTGTTTTCTACATGAATATTTTCTAGGCTGTTGATGATGGTGCTGGGGTTAGGGAGGATGTTTTACCTGTGCATGAAGATGATCCTGTGCATGAAGCTGCCCCTGTGCATGATCCTTGCCCCTCTAGTGATGTATTAGTTGATGAGGTTCATGGCAGTGAAAATAAGGTGCCATTTTTTCTCGTCCATTTGTCTTGTTGCCCCTGAGACGGACTTGCTGCCCCTGTGCATGAGGTTCAGTCAACCCTTTGTAATGACTTTTTGTTTCTTTTTGCAGCAGCAGAATGATGATGTTAGTGTTGCTCCAGAGAAGGTTGCAGACATGTCCGTCTCAGGCACCGGCTGCTCCGACGAGGTGGTCCTGACTGAACCTCAGTCATCCATTGTCACTGAGGTTTCTGATGCTGAGCAGGGCAAGACAACTGGAGACATCATTTTGGAGAAATCTCATGTTGAGTTTGCTGTACAAACTGGTGGTAGTGCTGCTGCAAGCCCGGAGAAGTCTCCTGCAGCAGAGCCATCAGTTGATGTTGATGCTGTACAGGCACAACCAAATGTTTTTCTTGTTTCAGATTCTCCAGTTACTCAAGCTGCTGCTGGTGTCCTTCCTGACGACGCTGCAATGTCTACTGGAGACGATGATGAAGATACCAAAAGTGATAGCTACGGAGAGGAGGTTGATCATTCCAGTGCTGCCACTGGTCTAGGCAAGGATCCATGAAGAGAGGAGCATGCTTCTCTCTTCTTTCCCCATCCCCTTCCCTCTTTGTTTTTTGGTTTAGTCCATGATATCCCCTGTGAACTGCCTGTGTGGTCTAAGTTGAACTTCTGGTTTTGTAGTTTGTCATGTGGGTTGTAAAGAATGTTAAGTGAACCTGTTTTCTATGTGGGTGGAGGTTTGTAATGTATGGGTTGTGATGTCTATGATGCTGTGGTTTTATCCTTTCTAATGTAGCAGCTGAGATGTGCTTATGTTTTGAATGTTTGTGCTTGAATGTTGGTCTTAATTGAAACTGTCGTGAATCTATGTGCTTTGAGTGTTGCTGTTAATTGCTATTTTCTTTTTGATGAGCAGATAGCGACCTTGCTGTCGTCCGAAAGAAGGTTGATGACTTTTATTACAGTGTAACTAGGCTTAGGAATCATCGTTCCAAGAGGTGAGTGCAGCTGCTCAATATTTACATCATCCATGTACCCCCTGTGAACTGCCTGTGGTTTCTTACCCGAACTTCCCAACTCTATGTACCTGAATTTCTTGTTTTTTACTTCTCTGGTGCTGAACTTCTGGCCTCTTTTGTACTATACTGCCTGTTGTGATATAGCTGAGCTTCTGTGCTAACATGTGTTATGAACTTTCTGAGTTTCCTGATGCTGAACTTCTTTTACTTTCCGTTTGCTTGTTTTAGATCAATGATTATGTTCCAAAACAAGGAGTGTGAAGCTTCTGTTGAAAATGTCACAATATCTTTTGCTCGTCGCGGAATGCTTCGGTGTAATGTGGCTGAGGTTGCACTCTACTGTCTACGTGCGAAGTACCAGGGACCAGACAAACTCATCCTGCCGTATTGGGTTTGTGTAAGTCAACCATACAGTGATTTCTTTTCCGTTTTTTCCTTACCATTTTTTAGTTAAAACTTGTTTGTCTCATTTTTGTATTTTTTCATATGTTGGTGTTGTCTGCATTATTTTAGGACAAGATTTTCAAAGGTCAATTTGATTCCCGTGTGAGGAAGTACTTCATGGCGAGTGGTCCAGATAGCATGGATGCACATGATTCAGTATGCAATATCTTGTTCTTTGCCTCTGTATTAGTTTTGTAGTGCGATCCACTGTGTTAATATTTGTTATATTTTTCTTTTGTACCGTTTTGATATTAATTCTCATTTTTTAATGATTCGTGTGTTTATGATGCTTTAGGTTGTTTTCCCTACTTTTAACCCGCCTGAGGTTCCTGCTTCCATGGGTGGTGTCGGTCATTGGGTGTCGGTATTCCTTGACCTGAAGAATTCAAGGTTCCAGCTTCTCGATTCCTACTATGGACCAAAAGATGAATGTGCGATACGCCTGTTTTGGCGGATGACCGACAACATCAAGTGGCTTTGGAAGGATGCCAGCAACGACAGGGAGACACCATTAAGTCCTCTTACCATCGACAATTTCCCTCTGGATTGGATTGATGTCCCCCAGCAGCAAAACAAGTATGAGTTCCACTTTTTCTCTTTATCACATCTGTTTAACTGTAGTTGTACTTAAGCTGCGACGTGTTTAATTCGTTCGCTTTCTTTTTCTGTTCTAACACTATTCTTTTACTTTGTTTGATGGCAGTATCGATTGCGGATTCTTCATGCTTACGAATGTTAATTCGTATCATGACGGGGTTCTTGCAAATTATTCCCATGAGAATATCAGGGATATCAGGAAGACGTGGTTGTACTCAATCGCTTCTTCTAACCTGTTTGAGACAGACTTCCAATCTCAGTTTGGCTACTACACATGTAAGTATTTGAAACTTGGACTTCTTACCTGCACTGCATCTTTTATTCTACCTAAACTTCATATTTTTCTCTGAAACTTGGACTTCTGCTTGAGATCTGGCTGGGCTACTGGTTTCGGAAGGAGAGGAGCATTTTCTTTGTACATGAATTTCATTTCTATCTTTTTTAATTTTGCTTGTGTGTTTTGATTCAGTAATTTCTGTCCTTCCATTGCTTAAATGGACATGAGCATTTTCTTTTCTAATTGAACTTCAGAGATGATGCCTGTCTATGGTTTTTGTTAGCTGTAGTTGAATGATTTCCAGTTCATCGGTTTATCTTGAACTGTGCCTCTGGTTGTGCGTGAACTTCATTTAGTTTTTTACTGCAACTAATTTTTTAGGTCAGCTTGAGTAGTAACCATGTCATCTTTATTAGTTGGACTGCACATGGTGATGCTCCTGAACTTCAGTTATATTTTAATGGTTATGTTTTCTCTTCTTTTTTTCTTTGACAGTGGATCCGTTGGAGTTGACCGATTACCACTACTCATTCCTCGGGTCACAGGAATACCATCCTCGGGAGGAACCGATGAGTACAACTCTGATAGAAGATGATAGACCTCGGACCCTCATTCCTTCCATGTTGGGGAAGCAGGCTGGTGGTATTCGTGGTACTCCAAAAACCCCTTGCTATAGGAAGGCTGATGTAGTCGAAGCAGCCGAAGTAGAAGTGATTTCGTCCGATGATTATTTTGAGAAGATTTCTTACCCAAAGAATGTTAAATGTGCTGCTGGTACTGTTGCTGGTAGAGGTGGGAATAATGCTGTGATGACCAGGAGGAGACCGGCAGTTGAGTCTGGGAACATAACTTCCTCCAAGAGAGCATCAAGATTGCCTTTGAGGTGGCGTTCTCCTGTCGCTCCCCTGAAAAAATATAGTTACCCTCATCTATTCGAGGCCCGGAAGTTGAAACAGTATGTGCTGAGTAAAGACGGTCTGGAGAAGTATTCTGAGTGAGTTACCCTCATCTGTCGCTCCCTTGCCTTGGAGTTGTAGTTTTTGAACTTCTGTTGTTGTATTGTCTGAACTACCGTTGTTGTAGTATCTGAACTTCTGTTTTATGTCTCCTCTTGCCTTTTGTGTTATAGTGTCTGGACTTCTGTTTGTTGTTGTATCTGAAATTCTAATATTCCATAGGACAAGCTACTGCATGTTTACCATCCCTGGGAATGTGATTGACCTCACAAGACATGCAGCAGATGGAAGGAGACATAATGGATTATCTCATAAATTTGTGGAAGGATAAGCCGGAGACCTATGAGATATTCACTAATGCTGACATGGTTGTACTTAGTTCCTACTTCATACATGTTTTAGTTATTTGCACCCCTATCTCCTTTTTTGCCTTAGTTTTGTTGTAGTGGCATCTGGGAGGTGTTTTATTTGTGTTTTGGTGAATGCACAGTACTGCCTGGAGTATGATTTCTACGCCGCAACAGTTCCAAAGTTTGATGCGGAAAATCTGCTGGTCTCCTCCCAATGTTTGTTCGCAAGGAAGAAGACATTCTTAATGCAAAGCTGGTTAGTTTTTCATAACTCTTTCTTTTTTTAATTTCATGTGCATACTTTTTCCGAGTTTGTCAAGAAGTTTTTGTTCATGCCGGTTCTTCAGTACATATGCTTTATAGTTTGTGTTCACGGGTCCTTTCATTATTTGCAGGTTTTCTTGATTCTATTCAAGGCAATTGGCACAATGGGGCATTACAGTTTGTACATGGTGAATAGATATCGTGGGAGCATTGACATCCTTGATTCACTTTCTTACGATAATATGGAAACGTCGCGATCGAGTTTCCACGGGGACTGCCAAAATATCGTGAGTGTTTCTTAGCCTAAACCTCCTTTCACATTCTCTTGTTTGACACAAAGTTTATTATGCCTTGTGTTGACAAAATATGTTGCTGTCTTGTTTTTGGTAATACTGCTTGAACTGACTACCATTTAGAAGTTGAACTTCTGCTATTTTGTTTAGGTGGATCTTATGCAAGTGTCACTTTTTTATGTACCTAAACTTAACTATTTTGGTTAACATGGTTTTGACTTCATCTAATTTTGTTATTTCCGACAGATGAACAAATTTGTTGGGTTGCTCGAGGAGGTGCACGGCAAGGCTGCATACAATGCGAGCTAGCAGCCTAACTGGGTGACTATTGCAAAGAGGCCGACTTTCATCGATGTTCCAAAGCAGAAGAGTGATGACTGTGGTTTCTTTGCCGTGAAGTTCAGCTCTTCGTATGACAGTGATGAGATTGTTGAAGATTTTGGTGATGTGGAAGTATGTTCTGTCTTTGTTCTTGTCTCATCATCCTTTGATTTTTCTTGTGTGTTTTTGCTGAGACGCTCCTGCTGTGGTTTTAGATATCCGTTACTAAACCATCGTTTTCACCTTTCTTTTGTTTGCAGGCTGCCGCAGATGACTGGAAGGCTGAGTCCATGCACACTCTGATTTTTAGCGAGAAGAATGAAGTCATGCGTTCAGAGCTCCCTAAAGAGATCCAGTCCTTTGGCCCGTGAATTCGAAGCATTAGTTTAGTTATAGATTTGATTTCGTACAGATTTTTAGGTTTGATAATGATTGGAACAATTCCGTAAAGATTTGGTTGTAAGAATTTTTTTTAGTGATTCGTGTATCTATAGGTGCAGCACTATTACTTATGATATTGTGGACAAATGCATTTGGTGTGAAGAATGATTTGGCTTTTGTGAATTTCAATGTACTGCATCATTTTTCAGTATCCATGTGTTGAATGTTTTTGCCCCAACAGATGTACCTGAACTTCTGCCTCGGTTTTGGTTGAACTGCTTGATTTTTTTGTGTTGTTTATTTTTGGGCCCCCAACATATGATCATAGACTTGAACTTCTGCTTTGAGATGTGGCTGGGCTGCTGGTTTCAGATGGAGAGGATATTCTGTGTTGTGTAATGTATTGGTAATTTTCAACCCAACAAATATGTATGCTTTTGCGTAGAATCTATATTTGTTTTATGTGTTTTTTCAAGTGCGAATGTATTTCAAATGTAAATTTGTGCAGAAATATTGTTGACGTTTATTTATCTTTGTCGGCATTGTACATGAACTTCTGCAAGTATCCAAGCAGAACTTCACATTTGAACGCGTTGTCTTAGGCTTGCTAACCTTAGTTTATGCGGTGAAACTTTATTTTTTAAGCATATTCTTTTCCTACATCGATTTTACATACCAGAACTTCTTATGTAAGCTGACATGAACTTCAAACTGTATGATTATTTGCTGGTTGCTCTTTTATGGAATACAACACGAGCACCTCCTGCCATAACATACCAGGAGTTCTGCAGTAATATTACTTGAACTTCAAAGTGTATGTTTGTCAATTTATTACTGCTTGCACTTTCATGCAATACAACACCAGCACATCACCTCCCGCCATAACATACCAGGACTTCTTCAGTAATATTACTTGAACTTCACAGTGTATATTACCAAGGGATGACATAATGTTCTACACATTGACATGACATAAGTTTGCATTGTGTTAATTGACCTATTCTAACTGTTCATGAGCCTTGCGCTCCTCCTAGGCTTTGGTGGTAGAGGTTTTTGCTTGACATGTACCTCTTCCTCTTCATCGTCCTCTTCCTCTTCATCGTCGTCTTCCTCTCAATCGTCGCATTCCACTTCCTCTTCCTCTTCGTCTTCCTCTTCTTCAACGGTGTCTTCATCTTCGTCTTCCTCTTCATCTTCCACCACTTTCTTGTTGTTGGCTCTAGGTCTCGCTTTCTGTTTCTTCTCTGGCATTTTTCTTGTCTTTTCAGCATCTGCGCGCTTCAGGCATGTTCTTGCATTATGTGGTTCATACTCCTTGCATATGCTACAAAGTCTGCTGCCTGCTTTCTTTGGGTGTGGTCCCTTCTTTTGTTCCATAACTTTGGGCTGCTGTTTTTGAGATTTGGGTTGCTTGACCTCCTTAGCAATGTTTCTTTCCAAGAGTGTTGGATAGGTCAGCTTGTTGTGTCCCACAACCTGGTTGCACACACTGCATTTCTTGTGTCCAAGTGGCACTCCGTTCTCATCGTGCACGACGACTCTTCCTGCAGGTGGTGCATTTATTTGAGCTCTCTTGTCACTTTTCTTTGCTACATTTATTTTCTTCCTACCCTTTGTTTCAGAATACAATGGCAATTTCATCGTCTCTTGTTGTCGCTGCTCCATTAATTGGCCATCACCCTGCTTGCATTGGTTGGCTTCAGCGGCGGCATTGAGCATTTCAGCTGCATAATAATGAAGGTCATCTTCAATTTCAGCGTCCTCTTCAGCCATCCTTTCATCAGCATCCGCTTGATTTGCTGAATGTATTGCATCAAGCTCTTCCACAAGCCTCTTGAGAACATAGTAGGCTCTGTCATATTGCTGGTCACATCTCATCGCTTTCAGGTTAACCATCAAATTCAGTTGCAGCAAGATGTCTTTCTTCGACAGCCTTGAGCCGCCATCCGATGCGGTTGTGTTGTAGTCCCTTGTATCAAAGGTTGGTTGTGATCTTGTAGTCTTTGTGTACCGTTTGAGGATATACTTGTTTGGAAATTTGTCAGGCTTGAGGTAGTCCAGTATGTTCATGATGTGAAGGCAGAACATGCCTGCATTTTTGTGATGAATGCAGAATACATAGTTTGTGAGCCAGCAATGAGTTTCATAAATTTTGATATGATACTACTAGTCTAGCTATTTAATGAGCTTGTTTTTTCGCTCACCTATGTGTGTCCAGAGCTTGCATTCACACTCGTATATTTTATTCTCTGGGTCAGCTAGAACCTGGAATTCATGCTTTGACCAGGAAAATCCTTCTTCATCATCATGGCCAGGCTTGTTGTGGTAGTACACAAGGTACTTAGTTGGCTCTGCTATACGCTTTGCACGAAATAGCATGGCCTTTCTCATCCTATTCCTCATCTCGGTGTACACGGCTCTCGTGTACTTGATACATGTCTTCCTCATAGCCGTAAGTTGTTTTTGTCACAGGATTGGTCTGCACATGTCAAAAAGTGAGATATTAGTCGAAGCAGAGTCATGGGTTTCATTTTTTAAAATTCAAATTGCACATGTTGAAGGTAAAACAGAACATGATGGTTTTTTTGTACTTGTCATCATACCATGCAGGTCATTGTTTGCTCGTTCTCCTTCTGCATCCGAGTTTGTATGCAAGCATTGACCCGCCTAGCAAACTTGTGTAGGTTCTGGGTCCCCTTGACAAACCCTTTCTTTAGCACGTGGTTCATGCTCTCGCTTCGTTGTGTGGAAGTCATTCTAGCACAGAAAATGTTCTTGTAATATGCTGAAATCCACATCTTCCTATCACTCCAGAGCTGCATCATCATCTGGTCGTTCTCCAGGTTGTACTTGTGCACGAGTTTAGCCCAGGCACCTTCAAACTCTGTTGGCATCAACGGCTAGTTTAATATAGCTGTGAACTCCTCTTTGAATGTTTTATACTTTTTGTACAGCAACACGAGGTATTCCCTGTACTTCTTCATGATGTGCCAACGACATAGCTTGTGGACGGTGTTTGGAAATGATTGTGGTATAGCTTTCGCCATCGATTGGCATTGGTCTACATGAATTAAAAAAAGGAAACTTGATTCTTTTTTGTACTGATGGTGAACTTTTGTTGTACAAGTACTTGAACTACACATCTTGGCAGTATGGTATCTAAGAATGCCACATGATATCCCCTGTGAACTGCCTGTGTGATCTAAGAATGCAGTATGGTATCCAGTTGCTCCAGCTGCTGCTGGTGTCCTTCCCGATGACGCTGCAATGTCTACTGGAGACGACGATGAAGATACCAAAAGCGATAGCTACGGAGAGGAGGTTGATCATTCCAGTGCTGCCACTGGTCCAGGCAAGGATCCAAGAAGAGAGGAGCATGCTTCTCTCGTCTTTCCCCATCCCCTTCCCTCTTTGTTTTTTGGTTTAGTCCATGATATCCCCTGCGAACTGCCTGTGTGGTCTAAGTTGAACTTCTGGTTTTGTAGTTTGTCATGTGGGTTGTAAAGAATGTTAAGTGAACCTGTTTTCTATGTGGGTGGAGGTTTGTAATGTATGGGTTGTGATGTCTATGATGCTGTGGTTTTATCCTTTCTGATGTAGCAGCTGAGATGTGCTTATGTTTTGAATGTTTGTGCTTGAATGTTGGTCTTAATTGAAACTGTCGTGAATCTATGTGCTTTGAGTGTTGCTTTTAATTGCTATTTTCTTTTTGGTGAGCAAATAGCGACCTTGCTGTCGTCCGAAAGAAGTTTGATGACTTTTATTACAGTGTAACTAGGCTTAGGAATGATCGTTCCAAGAGGTGAGCGCAACTGCTCAATATTTACATCATCCATGTACCCCCTGTGAACTGGCTGTGGTTTCTTACCCGAACTTCCCAACTCTATGTACCTGAATTTCTTGTTTTTTACTTCTTTGGTGCTGAACTTCTGGCCTCTTTTGTACTGTACTGCCTGTTGTGATATAGCTGAGCTTCTGTGCTAACATGTGTTATGAACTTTCTGAGTTTCCTGATGCTGAACTTCTTTTACTTTCTGTTTGCTTGTTTTAGATCAATGATTATGTTCCAAAACAAGGAGTGTGAAGCTTCTGTTGAAGATGTCGCAATATCTTTTGCTCCCCGTGGAATGCTTCAGTCTAATGTGGCTGAGGTTGCACTCTACTGTCTACGTGCAAAGTACCAGGGACCAGACAAACTCATCCTGCCGTATTGGGTTTCTGTAAGTCAACCATACAGTGATTTCTTTTCTGTTTTTTCCTTACCATTTTTTAGTTAAAACTTGTTTGTCTCATTTTTGTATTTTCATATGTTGGTGTTGTCTGCATTATTTTAGGACAAGATTTTCAAAGGTCAATTTGATTCCCGTGTGAGGAAGTACTTCATGGCGAGTGGTCCAGATAGCATGGAAGCACATGATTCGGTATGCAATATCTTGTTCTTTGCCTCTGTATTAGTTTTGTAGTGCGATCCACTGTTTTAATATTTGTTATATTTTTCTTTAGTACCGTTTTGATATTAATTCTCATTTTTTAATGATTCGTGTGTTTATGATGCTTCAGGTTGTTTTCCCTACTTTTGACCCGCCTGAGGTTCCTGCTTCCATGGGTGGTGTCGGTCATTGGGTGTCGGTATTCCTTGACCTGAAGAATTCAAGGTTCCAGCTTCTCGATTCCTACTATGGACCAAAAGATGAATGTGCGGTACGCCTATTTTGGCGGATGACCGACAACATCAAGTGGCTTTGGAAGGATGCCAGCAACGATAGGGAGACACCCTTCAGTCCTCTTACCATCGACAATTTCCCTCTGGATTGGATTGATGTCCCCCAGCAGCAAAAGAAGTATGAGTTCCACTTTTTCTCTTTATCACATCTGTTTAACTGTAGTTGTACTTAAGCTGCGACGTGTTTAGTTTGTTGGCTTTCTTTTTCTGTTCTAACTCTATTCTTTTACTTTGTTTGATGGCAGTATCGTCTGCGGATTCTTCATGCTTACGAATGTTAATTCGTATCATGACGGGGTTCTTGCAAATTATTCCCATTAGAATATCAGGGATATCAGGAAGACGTGGCTATACTCAATCGCTTCTTCTAACCTGTTTGAGACAGACTTCCAATCTCTGTTTGGCTACTACACATGTAAGTATTTGGAACTTGGACTGCTTACCTGCACTGCATCTTTTATTCTACCTAAACTTCATATTTTTCTCTGAAACTTGGACTTCTGCTTGAGAGCTGGCTGGGCTACTTGTTTCGGAAGGAGAGGAGCATTTTCTTTGTACATGAACTTCATTTCTATCTTTTTTAATTTTGCTTGTGTGTTTTGTTTCAGTAATTTCTGTCCTTCCATTGCTTAAATGGACATGAGCATTTTCTTTTCTAATTGAACTTCAGAGATGATGCCTTTCTATGGTTTTTGTTAGCTGTAGTTGAATGATTTCCAGTTCATCGGTTTATCTTGAACTGTGCATCTGGTTGTTCCTGAACTTCATTTAGTTTTTTACTACAACTAATTTTTTAGGTCAGCTTGAGTAGTAACCATGTCATCTTTATTAGTTGGACTGCACATGGTGATGTTCCTGAACTTTAGTTGTATTTTAATGGTTATGTTTTCTCTTCTTTTTTTCTTTGACAGTGGATCCGTTGGAGTTGACCAATTACCACTACTCATTCCTTGGGTCACGGGAATACCATCCTCGGGAGGAACCGATGAGTACAGCTCTGATAGAAGATGATAGGACTCGGACCCTCATTCCTTCCAAGTTGGGGAAGCAGGCTGGTGGTATTCATGGTACTCCAAAAACCCCTTGCTACAGGAAGGGTGATGTAGTCGAAGCAGCTGAAGCAGAAGTGATTTCGTCCGATGATTATTTTGAGAAGATTGCTTACCCGAAGAATGTTAAATGTGCTGCTGGTACTATTGCTGGTAGAGGTGGGAAGAATGCTGTGATGACCAGGAGGAGACCGACAGTTGAGTCTGGGAACATAACTTCCTCCAAGAGAGCATCAAGATTTCCTTTGAGGTGGCGTTCTCCTGTCGCTCCCCTGAAAAAATACAGTTACCTTCATCTATCCGAGGCCCGGAAGTTGAAACAGTATGTGCTGAGTAAAGACGGTCTGGAGAAGTATTCTGAGTGAGTTACCCTCATCTGTCGCTCCCTTGCCTTGGAGTTGTAGTTTCTGAACTTCTGTTGTTGTATTGTCTGAACTGCCGTTGTTGTAGTATATGAACTTCTGTTTTATGTCTCCTCTTGCCTTTTGAGTTATAGTGTCTGGACTTCTGTTTGTTGTTGTATCTGAACTTCTAATATTCCATAGGACAAGCTACTGCATGTTTACCATCCCTGGGAATGTGATTGACCTCACAAGACATGTCCTTTATAGGCTTTTCGGTGAAGGGCAGCAGATGGAAGGAGACATAATGGATTATCTCCTAACTTTGTGGAAGGATAAGCCGGAGACCTCTAAGATATTCACTAATGCTGACATGGTTGTACTTAGTCCCTACTTCATACAAGTTTTAGTTATTTGCACCCCTATCTCCTTTTTTGCCTTAGTTTTGTTGTAGTGGCATCTGGGGGGTGTTTTATTTGTGTTTTGGTGAATGCACAGTACTGCCTGGAGTATGATTTCTACGCCGGAATAGTTCCAAAGTTTGATGCAGAAAATCTGCTGGTCTCCTCCCAATGTTTGTTTGCAAGGAAGAAGACCTTCTTAACGCAAAGCTGGTTAGTTTTTCATAACTCTTTCTTTTTTTAATTTCATGTGCATTCTTTTCCCGAGTTTGTCAAGAAGTTTTTGTTCATGCCGGTTCTTCAGTACATATGCTTTATAGCTTGTGTTCACCGGTCCTTTCATTCTTGGCAGGTTTTCTTGATTCTATTCAAGGCAATTGGCACAATGGCGCATTATAGTGTGTACGTGGTGAATAGATATCGTGGGAGCATTGACATCCTTGATTCACTTTCTTACGATAATATGGAAACGTCGCGATCGAGTTTCCACGGGGATTGCCTAAATATCATGAGTGTTTCTTAGCCTAAACCTCCTTTCACATTCTCTTGTTTGACACGAAGTTTATTATGCCTTGTGTTGACAAAATATGTTGCTGTCTCTGTTTTGGTAATACTGCTTGAACTGACTATCATTTAGAAGTTGAACTTCTGCTATTTTGTTTAGGTGGATCTTATGCAAGTGTCACTTTTTTATGTACCTGAACTTAACTATTTTGGTTAACATGTTTTTGACTTCATCTAATTTTGTTATTTCCGACAGATGAAGAGATTTGTTGGGTTGCTCGCGGAGGTGCACGGCAAGGCTGCATACAAGGCGAGCTAGCAGCCTAACTGGGTGACTATTGCAAATAGGCCAACTTTCATCGATGTTCCAAAGCAGAAGAGTAATGATTGTGGTTTCTTTGCCGTGAAGTTCAGCTCTTCGTATGACAGTGATGAGATTGTCGAAGATTTTGGTGATGTGGAAGTATGTTCTGTCTTTGTTCTTGTCTCATCATCCTTTGATTTTTCTTGTGTGTTTTTGCTGAGACGCTCCTGCTGTGGTTTTAGATATCCGTTACTAAACCATCGTTTTCACCTTTGTTTTGTTTGCAGGCTGCTGCAGTTGACTGGAAGGCTGAGTTCATGCACACTCTGATTTTTAGCGAGAAGAATGAAGTCATGCGTTCAGAGCTCCCTAAAGAGACCCAGTCCTTTGGCCCGTGAATTCGAAGCATTAGTTTCATTATAGATTTGATTTCGTATAGATTTTTAGGTTTGATAATGATTGGAACAATTCCGTAAAGATTTGGTTGTAAGATTTTTTTAGTGATTTGTGTATCTATAGGTGCAGCACCATTACTTATGATATTGTGGACAAATGCATTTGGTGTGAAGAATGATTTGGCTTTGTGAATTTCAATGTACTGCGTCGTTTTTCAGTATCCATGTGTTGAATGTTTTTGCCCCAACAGATGTACCTGAACTTCTGCCTCGGTTTTGGTTGAACTGCTTGATTTTTTTGTGTTGTTTATTTTTGGGCCCCCAACATATGATCATAGACTTGAACTTCTGCTTTGAGATGTGGCTGGGCTGCTGGTTTCAGATGGAGAGGATATTCTGTGTTGTGTAATGTATTGGTAATTTTCAACCCAACCAATATGTATGCTTTTGCGTAGAATCTATATTTGTTTTTTGTGTTTTTTCAAGTGCGAATGTATTTCATATGTAAATTTGTGCAGAAATATTGTTGACGTTTCTTTATCTTTGTCGGCATTGTACATGAACTTCTGCAAGTATCCAAGCAGAACTTCACATTTGAACGCGTTGTCTTAGGCTTGCTAACCTTAGTTTATGTGGTGAAACTTTATTTTTTAAGCATATTCTTTTCCTACATAGATTTTACATACCAGAACTTCTTCTATAAGCTGACATGAACTTCAAACTATATGGTTATTTGCTGGTTGCTCTTTTATGGAATACAACACGAGCACCTCCTGCCATAACATAGCAGGACTTCTGCAGTAATATTACTTGAACTTCACAATGTATGTTTTTCAATTTATTACTGCTTGCACTTTCATGCAATACAACACCAGCACATCACTTCCTGCCATAACATACCAGGACTTCTGCAGTAATATTACTTGAACTTCACAGTGTATGTTTGTCAATTTATTACTGCTTGCACTTTCATGCAATACAACACCAGCACATCACCTCCCGCCATAACATACCAGGACTTTTGCAGTAATATTACTTGAACTTCACAGTGTATATTACCAGGGGATGACATAATGTTCTACACATTGACATGACATAAGTTTGCATTGTGTTAATTGACCTATTCAAACTGTTCATGAGCCTTGCGCTCCTCCTAGGCTTTGGTGGTAGAGGTTTTTGCTTGACATGTACCTCTTCCTCTTCATCGTCCTCTTCCTCTTCATCGTCGCATTGCACTTCCTCTTCCTCTTCGTCTTCCTCTTCTTCGACGGTGTCTTCATCTTCGTCTTCCTCTTCATCTTCCACCACTTTCTTGTTGATGGCTCTAGGTCTCGCTTTCTGTTTCTTCTCTGGCATTTTTCTTGTCTTTTCAGCATCTGCGCTCTTCGGGCATGTTCTTGCATTATGTGGTTCATACTCCTTGCATATGCTACAAAGTCTGCTGCTTGCTTTCTTTGGGTGTGGTCCCTTCTTTTGTTCCATAACTTTGGGCTGCTGTTTTTGAGATTTGGGTTGCTTGACCTCCTCAGTATTTTTTCTTTCCAAGAGTGTTGGATAGGTCAGCTTGTTGTGTCCCAGAACCTGGTTGCACACACTGCATTTCTTGTGTCCAAGTGGCACTCCGTTCTCATCGTGCACGACGACTCTTCCTGCAGGTGGTGCATTTATTTGAGCTCTCTTGTCACTTTTCTTTGCTACAGTTATTTTCTTCCTACCCTTAGTTTCAGAATACAATGGCAATTTCATCGTCTCTTGCTGTCGCTGCTCCATTGATTGGCCATCACCCTGCTTGCATTAGTTGGCTTCAGTGGCGGCATTGAGCATTTTAGCTGCATAATAATGAAGGTCATCTTCAATTTCAGCGTCCTCTTCAGCCATCCTTTCGTCAGCATCCACTTGATTTTCTGAATGTATTGCATCAATCTCTTCCACAAGCCTCTTGAGAACATAGTAGGCTCTGTCATATTGCTGGTCACATCTCACCGCTTTCAGGTTAACCATCAAATTCAGCTGCAGCAAGATGTCTTTCCTTGATAGCCTTGAGCTGCCATCCGTTGCGGTTGTGTTGTAGTCCTTTGTATCAAAGGTTGGTTGTGATCTTGCAGTCTTTGTGTACCGTTTGTGGATATACTTGTTCGGAAATTTGTCCGGCTTGAGGTAGTCCAGTATGTTCATGATGTGAAGGCAGAACAGGCCTGCATTTTTGTGATGAATGCAGAATACATAGTTTGTGAGCCAGCAATGAGTTTCATAAATTTTGATATGATACTACTAGTCTAGCTATTTAATGAGCTTGTTTTTTCGCTCACCTATGTGTGTCCAGAGCTTGCATTCACACTCGTATATTTCATTCTCTGGGTCAGCTACAACCTGGAATTCATGCTTTGACCAGGAAAATCCTTCTTCATCATCATGGCCAGGCTTGTTGTGGTAGTACACAAGGTACTTAGTTGGCTCTGTTGTACGCTTTGTGCGAAATAGCGTGGCCTTTCTCATCCTATTCCTCATCTCGGTGTACACGGCTCTCGTGTACTTGATAGACATGTCTTCCTCGTAGCCGTAAGTTGTTTTTGTCACAGGATTGGTCTGCGCATGTCAAAAAGTGAGATATTAGTCGAAGCAGAGTATTGGGTTTCATTTTTTAAAATTCAAAGTGCACATGTTGAAGGTAAAACAGAACATGATGTTTTTTTTCGTACTTGTCATCATACCATGCTGGTCATTGTTTGCTCATTCTCCTTCTGCATCCGACTTTGTATGCAAGCATTGACCCGCCTAGCAAACTTGTGTAGGTTCTGGGTCCCCTTGGCAAACACTTTCTTTAGCACGTGGTTCATGCTCTCGCTTCATTGTGGAAGTCATTCTACCACAGAAAATGTTCTTGTAATATGCTGAAATCCACATCTTCCTATCACTCCAGAGCTGCTCCATCATCTGGTCGTTCTCCAGGTTGTACTTGTGCACGAGTTTAGCCCAGGCATCTTCAAACTCCGTTGGCATCAACGGCTAGTTTAATATAGCTGTGAACTCCTCTTTGAATGTTTTATACTTTTTGTACAGCAACATGAGGTATTCCCTATACTTCTTCATGATGTGCCAACGGCATAGCTTGTGGACGGTGTTTGGAAATGATTGTGGTATAGCTTTCGCCATCGATTGGCATTGGTCTACATGAATTAAAAAAATGAAACTTGCTTCTTTTTTTGTACTGATGGTGAACTTTTGTTGTACAAGTAATTGAACTACACATCTTGGCAGTATGGTATCTAAGAATGCCACATGATATCCCTTGTAAACTGCCTGTGTGATCTAAGAATGCAGTATGGTATCCAGTTGCTCCGGCTGCTGCTGGTGTCCTTCCCGACGATGCTGCAATGTCTACTAGAGACGACGATGAAGATACCAAAAGTGATAGCTACGGAGAGGAGGTTGATCATTCCAGTGATGCCACTGGTCTAGGGAAGGATCCATGAAGAGAGGAGCATGCTTCTCTCTTCTTTCCCCATCCCCTTCCCTCTTTGTTTTTTGGTTTAGTCCATGATATCCCCTGTGAACTGCCTATGTGGTCTAAGTTGAACTTCTGGTTTTGTAGTTTGTCATGTGGGTTGTAAAGAATGTTAAGTGAACCTGTTTTCTATGTGGGTGGAGGTTTGTAATGTATGGGTTGTGATGTCTATGATGCTGTGGTTTTATCCTTTCTGATGTAGCAGCTGAGATGTGCTTATGTTTTGAATGTTTGTGCTTGAATGTTGGTCTTAATTGAAACTGTCGTGAATCTATGTGCTTTGAGTGTTGCTGTTAATTGCTATATTTTTTTGGTGAGCAGATAGCGACCTTGCTGTCGTCCGAAAGAAGGTTGATGACTTTTATTACAGTGTAACTAGGCTTAGGAATGATCGTTCCAAGAGGTGAGTGCAGCTGCTCAATATTTACATCATCCATGTACCCCCTGTGAACTGCCTGTGGTTTCTTACCCGAACTTCCCAACTCTATGTACCTGAATTTCTTGTTTTTTACTTCTCTGGTGCTGAACTTCTGGCCTCTTTTGTACTGTACTTCCTGTTGTGATATAGCCGAGCTTCTGTGCTAACATGTGTTATGAACTTTCTGAGTTTCCTGATGCTGAACTTCTTTTACTTTCAGTTTGCTTGTTTTAGATCAATGATTATGTTCCAAAACAAGGAGTGTGAAGCTTCTGTTGAAGATGTCGCAATATCTTTTGCTCCTCGCAGAATGCTTCGGTCTAATGTGGCTGAGGTTGCACTCTACTGTCTACGTGCGAAGTATCAGGGACCAGACAAACTCATCCTGCCGTATTGGGTTTGTGTAAGTCAACCATACAGTGATTTCTTTTCTGTTTTTTCCTTACCATTTTTTAGTTAAAACTTGTTTGTCTCATTTTTGTATTTTTTCATATGTTGGTGTTGTCTGCATTATTTTAGGACAAGATTTTCAAAGGTCAATTTGATTCCCGTGTGAGGAAGTACTTCATGGCGAGTGGTCCAGATAGCATGGATGCACATGATTCGGTATGCAATATCTTGTTCTTTGCCTCTGTATTAGTTTTGCAGTGCGATCCACTGTGTTAATATTTGTTATATTTTTCTTTTGTACCGTTTTGATATTAATTCTCATTTTTTAATGATTTGTGTGTTCATGATGCTTCAGGTTGTTTTCCCTACTTTTGACCCGCCTGAGGTTCTTGCTTCCATGGGTGGTGTCGGCCATTGGGTGTCGGTATTCCTTGACCTGAAGAATTCAAGGTTCCAGCTTCTTGATTCCTACTATGGACCAAAAGATGAATGTGCGGTACGCCTGTTTTGGCGGATGACCGACAACATCAAGTGGCTTTGGAAGGATGCCAGCAACGATAGGGAGACACCCTTCAGTCCTCTTACCATCGACAATTTCCCTCTGGATTGGATTGATGTCCCCCAGCAGCAAAACAAGTATGAGTTCCACTTTTTCTCTTTATCACATCTGTTTAACTGTAGTTGTACTTAAGCTGCGACGTGTTTAGTTCGTTGGCTTTCTTTTTCTGTTCTAACACTATTCTTTTACTTTGTTTGATGGTAGTATCGATTGCGGATTCTTCATGCTTACGAATGTTAATTCGTATCATGACGGGGTTCTTGCAAATTATTCCCATGACAATATCAGGGATATCAGGAAGACGTGGCTGTACTCAATCGCTTCTTCTAACCTGTTTGAGACAGACTTCCAATCTCTGTTTGGCTACTACACATGTAAGTATTTGGAACTTGGACTGCTTACCTGCACTGCATCTTTTATTCTACCTAAACTTCATATTTTTCTCTGAAACTTGGACTTCTGCTTGAGATCTGGCTGGGCTACTGGTTTCGGAAGGAGAGGAGCATTTTCTTTGTACATGAACTTCATTTATATCTTTTTTAATTTTGCTTGTGTGTTTTGTTTCAGTAATTTCTGTCCTTCCATTGCTTAAATGGACATGAGCATTTTCTTTTCTAATTGAACTTCAGAGATGATGCCTTTCTATGGTTTTTGTTAGCTGTAGTTGAATGATTTCCAGTTCATCGGTTTATCTTGAACCGTGCATCTAGTTGTGCCTGAACTTCATTTAGTTTTTTACTGCAACTAATTTTTTAGGTCAGCTTGAGTAGTAACCATGTCATCTTTATTAGTTGGACTGCACATGGTGATGTTCCTGAACTTCAGTTGTATTTTAATGGTTATGTTTTCTCTTATTTTTTTCTTTGATAGTGGATCCGTTGGAGTTGACCGATTACCACTACTCATTCCTCGGGTCACAGGAATACCATCCTCGGGAGGAACCGATGAGTACAGCTCTGATTGAAGATGATAGACCTCGGACCCTCATTCCTTCCAAGTTGGGGAAGCAGGCTGGTGGTATTCGTGGTACTCCAAAAACCCCTTGCTACAGGAAGGCTGATGTAGTCAAGGCAGCCGAAGCAGAAGTGATTTCGTCCGATGATTATTTTGAGAAGATTGCTTACCCGAAGAATGTTAAATGTGTTGCTGGTAGAGTTGCTGGTAGAGGTGGGAAGAATGCTGTGATGAACAGGAGGAGACCGACAGTTGAGTCTGGGAACATAACTTCCTCCAAGAGAGCATCAAGATTGCCTTTGAGGTGGCATTCTCCTATCGCTCTCCTGAAAAAATACAGTTACCCTCATCTATCCGAGGCCCAGAAGTTGAAATAGTATGTGCTGAGTAAAGACGGTCTGGAGAAGTATTCTGAGTGAGTTACCCTCATCTGTCGCTCCCTTGCCTTGGAGTTGTAGTTTCTGAACTTCTGTTGTTGTATTGTCTGAACTACCGTTGTTGTAGTATCTGAACTTCTGTTTTATGTCTCCTCTTGCCTTTTGAGTTATAGTGTCTGGACTTCTGTTTGTTGTTGTATCTGAACTTCTAATATTCCACAGGACAAGCTACTGCATGTTTGCCATCGCTGGGAATGTGATTGACCTCACAAGACATGTCCTTTATAGGCTTTTTGGTGAAGGGCAGCAGATGGAATGAGACATAGTGGATTATCTCATAAATTTGTGGAAGGATAAGCCGGAGACATCTGAGATATTCACTAATGCTGACATGGTTGTACTTAGTCCCTACTTCATACATGTTTTAGTTATTTGCACCCCTATCTCCTTTTTTCCTTAGTTTTGTTGTAGTGGCATCTGGGAGGTGTTTTATTTGTGTTTTGGTGAATGCATAGTACTGCCTGGAGTATGATTTCTATGCCGCAACAGTTCCCAAGTTTGATGCAGAAAATCTGCTGGTCTCCTCCCAATGTTTGTTCACAAGGAAGAAGACCTTCTTAACGCAAAGCTGGTTAGTTTTTCATAACTCTTTCTTTTTTTTAATTTCATGTGCATACTTTTGCCGAGTTTGTCAAGAAGTGTTTGTTCATGCTGGTTCTTCAGTAAATATGCTTTATAGTTTGTGTTCACCGGTCCTTTCATTCTTGGCAGGTTTTCTTGATTCTATTCAATGCAATTGGCACAATTGCGCATTATAGTGTGTACGTGGTGAATAGATATCGTGGGAGCATTGACATCCTTGATTCACTTTCTTAAGATAATATGGAAACGTTGCGACCGAGTTTCCACGAGGACTGCCAAAATATCGTGAGTTTTTCTTAGCCCAAACCTCCTTTCACATTCTCTTGTTTGACACGAAGTTTATTATGCCTTTTGTTGACAAAATATGTTGCTGTCTCTGTTTTGGTAATACTGCTTGAACTGACTATCATTTAGAAGTTGAACTTCTGTTTTGTTTAGGTGGATCTTATGCAAGTGTCACTTTTTTATGTACCTGAACTTAACTATTTTGGTTAACATGTTTTTGACTTCATCTAATTTTGTTATTTCTGACAGATGAAGAGATTTGTTGGGTTGCTCGAGGAGGTGCACGGCAAGGCTGCATACAAGGCGAGCTAGCAGCCTAACTGGGTGACTATTGCAAAGAGGCCAACTTTCATCGATGGTCCAAAGCAGAAGAGTAATGATTGTGGTTTCTTTGTCGTGAAGTTCAGCTCTTCGTATGACAGTGATGAGACTGTTGAAGATTTTGGTGATGTGGAAGTATGTTCTGTCTTTGTTCTTGTCTCATCATCCTTTGATTTTTCTTGTGTGTTTTTGCTGAGACGCTCCTGTTGCGGTTTTAGATATCTGTTACTAAACCATCATTTTCACCTTTCTTTTGTTTGCAGGCTGCTGCAGATGACTGGAAGGCTGAGTTCATGCACACTCTGATTTTTAGCGAGAAGAATGAAGTCATGCGTTCAGAGCTCCCTAAAGAGACCCAGTCCTTTGGCCCGTGAATTCGAAGCATTAGTTTCATTATAGATTTGATTTCGTACAGATTTTTAGGTTTGATAATGATTGGAACAATTCCATAAAGATTTGGTTATAAGATTTTTTTAGTGATATGTGATCTATAGGTGCAACACTATTACTTATGATATTGTGGACAAATGCATTTGGTGTGAAGAATGATTTGGCTTTGTGAATTTCAATGTACTGCGTCGTTTTTCAGTATCCATGTGTTGAATGTTTTTGCCCCAACAGATGTACCTGAACTTCTGCCTCGGTTTTGGTTGAACTGCTTGATTTTTTTGTGTTGTTTATTTTTGGGCCCCCAACATATGATCATAGACTTGAACTTCTGCTTTGAGATGTGGCTGGGCTGCTGGTTTCAAATGGAGAGGATATTCTGTGTTGTGTAATGTATTGGTAATTTTCAACCCAACCAATATGTATGCTTTTGCGTAGAATCTATATTTGTTTTTTGTGTTTTTTCAAGTGCGAATGTATTTCATATGTAAATTTGTGCAAAAATATTGTTGACGTTTCTTTATCTTTATCGGCATTGTACATGAACTTCTGCAAGTATCCAGGCAGAACTTCACATTTGAACGCGTTGTCTTAGGCTTGCTAACCTTAGTTTATGCGGTGAAACTTTATTTTTTAAGCATATTCTTTTCCTACATAGATTTTACATACCAGAACTTCTTCTGTAAGCTGACATGAACTTCAAACTATATGGTTATTTGCTGGTTGCTCTTTTATGGAATACAACACGAGCACCTCCTGCCATAACATACCAGGACTTCTGCAGTAATATTACTTGAACTTCACAATGTATGTTTTTCAATTTATTACTGCTTGCACTTTCATGCAATACAACACCAGCACATCACTTCCTGCCATAACATACCAGGACTTCTGTAGTAATATTACTTGAACTTCACATTGTATGTTTGTCAATTTATTACTGCTTGCACTTTCATGCAATACAACACCAACACATCACCTCCCGCCATAACATACCAGGACTTCTGTAGTAATATTACTTGAACTTCAGAGTGTATATTACCAGGGGATGACATAATGTTCTACACATTGACATGACATAAGTTTGCATTGTGTTAATTGACCTATTCTAACTGTTCATGAGCCTTGCGCTCCTCCTAGGCTTTGGTGGTAGAGGGTTTTGCTTGACATGTACCTCTTCCTCTTCATCGTCCTCTTCCTCTTCATTGTCGTCTTCCTCTTCATCGTTGCATTCCACTTCCTCTTCCTCTTCGTGTTCCTCTTCTTCGACGGTGTCTTCATCTTCGTCTTCCTCTTCATCTTCCACCACTTTCTTATTGTTGGCTCTAGGTCTCGCTTTCTGTTTCTTCTCTAGCATTTTTCTTGTCTTTTCAGCATCTGCGCGCTTCGGGCATGTTCTTGCATTATGTGGTTCATACTCCTTGCATATGCTACAAAGTCTGCTGCTTGCTTTCTTTGGATGTGGTCCCTTCTTTTGTTCCTTAACTTTGGGCTGCTGTTTTTGAGATTTGGGTTGCTTGACCTCCTCGGCATTGTTTCTTTCCAAGAGTGTTGGATAGGTTAGCTTGTTGTGTCCCACAACCTGGTTGCACACACTGCATTTCTTGTGTCCAAGTGGCACTCCGTTCTCATCGTGCACGATGACTCTTCCTGCAGGTGGTGCATTTATTTGAGCTCTCTTGTCCCTTTTCTTTGCTACATTTATTTTCTTCCTACCCTTTGTTTCAGAATACAATGGCAATTTCATCGTCTCTTGCTGTCACTGCTCCATTGATTGGCCATCACCCTGCTTGCATTGGTTGGCTTCAGCGGCGGCATTGAGCATTTCAGCTGCATAATAATGAAGGTCATCTTCAATTTCAGCGTCCTCTTCAGCCATCCTTTCGTCAGCATCCGCTTGATTTGCTGAATGTATTGCATCAAGATCTTCCACAAGCCTCTTGAAAACATAGTAGGCTCTGTCATATTGCTGGTCACATCTCATCGCTTTCAGGTTAACCATCAAATTCAGCTGCAGCAAGATGTCTTTCTTCGATAGCCTTGAGCTGCGATTCGATGTGGTTGTGTTGTAGTCCCTTGTATCAAAGGTTGGTTGTGATCTTGCAGTCTTTGTGTACCGTTTGAGGATATACTTGTTTGGAAATTTGTCAGGCTTGAGGTAGTCCAGTATGTTCATGATGTGAAGGCAGAACAGGCCTGCATTTTTGTGATGAATGCAGAATACATAGTTTGTGAGCCAGCAATGAGTTTCATAAATTTTGATATGATACTACTAGTCTAGCTATTTAATGAGCTTGTTTTTTCGCTCACCTATGTGTGTCTAGAGCTTGCATTCACACTCGTATATTTCATTCTCTGGCTCAGCTACAACCTGGAATTCATGCTTTGACCAGGAAAATCATTCTTCATCATAATGGCCAGGCTTGTTGTGGTAGTAGACAAGGTACTTAGTTGGCTCTGTTGTACGCTTTGCGCGAAATAACGTGGCCTTTCTCATCCTATTCCTCATCTCGGTGTACACGGCTCTCGTGTACTTGATAGACATGTCTTCCTCGTAGCCGTAAGTTGTTTTTGTCACAGTATTTGTCTGCACATGTCAAAAAGTGAGATATTAGTCGAAGCAGAGTCATGGGTTTCATTTTTTAAAATTCAAAGTGCACATGTTGAAGGTAAAACAGAACATGATGGTTTTTTTTGTACTTGTCATCATACCATGCTAGTCATTGTTTGCTCGTTCTCCTTCTGCATCCGAGTTTGTATGCAAGCATTGACCCGCCTAGCAAACTTGTGTAGGTTCTGGGTCCCCTTGACAAACCCTTTCTTTAGCACGTGGTTCATGCTCTCGCTTCGTTGTGTGGAAGTCATTCTAGCACAGAAAATGTTCTTGTAATATGCTGAAATCCACATCTTCCTATCACTCTAGAGCTGCATCATCATCTGGTCGTTCTCCTGGTTGTACTTGTGCACGAGTTTGGCCCAGGCATCTTCAAACTCCATTGGCATCAACGGCTAGTTTAATATAGCTGTGAACTCCTCTTTGAATGTTTTATACTTTTTGTACAGCAACACGAGGTATTCCCTGTACTTCTTCATGATGTGCCAACGGCATAGCTTGTGGACGGTGTTTGGAAATGATTGTGGTATAGCTTTCGCCATCGATTGGCATTGGTCTACATGAATTAAAAAAATGAAACTTGATTCTTTTTTTGTACTGATGGTGAACTTTTGTTGTACAAGTACTTGAACTACACATCTTGGCAGTATGGTATCTAAGAATGCCACATGTATTTTTTCTTTACATCAGTGTTGCTGAACTTCTGTGGTATCAGTGCTTGAACTTCACAGTTAGTAGTAGGACAAACTAGTAGTGTCGCAATCAAAAAATTTCTTAAAGCATTGTTGTTGAACTTCTGTGGTGGTAGTGCTTGAACTTCACGTAAATAACTATATTTTTCTGAACATGCTACATATATTTATCTTACAGATTTGTCCTTAGACTTCTATGATTCATGTATTGGAACTTCACATTCATACCTAATTTTTTTTCTCAACATGTGACAGATAATTTTGCTTTCTTGTACTGCTAGTTGGACTTCTATGCTAACAGTGGTTGAACTGCATTCTTTACATTATTTTCAGACAAAACCAATGTACCCAACCAACCAACACAGACCCATAGACTGAAAGGATGATGAAACTTAAGGAGTTTTTTTTGAACTCACGTGTTAGAATGCAAGTTGGGTCCTTGTTGTTCATGCACCGTAGAAATGTATCGAACAACCACTTGAATGACTTTGCATCTTCGTCTCTTATCAGGGCAACAACAAATATCGTTGACTGCAAGTGATGGTTTGTTCCAACAAACACTCCCAGGGGCATATGAAATCTGTTGGTCTTGTAAGTCGTGTCGAATGTTACGCAATCGCCGAAGTCTTGATAGGCTCCTCGGCAGCTTGCATTGGACCAGGAAATGTTTTTAATTGACTTGTCCTTGTCCACTTGGATGTCATAGAAAAACTCATCATTTATTGCCTTCATGTCTTTGAAGAATGAAACAAGTTTCAATACATCATCCAAATCATCTTTCCTTGCATTCATGGCTTTCCTGCAAATCACATGCAAACATGCATTTGTTTATTTTTTGTAGCAAAGGGTTGTGAGCTAGGATGCTATTTTACATTGCAGTATGTGGGTGTTTGAATACTTACTGGTTTAGCAGGTCTCATCCGGTCATGCTTAGGAAGTAGCTTCCATCTTCATTTTCAGATAGCATGGACATGATTGTTGTGTGCTTGACATCATGGTACTGCAGGAGCTTTACGTACTCCAAAATAGTGGGGTCATAATTCTTGTGTGAGTGCAAAAATACCAGCATGTCATCAGTTTGCATGAGCTGGTGATTATGATTATACTCAAGGTCCACTGCCACGCATGTGCCATCCTCCTGCACCTTCACCCTCATTCTTGCATTGCAGCCCGTCCTCTGTGATGTTTTGTTTCGCTTCCTATTGATCTCTGAAACAGAAGATGTGTGTATCCCTTGGAAAGCGCAAATAAATACTTGTGGTTGTCATTTCCACCCGTCTTCCTGATTCCAAAACCAGCATGTCTGGCGTATCTGTTATACAATTCCCTTGCTTTCTCTACATCTTTGAATCGCATCTTTAGTCTTGGTATTAGATAATCCGGTAGATCTGGCGTCTGCAGAAAAAGAAAAAAAATATCCAAACAACACCTTAAAATGCAGTTTATGAACTTGTTATCCTGGAGGGAGCAGAAAATTTGCAGATAATAGAAGATGCGTATATAAATATTTTTTGTTTCACTTACGTGCGTGTATGATCGCAACTTCGTCGGTGTCGGCTGCTATCCCTTTGGGATGGGGCATGGCAGAGTAATCATAGCAGGATGCAGCAGTGGATCACGAGGAGGAAGGAGGGCTAAAGATGGCCTCTCTCTTGTTTGCATCCTTTTTTGCTTGAGGTGGTTGTGGAGGTATTGCGATCCTGGTCTTGGTTTGCTCTTTTGTTTTGCGAAGCAATCCATCTACCTTATGCCCCATACAATTCTGACTTGTAGCAGCAGCAGCAGGATCAAACAGTGGTAGTGTGCAGATCACTCTACTCCGTGTGTGTGTTGCTGTTGGATTTGTCAAGGGATTCAGTTTAGTTGCTTCGCTTTGGCATTGACGAGGCACACCAGGATAACCTCCAAAGTTACACGCAGGACATGAGCTAACCTGTCGGTGTTCTGGGAACGAGGGGTACCCATACTTGCGTGCCTGCGGCCTGCGGCGTGGCTCAAGGAGTGGCCCAATACGGCCCATCTTCATCAACACATGCTAAGACCCTCGCGAGGGGCCAAGCCTCATGGGGCGGACGACAGGAAGCTTCCTCAGGCATGGCCTCGTCAGGCTGGCTCGCGAGGAGGTAGAGAGATCAAGGCAAGGTACCTCATGAGGTGCTCATGACGCAAGCCATGACGACCGAGGCCAGGCGGGCGCCAGGCGGGCGCCGGCCTGCGCAGAGTCCTTGTTTCCTCTTTGGTGCAAAGGGGGCAAGCGCAGGCAAGGGTATCAAGCAAAGGCAACCATTTAGGTGCAACAAGACCAAGACAAGAAAAACGACAGGATGGAGGTCATCGTGGAGCCCAAGCCGGCGTCATCATCAGAGCCTTTGGCAGGCGAGGACCAACTTTAGTCAGGATAAGTGTACTAGATGTTCCCCTTCAAAATGGCCAATTGTTGGTGCCCTTCCCGCTCAATATTTGGGAAGAGGACCAGGGCCTTGCTCTATAAATAGGACTAGCCACTCTCAAGAGAAGGGATCGAACAATCGAACCTTAGCCAGAACCACCCACACAAGAACACCCCTCGCGAGGCTGTTCTTCCATTGTATTGTTCATCATCAGCCCCTGAGGCAATCCACCACACCACAAACTAGAGTAGGGTATTACACCACAATGGTGGCCCAAACTAGTATAAACCTCTTGTCCCTTGTGTTGTTCTTTGTGTAGTTTAGATTCTTGCGAGGCGACGAGACGTAGGTAGGTAGGAGGTGCGATCTCCGCGCACACCCCAGAGTTCGAACCTTGAGGGTCTGCCGGAACCCGAAATCCGACATTTGGCGCGCCAGGTAGGGGTGCACCGAAATCCGCCTTCCGCCGCCCTGTGTTTCGCCGCCCGTCGCATCCATGTCAGACGCTCGTCGAGCCCGCGCCGATCGCCGAGCCACTCTCGCCACTCATGTCGCCCAGACGGCCCCCGTCGGTGGATGCCGCCGCCGTTCCCCGTCGCCTGCCGTTAATGCCGCCACTGGCCCGGCAGGGAACGAGCAGCAGGCGTCGTCCCTGCATCCTTCAGCGCGACGAGAAGGCCGCACCGCCACCCCGTTGCTGACTCCAGCCGGTTCCTTGTACCACGCCCGTCGCTCTCCCGCGGACGCGCACGCCGCGCTGCTCCTGGCGCGGGAGCTCCTGCACTACCGCCCCGTCGACGACCTCTACGATGAGTGGCTCGCCTGCATAACCGAGCTCGTCAGCGCCGCTGGGGGCTCCCCTGCGCCATTCCTCTCGCTGCATCGCGCCCTGCCCTGCGCGGGCGACGAAGCTCCGGGGTCGCCTCAGCTGCCTCCCCCTCAAGAAGGCACCTTGGCCCCAAGGCGCGTGGCCCCTGGACGGAACCCACTCCGTCCGGCGCCAGCACAGCAAGAGAAGAGCTGCCAAGAGATCCCTCGTCCCTAAGAAGCTGCCTGTGTGCTCCCCGCACTGGCCCGTCACGACCACACTCCTGCTCCAGCGTGCCAAGACCCCGCGCTGCTCCTGGCGGCAGCACACAGAGACTTCCAAGACCGAGCTCTCCGTCACCAAAGGCCTCCCGTGGCCACTGCAGGCTGCCGTGCCTTCACCACCGAGCTGCGTAGCGTGGCCTGGCCGGGCAAGTTCAAGCCGGATCTGCCCTCGCGCTACGATGGCACGGCTGACCCCGCGGAGTTCCTTCAGCTCTATGAGCTGGGCATTGAAGCCGCCAACAGGGACGAGAAGGTCATGGCGAACTGGTTTCCCATGGCGCTCAAGGACGGTGCCCGCACCTGGCTCCTGAACCTGGCTCCTGGCACGATTTCCTCCTGGGACGAGATGCGCACCCGATTCATCGCCAACTTCCAAGGCACCCGCGTCCGGCCCCCGGCCATGAGCAACTTGCGCCGCATCAAGCAGCAGCCAGGAGATACCCTGCAAAAGTTCATCCAGCGTTTCAACAACGCTCGCCTTAAGATCCCCAGGGTGTCTGAGGAGGCCATCATCTCAGCCTTCTCCGACGGTGTTTGTGACGTCAAGATGAAAGAGGAGCTTGTGATCCATGAAGACCTGTGCACCTCCCTGGAGCTGTTCAACTTGGCGACCAAGTGCGCCAGGGCGGAGGAAGGACGCCTTTCCCTCCTCGAGCTACCGGCTGCCGACCCAGAAGAGAAGAAGCCCAAGGTCAAGGACGTGAAGCGCAAGGGGGCTGCCGTGCTTGCAGCAGAGCCGGACACCAAGCGAGGCAGGGATCAGCCAGAGTCATCCAAGGGCAGTCGGTACTGCGTGTACCACGACCTCCACACCCACAACACCAACGAATGCCAAGAGCTCAGGGCCGTGCGGGACATGCGTGCCGGCCAACGCCCCGAGCGCAACGACCGGGGCTATGGCCGAGGAGGAGGAAGAGGTGGAGGACGATGGGAAGACCATGGCCCTCGCCAAGGGTGGCGTGACCAACCTCACGAGGACCACTGGCAGGACCAGCCTCGCGAGGGAGGTTGGAGGGATCAGCCTCGCGAGGATCGCCCATAAGGCAACGCGGGCCTCCCTCCTTTGCCACCACAGCCAAGGAGGAATGAAGACCATCATCAGGACGAGGGGGCTGGGGGCTTCCAGGAGCCGCGCGCAATCTCTTGCGTCTTGGACGGTGCTCAGGCCCCAGCCTCTCAGCGCATCTTCAAGCAGTTCGCTCGCGAAGTGAATGCAGTCCTCCACAAGCTCGAGGCCACATGCCCCCTCAGGTGGTCAGCGTGCGCCATCACGTTCAGCTCAACGGATCAGCTCAAGTGCGTAGCCACAGCCGGAGTCCTCCCAATGCTTTGTTCCCCAATCATCAGCAATGTTCAAGTCACCAGGACCCTCATCGATGGCGGAGCAGGGCTCAGTGTCCTGTCCGTCGAGACATTCAACAATTCCCAAGTGCCATACAATCAGCTTCAGCCAACCAAGCCTTTCTCAGGAGTCACTGATGGTTCCACGGTTCCAATAGGGTAGGTCCGCCTTCCTGTTACCTTCGGGAAGAGCGACAACTACCGCACCGAGCTCATTGACTTTGACGTCGCGCACATTCGCCTACCATACAATGCCATCCTCGGGTACCCAACTCTGGCCAAGTTCATGGCCGTGACTCATCACGGCTACAATGTCCTCAAGATGCCAGGAAGCGGTGGAGTCATCACGGTGCCTTGTGAAGAGTGAGATGCTGTGTGTTCTCTGGAGCGTGCTTTTTGAGCCGCGTCAATTGAAGACCCAGATCACAGGAGCGGAAGGCTTCTCGAGGCAGTCCCTAAGAAGAAGAAGACATCTCCTGGTCCGAACCCTCGGGAGGCAGGCACCTCAGGGTCCGCGCCCATTCCGGGGGCGCCTCCTTCTGTCGCATAGGAAGGCGCGCCTGGTGCCCTCCTCGAGCAAGGCTCAGGGGCTCTCTCCTGGAGGGCCATCGACTTTGCTAAGATCACGAGGGAGGCGCTCGGGCACCACTTGGAGGCGTGTTTCAAAGCATGTTTTCCTCAGCAAGGAGCGAGGCAAGGAGGTCCAAACCCTTAGGAGTTCGTCAG
Organism: Triticum turgidum subsp. durum; assembly: GCA_900231445.1. NCBI lineage: Eukaryota > Viridiplantae > Streptophyta > Magnoliopsida > Poales > Poaceae > Triticum > Triticum turgidum. The sequence continues at coordinate 38,519,922 of LT934124.1, forward strand.
CGAGATCATTCAGGAGCTGCAGGAGTCAAGAGTTATGAGTGGCAGCCGCCGCTTACTCACTGTAGCTCCCCATCCGGGCGAGGATGGTGGGCTTCGCGTCTGCATCGACATACCAGGGCTCAACCGAGCCGCCTCTCAGGAGCGCCTCTGGCCCTCACGCGTGGGGCGCTGTGAAGGTCCACCCCACAGCTATGTTCGCATGCCTTACGGCTTGCCGAACGCGGTTGTTGTGCGTCAGCACCTCATGAGGAGCATCCTGGAGGCTCAAAGCGGTCAGGCATTACACTGTCCTGGCAGAGATGGAGATGGTCCGGGAGGAGCCGCCAGCGCCTCCGGAGCCTCCCGAGGCTCCTTGGCTTGGGGGCTCGTAAAGATTGGCTTCCGCAGTGCACGCTGTCCGCTACTTTAGCATCCCTTCATCTTCAACATCATCAGGTGATATCCTTCGAGTTTCATTTTCAGCTGGGAGCGCCCCCAGGGCTGCATCATTCCCAGGCCGCGTGGGTCCGTCCCTCCGGCATGTATCCCTTTTGATTCATGTTTTTAGCTTTACTTTGTTGGGGGCGCCCCTCGGGCTGCATTATCCCCAAGCCGCTCGGGCCTGACCCAGCGGTGTTCGCCTTTTCCTGCGCCTATCTAAATGGATTTGCTCCTTCATGATTAACGTGCTTGACTTAATCGCCCGCTTGATTGACACCAACTAATGGAGCTGCTCCCTAACGGCACGACGCTTGCGCATGGGTCTGTCCCTGCAATGTCGACAAAGCTGATTGGCTGAGCTCTGGCTGCGGCAACCCCGCAAGGCGCCACCTCACCAAGCCTTCAGTGCCCTCGTCACCCTTCTAGAGCAACCAGCAGCTGACTGGCAATTGTAACGGCAAACTCTCGTTCTTCTTGTGATGAGCTCGCAGGATCTCCTTAAGGAGCAGCGTTAGGCGAGGCCTTCACAGCGTCTCCTTCACTCTCGTCCGCGCGAACCGCTTGCACGTTAAAGGGGGGGGGGGTACCTAAGCATCGCAACTCATGGACACTTACTGGCTCTCCATCCCTCACCTCCTGGCCTTGTCCACGACATCGCGACCTGGCATACCAGCAACGGCTGAGCTTGCTCGAGGGCCGGGACCTGAGGACGTAGAGCACGAAGGGGAGTAAAGGCGAGAGGGAAGAGGCACGTGGGGACCTCGCCAGGCAACTCCTCAGCTGCCGATGCGCGGGCCTGGCGCCGCGCCAAGGAGTGGCTTCTGACTCCCGAGATAAGTCATCCTCCAGAAATACTAGCTATCGCAGCACCGACCTCGCACCTAATGCGGTCCCGTTTTGGCAACGTCGCGCTCCTTTCTCACCGAACGATGGCTGCTTGAGCGCTAAAGGGGACCTCCTGAGCATCGCGACTCAGGGGCTCTTACTGGACCTCGGGCCGCTCACCACCTGGCCTTGACCACGGCATCGCGACCTGGCATACCAGCGACGGCTGAGACTTGCCTTGGGATCGAGACCTGTCAGCGCAGAGCACCAAGCCCTCGCGAGGTTCGAAAGGAAGAACTAAGCTAAGACGGGACGAGCATCTCACACTGCTTCATGAAAAGGATCATATTAACAAATGGAACTACAGGCACCTTACAAACCCCCACGGGGTGTGTTCTTGGCTCCTCGCAGGAACAAAAGACGCGAAACCTAAGCAGGTCTAACTACAGGGGCCTCGACAGCAGACGCCATCATCAATAGTGGGCCATGCGAGGCCGGTGCCAGCCTCATCCAGATCAGCCGCGTCGACTGCCGGGCGTGCTGGCCCTGCTCCGGGCACGGCGCGAGCTCGGAAGATCGTAGCTGTCGTCGCTCGTCGCCGGAGTCAGAAGGAGCTTGGAAGAGTCGCCGGACCCTCCGAAGCGCCCGCTGCCATCAGAGGAGCTGCTGGAAGAGCAGGCGACCGGAGGCCTGGTCCCTGTCACTCGGGAACTTCAGCCGCTGCCTCTGGGACAGCACTCCAGCCGGCGCCCATCTTCGTCGAAGACCTTGAAGAGCATAAAGGAGGCGCCATCGTAATCCAGATGGATCACGAGGGCCCCCTCCGATCGGCAAACCCGGGCGATCTCTCCCCAGCCCCGAGTCATGAAGACCTTGCCTGGAGCGACGACCTCGACATCTGCTTCAGTCGCAGGACTACGGCAGTCGGCGTGCTGCAGCCAAAGCTTGAAAGGCCCCCTTGGCGGGATCTCGAAGGCGAAGGAGGGAGGAAGGAAAATTCAAGATCGAGGAGGCATGGCGGCGTGAAGCACAAACTCGCGAGAGGAGCCCTTGGCATGAACTCCGGGAGGAACGACGCGCACCGCCGTAATCCGCCGGCGGCGACGGCACCTCTGGCGGTGCCGCTCGGTGCCTGCGCCTTCAGGACCCTCGATCTGGGCGTACAAGGGCAATGAGAATCTAGGCGGCGGCTGCTCAAACCATGGCCTCGACACCTCCTGCCGAGCACCCCCATCTCTGCGGCAAGAGACAAGCCGTTTCTTCGGCGGAAGCGGGATAGGACCCTCTCGGGGGGCCTTCCCCTTCTCTTCGGCAGAAAACCGACGGATTGGTGCCATTGGCGTATGGTGGAGCAAGGGCAAAGGAGGAGACGAAGAGTAGCAGGAAGGGATGGACTAGAAGGGCTCTCGCCATTCCGTACATATAGCCAGGGGAGGCCAACCGCAGGCCTCCACGATCACAGGTAATCATGACCCATTTTGCATGCAGGGACTTGTCAATCCGTGCAGTTGTCGAGGCGTCGTGGGGAAGCATGGATGCCCACGTCCAATCAACCGCCACGCGGCGCCCGAGGCCGCAGGCTGATGGGGCCCGCGGCGCTTCGCACTTGCCCCTTCGCTTCTCTACTAAGCCAAGTCCAGGCGCGCCTTGGGCTCGGGGGCTACTGTCAGCGTTCTGGGAACGGGGGTACCCAGACTTGTCTGCCTGCGGCCTGCGGCGTGGCTCAAGGAGTGGCCTAGTACGGCCCATGTTCATCAACACATGCTCAAGACCCTCGCGAGGGGCCAAGCCTTGCGGGGCGGACAACAGGAAGCTTCCTCAGGCACGGCCTCGTCAGGCTGGCTCGCGAGGAGGCGGAGAGATCAAGCAGGGTACCTCACGAGGTGCTCATGACGCAAGCCATGACGACCGAGGCCAGGTGGGCGCCAGGCGGGCGCCGTCCTGCGCAGAGTCCTTGTTTCCTCTTTGGTTCTAAGGGGGCAAGCACAGACAAGGGTATCAAGCAAAGGCAACCATTTTGGTGCAACAAGACCAAGACCAGCAAAACGGCAGGATGGAGGTCATCGTGGAGCCCAAGCCGGCGTCATCATCAGAGCCTTTGGCAGGCGAGGACCAACTTTAGTCAGGATAAGTGTACTAGATGTTCCCCTTCAAAATGGCCAATTGTTGGCGCCCTTCCCGCTCAATATTTGGGAAGAGGACCAGGGCCTTGCTCTATAAATAGGACTAGCCACTCTCAAGAGAAGGGATCGAACAGTCGAACCTTAGCCAGAACCACCCACACAAGAACACCCCGCGCGAGGCTGTTCTTCCTTTGTATTGTTCATCATCAGCCCCTGAGGCAATCCACCACACCACAAACTAGAGTAGGGTATTACACCACAATGGTGGCCCGAACTAGTATAAACCTCGTGTCCCTTGTTTTGTTCTTCGTGTAGTTTAGATTCTCGCGAGGCGACGAGACGTAGGTAGGTAGGAGGTGCGATCTCCGCGTGCACCACAGAGTTTGAACCTTGAGGGTCTGACGGAACCCAAAATCCGACATAACCCCCTCCTCCATCGGCGTGCTTGGGAGTCTGCTGGTGGATACAAAGAATCCGCGGGGGATTTTTGGCGTCACCCAAGTAGGTGGAGGCGCAAACTTGTGCGGATAGGGCTGTGATCCAACTTCTTGGAAGTATCCGTGTGTTTCGGGTGTCATCCATTTTTGGTCTGGAGCAGGTTGGTAATGCTGTTGGTGCGTTTGACGTGTGACCCATAGAGGGGGTGGTGCAACACATACAGGCTTTGGATTGTCTAGTTGCTGCTCGGAACTTCTAAGCTTCTTCATGCGTCTCTCATCTTACTGACATAAAAGAAAAAAATGTCTATTAGCACACAAGTTATATCTGCATATACCTTTGCAACTAAACTTAGCATTATTCACAGCATGAACTTCTCATATAAAAGTGGTGAGAGCCATCACACTATGCACTGAGCTGAGCATCTGCCAATGCCTTTGTACCTGAACTTCTTGTTTTGCAAAGGGGAAATACTGTCTACAGTTAAAAAACCTGAACCTTCATGAGTTTTTGAATGGTTGGACTGCTAGTGCATACCAACCTGACCTTCATGTCATATCACATGCATGTTCTATTTTCCTTTTATTTTTTGAATGTGAATGTGAATGTGAATGCAGGAAGATTTTATAGTGTTTGTAGCCTGGACTGAGGCTCACATACTACCTGAACTTCACATGCGTGTAAGCAGGCACACAGATTTTACAATGCTGTTTTGTAGCCTGGACTGAGGCTCATACACTACCAGAACTTCACATGGTTGTAAGCAAGCAGATTTTAAAAAAGCTTTTGTAGCCTGGACTGATGCTCACACACCACCTGAACTTCACATAGCTGTAAGCAAATAGCAAACTGAAGGAAGGAAGAAGTTCAACCATACCCTGGCTATAAGTTCAGCCAACCTTTTTCCAGCAGCTGATAGGCCACCTTGAGAACAATTCATCGTAGAGGTATGAGAGGAATTCCATGGCAATCCATGTCTTGCAGAGGGCGCGAAGTTCATCTGCACGAAGCAAGAAGGTCAGAGAAGGCAAGATTGAAGAAGAAGGAAAAATTGGGAGGAAGTTCATGTACTGTTGCGGCTGAATTTGAGGGCGCAGCAGATGCCGCCTCCGCGGAGGAGTTGTTCCGTTGGTCGCACCGCTCGCCGTAGCTTGTGTCAGGCCCGTCATCTGGTCTGCCAAGGCTTCAGGCGGTGGCGATGGGACGAGGATGCGGCTTCCTGAAGTCCATGGCGGCTTCGCCGCGTCCAGGCGACGCGGGCTCCCTCGCGCCGGTGTCCGCCGTCGCTCGCTCGCCCGCGCCGGTGGCCTGCCAGGAGCTGGAGACGGAGGGGAGGCGGCGGACCCGGCCGGTCAGGAGCTGGGGAAGGAGGGGAGGCGGCGG
>LT934124.1:38525698-38539636 GCA_900231445.1 Triticum turgidum subsp. durum
CGCCGCCTCCCCACCATGTCTCCACCTCCTGGCCTACCAGATCCGCCGCATCCCCTCCGTCTCCAGAGCCTGGTCGACCGGATCCGCCGCCACCCCTCCGTCCCACCTCCTGGCCGACCACCGGCGCGGGCGAGCGAGCGACGGCGGACGCCGGCGCGAGGGAGCCCGCATCGCCTGGACGCAGCGAAGCCGCCATGGACTTCAGGAAGCCGCATCCTCCTTCCATCTTCACCGCCCGATGCATTGGTAGAGTAGATGACGGCCCCGACGCAAGCTACGGCGAACGGCGCGGCCAACAGGGCAACTCCGCGACGGAGGCGGCATCTGCTGCACCCTGAAATTCAGCCGCAACAGTACATGAACTTCCTCCTGATCTTGCATTCTTCTTCAATCTTGCCTTCTCTGACCTTCTTGCTTCGTGCAGATGAACTTCGCGCCCCCTGCAAGACATGGATTGCCATGGGATTCCTCTAATACCTCCATGACGAATTGTACTCAAGGTGGCCTATCTGCTGCTGGAAAAAGGTTGGCCGAACTTCTAGCGAGGGTATGGTTGAACTTCTTCCTTCCTTTCGGTTTGTTATTTGCTTACAGCTTTGTGAAGTTCAGGTGCTGTGTGATCGTCAGTCCAGGCTACAAAAGCTTTTTGAAAATTCTGCCTGCTTACAACCATGTGAAGTTCTGGTAGTGTACGAGCCTCAGTCCAGGCTACAAAACAACATTGTAAAATATGCATGCTGCTTAATATGCCTGCCTGCTTACATGCATGTGAAGTTCAGGTACTACGTGAGCCTCAAACCAGGTTACAAACACTATAAAAATCTTCCTGCATTCACATTCACATTCACATTTAAAAAATAAAAAGGAAAATAGAACATGCATTTGATATGACTTGAAGGTCGGGTTGGTATGCACTAGCAGTCCAACCATTCAAAAAAACTCATGAAGGTTCAGGTTTTCTAACTGTAGACAGTAATTCCCCTTTGCAAGACAAGAAGTTCAGGTTGTGGAGAGTGCTCAGTTCAGGTACATATAAGTAATCTAATATTGTAGAATTAAAAAACAAGATGTGAAGTTCATTCTGTGAAGGTTGCTCAGCTCAGGTACAATGGCATTGGCAGATGCTCAGCTCAGTACATAGTGTGATGGCTCTCACCACTTTTATATGAGAAGTTCAGGCTGTGAATAATGGTAAGTTCAATTATGAAGGTATATGCAGATATAACTTGTGCTAATAGACTTTTTCCTTTTGTGCCAGCAAGATGAGAGACGCATGAAGAAGCTTAGAAGTTCCCAGCAGCAAGTACACAATCCAAAGCCTGTACACGTTGCACCACCCTCTCAATGGGTCACACCTGAAATGCACCAACAACATTACCAACCTGCTCCAGACAAAAAATGGACGACACCCGAAACACACGGATACTCCCAAGAAGCTGGGTGACAGCATTATCCGCACAAGTTTGCGCCTCCACCTAATTGGGTGACGCCGGAAATCCCCAGTGGATTCTTTGTATCCACCAGCAGACTCCCAAGCACGCCGATGGAAGAGGGGGTTAGCTCAAGTTCTGCGTGTAACTCTGGAGGTTATCCTGGTGTGCAACATCAATGCCAAAGCGAAGCAACTAAACCGGATCCCTGGACAAATCCAACAGCAACACACACACGGAGGAGAGTGATCTGCACACTGCCACCGTTTGATCCTCCTGCTGCTGCTACAAGTCATAATTGTACGGGGCATAAGGTAGATGGATTGCTTCAGAAAACAAAAGAGCAAACCAAGAACAGGATAGCAATACCTCCACAACCACCTCAAGCAAAAAGAACGCAAACAAGAGAGAGGCCATCTTCATCCCTCCTTCCTCCTCATGATCCACTGCTGCATCCTGCTATGATTACTCAGCCATGCCCCATCCCAGAGGGACAACAGCCAACGCCGGTGGAGTTGCGATCATACACGCACGTAAGTGAGACAAAAAAATATGTATATACACATCTTGTATTATCTGCAAAATTTTCTGCCCCCTCCAGGATAACAAGTTCATAAACTGCATTCTAAGGTGCTGATTGGATTTTTTTTCTTTTTTTGCAGACACCAGATCTACCGGATTATCTAATACCAAGACTAAAGATGTGATTCAAAGATGTAGAGAAAGCAAGTGAATTTTATAACAGATATGCCAGACACGCTGGTTTTGGAATCAGGAAAACGGGTGGAAATGACAACCACAAGTATTTTGTTTGCGCCTTCCAACGGATACACACATCTTCAGTTACAGAGGACAACAGGAAGCGAAACAAAACATCACAAAGGACGGGCTGCAACGCAAAAATGAGGGTGAAGGTGCAAGAGGATGGCACATGCGTGGAAGTGGACATTGAGTACAATCATAATCACCAGCTCATGCAAACTGATGACATGCTGGTGTTTTTGCACTCACACAAGAATTATGACCCCACTATCTTGGAGTACGTAAAGCTATTGCAGTACCATGATGTCAAGCACACAACAATCATGTCAATGCTATCTGAAAATGAAGATGGAAGCTACTTCCTAAGCATGACCGGACAAGACCTGCTAAACCAGTAAGTACTCAAACACCAACATACTGCAATGTAAAAATAGCATCCTAGCTCACAATCCTTTGCTAGCAAAAAATGAACAAATGCATGTTTGCATGTGATTTGCAGGAAAGCCATGAATGCAAGGAAAGATGATTTAGATGATGTATTGAAACTTGTTTCATTCTTCAAAGACATGAACGCGACAAATGATGAGTTTTTCTATGACATCCAAGTGGACAAGGACAAGACAATTAAAAACATTTTCTGGTCCAATGCAAGCTGCCGAGGAGCCTATCAAGACTTCGGCGATTGCGTAACATTCGACACGACTTACAAGACCAACAGATTTCACATGCCCCTGGGAGTGTTTGTTGGAACAAACCATCACTTGCAGTCAACGATATTTGCTGTCGCCCTGATAAGAGACGAAGATGCAAAGTCATTCAAGTGGTTGTTCGATACATTTCTACGGTGCATGAACAACAAGCACCCAACTTGCATCCTAACAGGTGAGTTCAGATAAAAAACTCCTCAAGTTTCATCATCTTTTCAGTCTATGGGTCTGTATTGGGTATATTTGGTTTTATCTGAAAATAATATACATCAAGCAGTTCAACCACTGTTAGCACATAAGTCCAACTAACAGTAGAAGAAAGCAAAATTATCTGTCACATGTTTAGAAAAAAATTAGTCATGAATGTGAAGTTCAAGTACAAGAATCATGGAAGTTCAAGGACAAAAAGATGTAAAGAAAAAAACATGTAACATGTTCAGGAAAAATATAGTTATTTATGTGAAGTTCAAGCACTACCACCACAGAAGTTCAGCAACAATGCTTTAAGAAATTTTTTGATTGCGACACTACTAGTTTGTCCTACTACTAACTGTGAAGTTCAAGCACTGATACCTCAGAAGTTCAACAACACTGCTGTAAAGAAAAATATATGTGACATTCTTAGATACCATACTGCTGCATGTGAAGTTCAAGTATTTGTACAACATAAGTTCACCATCAGTACAAAAGAAGAATCAAGTTTCATTTTTTTAATTCATGCAGACCAATGCCCATCGATGGCGAAAGCTATACCACAATCATTTCCAAACACCGTACACAAGCTATGCCGTTGGCACATCTTGAAGAAGTACAGGGAATACCTCGCGTTGCTGTACAAAAAGTATAAAACAATCAAAGAGGAGTTCACAGCTATATTAAACTGGCCGCTGATGCCAACGGAGTTTGAAGATGCCTGGGCTAAACTCGTGCACAAGTACAACCTGGAGAACGACTAGATGATGATGCAGCTCTGGAGTGATAGGAAGATGTGGATTTTAGCATATTACAAAAACATTTTCTGTGCTAGAATGACTTCCACACAACGAAGCGAGAGCATGAACCACGTGCTAAAGAAAGGGTTTGTCAAGGGGACCCAGAACCTACACAAGTTTGCTAGGCGGGTCAATGCTTGCATACAAACTCGGATGCAGAAGGAGAACGAGCAAACAATGACCAGCATGGTATGACGACAAGTACAAAACACCCCCACCATGTTCTGTTTTACATTCAAACATGTGCACTTTGAATTTTTTAAAAATGAAACCCATGACTCTGGTTCGACTAATATCTCACTTTTTGACATGTGCAGACCAATCCTGTGACAAAAACAACTTACGGCTACGAGGAAGACATGTCGATCAAGTACACGAGAGCCATGTACACCGAGATGAGAAATAGGATGAGAAAGGCAACGCTATTCCGCGCAAAGCGTATAGGAGAGCCAACTAAGTACCTTGTGTACTACCACAACAAGCCTGGCAATGATGATGAAGAAAGATTTTCTTGGTCAAAGCATGAATTCCAGGTTGTAGCTGACCCAGAGAATGAAATATACGAGTGTGAATGCAAGCTCTGGACACACACAAGTGAGCGAAAAAACAACCTCATTAAATAGCTAGACTGGTAGTATCATATCAAAATTTATGAAACTCATTGCTGGCTCTCAAACTATGCATTCTGCATTCATCACAAAAAATGCAGGCCTGTTCTGCCTTCATATCATGAACATACTTGACTACCTCAAGCCTGACAATTTTCCAAACAAGTATATCCTCAAACGGTACACAAAGACTGCAAGATCACAACCAACTTTTGATACAAGGGACTACAACACAACGGCATCGGATGGCAGCTCAAGGCTATCGAAGCAAGACATATTGCTGCAACTGAATTTGATGGTTAACAAGAAAGCGATGAGATGTGACCAGCAATATGACAGAGCATACTATGTTCTCAAGAGGCTTGTGGAAGAGCTTGATGCAATACATTCAGCAAATCAGGCGGATGCTGACGAAAGGATGGCTGAAGAGGACGCTGCAATTGAAGATGACCTTCATTATTATGCAGCTGAAATGCTCAACGCCGCCGCTGAAGCCAGCCAATACAAGCAGGGTGATGGCCAGTCAATGGAACAGCAACAACAAGAGACGATGAAATTGCCGTTGTATTCTAAAACAAAGGGTAGGAAGAAAATTACTGCAGCAAAGAAAAGTGACAAGAGAGCTCAAATAAAGGCACCACCTGCAGGAAGAGTCGTCGTGCACGACGAGAACGGAGTGCCACTTGGACACAGGAAATACAGTGTGTGCAACCAGGTTGCAGGACACAACAAGCTGACCTGCCCAACACTCTTGGAAGGAAACATTGCTGAGGAGGTCAAGCAACCAAAATCTCAGAAACAACAGCCCAAAGTTATGGAACAAAAGAAGGGACCACACCCACGGAAAGCAAGCAGCAGGCTTTGTAGCATATGCAAGGAGTATGAACCACATAATGCAAGAACATGCCCTAAGCGCGCAGATGCTGAAAAGACAAGCAAAATACCAGAGAAGAAACAGAAAACAAGACCTAGATCCAACAACAAGAAGGTGGTGGAAGATGAAGAGGAAGACGAAGATGAAGACAACGACGGAGAAGAGGAAGACGAAGATGAAGAGGAAGTGGAATGCGACGACGAAGAGGAAGAGGAAGACGACGATGAAGAGGAAGAGGACGATGAAGAGGAAGAGGTACATGTCAAGCAAAAACCTCTACCGCCAAAGCCTAGGAGGGGCGCAAGGCTCATGAACAATTAGAATAGGTCAATTAGCACAATTAGAACATTATGTCATCATCCCCTGGTAATAAACACTGTGAAGTTCAAGTAATATTACTGCAGAAGTCCTGGTATGTTAAGGCAGGAAGTGATGTGCTGGTGATGTACTACATGAAAGTGCAAGCAGTGTTTAATTGAAAAACATACACTGTGAAGTTCAAGTAATATTACTATAGAAGTCCTGGTATGCTATGCCAGGAATAGATGTGCTGGTGATGTATTGCATGAAAATGCAAACAAAAAACAAACATGAAAAACATACACTGTGAAGTTCAAGTAATATTATTGCAGAAGTCCTGGTATGCTATGCCAGGAATAGATGTGCTGGTGATGTATTGCATGAAAGTGCAAACAAAAAACAAACATGAAAAACATACATTGTGAAGTCCAAGTAATATTACTGCAGAAGTCCTGGTATGTTATGACAGGAGTAGATTGGCTGGTGATGTATTGCATGAAAGTGCAAGCAAGAACAAACATGAAAAACATACAGAATGGAGTTCAAGTAATATTACTGCAGAAGTTCTGGTTTGAAATGAGAGGAAGTGCTCGTGTTGTATTCCATGAAAAAGCAACCAGAAGAAGTTCGGGAATGTAAAATCGATGTAGGAAAAGAATATGCTTAAAAAAATAAAGTTTCGCCGCATAAACTAAGGTTATCAAGCCTAGCCTAGGACAACGTGTTCAAATGTCAAGTCCTGCTTGGATACATGCAGAAGTTCATGTACAATGCCGACAAAGATAAAAGAAACGTCAACAATATCTCTGCACAAATTTACATGAGTAATACATTCCCACTTGAAAAAACACAAAAAAACAAATACAGATTCTACGCAAAAGCGTACATATTGGTTGGGTTGAAAATTACCAATACATTAGACAACACAGAATATCCTCTCCATCTGAAAACAGCAGCCCAACCAGATCTCAAAGCAGTAGTTCAAGTCTACAATCATATGTTGGGGGCCCAATAATAAACAACACCAAAAAATGAAGCAGTTCAACCAAAACCGAAGCAGAAGTTCAGGTACATCTGTTGGGGCAAAAACATTCAAGACATGGATACTGAAAAAACGACGTAGTACATTGAAATTCACAAAGCCAAATAATTCTTCACACCAAATGCATTTGTCCACAACATCATAAGTAGTAGTGCTTCACCTATAGTAGATACACAAATCACTAAAAACATTCTTACACCGAAATCTTTACAGAATTGTTCAAATCATTGCCAAACCTAAAAATCTGTACGAAATCAAATCTACAGATGAAACTAATGCTTCGAATTCACGGGCCAAAGGACTGGATCTCTTTAGGGAGCTCTGAACGCATGACTTCATTCTTCTCGCTAAAAATCAGAGTGTGCATGAACTCAGCCTTCCAGTCATCTGCAGCAGCCTGCAAACAAAAAGAAAGGTGAAAACAATGGTTTAGTAACGCATATCTAAAACCACAGCAGGAGCGTCACAGCAAAAACACACAAGAAAAATCAAAGGATGATGAGACAAGAACAAAGACAGAACATACTTCAACATCACCAAAATCTTCAACAATCTCGTCGCCGTCATACGAAGAGCTGAACTTCACGGCAAAGAAACCACAATCATTACTCTTCTGCTTCAGAACATCGATGAAAGTCGGCCTCTTTGCAATAGTCACCCAGTTAGGATGCTTGCTCGCCTTGTACGTAGCCTTGCCGTACACCTCCTCGAGCAACCTAACAAATCTCTCTATCTACCGAAAATAACAAAATTAGATGAAGTCTAAAACTTGTTAACCAAAATAGTTAAGTTCAGGTACATAAAAAAGCGACACTCGCATAAGATCCACCTAAACAAACTAGCAGAAGTTCAACTTCTAAATGATAGTCAGTTCAAGCAGTATTACCAAAACAGAGACAACAACAAATTTTGTCAACACAAGGCATAATAATCTCCATGTCAAACAAGAGAATGTGAAAGGAGGATCAGGCTAAGAAACACTCACGATATTTTGGCAGTCCCCATGGTAACTTGATCGCGACGTTTGCATATTATCGTAAGAAAGTGAATCAAGGATGTCAATGCTACCACGATATCTATTCACCATGTACACACTGTAGTGTGCCATTGTGCCAATTGGCTTGAATAGAATCAATAAAACCTGCCAAGAATGAAAGGACCGGTGAACACAAACTATAAACCATATGTACTGAAGAAATGACATGAACAAAAACTTATTGACAAACTCAGCAAAAGGATGCACGTGAAATTAAAAAAAAGCAAGAGTTATGAAAAACTAACCAGCTTTGCGTTAAGAAGGTCTTCTTCCTTGCGAACAAACATTGGGAGGAGACCAGCCGATTTTTTTGCATCAAACTTTGGAACTGTTGCGGAGAAGAAATCAAACTCCAGGCAGTACTGTGCATTCACCAAAACACAATTAAAACACCTCCCAGATGCCACTACAACAAAACTAAGGCAAAAAAAGGAGATAGGGGTGCAAAGACCTAAAACCTGTATGAAGTAGGGACTAAGTACAACCCTGTCAGGATTAGAGAATATCTTAGAGGTCTCCGGGTTATCCTTCCACAAAGATATGAGATAATCCATTATGTCTCCTTCCATCTGCTGCCCATCACCGAAAAGCCTATAAAGGAAATCTCCTGTGAGGTCAATCACATTCCCAGGGATGGTAAACATGTAGTAGCTTGTCCTGCAGAATACAAAAGGATGGTAAAAAACAATATTAGAAGTTCAGATACAACAACAAAACAAAAGTCAAGACACTATAACTCAAAAGGCAAGAGGAGACATAAAACAGAAGTTCATATACTAAAACAATGGCAGTTCAGACAATACAACAACAGAAGTTCAGACACTACAACTCCAAGGCATGGGAGCGACAGATGAGGGTAACTCACCCAGAATACTTCTCCAGATCGTCTTTACTCAGCACATACTGTTTCAACTTCCGGGCCTCGGATAGATGAGGGTAACTATATTTTTTCAGGGGAGGGACAGGAGAACGCCACTTCAAAGGCAATCTTGATGCTCGCTTGGAGGTAGTTATGTTCCTAGACTCAACTGCCGGTTTCCTCCTGGTCATCACAACATTCTTCCCACCTCTACCAGCAACAGTTCCAGCAGCACGTTTAGCATTCTTTGGGCAAGAAATCTTCTCAAAATCATCATCGGACGAAATCACTTCTGCTTCGGCTGCTTCCACTGCATCAACCTTCCTGTAGCATGGGGTTTTTGGAGTACCACGAATACCGCCAGCCTGCTCCCCCAACTTGGAAGGAATGAACGTCCAAGGTCTATCATATTCTATCGGAGCTTTACTCATCGGTTCCTCCCTATGCTGGTATTCCTGTGACCCGAGGAATGAGTAGTGGTAATCGGTCAACTCCAACGGATCCACTGTCAAAAAAAAGAAGAGAAAACATCACCATTAAAATACAAACTGAAGTTCAGGAACATCACAATGTGCAGTCCAATTAATGAAGATGACATGGTTACTACTCAAGCTGACCTAAAAAAATTAGTTGCAGTAAAAAACTAAATTAAGTTCAGGCACAACTAGAGGCACAGTTTAAGATAAACTGATGAACTCGAAATCATTCAACTACAGCTAACAAGAAACATAGAAAGCCATCATCTCTCAAGTTCAATTAGAAAAAAAAGCTCATGTCCATTTAAGCAATGGAAGGACAGAAATTACTGAAACCAAAGACACAAGCAAAATTAAAAAAGATAGAAATGAAGTTCATGTACAAAGAAAATGCTCCTCTCCTTCCAAAACCAGCAGCCCAGCTAGATCTCAAGCAGAAGTACAAGTTTGAGAGAAAAAAATATGAAGTTCAGGTAGAATAAAAGATGAAGTGCAGGTAAGCATTCCAACTTCCAAAATACTTACATGTGTAGTAGCCAAACAGAGATTGGAAGTCTGTCTCAAACAGGTTAGAAGAAGCCATTGAGTACAGCCATGTCTTCCTGATATCCCCGATATTCTCATGGGAATAATTTGCAAGAACCCCGTCATGATACGAATTAACATTCGTAAGCATGAAGAAACAACAGTCGATACTGCCATCAAACGAAGTAAAAAGAATAGTGTTAGAACAGAAAAAGAAAGCCAACGAATTAAACACGTCGCAGCTTAAGTACAACTACAGTTAAACAGATGTGATAAAAGAGACAAAGTGGAAATCATACTTGTTTTGCTACTGGGGGACATCAATCCAATCTAGAGGGAAATTGTCGATGCTAACTGGACTGAAGGGTGTCTCCCTGTCGTTGCTGGCATCCTTCCAAAGCCTCTTGATGTTGTCGGTCATCCGCCGAAACAGGAGTACCACACATTCATCTTTTGGTCCATAGTAGGAATCAAGAAGCTGGAACCTTGAATTCTTCAGGTCAAGGAATACCGACACCCAATGACCGACACCACCCATGGAAGCAGGAACCTTAGGAGGGTTAAAAGTAGGGAAAACAACCTGAACAATCATAAACACACGAATCGTTAAAAAATGAGAATTAATATCAGAATTGTACAAAAGAAAAAAAAACAAATATTAACACAGTGGATCACACTACAAAACTAATACAGAGGCAAATAACAAGATATTGCATACTGAATCATGTGCATCCATGCTATCTGGACCACTTGCCATGAAGTACTTCCTCACACGGGAATCAAATTGACCTCTGAAAATCTTGTCCTATAATAATGCAGGCAACACCAACATATGAAAAAAATACAAAAAAGAGACAAACAATTTTAACTAAAAAGATGGTAAGGAAAAAAACAAAAAAGAAATCACTATATCGTTGACTTACACAAACCCAATACGGCAGGATGAGTTTGTCTTATCCCTGGTACTTCGCACGTAGACAGTAGAGTGCACACTCAGCCACATTTGACCGAAGCATTCCACGTGGGCCAAAAGATATTGCGACATCTTCAACAGAAGCTTCAGACTCCTTGTTTTGGAACATAATCATTGATCTAAAACAAGCGAACAGAAAGTAAAAGAAGCTCAGCCTCAGAAAACTCAGGGAGTTCATAACACATGTAAGCACAGAAGTTCAGCTATATCACAAACAGGCAGTACAAGTACATAAAAGAGGCCAGAAGTTCAGCAACAAATAAGTAAAAAACAAGAAGTTCATGTACATATAGTTGGGAAGTTCAGGTAAGAAACCACAGGCAAATCACAGGGGGCACATGGATGATGTAAAAAATTGAGCAGCTGCACTCACCTCTTGGAACGATCATTCCTAAGCCTAGTTACGCTGTAATAAAAGTCATCAACCTTCTTTCGGACGATAGCAAGGTCGCTATCTGCTCACCAAAAAGAAAATAGCAATTAACAGCAACACTCAAAGCACATAGATTCACGACAGTATAAATTAAGACCAACATTCAAGCACAAACATTCAAAAACATAAACACATCTCAGCTGCTACATCAGAAAGGATAAAACCACAGCATCATAGACATCACAACACGTGCATTACAAACATCCACCCACATAGAAAAACAGGCTCACTTAACATTCTTTACAACCCACACGTCAAGCAACAAAACAAGAAGTTCAACTTAGACCATGCAGGCAGTTCACAGGGGATATCATGGACTAAAACCAAACAACAAATATGGGAGGGGATGGGGAAAGAAGAGAGAAGCATGCTCCTCTCTTCATGGATCCTTGCCTAGACCAGTGGCAGCACTGGAATGATCAACCTCCTCTCCATAGCTATCGCATTCGGTATCTTCATCGTCGTCTTCAGTAGACGTTGCAGCATCGTCGGGAAGAACACTACCAGCAACTGTAGCAACCAGAGAATCTGAAACAATAAGAACATTTGGTTGTGCCTGTGCAGCATCAACATCAACTGATGGATCTGCTGCAGGAGACTTCTCCGGGCTTGCAGAAGTACTATCACCAGTTTGTACAGCATCAGCATCAACAGATGGCTCTGCTACAGGATACTTCTCCGGGCTTGTAGCAGTACTACCGCCAGTTTGTACATCAGACTCAACATGATCTTTCTCCAAAATAATGTGTCCAGTAGTCTTGCCCTGCTCAGCATCAGAAATTTCAGCGCCAACGGACGACTGAGGTTCAGTCAAGACCACATCGTCGGAGCAGCCCGTGCCTGAGACGGACATGCCTGCAGCCTTCTCTGGAGCAACACTAACATCATCATTCTGCTGCTCCAAAAAAGAAACAAAAAGTCATTACAAAGGGCTGACTGAACCTCATACACAGGGGCATCAAGTCCGTCTCAGGGGCAACAAGACAAATGGACAAGAAAAAATGGTACCTTATTTTGACTGCCATGAACCTCATCAACTAATACATCACTAGAGGGGCAAGGATCATGCACAGGGGCAGCTTCATGCACATGATCATCTTCATGCACAAGTAAAACATCCTCCCTACCCCCAGCACCATCATCAACAGCCTAGAAAAAATAATCATGCAGAAAACAAATACCTAATAAGCAAAAAGTTCACGTTACATAATCAAAGAAGGTCAGGTATCACAACTGGCACATAATGGAAGTCCAAATATAGTAAACATAGCAGACCAGATATCAAACTACCATTAAGATGCAAAAAAAGACAAAAAGGGAAAGTCATCAAAAGTCATAAAAGTTCAAGTGCAGAAGCACTTGAAGTTCATGTCTTATAAACAGAGAAGGTCACCTAGGAACACACTACTACCAAAAAAGAAAAAAGACTAGAAAATATTCATGTAGAAAACAAATACCTAATCAGCAGAAGTTCACGTTACATAATCAGAGAAGGTCATCGATAACAACTGATACATCATGGAAGTCCAAATACAGTAAACATAGCAGATAGCGAACCAAACTACCATTTGATACAATAAGTAACAAAAAAGAGCCAGTCATAAAAAATCATAGAAGGTCAGGTGCTGAAGCACTTGAAGTTCAGGTCCTATAAACAGAGAAGGTCACCCTATAACTGCATAACAGTAATAACTCAAAGCTAACAATGAACACTAGTGCAAAAAGAAATATCAAAAGCCAACATAAAACAAAGCTCTTCGGTACGCTCCACATGGCCTCGTTCACGACCCAAATGAACAGGGTCCTGCCTCTGAATCTCTCTCACAACAACACTCGCCTCATCTTCAAAAGGCTTGCATCGGGCGTCCTGTATTTCCTTGAACAGCACAAAACTAGCCTTGAGGTGGGAAGTGCTCTCACGAAGCTCGGCAAGATATTTAGCTTCAATCGACAATATCTCCTTCGGAGACTCAGAATCAAAACCGTGGCCAGGAGGAAGAATACCGTCCACGCGACTAAGGCGCTCAACCGTTGTCGGAACACGGGCCATCTCTCCACAAACAGTTTCCAGAAGTCCATCAATCCTAGAAAGGGTAATATTCGCAGCATCAAACAAACTATCGGAAGTAACACCACCTGCAGCACTCACACGGACAGAAGAACCTCCTGGATCTACAGGGGGGCACCAGTGTTAACATCCCGCGAGAATTTAAATCTCGGTGAACTTCCACTACACAGGCCGGCGGCACGAGCCATAGTAAGAACAGGGCGTTCGATGACCCTAAAGAACACAACATCAGCCTGTGTCGTCCACTGCATATATGAAAACAAAAATCAACACGTAACAGAACAAATGAAAAGAACATCGAAGCAGAAATACAAAAGACAGTAGCAGAAGTTCCAGTTAGTACCACAAGCTGGTACTGGAAAAAGAGACAATGACAAGGAAAAAAAAGGCAGAACAATCAGATACACAAAACTACACTGAAAAATCCAATAATGCCTACACACGCAGTACATTTCAGAAGTCCAACTATGTCTACATAGGCAGTACAACCATGTATGAACACTATTTTGAAGAATGTTGGAAATTTAAAAAGCAGAAGTTCAACCATGCATACCAAGGCAGTAATCAAACATGTATCTCAGAAGTCCAACTATGTCTACATAGGCAGTACAACCATGTATGAACACTAGTTTCAAGAATGTTGGAAATTTAAAAAGCAGAAGTTCAACCATGCATACCAAGGCAGTAATCAAACATGTATCTCAGAAGTCCAACTATGTCTACATAGGCAGTACAACCATGTATGAACACTAGTTTCAAGAATGTTGGAAATTTAAAAAGCAGAAGTTCAACCATGCATACCAAGGCAGTAATCAAACATGTATCTCAGAAGTCCAACTATGTCTACATAGGC
>LT934124.1:38546978-38578524 GCA_900231445.1 Triticum turgidum subsp. durum
CCACCACCTCTCCCCGCCGGCGTGCCACCACCACCACCTACCCCGTCGGCACGCCACCACCACCACCAACCCCGCTGCATGCAACCATCTCCAACCTCAGCACCACCAGCTGCCCCCACGTCTGGATCTCGGCGAGAGCGCCATCCTCGATCAGTCGCCTCCCGAATGCAGGCCTCGCCCTCCCACCACTACCCCCAAATCCCGGCGAGCCCCCATCCCTGGCCTAGTGAATCTCTCATGATGGGGCTTGATTAGAGTGCTCCGACGACCGCCGCATCCATCTCGACCGACAGGCCGCCAGATCCGTCGTCACTGTCGACCACATGCGTTGCCGCACCACTTCCTATCACCTTGTGTGGCATCCAGGTGACGCGCTATTCCCCCACCCCCCGTCTTCTCATGAATCCAGCAGAAACTCATGGTAGTTAACTCAATGCAGACATGTAGTTGGTTCCAACAATGTTTGGGTTGGGATCAAGCAGTTTGCTATTGGTGCGACTGTAGTTAGCTCGCCCCGAAAGAAACAGAAAAATAGTGGAGTTTGGTTTTGGTCTTGGAGTTTACTAGCTCCTGTAGTCATTTGTACTAACAGAAAGGAGTTAGCATTTGGAAAATAATGGTCCAGTTAGCTTTAGAAAAAGCTAGGAACTTTTATTTGAATTTCTTCAGTCCACTTTTTTGTGTGGTCAGTTAACCTTAAAAATTATGCGCTGAGATGGAGTAATTTTTTGTTTCTTCCTATCCTCCAATGCAGACCACTACAGTTGGCAATTTTTTGAGGGTTCTCCGCAGTTAGCAGTTAGCTTAAACTGAACAAATAGTTAATTGAACCGACCAATGTAGTTAGCTTAAACTGAAGAAAAAACAGTGTGTTACTTGTCTATTTGGATATCTGTATAGCCATTGAAGTGTGTCGACGATGATGATGTGTGGCAGCAAGGGGCAACACGAGTCCAGGCTCTGTGCATCCTCTTCCCGTGTTGTTTGATATCATTTTAACTACCGAGGATGTGTTTGCTTCTACTGTTAGACGTCAGACAGTTGCTGGCTGGCACGACCATCTCCGACCGAGACAGCACAAACTTCTGCAGATAACCCCATTGTACTGTGACCGTTCTGCAATTAAAAAAGTGATGTCTACTACTGCTGCTTTGTTTATGTGCGAACAGGAGATAGCTTTCTTTTGACTCGACAATATCTAATTCACAGCAGTTAGCTTTGCGATTTGTAACGGTTAACTTGGCAATTTGGAATAGTTCACTAAGAAAAAAGACACACAAAAGAAAATTTAAGTTTGTTATGAAAAAATTATGGAAGTTAAGTTACAAAATTATAGTAGTTAACTTCATTTAAAACAATTAAAAAATGTAGCATATTCCCCGGCGAGAAAGGAACGAAACAAAAAATGTAGTATATTCAGTGTCGATAGTTAATTTGTTGTTAACTGTCACAATACTTGGCTGTTAGTTATTTCAGGCCCATGCAATTAGCTTACAAAGGAAAACATAAAATAAAAGAAAAAATTAGTATCTTTAGTTGGGCAGTTAACTTGTTCTTAAGTGCCGTAGTCCTAATAGTTAGCTATTTTGGGGCTGCGGTTAGCATGACCCAGGCAAAAAAAATATAAAAGAAAAAAAATTAGTACCTTCAGTCTGGCGGTTAGCTATTTCAATACCGATAGTTAGCGTGATCCAGGAAAAACTAGGGAAAAACAAAAAATAAAGTGTCTTAAGTCACGGCAGTTAGCTTTGTCGTCATACGTCAGTTAGCTATTCTGGTCGGGCAGTTAGCATGTTCATAGCAGTTAACTAGGTGTAATTAACTTTCGCAATCTGTGGAGTTAACTTCTGAAAAATTGCGGCAGTTAATGTGACCCGTGCAAAAAAAGAATGATTTTTTGTATATTCCGTCCGGCAGTTACCTTGGTGTACTGTCGCAATCCCGACAGTTAGCTATTTCAATCTCGGTGGATAGCTTGACCAAAAAAAACAATGAAAAAACCTAGGTCCGACAGTTAACTTGGTGTGCAATCCCGACAGTTAGCTATTTCAGTCCTGGCGGTTAGCTCGACCCAGAAAAAAGAATGATTTTTTTAATATTTTTGGTCCAGCAGTTAAATAGGTATTAACTGCCCCGATCTTTGGCAGTTAGCTATTTCAGTCCTAGCAGTTAACTTGAACCGGGAAGAAAAGAAAAAAAGAAAAAAAATTAGTTTATTCGGTACCGCAGTTAGCTTGCTCAGTATGGGGCAGTCAGGTATTCTGCTCGAGCAGTTAGCGTGTACTGTAGCAGTTCAGGAAAAAATGTCGAAAAATGATGTTAGTTTTTAGAAAACTGCTCTTAAACTGTAGCAAATCTGAGAATGTGTTATATATGCCAAAGTTCGGGATAATCGGTAGCTTTCTAACGGTATATCATACGCATCATTCTGATAATTTTTTTAAAAATTCCTTTCACAAAAACATTGAAAACTCGTTTGATCGATTTCCAGTTTTTTTAATTTTGTTTAAAAACCGAATCGATTTTGGGAAAATGGTCAACATGAGTTTTTTCCTCCTTTTCAATAGCTATCCAACGGTATATCGTATGCATCATTCCGATGAACGGTTCAATAATTACAACTAAAAAACAATGCAAAAAAACGATGCCAGAAAAAGTCCGCCCGACAGTTAACTAGTATAGGTCCCACAGTTAGCTGTCTGTTCTCGGGCAGTTAGGAAGGGTTCCTGAATAGCTTATTCAGGAATGGGTTGCAGAATAGCTGGGATGTATATATAGGTAAAATCCATCCTACCACCCGGTGGTAGTTACCCCACATGTCTCATATACTAGCATGTGGTACTATATATACTATTCTATTATTTTAAATATGTTCATATACTATATCTAAAATATTTTAAAACAAGTTACATGAAAACATTGCATATGAGCCCATAGTTTTTGTTATATTTGTGAAATACGTACATATTTGTACGTAAAAAAGAGCATACTCAAAAAATGGTACATACTACCTAAAAATTTGTATATATACTACCTAATCATTTTTATATACTACATACTACACGTACATACTCTCGGTTTCGACAGATACTACATACAACATACAAAACACAAGTGGTGGTAACTACCACTGCTTGTAGGAAACATTTTTCATATATATAACTTGTTATATAAGTAGTATTCTACTCCCTCCGTCCCATAATGTAAGACCTTTTTTGATACTAGTGTAGTATCAAAAAACGTCTTACATTATGGGATGGAGGGAGTATATTGTTGTGTCTGAAGTGAAAATTCCAAACAAAAACAGAGTCACAGTTTGTATCTCTATGATGAATAACGGAAGTTTCAATTGCTAAATTTAAGCTAAGATTTTTAGAATAAATTGTGGTCTCTAAGCTTCTCGCGTGTAATCCATCAACTAAATGTGTTATATTCCTATAACTGTAACTAGCACTTAATTTTATTTGATTTTGGATTAATAAGGTGGGCTATACATTATATGTTCTCAATTGCTTGATTGGAACGTCATAGTTTTGATAACCCGTTGCAACGCACGGGCATTTTTACTAGCAACATGCAAAAATGCACAATGCTCACTGTAAAAATGATACAAACTTGCTGCAAGAAAATTACATTAAGCCTTCAAACCAGCCTACAAACTTTGAATTACACAAGAAAATAATAATAATGAAGTAGGATGAAGACAATAAAAATCGTACAAGTTCACCATAGGAATTAATAATTACACCAAGGCTGGAAAGTAAACCTCAAAATTGGGAAATACCAAAACAAAGACACGCTAATTACAGCAACATAAACACAGTAAAAATCATACAAGCTCACTGTAACTATAATATTTCAAAAAGAAGATCTAGACGAAGGAAGAAGAGCAGATTTTTACATGATCAGTGACACAAAACTGAAAAAACCATGCCTCATTACACCACACTATAGATCCTGAACATTCACACTGATGAAATTTCTGAACTAGAAACAACAGAGCAAAGCAAAGGCTCACACATAGAAACACACTAGTGAAGAATTTACACTGAACTATACATCAACAATTGAACTACTGGAAAGTGAAAGAGATGGAAATTAACAAATTGGAGACAACCATGAAAGATCATACAAGAGAAGAACCACAAGTTAGAAAATCCTTCAATTCCAACTCCTTTTCTCATGTTTAGTGAATTCCCCCCTGCTCTAAGATTCAACAACCTGTAAAATCACCATATGGAAAGCACAGATCATATACTCTCTAATCCACATAGTTTATTCCACACATCACTCCCGTTAAAATCAAAATAAATGGTCGGTTTTGTTTCAAAAGCAAAAGAACTAGCATATTACCACATGAGCTAGTATATACACCGACAGAAAAAATCCATTTCAAAAGCACTACATGCAAGAAGAAACTTAAAAGTTTACAGTAGCAAAACATTGAAATTGCATGCTAGTCAAGCAGGAATTCTTGTGCACAACGAAGTATCTTACAAAAAACTAGAATTAGCTGTTGGGGTTTACCACCGAAAAGTGTATACAAAATTGATAGTATATATAGTAGTAAAGTTAGATGCAATGCTACACAAAACATGGAAAAACAATAGAAACGTTTCTAGAAAAAGATCAAATACTACCCAACAAAGACAAACCCCAACAAACCACAAAAAATTTCCCTCAAAATAATAACCTTGGAATTACAGTGTGATTACCCTAAGACTGTAGTGTAGTTATACTGGAAGTAGACTGCAAATTGCACTGAAATTTCTCTCAATTTACATTGGAATAATCAGGGTAATTACACTGAAAGTATGCGTTTAAATTACATTGTTACCTCCCTCAAATTACAGCATAATTTCAATGAACATGCAGTGTAAGTGCAATGGGATTTGTAGTGTAATTACAGCAAAAGTCACTGTAAAATTGAATAGAAACTATACTATAATTTCCCTGAACTTACAGTGTAAATACCCTTAATTTACACTATAAATACACCTGAAATTACAATTCCCAGTGATTGCTCTGATTGCCCCTGAAAAATCCAGTGTAACTACCCCTAAAATTACACTATAATTACAGTAAAAATTACTACTATGATTGCCCTGAAAATTACAGTGTAATTACCCCAAAAATTACTATGTACTCGTTGTAATTGCACTATGGTTGACACTGAAAATTGAAGTATGATTACTATGTAATTACCATTGAATTTACACTGTAATAGAAAGTGTAACTACATTGAAAATGCTATGAATGTGGTTGTTCATTAGGTTTCATAAAATGAAATGAAACTAAATGTAATAAGCCCGCAGAAGGAAGAACAACAGATATATGGAGAAAGAGAGCAAAGGAAAAACAAAGAAGAGAAAGTTAAAGAGACGAAGGGAAATGAAGTAGTATACTAGAGGAGAGGAAAGTTAATAAGAAACGATTGAGTTGTAATTTGATAGAAAGCATTGATGCTACTTATTAAGTACAAAAAATCATATTCTTTCCCTGGATTTATATTACATTTTTCTTATTTACATGATAGCATTTTGGTACTTAGTATTACAAAATTGTAACAACTGAATGAATATGCTGACTAGGCTAACATAATCATATAAGAGTTTTACAAAAATATTTTAAATAGTAAAGTATGGTAAAAAGAGTTGCAAAATTAAAGTTACCGTCAATGTTTTTGTATCCACTTGATAGGAGTCGTATGCATGTATTGTGAGTGGCGGCTGCTACAAATTAGCCAACTGATTTCCTGAAGAAATCAAACGGGTGGTGGGTCGTCAGATCCTTCCTCTCGCAGCGTTGGAATAGCTCTATATTGACTTCATGCTCCCAACTAGTAGTAGAGAAGTCGTAACGCGAGTGGGAAATACAGTGCAAAACAAAACAACAAAGAAAGCGACTGTCTATTTGACATAAAATAGAGATTACAAAGCTTTATTACAACAATATAGAAAGTGTAAATTACATCGTTGATGTATGGAAGTTAGTACAATTTAGAAAGAGCTGGAAATACATGGGGCACTGATGTAAGAACTAGAAAAATACAGTAGAAAGCCAAATTGGAAAATTACAGCATTGATCTAAGAAAAATTATAGTGTGGAAAGAGCTGGAAATACAGAACAATGATGATGCAAGAATTTCTTAAGTCAAAATAGAAAAGTTCAAACGTGTAAAATTACAGCGATGACCTATGGAAAAAAGGAAAACAATCTAAGGAGTAGGCTAAAAAAATGTTATTACCAAAGATAAAATCATGCATCAAGCTCACACATTGACATGAAAACAGTAAAAATACCTAAGAAGTAGGCTAAGACAATACTAGAGACAAGAGAACCAAAATGAAAATACTACCTATTACTGTAACCATGAAACTCTAGATATTACAAAAGCTCACTATAAAAGCAAAGGACGGACACCTTGGTTATTTTTCAAAAGTAATACAACTGACTATATTTGATTGTCAAGTGTACAACTACCTACAATGGAAGCAAACTGGAGAGACTCACTGTAAAAGGAAAAAAGAAACAACCTAAGGAGCGTGCTAGAAAATTCGTATTACCTGATATACATACATGCATCAAGCCATTTATAGTGACACGTGCACAGTAAAAGCCTTTAAGGTCACTGTAAGAGGGGGGTGACCTAAGTATAGGAGGCTAGAAAATTGGTGTTACCCAACATGCATACATGCATCAAACTATTTTACAGTGATACTTACATAGTAAAAAGCCTTTAAGTTCAGTGTAAAAAAGGGGGAAACATATTAGCCTAAGAACCAGGCTATAAAATTAGTATCACCAAACACATACTCTTGCATCAAGCTACTTTACAACGACATGCAAACAGTAAAAACTACAAAAATTCAACACTGAAGACACCACATAATGAAGACAATAACATATGTTGAAATCTACAAGAAAAATAACTTCGTCAGCTAAGAAACCCCTAGAAATCAAAACATCCCAACCCAAGCTGAGCACAAGCACTAACTCATGAGTAGCTAGCAACACTATGGGAAAACAAGTACAGAAATAAACTTCAGTTTCAAAGCTAAAATTTTAAAATCACTGTAACACATATACATTTGAACTGAACAATACATAAAAATCACTAAACTAAGAACCAAAAAACAAAGTGGCCTAATTTCCGAAACTCTACATCATCATAACTGTATGAAAGTCATACCAACAAAATTTAAATTATTATAGTGGCCTAAAAACAGTAATTCATGTTTGTTACAGAGGACCCCAGAAATTGGTACCAACCAATAATGTGAAAAAATATTACATGGAAATTTCAACATAATTTACTAATTTTTGATTACTGTAACTTGGATGCATTTTAACTGCAAAAGGAAGACATGGAAGAGTAAAATCCAATGTAATGCTCAATTAATCAAGTTCAGACAACAATGAAAGTCAGATACATCTGCTCAAGTAATTACAGAGAATTGAAACCTCAAAAACAAAATAAACTTGTGCAATACCTCCTGAACAAAATATGCTCTAGAGGCAATAATAAAGTTATTATTTATTTCCTTATTTCATGATGAATGTTTATTATTCATGCTAGAACTGTATTAACTGGAAACTTAGTACATGTGTGAATACATAGACAAAACAGAGTGTCACTAGTATGCCTCTACTTGACTAGCTCGTTGAATCAAGGATGGTTAAGTTTCCTAGCCATGGACATGAGTTGTCATTTGATTAATAGGATTACATCATTAGAGAATGATGTGATTGACTTGACCCATTCCGTTAGCTTAGCATCTGATCGTTGGTATATTGCTATTGCTTTCTTCATGACTTATACATGTTCCTATGACTATGAGATTATGCAACTCCTGAATACCGGAGGAACACTTTGTGTGCTACCAAACGTCAAAACGTAACTGGGTGATTATAAAGGTGCTCTACAGGTGTCTCCGATGGTACTTGTTGAGTTGGCATAAATCGAGATTAGGATTTGTCACTCCGATTGTCGGAGAGGTATCTCTAGGCCCTCTCGGTAATGCACATCACTATAAGCCTTGCAAGCAATGTGAATAATGAGTTAGTTATGGGATGATCTATTACAGAACGAGTAAAGAGACTTGCCGGTAACGAGACTGAACTAGGTATGATGATACCGACGATCGAATCTCGGACATGTAACATACCGATGACAAAGGGAACAACATATGTTGTTATGCGGTTTGACCGAGAAAGATCTTCGTAGAATATGTGGGAGCCAATATGACCATCCAGGTAACGCAATTGGTTATTGACTGGAGATATGTCTTGGTCATGTCTACATAGTTCTCGAACCTGTAGAGTCCGCACGCTTAACGTTCGGTGACGATCAGTATTATGAGTTTATGTGTTTTGATGTACCAAAGGTTGTTCGGAGTCCTGGATGAGATCAGGGACATGACAAGGAGTCTCAAAATGTTTGACACGTAAAGATTGATATATTGGAAGTCTATATTTGCACATCGGAAAGGTTCTGAGTGGTTCGGGTATTTATCGGAGTACCGGAGAGTTACGGGAATTCGCCAGGGAGTATATGGGCCTTATTGGGCTTTACGGGAGAGAGAGAGGGGCTTCCTAGGGCAGGCCGCCCCCAAGGCCTAGTCCGAATTGGACTAGGGGGAGGGGCGGCGCCCCTTCTTCCTTCTCTTTGCTCTTCCCTTTCCTTCTCTCCTACTCCTACTACTTGGAAGGGGGGAATCCTACTCCCAGTGGGAGTACGACTCCCCAGGGCGCGCCATAGTAGACGGCTGGCCCTCCACATCCTCCACTCCTTTATATACGGGGGAGGGGGAACCCCATAGACACACAAGTTGATCATTGTGTTGGGGAACGTTGCAGAAAATTAAAAAATTTCCTACGGTTTCACCAAGATCCATCTATGAGTTCATCTAGCAACGAGTCATGGGAGAGTGATTGCATCTACATAACACTTGTAGATCGCGTGCGGAAGCGTTCAATGGAACGGGGTTGATGGAGTCGTACTCGCCGTGATTCAGATCACCGATGACCTAGTGCCGAACGGACAGCACCTCCGTGTTCAACACACGTACGGAGCGGATGACGTCTCCTCCTTCTTGATCCAGCAAGGGGGAAGGAAAGGTTGATGAAGATCCAGCAGCACGACGGCGTGGTGGTGGATGCAGCAGAACTCTGGCAGGGCTTCGCTAAGCAACTACGGGAGGAGGAGGAGGTGTTGCAGGGAGGAGGGAGGCGCCAGGGCTTATGGGTGCGGCCACCCCTCCCTCCCCTCCCTTTATATAGGCGCATGAGAGGGGGGAGGGCAAAGCCTTGCCCCTTCCTCCAAGGAAGGGGTGCGGCCAAGAGGGGGGGAGGAGTCCATCCTCCCCAAGGCACCTCGGAGGTGCCTTCCCCTCTTTGGACTCTCCCCTCTCCAAGTCTTCTTGGCGCATGGGCCTCTTGGGGCTGGTGCCCTTGGCCCATATAGGCCAAGGTGCACCCCCTACAGCCCATGTGCCCCCCCGGGGCAGGTGGACCCCCCCGGTGGACCCCCGGACCCCTTTCGGCACTCCCGGTACAATACCGATAAAGTGCGAAACTTTTCCGGCGACCAAAAGAAGACTTCCTATATATAAATCTTTACCTCCGGACCATTCCGGAACTCCTCGTGATGTCCGGGATCTCATCCGGGACTCCGAACAACATTCAGTATGCTGCATACTCATATTCATACAACCCTAGCGTCACCGAACCTTAAGTGTGTAGACCCTACGGGTTCGGGAGACACGTAGACATGACCGAGACGGCTCTCGGGCAATAACCAATAGCGGGATCTGGATACCCATGTTGGCTCCCACATGCTCCTCGATGATGTCATCGGATGAACCACGATGTCGAGGATTCGATCAAACCCCGTATACAATTCCCTTTGTCAATCGGTACGTTACATGCCCAAGACTCGATCATCGGTATCCCAATACCTCGTTCAGTCTTGTTACCGGCAAGTCACTTTACTCGTACCGTAATGCATGATCCCGTGACCAAACAATTGGTCACTTTGAGCTCATTATGATGATGCATTACCGAGTGGGCCCAGAGATACCTCTCCGTCATACGGAGTGACAAATCCCAGTCTCGATCCGTGTCAACCCAACAGACACTTTCGGAGATACCTGTAGTGCACCTTTATAGTCACCCAGTTACGTTGTGACGTTTGGTACACCCAAAGCACTCTTACGGTATCCGGGAGTTACACGATCTCATGGTCTAAGGAAGAGATACTTGACATTGAAAAAACTCTAGCAAAACAAACTACACGATCTTGTGCTATGCTTAAGATTGGGTCTTGTCCATCACATCATTCTCCTAATGATGTGATCCCGTTGTCAATGACATCTAATGTCCATAGTCAGGAAACCATGACTATCTGTTGACCAACGAGCTAGTCAACTAGAGGCTCACTAGGGACATGCTATGGTCTATGTATTCACACGTGTATTACGATTTCCGGATAATACAATTATAGCATGAATAAAAGACAATTATCATGAACAAGGAAATATAATAATAATGCTTTTATTATTGCCTCTAGGGCATATTTCCAACAGTCTCCCACTTGCACTAGAGTCAATAATCTAGTTACATTGTGATGAATCGAACACCCATAGAGTTCTGGTGCTGATCATGTTTTGCTCGCGAGAGAGGTTTAGTCAACGGATCTGCGACATTCAGATCCGTATGTACTTTGGAAATATCTATGTCTCCATCTTGAACATTTTCACAGATGGAGTTGAAACGACGCTTGATGTGCCTGGTCTTCTTGTGAAACCTGGGCTCCTTGGCAAGGGCAATAGCTCCAGTGTTGTCACAGAAGAGTTTGATTGGCCCCGACGCATTGGGTATGACTCCTAGGTCGGTGATGAACTCCTTCACCCAAATTGCTTCATGCGCTGCCTCCGAGGCTGCCATGTACTCCGCTTCACATGTAGATCCCGACACGACGCTCTGCTTGCAGCTGCACCAGCTTACTGATCCACCATTCAACATATACACGTATCCGGTTTGTGACTTAGAGTCATCCAGATCTGTGTCGAAGCTAGCATCGACGTAACCCTTTACGACGAGCTCTTCGTCACCTCCATAAACGAGAAACATGTCCTTCGTCCTTTTCAGGTACTTTAGGATATTCTTGACCGCTGTCCAGTGTTCCTTGCCGGGATTACTTTGATATCTTCCTACCAAACTTACGGCAAGGTTTACATCAGGTCTGGTACACAGCATGGCATACATAATAGATCCTATGGCTGAGGCATAGGGTATGACGCTCATCTCTTCTTTATCTTTTGCCGTGGTCGGGCATTGAGCCGAGCTCAATCTCACACCTTGCAATACAGGCAAGAACCCCTTCTTGGACTGATCCATTTTGAACTTCTTCAAAATCTTATCAGGGTATGTGCTTTGTGAAAGACCTATGAGGCGTCTCGATCTATCTCTATAGATCTTGATGCCTAATATATAAGCAGTTTCTCCAAGGTCCTTCATTGAAAAACACTTATTCAAGTAGGCCTTAATGCTGTCCAAGAATTCTATATCATTTCCCATCAAAAGTATGTCATCTACATATAATATGAGAAATGCTACAGAGCTCCCACTCACTTTCTTGTAAACGCAGGCTTCTCCATAAGTCTGCATAAACCCAAACTCTTTGATCATTTCATCAAAGCGAATGTTCCAACTCCGAGATGCACCAGCCCATAAATGGATCGCTGGAGCTTGCATACTTTGTTAGCATTCTTAGGATCAACAAAACCCTCCGGCTGCATCATATACAGTTCTTCCTTAAGATGCCCGTTAAGGAATGCCGTTTTGACGTCCATCTGCCATATCTCATAATCATAGTATGCGGCAATTGCTAACATGATTCAGACGGACTTAAGCTTCGCTACGGGAGAGAAAGTCTCATCGTAGTCAATCCCTTGAACTTGCCGATAACCCTTAGCGACAAGTCGAGCTTTATAGATGGTGACATTACCATCCGCGTCCGTCTTCTTCTTAAAGATCCATTTGTTTTCTATCGCTCGCCGATCATTGGGCAAGTCAGTCAAAGTCCATACTTTGTTTTCATACATGGATTCTATCTCGGATTTCATGGCTTCTAGCCATTTGTTAGAATATGGGCCCGCCATCGCTTCTTCATAGTTCGAAGGTTCGCCGTTGTCTAACAACATGATTTCTTGGACAGGGTTGCCGTACCACTCTGGTGCGGAACGTGTCCTTGTGGACCTACGAAGTTCAGTAGCAACTTGATCTGAAGTACCTTGATCATCATCATTATTTTCCTCTTCAGTTGGTGTAGGCATCACAGGAACATTTTCCTGAGCTGCACTACCATCCTGTTCAAGAGGTAGTACTTCATCGAGTTCTACTTTCCTCCCACTTACTTCTTTCGAGAGAAACTCCTTTTCCAGAAAGGATCCGTTCTTGGCCACAAAGATCTTGCCCTCGGATCTTAAGTAGAAGGTATACCCAATGGTTTCCTTGGGGTATCCTATGAAGACGCATTTTTCCGACTTGGGTTCGAGCTTTTTAGGTTGAAGTTTCTTGACATAAGCATCGCATCCCCAAACTTTTAGAAACGACAGCTTAGGTTTCTTCCCAAACCATAATTCATACGGTGTCGTCTCAACGGATTTAGATGGTGCCCTATTTAAAGTGAATGTAGCTGTCTCTAGAGCGTATCCCCAAAATGATAGCGGTAAATCGGTAACAGACATCATAGATCGCACCATATCCAATAGAGTGCGATTACGACATTCGGACACACCGTTTCGCTGAGGTGTTCCAGGCGGCGTGAGTTGTGAAATGATTCCACATTTCCTTAAGTGTGTACCAAATTCGTGACTTAAATATTCTCCTCCACGATCTGATCATAAGAATTTTATCTTTCGGTCACGTTGATTCTCTACTTCATTCTGAAATTCCTTGAACTTTTCAAAGGTCTCAGACTTGTGTTTCATCAAGTAGACATACCCATATCTACTCAAGTTATCTGTGAGAGTGAGAACATAACGATATCCTCCGCGAGCCTCAACACTCATTGGACCGCACACATCGGTATGTATGATTTCCAACAAGTTGGTTGCTCGCTCCATTGTTCCGGAGAACGGAGTCTTGGTCATTTTACCCATGAGGCATGGTTCGCATGTGTCAAATGATTCATAATCGAGAGACTCTAAAAGTCCATCAGCATGGAGCTTCTTCATGTGCTTGACACCAATGTGACCAAGGTGGCAGTGCCACAAGTATGTGGGACTATCGTTATCAACTTTACATCTTTTGGTATTCACGCTATGAATATGTGTAACACTACGTTTGAGATTCATTAAGAATAAACCATTGACCATCGGGGCATGACCATAAAACATATCTCTCATATAAATAGAACAACCATTATTCTCGGATTTAAATGAGTAGCCATCTCGTATTAAACAAGATCCACATACAATGTTCATGCTCAAACTTGGCACTAAATAACAATTATTGAGGTTCAAAACTAATCCCGTAGGTAAATGTAGAGGTAGCGTGCCGACGGCGATCACATCGACCCTGGAACCATTCCCGACGCGCATCGTCACCTCGTCCTTCGCCAGTCTCCGCTTATTCCGCAGCTCCTGCTGTGAGTTACAAATATGAGCAACGGCACCGGTATCAAATACCCAGGAGTTACTACGAGTACTGGTAAGGTACACATCAATTACATGTATATCAAATATACCTTTAGTGTTGCCGGCCTTCTTATCCGCTAAGTATTTGGGGCAGTTCCGCTTCCAGTGACCCTTAGCACTCAGTCTCAGGCTTGGGTCCATTCTTTGACTTCTTCCCAGTAACTGGCTTACCAGGCGCGGCAACCTCCTTGCCGTCCTTCTTGAAGTTCTTCTTACCCTTGCCCTTCTTGAACTTAGTGGTCTTATTGACCATCAACACTTGATGTTCTTTCTTGATTTCAACCTCTGCTGACTTCAGCATAGAAAATACTTCAAGAATGGTCTTTACCATCCCCTGCATATTGTAGTTCATCACAAAGCTCTTGTAGCTTGGTGGGAGCGACTGAAGGATTCTGTCAATGACCGCCTCATCAGGGAGGTTAATATTCAGCTGGGTCATACAGTTGTGCAACCCAGACATCTTGAGTATGTGTTCACTGACAGAACTATTTTCCTCCATCTTACAACTATAGAACTTGTCGGAGATGTCATATCTCTCGACCCGGGCGTGAGCCTGGAAAACTAGTTTCAGCTCCTCGAACATCTCATATGCTCCGTGATGCTCAAAACGCTTTTGGAGCCCCGGTTCTAAGCTGTAAAGCATGCCGCACTGAACGAGGGAGTAATCATCAGCACGTGTCTGCCAAACGTTCAAATCGTCTTGCAGTGCTGGGAGAGCAGGTGGGTCACCTAACGGTGCTTCAAGGACATATGCTTTCTTGGCAGCTATGAGGATGATCCTAAGGTTCCGGACCCAGTCTGTATAGTTGCTGCCATCATCTTTCAGCTTGGTTTTCTCTAGGAACGCGTTGAAGTTCATGGTGACATGAGCATTGGCCATTTGATCTACAAGACATATTTTGCAAAGATTTTAGACTAAGTTCATGATAATTAAGTTCATCTAATCAAATTATTTAATGAACTCCCACTCAGATTTGACATCCCCTTAGTCATCTAAGTGTTACACGATCCGAGTCGACTAGGCCGTGTCCGATCATCACGTGAGACAGACTAGTCATCGTCGGTGAACATTCTCATGTTGATCGTATCTTCCATACGACTTGTGTTCGACCTTTCGGTCTCCGTGTTCCGAGGCCATGTCTGTACATGCTAGGCTCGTCAAGTTAACCCTAAGTGTTTTGCATGTGTAAAACTGTCTTACACCCGTTGTATGTGAACGTAAGGATCTATCACACCCGATCATCACGTGGTGCTTCGAAACGACGAACTTTAGCAACGGTGCACAGTTAGGGGAGAACACTTCTTGAAATTGTTGTAAGGGATCATCTTATTTACTACCGTCGTTCTAAGTAAACAAGATGCATAAAACATAATAAACATCACATGCAATTATATAAAGTAGTGACATGATATGGCCAATATCATATAGCTCCTTTGATGTTCATCTTCGGGGCTCCATGATCATCTTGTCACCGGCATGACACCATGATCTCCATCATCATGATCTCCATCATCGTGTCTTCATGAAGTTTTCACGCCAACGACTACTTCTACTTCTATGACTAACGCATTTAGTAATAAAGTAAAGTAGTTTACATGGCGTTCTTCAATGACACGCAGGTCATACAAAAAATAAAGACAACTCCTATGGCTCCTGCCGGTTGTCATACTCATCGACATGCAAGTCGTGATTCCTATTACAAGAACATGATCTCATACATCACAATATATCATTCATCATTCATCACAACTTCTGGCCATATCACATCACATGACAATTGCTGCAAAAACAAGTTAGACGTCCTCTAATTGTTGTTGCATCTTTTACGTGGCTGCAATTGGGTTCTAGCAAGAACGTTTTCTTACCTACGAATAACCACAACGTGATTTTGTCAACTTCTATTTACCCTTCATAAGGACCCTTTTCATCGAATCCGCTCCAACTAAAGTGGGAGAGACAGACACCCGCCAGCCACCTTATGCAACTAGTGCATGTTAGTCGGTGGAACCGGTCTCACGTAAGCGTACGTGTAAGGTTGGTCCCGGCCGCTTCATCCCACAATACCGCTGAAGCAAGATAAGACTAGTAGCGGCAAGCAAGTTGACAAGATCTACACCCACAACAAAATTGTGTTCTACTCGTGCAATAGAGAACTACGCATAGACCTAGCTCATGATGCCACTGTTGGGGAACGTTGCAGAAAATTAAAAATTTTCCTACGGTTTCACCAAGATCCATCTATGAGTTCATCTAGCAACGAGTCATGGGAGAGTGATTGCATCAACATACCACTTGTAGATCGCATGCGGAAGCGTTCAATGGAACGGCGTTGATGGAGTCGTACTCGCCGTGATTCAGATCACCGATGACCTAGTGCCGAACGGACAGCACCTCCGTACGGAGCGGATGACGTCTCCTCCTTCTTGATCCAGCAAGGGTGAAGGAGAGGTTGATGAAGATCCAGCAGCACGACGGCGTGGTGGTGGATGCAGCAGAACTCCGGCAGGGCTTCGCTAAGCAACTATGGGAGGAGGAGGAGGTATTGTAGGGAGGAGGGAGGTGCTAGGGCTTATGGGTGCGGCCACCCCTCCCTCCCCTCCCTTTATATATGCGCATGAGAGGGGGGAGGGCGCAGCCTTGCCCCTTCCTCCAAGGAAGGGGTGCGGCCAAGAGGGGGGGAGGAGTCCATCCTCCCCAAGGCACCTCGGAGGTGCCTTCCCCTCTTTGGACTCTCCCCTCTCCAAGTCTTCTTGGCGCATGGGCCTCTTGGGGCTGGTGCCCTTGGCCCATATAGGCCAAGGAGCACCCCCTACAGCCCATGTGGCCCCCCGGGGCAGGTGGACCCCCCCAGTGGACCCCCGGACCCCTTTCGGCACTCCCGGTACAATACCGATAAAGTGCGAAACTTTTCCGGCGACCAAAATAAGACTTCCTATATCTAAATCTTTACCTCCGGACCATTCCGGAACTCCTCGTGATGTCCGGGATCTCATCCGGGACTCCGAACAACATTCGGTATGCTGCATACTCATATTCATACAACCCTAGCGTCACTGAACCTTAAGTGTGTAGACCCTACGGGTTCGGGAGACACGTAGACATGACCGAGACGGCTCTCGGGCAATAAACAACATCGGGATCTGGATACCCATGTTGGCTCCCACATGCTCCTCGATGATGTCATCGGATGAACCACGATGTCGAGGATTCGATCAAACCCCGTATACAATTCCCTTTGTCAATCGATACGTTACATGCCCAAGACTCGATCGTTGGTATCCCAATACCTCGTTCACTCTTGTTACCGGCAAGTCACTTTACTCATACCGTAATGCATGATCCCATGACCAAATACGTGGTCACTTTGAGCTCATTATGATGATGCATTACCGAGTGGGCCCAGAGATACCTCTCCGTCATACGGAGTGACAAATCCCAGTCTCGATCCGTGTCAACCCAACAGACACTTTCGGAGATACCTGTAGTGCACCTTTATAGTCACCCAGTTACGTTGTGACGTTTGGTACACCCAAAGCACTCTTATGGTATCCGGGAGTTACACGATCTCATGGTCTAAGGAAGAGATACTTGACATTGAAAAAGCTCTAGCAAAATGAACTACACGATCTTGTGCTATGCTTAAGATTGGGTCTTGTCCATCACATCATTCTCCTAATGATGTGATCCCGTTGTCAATGACATCTAATGTCCATAGTCAGGAAACCATGACTATCTGTTGACCAACGAGCTAGTCAACTAGAGGCTCACTAGGGACATGCTATGGTCTATGTATTCACACGTGTATTACAATTTCCGGATAATACAATTATAGCATGAATAAAAGACAATTATCATGAACAAGGAAATATAATAATAATGCTTTTATTATTGCCTCTAGGGCATATTTCCAACACACTGATCTCTTAGCCGTGTGCGGTGCCCCCCTCCACCATAATCCACCTCGGTCATATCGTTGCACCGCATAGGCAAAGCCCTGTGCTGGTAGCTTCATCATCACCGTCATCACGCCGTCGTGCTGACGAAACTCTCCTTCGACACTCTGCTGGATCGGAGTTCGTGGGACGTAACCGAGTTGAACGTGTGCAGATCGCAGAGGTGTCGTACGTTCGGTACTAGGATTGGTCGATCGTGAAGACGTACAACTACATCAACCGTGTTGTCATAACGCTTCCGCTTTCAGTCTACAAGGGTACCTGGGCAACACTCTCCCCTCTCGTTGCGATATGCATCACCATGATCTTGCGTGTGTGTAGGAA
Source organism: Triticum turgidum subsp. durum (assembly GCA_900231445.1). Taxonomy (NCBI): domain Eukaryota; kingdom Viridiplantae; phylum Streptophyta; class Magnoliopsida; order Poales; family Poaceae; genus Triticum; species Triticum turgidum. The sequence goes on from LT934124.1 coordinate 38,564,960, forward strand.
ATTTTTGAAATTACCGCGTTCCCCAACAGTGGCATCTGAGCCAGGTTTATGCGTAGATGTTATATGCACGAGTAGAACACAAGTGAGTTGTGGGAGATTATAGTCATACTGCTTACCAGCATGTCAAACTTTGATTTGGCGGTATTGTTGGATGAAGCGGCCCGGACCGACATTATGCGAGACTGGTTCTATCGACGTGCTTCGCACATAGGTGGCTGGCGGGTGTCAGTTTCTCCAACTTTAGTTGAATCGAGTATGGCTACGCCCGGTCCTTGTTGAAGGTTAAAACAACACATACTGGACGAAAAATCGTTGTGGTTTTGATGCGTAGGTAAGAACGGTTCTTGCTCAGTCCGTAGAAGCCACGTAAAACTTGCAACAACAAAGTAGAGGACATCTAACCTGTTTTTGCAAGGCATGTTGTGATGTGATATGGTCAAGACATGATGCTAAATTTTATTTTATGATATGATCATGTTTTGTAACAGAGCTATCGGCAACTGGCAGGAGCCATATGGTTGTCGCTTTATTATATGCAATGCAATCACCCAGTAATTTTTTTTATTTTATCACTAAGTGGTAGCAATAGTCGTAGAAACAATAGTTGGCGAGACGACAACGATTATACGATGGAGATCAAGGTGTCGTGCCAGTGACGATGGTGATCATGACGATGCTTTGGAGATGGAGATCAAAGGCACAAGATGATGATGGCCATATCATATCACTTATATTGATTGCATGTGATGTTTATCCTTTATGCATCTTATTTTGCTTAGTTTGACGGTAGCATTATAAGATGATCCCTTACTAAATTTCAAGGTATAAGTGTTCTCCATGAGCATGCAACGTTGCTACAGTTCTTCGTGCTGAGACACCACGTGATGATCGGGTGTGATAGGCTCTACATTCACATACAACGGGTGCAAGCCAGTTTTGCACACGCAGAATACTCGGGATAAACCTGATGAGCCTAGCATATGTAGATATGGCCTCGGAACACTGGAGACAGAAAGGTCGAGCGTGAATCATATAGTAGATATGATCAACATAGTGTTGTTCACCATTGAAAACTACTCCATCTCACGTGATGACCGGACATGGTTTAGTTGATTTGGATCACGTGATCACTTAGATAATTAGAGGGATGTCTATCTAAGTGGGGGTTCTGAAGTAATATGATTAATTGAACATTAGTTTATCATGAACTTAGTCCTGATAGTATTTTGCAAATTATGTTGTAGATCAATAGCTCGTGTTATAGCTTCTGAGGGAGTCCCGGATTAGGGGGTGGCCGGATAGCCGGACTATACCTTTGGCTGGACTCCTGGACTATGAAGATACAAGATTGAAGACTTCGTCCTGTGTCCGGATGGGACTTTCCTTGGCGTGGAAGGCAAGCTTGGCGATACGGATATGTAGATCTCCTCCCATTGTAACCGAATCTGTGTAACCCTAGCCCTCTCCGGTGTCTATATAAACTGGAGGGTTTTTAGTCCATAGGACGAACAACAATCATACCATAGGCTAGCTTCTAGGGTTTAGCCTCTCTGATCTCGTGGTAGATCTACTCTTGTACTACCCATATTCTCAATATTAATCAAGAGGGAGTAGGGTTTTACCTCCATCGAGAGGGCCCGAACCTGGGTAAAAACATCGTCTCCCTTGTCTCCTGTTACCATCCGCCTAGACGCACAGTTCGGGACCCCCTACCCGAGATCCGCCGGTTTTGACACCGACATTGGTGCTTTCATTGTACTGAAAATATTTACTTTGAGATTCCTTCGGGTATGATAGAGAAACTGCTAGCTAATCCATTTGCAGGAGATGGAACATTGGATCCCGGTTTACAACTTATCTTTGTGGATGAAGTTTGTGGATTATTTGAGCTTGCAGGTATTCCCGATGATGTTGTCAAAAGGAAGGTCTTACCTTTATCTTTGAAGGGAGATGCATTGACATGGTATAGGCTATGTGATGATACGGGATCTTGGAATTATAAACGATTGAAGCTGGAATTTCACCAGAAGTTCTATCCTATGCATCTTGTTCATTGTGATCGTAATCACATATATAATTTCTGGCCTCGCGAAGGAGAAAGCATCGCTCAAGCTTGGGGGAGGCTTAAACCAATGTTATATTCATGCCCCAATCATGAGCTCTCAAGAGAAATGATTATTCAAAATTTTTATGCTCGGCTTTCTCTCAATGATCGCAACATGCTCGATACTTCCTGTGTTGGTTCTTATATGGTGAAGACTATTGAATTCAAGTGGGAGTTATTGGAAAGAATTAAACGCAACTCTGAAGATTGGGGTTCCGACGATGGTAAGGAGTCAGGTATGACACCTAAGTTTGATTGTGTTAAATCTTTTATGGATACCGATGCTTTTCGTGGATTTAGCGCTAAATATGGACTTGACTTTGAGATAGTAGCTTCTTTCTGTGAATCTTTTGCTACTCACATTGATCTCCCTAAGGAGAAGTGGTTTAAATATAATCCTCCCATTGCAGTAAAAGTAGTTGCACCTATTACATTTGATGAAAAGACTGTCACCTATAGTGATCCTATTGTTCCTACTACTTATGTTGAGAAACCTCCTTTTCCTGTTAGGATAAAGGATCATGCTAAAAGTTCGACTGTTGTTTGTAAGAGTAATACTAGGACTTATACACCTCCTGAGCAAATCAAAGTTGAACCTAGTATTGCTATGGTTAAAGATCTCTTGGATGATGAATTAGATGGGCATGTTATTTATTTCTGTGGTGAGACTGCTAATATTGTTAGACCAGATGCTAAGATACATAGACCTGTTGTAGGCATGCCTATTATTTTTTAAAATATTAGATCATTGTTATCATGGCTTATGTGATATGGGTGCTAGTGCTAGTGCAATACCCTATGACTTATATAAAGAAATTATGCATGATATTGCACCCGTTGAGTTGGAAGGTATTGATGTTACTATCAAACTTGCCAATAGAGATACTATTTCACCAATTGTGATTGTTAGAGATGTTGAAGTCTTGTGTGGGAAGGTCAAATATCCTGCTGATTTTCTTGTTCTTAGTTCCCCACAGGATGACTTTTGTCCCATTATTTTTGGTAGACCCTTGTTGAATACAGTTAATGCTAAGATTGATTGTGAAAAGGATAATGTTACAATTGGCTTAGAGGGTATGTCTCATGAGTTTAATTTTGCTAAGTTTCGTAGACAACATCGTGATAGAGAATCACCTAGTAAGGATGAGATTATTGGTCTTGCTTCTATTGCTGTGCCTCCTACTGATCCGTTAGAACAATATTTGCTAGACCATGAAAATGATATGTTTATGAAGGAAAGAAGGGAAATAGATGAAGTGTTCCTTCAACAGGAACCTATGCTGAAACACAACCTACCCGTTGAAATTCTAGGGGATCCCCCTCCACCCAAGGGTGATCCCGTGTTTGAACTCAAACCATTACCTGATAATCTTAAGTATGCTTATCTTGATGAAAAGAAAATATATCCTGTTATTATTAGTTCTAACCTTTCAGAGCAAGAAGAAGAAAGATTATTGAAAACTCTAAAGAAGCACCATGCTGCTATTGGATATACTCTGGATGATCTCAAGGGCATTAGTCCCATGTTATGCCAACAAAAAATTAATTTGGAGGACGATGTCAAACCAGTTAGAGATCCTCAATGATGATTCAATCCCAAGATGAAAGAAGTGGTAAGAAAGGAGATACTAAAGCTCCTTGAGGCAGGTATAATTTGTCCTGTTGCTGATAGTGATTGGGTAAGCCCTGTCCATTGTGTTCCTAAAAAGGGAGGTATTATTGTCGTTCCTAATGATAAAGATGAATTGATCCCACAAAGAGTTATTACAGGTTATAGGATGGTAATTGATTTCCGTAAACTAAATAGAGCTACTAAGAAAGATCATTACCCTTTACCTTTTATTGATCAAATGCTAGAAAGACTATCCAAACACACACATTTCTGCTTTCTAGATGGTTATTCTGGTTTCTCTCAAATACCTGTATCAGCGAAGGATCAATCTAAAAATACTTTTACTTGCCCTTCCGGTACATTTGCTTATAGATGTATGCCTTTTGGTTTATGTAATGCACCCGCTACCTTTGAAAGATGTATGATGGCTATATTCTCTGGCTTTTGTGAAAAGATTTGTGAGGTATTCATGGATGATTTCTCCGTCTATGGATCCTCTTTTGATGCTTTCTTGAGCAACCTTGATCGAGTTTTGCAGAGATGCAAAGACACTAGTCTCGTCTTGAACTGGGAAAAGTGCCACTTTATGGTTAATGAAGGCATTGTCTTGGGGCATAAGATTTTCGAGAAAGGTATTGAAGTTGATAAAGCTAAAGTTGATGATATTGAAAAGATTCCATGTCCCAAGGACATAAAAGGTATAAGAAGTTTCCTTGGTCATGCCGGTTTTTATAGGAGGTTCATTAAGGACTTTTCTAAAATCTCTAGGCCTCTGACTAATTTATTGCAAAAATATATTCCTTTTGTCTTTGATGATGATTGTGTAGAAGCTTTGATCACTGCACCTATTGTTCAGCCACCTGATTGGAATTTACCCTTTGAAATTATGTGTGATGCTAGTGATTATGTTGTAGGTGCTGTTCTAGGGAAAAGAGTTGATAAGAAATTGAATGTTATCCAGTATGCTAGTAAGACTCTTGATACTGCCCATAGAAATTGTGTTACTACTATGAAAGAGTTTTTAGCAGTTGTCTTTGCTTGTGATAAGTTTAGACCTTATATTGTCGATTCCAAAGTTACTATTCACATTGATCAAGTTGCTATTAAATATATTATGGAAAAGAAAGATGCTAAGCCTAGACTTATTAGATGGGTTTTCTTGCTCCAAGAATTTGACTTGCATATTATTGATAGAAAGGGAGCTGAGAACCCCGTTGCGGACAACTTGTGTAGGTTAGAGAATGTTCTTGATGACCCACTGCCTATGAATGATAGCTTTCTTGATGAATAATTAGCGGTCGTTAATGCTTCTCGCACTGCTCCTTGGTATGCTGATTATGCTAATTACATTGTTGCTAAATTTATACCACCTAGTTTCACATACCAGCAAAAGAAAAAGTTCTTTTATGATTTAAGACATTACTTTTGGGATGACCCACACCTTTATAAAGAAGGAGTAGACGGTGTTATTAGACGTTGTGTACCTGAGCATGAACAGGAACAAATCCTACGCAAGTGTCACTCTGAATCATGTGGAGGACACCATGCTGGAGATAGAACTGCACATAAGGTACTGTCGGAGTAATGGGCCACGGGTAGCCTCACCCGAGTCCCTGGATTTATCAAGACTTTGGGCCATCTTCGCCTTGCTGTGCCCCAAGCTGAAGCTCCGCCCTCCGGGGGGCGGCTAGCTCGCCGGCCGGCCACCGGAGGGCGGCCAACCACCAGTCGACGGCACCACGAGCGGCTGACTCCAGCAAGCGTACCTCTAGAGAGGGCGGCATCAAGCAGGCGGCCACCTCGCGCCTTCAGAGTTTGTGCCCCCGTCAAGAGGACAACATGGGGCGTGGCTACACTGAAGCCCTTACCCCAAATCGTGGGTTCAACGTGGCCATAGTGCCCCGCACGGACGGAGATCTCGGCACGACATGGCACTGTTGCCACCTACCCTTGACGTCGCTCCGGACAGGCGGAGCCCTGTTCCCCACGACGGCCTGTCGGTACGACCCGCGGGCTGCGGGCCCTCCCGGGCAGTGACAGCCCAAGACGGCGCATGCCGAATCAGTTGGACCAGGGGAGGGCCGGCCTCCAACAGGCAGCTGTCCCCACCCTCGAAGCAAGGACGCCATTAACCTGATGAGACCAGGCGTGGCTACAGTGATCTCCCACCAGGCGGCGGGACTGTAGTCACGCTGAGCTGACCAAGCATGCGTCATTAGCAGCATGGCTACAGTGAGCAGCCGCCAACCAGACCCGCCCGCGGCGGGAGCGGCCTGTCGGCTCCATAGCAGACCAGTCGGTGGGGCCCTCCAGGCGGCGGGCCCCAGTAGTTGACGGAGAAGCCGGAGGTCGGAGACGCTAACAGCCGGGCCCAGCAGCCGGCCAGATTACCATTGTACCCCTGGGGGGTAGGCCTATATAAGCCCCCCAGGGCACCCATGCAAAGGGTTCCCACCCCATTAGACCTAGCCACATTCCTAGGGCAGGAGAGAGCTAGCCTTGCCTTCTCCTACCTCTAGCATACAGCTCAAGGAGAACCTTTGTATCACTTGTGCCTTTAGTGATCATGCGGAGACCCCGTAGAGCAGGACTAGGGGTGTTATCTCCTAGGAGAGCCCCGAACCTGGGTAAAGTACGCTAGTGTTTGTGTCTACGCCTCATCCCACTTCCGGGCACAGGGGACGTTCTACTCGCTCCAACCATGATAAGCCATCCTTTGGCATATGTTGCACCCAACCCCTGACATTTGGCGCCTACCATGGGGAGAGGTGCACCATCTCCCGGAGATCTGCTCTGGACAGGAACCTTGTTCATTCCTACCGGGCAAAGCCAGCCCAGCACGCCTGACGGTGTTAGCCCTAACGCCCTACATGGCGCGGGATCGCCTGCATGGCGAGCTGCCTCGCCGACCTCATCGGTGAGATTCACCTCTCCGACGAGCCGGCCTCTGACGCAGGCACCGGCTGCCCCGAGAGCCGCCTCGTCAGCCTCCTCGACCATATTCACGTCACCAGCGAGCCTGCTGTGGACCTAGAGTCCGTTGGCTCCATTGACCCGATGATCGTCGACTCCGACGCGGCGTCGCTTGACGCGTTCCCCACCAACGTGGTTGTTTACGACGAGCCGCCTCCACGCGAGCAAAGCGGCGGGAGCACCGTCACGGAGGTACTCGTCATCAACAGTGGCGAGCGCTCGGCTGGAGACGCTCGAGACCCACTCGATGCAGCACTGCGAGACTTGACGGCGCCCATGCCCGAAGACGCTGATGCTGAGACGCTGGAAGCACACCACGTCCAGCTCCTGGAGAGCGCTGGCCGACTGGCCAGCATGCGACGCCTCTCTGACGCCTATCGGCGTGAGATGCACCGAGCAGTCAGCGCCACGCCGGCTCCTGAGGGGCCCAGCCGCATTGGCTCGATCCGGCAGCGTGGCGCGACCATCGCCAGCATGTTCGGGGCAGAGCGCCCCGTCTACGCCACGCCTGCAAAGAACATCCGGGCCGCCCAGGGGGTGACGGATGAGCTGGACAACTACGAGGGCGATGAGCGTCGCCACATGACTGAGCGAGTCCAGCAGCTCCTAGACGCGGCCGCCGTGCAGCACGAAGCCGGATGCCGTGCTGAAGTGCCCGCCCAGCGGAACGAAGAGCCGCCCCTTTGCCAAGACCACGGTGCGACATCCCGGACGCCGACTGGCAGCGCCCGCGGAAGACGAGGAAACGAGCCGGCGGCTAGCCGAAGCCAGACTCGCCTTTCCAGCGAGCGCGACGAAGACGGCCGCCCTCGAGCGATGGAGCGCCGAGGCGATCCCCCGCCTCCTCCGCCTCGTGGAGCAAGACATCCCACTCCTCTGCCTGTCATGCACCCGACACTCAGCGACCGCCTTGGCCACTGAGAGAGAGTCGGAGAGAACGACGCCTGCCATCGGAATGACCACCTCAACCGATCCCTGGCACTAGAAGAAGAAGACGCGCTGGGCCAGCCCTGCTTTGGCCCACAAATCCGAGATGAGCCTTTCCCCAAAGGGTTCACCCTCCCGCGAGATACGCCCAAATACACCGGTTCCATGAAGCCGGAGGATTGGCCGGTCGACTACTCGACAGCCGTCAGCATAGCAAACGGCAACAAGCGTGTTGCCGTGAAGTACGTCCCACTCATGCTTCAGGGCACAGCCCGGTCATGGCTCAACATCCTGAAGCCCCGCAGCATCAACAACTGGGTTGATTTCACCGAGGCCTTCATCCGCAACTTCACCAGCACCTACAAGCGGCCTCCCAAGCCCCGACAGCTCTCCTTGTGTGTCCAAGGGCCCGGTGAATCGACTCGAGACAACCTCACGTGCTGGGCCGAGCTGCACAACTCCTACGAGGGCGTGCACGAGGTGCAGGTGATCGAGTACTTCACCGCCGGGTGCCGAGAGGGAACCCTCCTCAAGCATCGACTTCTCTGCGACGAGCCTGCGACGCTCGATGAGCTGCTGATCATCGCCGACAAGCACGCCATGGCCGACTCCTCCATGAAGGCAGAAATCCTAGTAGATGCATCCGGCAAGGTGGCGCCCTAGGCCCCTCGGACTCCGGCTGGCGATACCAGCCGGCTACAGCATCCAAGCGACAACAAGCGGAAGGCCGCTCAGCCGGCTTCTACCAGCCGGCAGGTGGCGATAGTTGAGGATCAACAGCTGGAGGGGCAGCCGGCGCCCAAGCATCAGAAGGGCGGCAAGTACAATTGGTTGCCCGCCTTCTCTTATGAGCAGACCTTAGATGGACCTTGCAAGTTCCATAGCGGCGCGAAGCCGTCCAACCACACCACTCGGAAGTGTCATTGGCTCGCCCTAATCGCCAAGGGGGATGGACTCCTGCCTCCTCCGCCTGCCGGACCACCGCTCCTCAGCCCCAGCAGCCGGCGGCCTGGCCAGTTGGCGCCATACAAGACGAGTATCTAGAAGAGCATGGAGCTTATGTGGTGTTCACCAGTGTGGCCGATGACAGACGCAGCAGACGGCAACAACAACAAGAAGTGCAAGCAGTGGCCTCAAGTACTCCAGAATTCATGCATTGGTCCGAGAAGCCTATCAGTTGGAGCAGGGCCGACCACCCGGAAGTGATGCCTTCCTCAGGTTCGTATGCCCTGGTCCTAGATGCTACCTTTGCAACAGAGAGGCGGGCAGCGCGCTTCTCCAGAGTCCTGATAGATGGTGGCAGCAACATCAATATCCTGTACCGTGACACAATGGAGAAGTTGGGAATCAAGCAGAAGAAGCTCATCCCCAGTCGGACTGTATTCCATGGCATAGTCCCTGGCCTTTCTTGCTCACCAATCAGCAAAACCCAAATTGATGTTCTCTTCGGAGACAAGAATCATTTCCGCCGTGAGCCAGTTTGGTTTGAAGTGGTGGACCTCGGAATCCCCTACCATGCACTGCTTGGCCGACCAGCTCTGGCCAAGTTCAGGGCAGTCCCCCACTATGCTTACCTCAAGAAGAAGATACCGAGTACCAAGGGGATCTTGACCGTAGTCGGAGACTACAAGAAGTCGGTCGCTTGTGCCGCGGATAGCAGCCGGCTGGGCGAGTCCCTAGTGATTGCAGCTGAGAAGCGGCTCCTTGACCTGGTGGGGCATTGGTAGGCAAGAAGCCGGAAATGTCACCCGTCCCCAAGGAGTCGGAGGTTGAGGGCTCGTTCAAGCCGGCCAAGGAAACAAAGAAGATACCCTTGGACCCGGAGCACCCGGAGAGTCATGGTGTCATAGGTGCGAACCTTGACAGCAAATAGGAAAGTGAGCTCGTCGATTTCACTACAAAAAAATACACTTCCGTGATGATACGTGTTTGTCATAGTAGGTCACATTTTTTGTCATGCATGTACATTCATGACAAATTTATGACAGAATCAAGATAGTCATACCTGTGTTGTCGTAGAAGTGTTCCATGACATTACCAAAATTATCATCACGGAAGTGTCCACTTCCATGACGATAAATCACGCGTCACGGAAGTGCTTTCATCAAGGGTGACCGACACGTGGCATCCACCATAACGGAACACCGTTAAGCTATCGGGTCGGGTTTTGGATCCGATAACCTGTTAACAGCCTGACCAATGGGGATTTTCCACGTGTAAAATCATCATTGGCTGGAGGAAACACGTGTCGGCTCATCACTGGGACAGATGTCATCCACTCATTGGACAGAATGCGCCTATGATACGTTGACACGTGGCACGACCCAACAGAGTCCCATTGCTGTGAAAAGGCCAGCCCGTTTGACTTGGTCAAAAGGTGGCGGGCCGGCCCATGGAAAGCATGTTAACGGCCTGTTCACATATAGCCCATTTACAGCCCGCTAAACCAAGGTCCGTTATGCCCTATTCGAATTAGGCCCAGTAGCGTCATTTGGGCCATCCAATATGATTCCAGCCCGTTTTCACTTATGGCCCATGTATGGCCCATGACGACTTTCGGCCCATATGAGGCCCTATGTAACTCTTGGCCTATTAACGGCCCGTGGTGAAACTGGACTGTAATGAACTGTGTATCACTTTACACCCATTAACGAGACGTGGTGAAACTGGCCCGTATAGAACAGTGTATCACTTTATACCCATTAACGACCCGTTATTCCGTTGGGCCGTTTCCAACCCATGTTATCTTTTGGCCTTCTCAGAGCCCATTTATTCTTGGGCTCATTTCTAGCAATCGTTTACTTACGGCCCATTATTGTCATTTTCTGCTTGTGGGCCAAATTTAGCCCGTGGTTACAGTCGGCCCGTTTGTGGTCCGTTAATACATTGGGCAATTTTCATAGCGTCATCAAATACGGCCTATTAACGATGGCCCATTATGGCCGGCCCATGAACGGACGATTCCAACTCTAGCCTGTTTACGGCCATAATGCGGTCTGTTTGGCCCATGTTTGGCCAATCAAACATATGGCCCATATAAGGCCCATTGATGATACGGCCCGTAGAAGGCCCATTGTTTCTACGGACCGTAGAAGGCCCATTGTTTCTATGGCCCGTAGAAGGCCCATTGTTTCTTCAGCCCGTAGAAGGCCCACTATTTCTATGGCCCATAGAAGGCCCACTGTTTATACGGCCCGTAGAAGGCCCACTATTTCTACGGACCGTAGGTCCAGTGTCACTACAGTAAATATTAGCCCATGGTTATTGTGGCCTAGTTTTTAAAAATAGGATATTGCAGCCACTAGCAAACCGCAGAAAAAGAACTGCACTGACTACAAGCAAACAAATAAATAAGACAACAAGGAAATAAATAAGCAAGCAACTTACACTAGGCTATCACGGCTATTACACATATTACATCCACTGGGCATCAAAGTTCGCCACCAGTGCAAATATAGGGAACACAACAGCATATAAACGCCACAGCAAAACAAGTTCAGAACTGAAACCACTTCAGAAGAGCTCAAGAAACAATATCCTGGGTACCCATAATGCTGGCAAGATGCTTAGCAAGCTTATTAACTTTCTCTTGTTTGGCGCTTAAGTCCTCCAGCGCTTGTTGTTGCACCAGAAAGTATGCATCTGAATTCTGCAGGGACTTCCTCAGTCCTTTGGCTTCTTGTCGCATAACATCTGATCGATGTCTTTCAACTTGAAGTTGAGACTCAAGAAGCCGAACTGATTCAGGCAACGAGTTCGAAGAGCTGGTGCCAGCAGTGGTAGCCAGTAACTCGAACACTACATCAAGACAGGACTTTGGGGTTGTCTCAGTGTCTTCAATATAGTTTTTATCAGCTTTCTTGGAGACCAACAGGGATGTCTCACTATCTTGAATCTTATCTGCATTACTTCCTTCACCATTTCATAACAGGGTACTCTTCTCCAATATTTTATCCGCGTTCTAAAAGTGAAACAAACAAATACATCTCAGGTTTACAATGTAGTATATGAAACTCATTTTGGTAAACCAGTTCAGTAGTAAGGTGGACAGGATAACAGGATGAAACAAACATATATCTATGTAGTATGGTCACTGTATGGTCTATATCATTCTAGTTTATGTTTCCAAATCAAGATAGATACAGTTCGAATCATATCTATTTAAGACAAAGTAGCATAGACAGAATATAAGTGTGGGAAACTACACAGCAATAACAACACTTGTAATGTGCATGGCATGAGCACATAACTGTTTATTCAATTGAAACTAAAATCAACATAGAGCAAGTTACAACAGCAAACAGCCAAACACGTTGAAGAAACAGGTTTAAAACATGCCTGTTGCACCATTGGAGTTTCAATTGCATCCTTCAAATTTGAAATTGGTTGGTATCAATAAATACAGTGATGCAAGAGCAAAGTAGTATGAACCATAGCTACGGAACCTAACCCGAGAACAATTCTTCTTCTGCTTTAAGCGTTGACTTCAGGTTCGGAGTGGTGGTCCTCGTGATTTGGGCACTACAGTTGCCTTACTAACTGCTCGTGTTTGGGTGCTCTGTGGTGGAGACGGTGTTGTGTCAATGGGAACTGGGTGTCTATCTGCTGGGGTTGGGGTTAGAAGGGGTGTAGCTGGTCCTCTGTCCAACTAGGTAGGGGTACAATCTGCATGTGTGTGGGTTATGTGTGGTGGGGCTAGTTCTTGGGAAAGTACAACCGTGGTTCTATCTGCATCGACTGGTAGCACGTTTTTTTTTCTGAAGACCGTGTTTTTACTCCCACAGATACTGCCATCACTCCCTCCAATTGAAATGGCTGATAAACCAGAAAAGTAATTGAATGTACAGACATTGCAAGATAGACAGGTGCAATGGATAGTAGGGAAGAAAACATGGCATGAAATAATTCACATTTATGTTGTCTAAGCAAATAGAATAGCAGGACATAATTTCACATATATGATGGATAATTAAACAGGATAGCATGACACAATTTCACATGTATGATGGCTAACTAAACAGGATAGAATGACATACTTCAAAATATGATGACTATGTAAACAAGATGACATGATATAACTACACGATGTGTCTATTAAAGTGGTTGGCATGCCATAAATCACAAACATGCCGTCGATGGAAACATGATGGCATGATATAATTCACGGATAGAATGACATAATTTAAAATATGATGACTACGTTAACAGGATGAGATGATATAACTATATTATGTCTTTAGAAAATGGGTTGGCATGCCATAATTCAGACACATGTTGTCTATGTAAACATCATGGCATGACATAATTCAAATATATTATTTATATACTAAGGAAGTGAGCAGAGGGCAATCACATATATGATGTGTCAACTAAGGAGATGGCATTCAATATTGTGTATATGATGTAGAAACTAAGCATTGCAATACAACATATGCATTATATGAGTAATATAACCCTGCCATGTTTGAGCATACACCTCAGGGGGATAATAGGACTGGTTATCTGCCTCTGAATCCTCCTCTGAAGAGCTATCTGTAACCAGCAAGATATCTGCTTCAGCAGGTAGCATTGTCTGCTCTGAAGAACTTGTTTTCACTCCAGATTTCTCCATCACCAACTCAAATGGCTGATGCATAGGAAGAGCAGTTGAATATACAAACATTGTCGACAAAAGCAATGAGAAATACAAAAAGAAGGATGGCATGATATAATTCACATACATGACGCTTGCCTAAACAGCATGGCATTGTGTAATTCACATACATAATGCCTTGCAACAAGATAACATTGCATAATTCACATATATAATGTCTTGCAACAAGATGGCATTGCATAATTCACATATATGGTAATTAGACACTAAACAGGTGGCATTCACACAAAGCATGTCTAAACTAAGCAAATGACATAGCAATGCAAGATACCATACACACGATATGAGCAACATAA
>LT934124.1:38578649-38600356 GCA_900231445.1 Triticum turgidum subsp. durum
CTGAGGAGCTATCGGTAACCAGCAAGACATGCGCTTCGTCAGATAGCATTGTCTGCTCTTAAGACCTTGTTTCCACTCCAGATTTTTCCATGACCGTGTCGAATGGCTGATGCACAGGAAGAGTAATTGAATGTACTAAAATTGTTGACAAATTTAACACATAATAAAAAAATTATGGCATGATATAATTCACATATAAGATGACTGGCTAACCAGGGTGGCATTGCAAAATTCACATATATGATGCCTGGCTAGACAAGATGGCATTGCATGATTTACATATACGATAAAGAAACAAAACAGATGGCATTGACCCAAAGCATGTCTAAAGTAAGCAGATGACATCTTTAATGTATACAGTAAGCAATGCAAGGCACCGTATGCATGATATTACCAACATCAGCATGCCAAGTTAGAGCGAAGGCCTCATGGGGTAAATAGGAGTGGTCTTCTCCTTCTGAATCCCCCTCAGAACAGTTATATTCCTCTTGATTACGATCTGAAATGGGTGGAGGGGGGCTGCCTTTGCGCCCACCATGGAACAACGTCTGCATGAAATTTTATTGCCACGCAAGGCTCGTCTCTTTTGCTCTACATGATCAGTTCCATTGTGTACAATAATTGGCATGCATAGGAATAAAACATAGTAAGGTTATGTAAGGAGTGCATGCACAAATCCACAGTGATGGTAGCAAACTGTGGATAGACCCAAAACCAATGATACCAGGCAGATAATAGCTTTAGTTAAAAGATACAGATAATGGCTCCTTTAATGTTTGTTTGTACCCAACATGAAACTCATAGTAGACACCGGAGATTAACCAGATAGTAGACAGATAGTACTAATTGCTACCCCAATATGTACCCCACAACCATTTAAAAACTCAAGTTTCAGCATTAGTTTGGACCTGACTCAGAGTCTAATAGGTGAACACGACGATAATGTAGCATGTCATCGTATTAAGTGATGCATAACGTAAGCAGACACGGAAGAGTGAGACCTCTCTTGCGGACCCATGTAGTCCTCAAGGTCATCTGCTCAGTTGATGATGGTAATGTAGTTGTCGTGGCTGCCGGCAGCGGGGAAGAAGATCTGAGGCGGTGAAAGACAGTCTGGAGAGCGGATCCCTGCTGTGGTGAACCCTTCCATCGTTGGAGCAGCTGAGCTGGGGTGGAACACAGCGCCGCAGGAGCAGGACAAACCACACAAGGTTTTCTTTGACACATATCTGTAACAGAAGTAATTGAGTAAGGGCTTGTTTGAATTTGAGGATTCTAACAATGAAGGGATAGGAAATAGACAGGAATAGGATAGGAATGCACGTGCACAATAGAGAATTTAAAAACACAGGATTTCTGCCAATCTGGGTGTTTGATTCACAACAATTGGAAGATCACATGATGCAAAAAAGCATGGTGAGATTAAGTCAAACCACAAGAAAATGTATGGTTATAATGCTATTATGCTACTATCTCTTAGACTTGTTCTTGATGAATAGGAATATGAAAAGGAGGAGAAGTGGAAATTAGAATTCCTACGGTTTTTCTTTCAAGGAGACACTAAAGGAACAAATCCTACAGTTTTCCTTTGCTCCATTCCTTTGCACCAAATTCATGAAAAGTAGTACCATAGGAAACTTTCCAATTCCTATGTTTTCATTCACTTTTCCTTTCAAGCACTGGCGATTCTAGTAGACAGGCTTGAGCAAGGAAAATCCTACACTAAAAAAATGTTTTTGTGCTACTTCTATTACTTTGGACCCAGGCCACTTCCATACTAGCTCAACTCCCAGGCCCATCGACAAATGCACAGCTCAAACGCACAGAGATAAATAATGATGGCGTTCAAGAGAGTCCATCACAGATAGCTAAGTTGCCCGGTACCTCACTGCTTGTCATATAGTAGGATAAAATAATCGTATTTCCCGTTACTACGAGTGCTCAGTGGACAATATATATAACATGTAGAGTAAAAAAGAGATGCAACAAGTGTACAACCTCTTTGGCGAAGCCATGTCGATCTCAACATGATTGGGTTGGCCGGTGAGGATGCTCCGGCTGACTTTGTTGTCGGAGGAGGGGAAGAAGATCTTAGGCGTCTGGAGATGGAGCCCGAGGTACTGCTCCGCTGTGATGGAGGGTTTCGTCGTTGGAGCAGCTTCGGTGAGTTGTACGACGCCGAAGCTGAAGCAGGACAAGAGAGAAAACGAACAACGTTAACCTGAGTGGATTTCTAATAGCATCTCCAATACATGACGTAAAATACATAACCACAAAGTGCTAGATGTAAAATACATCAGCCGCTCATCTCTGAACTTAACTGTCGAAACTGAACTTAACTGTTGAAACTGAACTTAACTGTTGAAACTGAATTTTGCTGTCGAAACTGAATTTTGTTGTTGAAACTGAACGCACTAGCAAGGTGAGTCTACACGTCAGTCGACTGACTTTTTCATCTCTGGTCAGTCGATTTTGCAGCCGTTGGATACGAAATCAAGGGCATGCGGTTAATCTTCAACCTCCAACCCTTGAGCCACCAGCCACCACTGGCCAAACAGCAGCCCCCCGCCGCTCGTGGCCGGTGGTGCGCCGCCCCGCTCGCCCCGAAAACACTCCCCACCACCAGTCTGCCGCCGCCCCGGCCATCCCTCTAGGCCCCCCACGACGAGCTTTTTCTCCGGCGATCCCCACACCACCGCCCCGCCAATGCCCCGCCACCATCCACGACCACTGCCCCCATCCTAAACCCTAAGATAGATAGTGGGGTACCTCTTCGGCGAGCCCCCCTCCCTGCTGCGGCTGGTTCTTCCTTCAGCTCGGCGAGCCCACCCCTTGAAAATCGACTGACCCAAAAGTCGATTTAGCCGACTGAAGTGTAGCCAAATCGGAGCAGCATCGCAAGCAAGAGCAAGAGCGAGAGCAGCAGTGCAAGCAAGAGCAATAGCAAGAGCAGACCAGGCAGGGGACCGAGAGCAAGAGCAGAGCAGCAGTGCGAGCGAGAGCTAAAGCATTAGCAGCTCCTACTAATGTGGACGTCGCCGCCGAGGGAGCGACGCCGTGGAGGAAGTGGCCGGCGATGTCGTCGTGGATGGAGCTGTGCCGTGTCGTCTCGGGACCGAGCACCGACAGCACCGTGAGATCGAATCAAGAAGAAAATGCGGTGATTGGTGTACAACCTCTTTGGTGGCGCCGATTAGGCCACAGCTTCATCCGAGGAAATGGTGATGATGATGCTCTTTCGGTGGTGCAGGTGAAGACGACGGTGTGGCAATGGAGGTGGCGTGAAAGACGAGGGGAACGTCAGGGAAGCTCCTTGGAGGTGGAAGACGGGGTAGCTGAACCGGCGGGACGATGAGATCGACGAGAGATCCTCATCCGGTACGGTGGATGAGGGACGTTGAGGTGTTGCTGTGGACGACATCGTCGGGGAAGAGGCTATGGCTGGGTGGCGGATGGAGCAGGGTGTGGGGTTTCGTCGCGGTTTTCGCGACCTCGGTGTACGAATGGGTGGGCGGATGGGATGGCAGTGGGGAACCATGGCTTAGAGACGCGCTTGTCCGAAATGTGGGGTAAGTTACGAAAGTACCCCCCCACTGATTTGAGGCGGTTCTTTCGGTTCAGGGGTGCCACGGGCATTTCGCATGTCAGGATTTCACATGAGGTGGGAGTTTTCTCGCGCGTTGTAATTTCGGAATAGCAAGGCACAGGTTGAGATGGAGGGAGTTGTCAGAGCACAACAAGACAAAGATATATCTTAAATATTTCGGGATAACAAGGCGCGGGTTGAAGAGGCGGGAGTTTCGCAGCATGATAGACAGAGACGCTAGCTTCAATTTTCGGCATAACAAGGCGCGGCTTGAAATTTCGGAAGAACAAGCTTAACGTGTACAAGAAAAAGACAATTTGCACCTCAACACGCACAACACACACGCAAACACCATTTAGACTAGAGTAAGGTACAGGTGCATTGCACGCATGAGATTTGGCAACCAAATTATGAATAAATACCACATTATAGCATGCAAGCTTTGAGTCATATATGCTTGATGTAGATGTTCGTTTAATTCTTCTAGTTCATTTCATTCAAAATCATCTAATTTTTATAAGAAAGCTAATCTATGTTAAGATTCATGGAATTGTGCGTTGTAAGACATAAAGTAAAAACAAATAATGGCAAATCATATAGAAAAACATTTGGGCAATTCTGATACGGAAGATTCTAGAACAAATAAGAAGTGCTTGTGTTTTGATGTTTGTGCATTATGCTTAAGTTCAACCATGGAGTCTTCTAGATTATACACGTGGCGAAATCTTTTGGAATCTAGATGATATCTAACGGCCAATAGTGCTCAAATTTGCCATCTTTAGACCATCGGATTCGCCTCATCCAACGACCATCTTTCAAAGTTAAAGTTACCCACACACAATATTAAAAATTATATAATATAATATATATATATTTAGGGCTATAAATATAGATATGTGATGTGAAGGCCACCCATCATCTCCAATTAGAATAGTGTGTTCATGCACGGATGCGACGTGGCCAAATGATGTCTGCCATCGGTATCTCAAATTCAAATCAGTCTGATCTTGTTCAATGTGTATACATTACAACATGCTCGTTTCCAAACCACACCGCGCAGATCTCCGTTATATTCATGCATGCATGGGTTTCAAACATCAGGAGCTCTTATTCAAATATTTGAATACAACTTTGCATTGATTATGACCTCACCTATTCTTTTACACATAGTAGTCTTCTCTTTATAATTGTACCACTAACTTTCTCTCGTGCATCCATGTACACACACTACTAGTCGGCATTATCCATCGCACGCATGCAATCTTTTTCTTCAGGTCGGTCTCCCATGAAGGCACACACCCACACACATCCCCCTCTCCATCATATCGGGCATTCTTTATCTCTCACGCGTGCATGTGCAACGATCGATGTTCCTCTATGCATGTGTGTATATAGCTAGGTCTTTCATAGTTTTCCACACAAACCGATCAATCAATATATCCAGTGAGGTCACACCCTCTTTCCCATGTCCACATCGATCAATCTATACCTCTCTATATAGGATTAACATATATAGCTAATACACCCACATTAATTATATATCCAACGTCCCCCTCTCATCATCCATGCCTTCCACTTCATCTCTCAGACGCGTGCACAATGGCGAAGACAGGGGGCAGTAAGGGCCCTGCCCCACCTAACATCACTATATATCGAGGCTAATATGAATGTGATCATTAGACAATTGCTGCTAAAAAAGGTTTAATTTCATGAATTGACTCTCCTCATAAAGGATTAGCAATGCTTGGCCCCCTAGCTCATTTATTTTTCATGGCTCCGCCACTGCGTGCAACAGCGCACGTGTTCGCCCCATCTCTCTAAATATCGATCTCGCACTTGTGCATTCCTTCATAGTCTCCCTGCACTCAGCCCCTCGCACCATCTTCTAGCCCCCCACCGGATTTTGCCACATGTACAATCTAGCAGACTCCATGGTTGAACTTAAGCATAATGCACAAACCTCAAAACAACATTGGTTCTCTTTTGTTCTAGAATCTTCCATATCATAATTGTCCAAACTTTTTTTCTAGTTGAATTGCCATTATTTGTTTTTACTTTATGCTTTACAACGCACAATTCCATGAATCATAAAATAGATTAAGGGCTTCTTTGATTCAAACGATTCTCAAAGGAATTTTGGAGGATTCTAATCTTTAGGAAATTTTCCTATCTTGGTTGTTTGATTCGTAGGATTGTAAACCATAGGAATTTTTCCATATGATTCATTTGCACTAGATTTCATAGGAAACATCCCATCCACTCAAACCTCTTTGAAAGAATTCTGCGTTTTTTCCATGCACAATCAAACACTCGTACAATCCTATAGGATTCAAGACGACATTCCACTATAATCCCATGTTTTTCCTATTCCCGCGTTTTAGCTTTTTTATAAAAACTAAGAGGGTGCTTGGATCCAAGGGACTTATTTTAGTCTGATTAAAAATAGTCTCTTTAAGAGACTAAAGTTCCAAGCACCCCTAACTAAAGAGGGGCTAAAACTAGTCTTAAGACTAAATATTTTTAGTCAGGGGTACCCCTACTAAAATGTGGATTAGTCCTCTCTCTCCTCATTTAACTCCTCTCATTTAACACGGGCGAGTTCTAGATTGGAGGGTTTGGAGGATAATAAATGCTCATTAAATTGATTTTAGTCTCCTTAGTATTTGGATCCAAGCATGGATGAGGCTAGCATGTTGTAGTCTCACTACTTTTAGTCATGGGACTAAAACGTATCCAAGCACCCTCTAATTGATTTTGAATGAGATGAACTATAAGAATTAAACGAAGGGCTACATCAGGCATATATGACTCAGAGCTTACATGCTATAGTGTGGTATTTATTCATAATTTGGTTGCAAAATCTGATGCATGCAATGCACGTGTACCTTACTAGTACTTTGAGTATGTGCAAAACACGTAAATTAGAATACCAATGGCATGCTACACAGTGTCTCTCTTACAGTTCATGAAGCCATGTGGCACATGTGGAGGCGTTGTCGCGACCTCCTTGTGTGGATTGATCACAGTGACGTGCTGCTGGTTCCAGAAGAATGTACTCGTCCTCCCTGAACCATACTGGCAGTACATGCACGAAGCAAAGATGTGCACGCACGCCACACACGCACTCATTCCCTCGCACGCACACGCGGGTACACGTGCGGACACAATTTTGTACCAAGATCCACCCCATGTGATAATTTGACGCCTCTAAAGTAATTCACTTCATTGATGGTCAATTAATATAGCGCATGCAAATTGAGTGGGCGTGAGGGCGGAAGAAAGACATTATTACTCCACTGCGCGCATGCGAGTACTTAAATCGTGGGTTGCTAGTAGTACTTCCATTGGTCTCCTTCGTATTTTGTGCCAATTTTTGACAGTAACATAATATTTACGCATTTGAGCAGTGTAGTACTTTAAATTTATGTTCCTCTGAACTCATCGAGAGCCGTTTCGGGCCTCGAAACAAAAACCATCAATTAATCTTTACCTTGTTCCCATCACATTCGAAAGCCTGCTCACACCTACTAGTACGTACCAAACCTGAACGTGTTCCCACTATGCAGGTATTAGTACTAGTGCTAGTACTTAGGTTATAAAAAGGGGAACTACCTAACCGAAAATTAGTCTACCTTTCCTCCTCATAAGTGCTTCTTCTTCGTCCGTCGTTGCCATGGCCGGTGAGCAGAGCTCTAGGTCGAGAACTACTCGTAACAAGGGAGCGGCAACCAAGGCTACAGAAAAAAGAGGGCTCGCCGCCACGCAGAGACCTCGAAAGATCTCTCACGGGCAGGCGATGGCTCCCAGGAGCGCCCTAGCCGTGGAGGCGAACATGCCGAGCCAGCGGAGCTGGAGTCGTTATCCCTCGACGGCATGCCCGATCAGCTCAATAAGCACCTCAATAAGCAGAAGGAGTTCATCCAAGGCTTGATGGAGTTGCTGAAGGAGAGCCTCGACGACATGCCCGCTGAGCTCAATCAGCAGGGGGAGTTGACCGCCGGCTTGGTGATGCTGCTGAAGAAGAGCATTGCCTCAGAGAAGAAGGCGACCGGCGAAATCCTGCGACTTCAGGAGGACAAGACGAAGCTCTGCCACGAGATCGACCTGTTGAAGGAGTAGAATGCCGGCTGGAAGAAGCTGCATGAGGATAGTAGTTCCTCGATGAAGATGCTGCAGGCCCTCGTCATGCAACAGAAGGAGGAGTTGGCGAAGCTCCGCATCAAGCACCCAGCTGCTGTCAAGGTACGTAATGTGGCCATGCAACAGATGATGAAGGCTCGCGTCGAGAAATCCCGCGTCATGGACAGAATGAAGAAGATGGCGGAGGAGACGCGCAAGGAGATGGAGGTCATGGAGGCGATGAAGAAGAAGTTACGACTCTGCGGTGAATTAGATCATTTGGGGTGATAATCTTCCTTCTTCTTTTGTTGCTGTGTTTCATATTTTGCTTCGGGTGTTTCACCGCACGTGTCACGTTCTCTGCGAGGCATGAATAGAACAATAGTTTTTTTTTTGAGGGAATGAATAGAACAATGCTAACAATGAGATGACTAGCAAATTAGATCATTTTTATCGCCATATGGCACTGGGCTGTCGTGTTTCCTGCTCCTCCGTCGCAGTACTACTCCAGTGGAAAACTTGACTATACCGCACGGTTCTTTGCTCCTCCTCGATCAGGTCGTCGGCGCATTTATACGAGCAGTCAAATCACAAGGCCCCGCCTTCCAGCAGTAATGAGCCGTCAAATCACAAAGGCCTTCGCCTCTCGTGAAACCGACCAAGCTAGACTGCCCCGCCCTCTAGCCTTTTAAAAAATGTATACTTTTTTATAGCAGTAGTATCGATGGATTGCGCCATGGAGCAAAACTTGAAATTAAAAAAAGTTGGTACATATAAAGAGCGATGTCGGCGTTCTAGGAACGGGGGTCCCCAGACTTGCCTGCCTGTGGCCTGCGGCGTGGCTCAAGGGGCGGCCCAGCATGGCCCATCTTCATCAGCACGAGCTCAAGACCCTCGCGAGGGGCCAAGCCTCGCGGGGAGAACGACAAGAGGCTTCCTCAGGCGCGGCCTCGTCAGGCTGGCTCGCGAGGAGGCGGAGAGATCAAGGTGGGGTACCACGCGAGGTGCCCATGACGCAAGCCATGACGACCAAGGGCGCCAGGCGGGCGCCAGCCCGCGCAGTGTCCTTCTTTCCCCTTTGGTGCAAAGGGAGCAAGCGCAGGCGGGAGCATCAAGCAAGGGCATCAATTTCGGTGCAACAAGACCAAGACCAGCAGAACGGCAGGATGGAGGTCGTCGTGGAGCCCAAGCCAGCGTCACCACCAGAGCCTTTAGCAGGCGAGGACCAACTTTAGTCAGGATAAGTGTACTGGATGTTCCCCTTCAAAATGGCCAATTGTTGGCACCCTTCCCGCTCAATATTTGGGAATAGGCCCAGGGCCTTTGCCTATAAATAGGACTAGCCACCACAAGATAGGCACAAGGAATCCTCACCAGGAAACCAGTAGAGAGAGCGACTGAACTCCCCCAAGCAGTTCATCGCACCAGCCAAGGACAGACCCTCGCGAGGCTGTTCTTCTTTGTATTGTTCATCATTAGCCCAAGAGGCAATCCACCACACCACACACTGGAGTAGGGTATTACACCACAATGGTGGCCTGAACCAGTATAAAGCCTGTGTCTCTTGCGTTGTTCCTTTGGTTGCTTAGATCCTAGCGAGGCAGCGAGGCGCAGGTAGTAGAAGGCTAGATCTCCGCGCGCACCCCAGAGTTCGAACCTAGAGGGTCCGCCGGAACCCAAAATCCGACATTTGGCGCGCCAGGTAGGGGTGCGCCGGAGCTCCTCCTTACGCCGACCCGTTCTCCGCCGACACCATGACCCGCCCTGCGACGAGCGGCGCGCCATCCGCTCCAGTCGTTGGCACTAGTGCGGGGGTCAGGGGGCTCCAGGCCTTGGCCCCAGCCTTGCGACAAGTGTGGTGGCTGGCCAAGTTACCGGCGGCTTCCGTGGCCCCTTGGGAAGAGCTGCACAGCCTCTTCCTCTCCAGGCACGATGCGCCGGCACCCCCGGTCATCCCGGCCCTCCTGGGCGGCTCACAGGCGCCACCTTCGGGCCGCCACATCAAGCCGTTCGTCCGCCAGGCCGGTCCCGCCTCCACGCGGCAGGGGGCTCCCCCAGGTCGGTCTGCGCCCAAGGCCGATCTGGCCTTTAGCTCGAAGGACCACCCCTCCAACTAGGTCTTCTCGGGCGTGCTCCCGATGCTGTGGACCCCCACCATCTGCCAGGTGGCCATCACCAGGACTCTCATCGACGGCGGCTCGGGCCTCAGCATGCTCTCGATTGAAGCCTTCAGTCTCCTCCACATACCGCCAGAACGGCTTCGGCCCAGCCGGCCCTTCATGGGCGTCGGGGGCGGGTCCTCCAGCTCCCTAG
The DNA here is from genome assembly GCA_900231445.1 of Triticum turgidum subsp. durum. Lineage (NCBI taxonomy): Eukaryota > Viridiplantae > Streptophyta > Magnoliopsida > Poales > Poaceae > Triticum > Triticum turgidum. The sequence goes on from LT934124.1 coordinate 38,588,668, forward strand.
GACAGATCCGTCTCCCGGTTACCTTCGGCACCTATGACAACTTCTGCATGGAGCTAATCGACTTCGACATCGCCCCCATCAGCCTCCCGTACAACGCCATCCTCGGCTGTCCGGCGCTGGCCCGGTTCATGGCTGCGACTCACCCGGCGTACAACCTCATGAAAATGCCTGGGAGCAGCGGCGTCCACACCGTGTGTGGAGACACCGGGGATGCGTTGCAAGTGCTCAAGCTCGCCTTCAAGGTGGCGGCGTCGGCGCAACCTGCCGACTCAGACGCCCCTAAGCCCAAGGGGGCTACGCCGACCAAGAAGAAGCAGTTGTTCACCCAAGACAAGGCAGAAACCAAGCAGATGCTGGTTGACGAAGACGGATCCACCGACGCCACCTTCACCATAGGCGCCAACCTCGAGCCCGAGCAGGAGGAGGCCCTGGTCAAGTTCCTGCGTGCACACAAAAAGGTATTCGCGTGGGAGCCCGATCAGCTAGCGGGGATCCCTAGAGGCGTAATCGAGCACCACCTCAATGTGTGCCCCACCGTCCGACCTGTGAAGCAGAAAGCAAGGCGGTAGTCCACGGAAAAGCAGGCTTTCATCGTCCAAGAGACCCGCAAGTTGGAAGCTGCAGGGGTCATTCGCGAGGTCCGGTACTCGGATTAGTTGGCCAACCCAGTCGTTGTGCCTAACAAGGGGGGGAAAGGAACGCATATGTGTCGACTTCACCAACCTCAACAAGGCTTGCCCGCAGGATCCGTTTCCGCTCCCCCGCATTGATCAGACCGTCGACTCCACCGCCGAGTGCAACCTGTTGTGTTTCTTGGATGCCTTCTCTGGGTATTACCAGATCAAGATGACGGTAGAAGATGTGAAAAAAATGGCCTTTCTAACCCCGTGTGGAGTGTACTGCTACACATGCATGCCGTTCGGGTTGCGCAATGCAGGGGCGACCTTTCAGCGGCTGATGCACATCGCCTTGGGCCAGCAGCTCGAGAGAAACGTTGAGGCTTACGTCGATGATATTGTGGTGAAGTCTCGCGAGGCCAGGACCCTGATACACGACCTGGAGGAAACCTTCGCGAGCCTCAACGCCGTGAGCCTGCGGCTCAATCCAGAGAAGTGTGTGTTTGGGGTCCCCTCAGGCAAGCTCTTGGGCTTCCTCGTGTCCCAACGAGGCATCGAGGCTAACCCAGAAAAGGTCAAAGCGGTCGAGGACATGAGCCCGCCAAAGACCCACAAAGAGATGCAGAAGCTCACTGGGCGTGTGAAAGCACTGGGACGCTTAATTTCCAAGTTGGGGGAGCGAGCGCTGCCTTTCTTCCAGCTGATGAAGAAAAAGGGACCCTTTGAATGGACTGAAGAGGCCGACAAGGCGTTCCAAGACCTCAAGAAGTACCTATCCAGCCCTCCGGTAATGGTGGCCCCGCGCCCTCAGGAACCCCTGGTGCTCTACCTTGCACCTACCCCCTACTCCGCCAGCGCAGCCATGGTGGAGGTTAGGGAGGAGCGCCGGGGCAAGGCCATGACATCTACTCGAGTCAAGACAAAGCGTGAACAAGGAAGACCCACAGAGACCACTGCCGCAGCCGAGAAGGATCAGCCGCCGCTGGGGAACACACTCGAGACAGCGGAAGCCCCTCCCCCTGGCGACCGGTCGCTGGGGGCTCCCCTGTCTCAGGAGGCGCCACGGTCTCCGGAGGGCGCCGTCGACACCAGCGTTCCCATCCTCGTTGAGCATCCGGTGTACTTTGTCAGCACAGTGTTGCGGGACGCAAGGGCGCGGTACCCCATGCCTAAGAAACTTCACCTCGCGCTATTGGTGGCCTCGCGCAAGTTGCGGCATTATTTCCAGGGCCACCCCATCAAGGTTGTCTTAGCGTACCCTTTGGAAAGGGTGCTCAGGAGCCGTAACTCAGCTGGAAGAGTCGCTGAGTGGAACATTGAACTTCAAGCGTTTCAGCTCGAATTCAGCACAACCAGAGTCATCAAGGGGGCCGCCTTGGCAGATTTTGTAGCAAAGTGGGCGGAGGCGCCGGGCCTCACGGCTGATGAGGATCGATCCCTCTCCCCAGGAAGCGAGGCACCGGACAGTTGGGTCATGTACTTCGACAGGGCGTTCTCCAGGCACGGCGCGGGGGCTGGTGCGGTGCTTATATCTCCTACCCAAGACAAGCTTTACTACGCCGTGCAGCTCTGCTTCCAGCACGGAGAAAAGGTCTCCAACAACATAGCAGAATATGAAGGCTTGATAGCGGGCCTGAAGGCCGCAACCGCCCTCGGAGTAAAGCGTCTTACCATCAAAGGTGACTCTCAACTCCTCATCAACTTCTCCAACAAAGTATACGAGCCGAAGGATGAGCACATGGAAGCCTACCTTGCGGAGGTCCGCAGGATGGAGAAGCAGTTCTGGGGGCTGGAGTTACAGCATGTGCCCCGTGGCACCAATCAGGAGGCTGACGACATCGCCAAACGATCATCCAGGCGACTACCTCAGGAGCCTGGCGTCTCCGAAGAGCGGCTCTTCAAGCCCTCGGCCATGCCGTCACTGTCAAGCGCGGTGCAGCCTCGGGAGGAGCTCCCCCAGCTGCCAGCCTCGGGAACCCCGGTCTGTGGCCCGGCCTCAGGGGCGCGTTCGCGTTTGACAATGGAGTCTCAGGAGGGGTGCTGGATCATGGATCTCCGGAGCTATCTGACACAAGGGATCTTGCTAGAGAAGGAGGAGGAAGCGGAGCGCGTGGCGCGGCAGGCCACAACATACTGCATCAGAGATGGAGAGCTCTACCGAAGGCGACCAAATGATATGTCCCTGCGCTACATCTCCAGGGAGCAAGGGAAGGAACTGCTGGCGGATATACACGGTGGAGACTGTGGGCATCATTCATCATCGCGGACTCTCGTTGGCAAGGCATTCCGGAGTGGGTTCTATTGGCCCACTGCGCTTAATGATGCCGTCGAGCTGGTGAAGGCTTGCGAGGCCTGCCAGTTCCATGCCAAGCAGATCCATTAGCCGGCTGGAGGCCTGCAAACTATACCCCTCTCATGGCCATTCGTAGTCTAGGGGCTGGACATCCTGGGCCCATTTCCTCGGGCGCCAGGGGGCTATCGCTACCTCTACGTCGCCGTGGACAAGTTCACCAAGTGGGCTGAAGTGGAAGCCGTCCATACCATCCCCGTAGGGTCTGCGGTCAAGTTCATCAAGGGCATCGTGAGCCGGTTCGGGGTGCCGAACCGCATCATCACCGACAACGGTTCGCAGTTCACCAGTAACCTCTTCAAAACATACTATGCTAACCTTGGAACGCAGATATTCTACGCTTCGGTGGCGCACCCCCGGAACAACGCTCAGGCCGAGCGGGCCAACGTGGAGGTCCTGAGAGGCCTCAAGACCAGGACATTCAAGAAGAAGTTGGAGCCTTGCGGCCGAGGCTGGTACGACGAGCTTCAGGCCGTGCTGTGGTCCATCCGCACAACCGCGACCAAGCCAACTTGCGAGACCCCATTCTTCCTGGTCTACGGAGCTGAAGCGGTCCTCCTTCACGAGGTCAGACGTTGCTCCGCACGGGTCCTGGCGTTCGACGAGGTGCAGCAGGACGCCATGCGGGGGACGGACGTCGTGCTGGGGGAGGAGCGTCGACGGGAGGCCGCGCTCCGAGCGGCAAGATACCAGCAAGCGTTGCGGAGATACCATTGCCACAACATCCGCCCCAGGACTCTTGAGGTAGGGGACCTCGTGCTCAGGCGTGTTCTCTCTAGGGAGGGACTGCATAAGCTCTCTCCCATGCGGGAGGGTCCTTTCAAGGTTGTTCATGTTTCCAGGCCTGGCTCCGCGCGCTTGGAGACTCAAGAGGGGGTACCCGTCCAGAACGCGTGGAACATTCAGCACCTCCGGAGGTTTTACCCCTAAAAGGCCCAGAGCCTGTGAAGAAGGCAAACGCCTGTGAAGATGTCGCGTTTTGGAAAAGGCCCAGAGCCTGTGAAGAAGGCAAATGCCTGTGAAGATGTCGCGTTTTGGAAAAGGCCTAGAGCCTATGAAGAAGGCGAACGCCTGTGAAGATGTTGCGTTTTGGAAAAGGCCCAGAGCCTGTGAAGAAGGCGAAAGCCTGTGAAGATGTTCCATTTTGGAAAAGGCCCAGAGCCTGTGAGGAAGGCAAATGCCTGTGACGTTTATTCTTCCGAGAAAGGCCCGGAGCCTGTGAAGAAGGCCAATGCCTGTGAAGCTCGCCGCCTGTGACACTCTCACGTAATAATGAGTGGGGCTGTACACGCCCCGGAGTCTCAGGAGCGCCGGCCTCAGGCCCTGGGGCTCCCTCCCACGCCCAGTGGCAGCACTTAGCTCCACGCTGGTGAGAAGACATCGAAGACTAGATTAGGTGCCGGACGCGGCTTTTCTCATTTGCTTTCTGCAGTTGGCTTGTTCGTCCCCATTCGAGGTTTTGCTGAAGTTGTTGTCGCCTTTGGTTTGTGACTCTTTGCTTATCTCGCTCTCCTGCCCCGATTTCTCTCGCGCAAGCCTTGCGAGGGAGCACCGCGGGCACCCTCGCGAGTGTTTTCTGCCCTTGTCGTTCGAGGCTTCCCAACCCGGGTCCACCGCAGGAGCACCCCTCCAGTCCGTGCCCCACGGGCACCGCGACGCGAACACAGGGCCTGGGTCGATCGCCTCCACGTCTGAGGCCGGAAACTACCTCTCAGGACTAACCCTCACAAGACATGGAACGTTCGACGGAGCCTCAGCCTAGGGAAGCAAGGGCCACGACAAGCCCTCCCCCTGAGATAAGTAATTTCTGCATGCAGGCGCGCGACACAAAGGCACAATATCAGGATAGCAGAAGCAGTACGATAATTAAACAGCAATTGTCCAAGCACACCCTCGCGGGGCCCTACACTACTATCTTTTTGCGCAGGGAAAGGGAAAAAGAACAAAACAGGCGCGACTCGCCCGACTCCAGCTCACGGGAGAGACTTGAACTGCCTCCGGAGCTCAGGAGGACTCTGTCTCGCGCTTCACCGGGGCGCGACGGCGGGCGGACCCGCTACCTCCCTCCAGGCGGGCGCAACTGCGCGGGGGCTGATCGCGGCCACCACTGGAGGAGCCGCTGCCCGAAGAAGAGCCGTCGAAGCTCGATGAACCTCGACAGCCGCCGGCTGCTCGCGCGCTGTCGTCTTCGTCATCGCCGGGGCTGGATCCACGGTCGTGGTCGTCGTTCTCAGGGCAACACCCGACGCGGCGACCATCTTCCCCAAACACCCTCACATAGAGGGTGGCATCACCGTCAAACTTGAAGTGCAGGGTGCACCGCCGGATCAGACCACGCGCGTGGGCCAACGTTTGCCAGCCGCGGGTCAGGGCCAAGCTCCCGGCTGCAGAAACCTCCAGCGAAGCACAGGAGGCTCGGCCGCAGCAACCGTCCGCCTGAAGCCAGAGGCCGCCCGGGGCGCCAGCCGGAAGCTCATCTAGGAGGAAGCAAGGAAGTTGGAGCCGGGTGTGGGCCGGTTCCGCCGCCCACACGACGAACTCCGGCAGTACCTCTGCTGAGTGGGAGCGCGGCCTAGGGGGTCGTACGGCTGCAGCGTGTTCCCCAACGGTGGCCGGCCGCCCTTCACCATGTGGAAGATCGCCTCTGTGACCGCGGGGAGCCACCATGGGAGTCGCAGGGTGTTTGCGGGGACGACCTCGACCACGCTTGGGTGGAGGAGAGTCAAGCTCTACCCGGCGGGCCTTCCCTTTTTCCGCAGCCGAGAACCTCTTTGGCGGAGCCATGAAGGAGGAAGAGAAGCGAGAGGGGATGGACCGGAAGGGCAGGCGCCTTCCTGTACTTATAGCCAGAGGAGTCCAATCGCCGGCCTCCACCATCACAGGTAATCATGACCCGCTCTGTATGCAGGGACTTGTCAGCTCGCGCAGTTGCCGAGGCGTCATGGGGGAGCGGAGCCGACCACGTCCAATCAACCGCCACACGACGCCCAAGGCCACAGGCTATTAGGGCCTGCAACGCTTCACACCTGCCCCTTCGCCTCTCTGCTCAGCCAAGTCCGGGCGCGCCTCGGGCCCAGGGGCTACTGTCGCCGTTCTGGGAACGGGGGTCCCCAGACTGGCCTGCCTGCGGCCTGCTGCGTGGCTCAAGGGGCGGCCCAGCATGGCCCATCTTCATTAGCACGAGCTCAAGACCCTCGCGAGGGGCCAAGCCTCGTGGGGAGAACGACAAGAGGCTTCCTCAGGCGCGGCCTCGTCAGGCTGGCTCGCGAGGAGGCGGAGAGATCAAGGCGGGGTACCTCGCGAGGTGCCCATGATGCAAGCCATGACAACCAAGGGCGTCAGGCGGGCGCCAGCCCGCACAGTGTCCTTCTTTCCCCTTTGGTGCAAAGGGAGCAAGCGCAGGCGGGAGCATCAAGCAAGGGCATCCATTTCGGTGCAACAAGACCAAGACCAGCAGAACGACAAGACGGAGGTCATCGTGGAGCCCAAGTCGGCGTCACCACTAGAGCCTTTAGCAGGCGAGGTCCAACTTTAGTCAGGATAAGTGTACTAGATGTTCCCCTTCAAAATGGCCAATTATTGGCGCCCTTCCCGCTCAATATTTGGGAAGAGGCCTAGGGCCTTTGCCTATAAATAGGACTAGCCACCACAAGATAGGCACAAGGAATCCTCACCAGGAAACCAGTAGAGAGAGCGACTGAACTCCCCCTAGCAGTTCATCGCACCAGCCAAGGACAGACCCTCGCGAGGCTGTTCTTCTTTGTATTGTTCATCATTAGCCCAAGAGGCAATCCACCACACCACACAACAGAGTAGGGTATTACACCACAATGGTGGCCTGAACCAGTATAAACCCTGTGTCTCTTGCGTTGTTCCTTTGGTTGCTTAGATCCTAGCGGGGCAGCGAGGCGCAGGTAGTAGAAGGCTAGATCTCCGCGTGCACCCCAGAGTTCAAACCTAGAGGGTCTGCCAGAACCCGAAATCCAACAAGCACTCGTCGCCAAATTATGCATATATAGTACGATTAAAAAGGCTAGTCACAATAATGGTGTCCAGCACAACCCACCCCTCAAATAAAACTAAGCACCCTGGAATTCTTTGACAAAACTAAGCACCCTAAAATTCTTTGACAACTAAACTGCTGGCTATATGATGTTGGCCATATATATTGTACGTATATAATGTGAAGAAACGAGTGGTAGTACTATACCAACTAAAAGATGAAATGTGAGAAATACTAGTATGTATGTACTGAAGAGTTAAAGTAACAAGAAGAAACATAACATAGTTCTGCTGGGGGCTCGGCACAACACACCCCTCAAATTAAATTAAGCATACCTGAAATTAAAATTTGCAACTATTCCGGTAGGCACTGCATTAGAACCACCATGAGCAATGACACTGCCACCTTACTCAGAGTCCTCGTCCACGCCCTCGACTTCGTCCTTGTCCCTCTTCCTCTTGGCCGATACTTCTTTGCTTGAACCGCCAACTTGGTTGTTGATCTTCATCCAACCCTTGTAGATATTGAAACAAAGGTAGCCATCCATTGCAGCATAGTGGATGTGGTCTATATCTAGTACATTCCGCTGCCATGCATGACAATGAAACGTGTAATGAGGTTTCTCTAGTTTACCGTATGAAGGAGGAACCATGGCTCCTGCCAGGGTCAGCATTGAAGGCTGACGAGAGGACACCAGCCGATTCTTTTGGAGGTCGAAGGTGTTGCCTACAATGAAGCCTATCCGACGCAGGACTTCTTTGTCGTTACCAAAGTCTACAGTAATGAATTTGACTAGGTTGCTCTCGAGGAAGTCCTTAAAATCCTGGCACTCAACATCGGCATGGCATATGTGGTAGACCAAGAATAAGTCATGCACGCAAACCTGGATCACGGCGGGCTTCTTCCTCTCTTCGTCCTTTAGATCCTTCTCTCGTCCCACGACTGTGGTGTACTCAACATCTAGCCCAGTGACCCACTCATCATCTGAGTCTTCTAACATGCGTTTGAAGCTAGAAAAACATCCTTTCACCATCGCGGAAGAACGGGTGTAGATGAAGTCGAACTCAACGCCGATGATGGTTCTAACCTTGTACTCACCGCCGATCGGGGAGATTTGGGACGCCATGGATTTGATAGGAGGGTTAGGATTAGTGGAACTGCCGTAACGTGAATGGACGGGACGACTAGGAGCGAACCACCGTAGTATTAAAGGACGTGCGGGGACGAGTAGGAGCGAACTACCAGCGTGCGAACGGCAGGGTAGTGGCTTTCCATTCTCCCATGATACGGGCTTCCGAGAGCCCTTGGATCTGAGATCGAACGGTTGCATGGCGTGATTCTAGACCTATGGGTGAATATCCTATCTTGGAGGGTTATTCTGCAAATTTTCAGCAACTTAGCATGCGACCGTTTGATCTCAGATCTAAGGGCTGCCAGCAGCCCGTATCATGGTCGCGCCTACCACAACCGTCGCGTCGCTCGTGCGGTCACGCCCTTGGAGATTTAACACGGTGCGTTCACTACAGGAATCTGCTACTTTGCCATCTACCACGGCGGACGGCAAAGGAATGGATGGCGGACGACAAAGACCTTTGCCGTCAGCCGCGGACGGCAAAAGGTGACGGCAAAGTAGGGGACGACAAAGAGCTGCGTTGCCGTCTGGTTCGGGCAGCTGACGGCAAAGGGGCCTTTGCCATCAGCAGCGGACGGCAAAGAAGACGGACGGCAATAAATGCGCTGTTACTTCGTTAGGTGGTTAATGGCAGGACTTTGCCATCCGCTGCGGACGGCAAAGCCTTTGCCGTCAGCTGCTGATGGCAAACTGACCAAATTGGTCAGCCTCCCAGGAAGCACAGTTGCCTGCCATGTGGCCTCTTTGCCATCCGCTGCTGATGGCAAAGAACCCTTTGCCGTCGGTGGCAGACGGCAAAGAGCCTGCATATTGTCTCTTTTTTTGTTTTTTTAATCCAACAATTTTCACAGCAAATATATATGACATATATAGATATATTTCCATATCACATATCCAGCATATAAGTTTCATATCACATATCACATCAGTTTCATCCATACACATTGTTCATACATAAGCAAGTTCCATCCATACACATTGTTCATACATAAGCAAGTTCCATCCATATACATATTACAATGCAAAGTTTCGTCAAGATAGCAAGTTCTATCATAGCAAGCTAGATACAATGCAAAGTTTCATCAAAGGAAAAGCAAGCACTCCATCATAGCAAGCTAGCTTCCATGAAGTGAATGAAATCTGCAAAATGGTAAATAAGAAAGTTAGAAATAGGTGACTAGAACAAGAAGAAGACTAGAACAAGAAGTATATGTCATTTATGATCTAACTTAGGTGAAATGGATCATATATGAGCTAACAAAGTTGAAATGGGTTGTTTATGAGCTAACTTAGTTGAAATGGATCATTTATGAGCTAACTTAGTTGAAATGGGTCGTTTATGAGCTAACTTAGGTGAAATGGATCGTTTATGAGCTAACTTAGGTGAAATGGATCGTTTTTGAGCTAACTTAGGTGAAATGGATCATTTATGAGCTTTTATGAGCTAACTTAGTTGAAATGGGTCGTTTATGACCGAACTTAGGTGAAAAGGATCATTTAAGAGCTAATTTAGGTGAAATGGATCCTTTTTAGCTAACTTAGGTGAAATTGATCGTTTAGGAGCAAATCTAGGTGAAATGGGTCATTTTGGAGCTAACCTACGTGAAATGGGTCATTTTGGAGCTAACCTAGGTGAAATGAGTCATTTTGGAGCTAACCTAGGTGAAATGGGTCATTTTAAAGCTAACGTAGGTAAAATGGATCATTTACGAGTTAATCTACTAAAATGGGTCATTTTAGAGCTAACTTGGATAAATTGGATCACTTGTAAGCTAACAAAGGTAAAATGAGTCATATTAGAGCTAACTTAGGTAAAATGGATCGTTTATGAGCTAACTAAGTTAATTATGCAATTTTTGACATAAGTAAGCTTATTAAGTCATTTTTAAGGAAAAGAAGCTAACTCTAGGTCATTATGGTAAGCATATTGGAGGAAATAAAGCTAAGTCTAAGTCTAGAGAAACTTACCGTGATCAGGGAGGTGTAGAAGCGGGTTGGCTCATGCCGGTAGCTGGAGAAGGATCGTGCGATGCGTTTCTGGAGTTAAGCTACACCAAAGATCATTTCCAATGTCTCGTTAGCATTATGACACTCAAATGTTAAGACTAGCAAGTAATGTCCATTCAAATTAAACTCACCGTGCTCCCAGGAGCAATCACTGTCATCGGCAGAGCGGTCTGACCGGACTTCTCGCACACAGACTGCACATTTGGTTTTCACAACAGAGTCATACTAGTTAGTAATGAGACTCAAATGTTAAGACTAGCAAGTAATCTGCAGAAGAAACTTACCACAAGGAGCTCATACATGGCCCTTGCCTGCATGTCATTCCGTGCCCTCTCCTCCTCCAACATCTTTGTCGTCCTCTCCTCCAACTCCCGCTGCCTCTCCGCCGCCTCCGCCAGAAGTTTCTCCGTTCTATCTCTCTCACTCTGTATAGCAGCCTGCAACACCACTCACATGACCATTTGTAATCATTGATGGTAGCGCACACAATGTAATGGAGAAAGATAGCTGAGTACGTATAACTAACCTTGATGGCGAGTTGGACTGGCCGTTCACGAGGCCTTATCTCAGGAGCGGAGCTCGACTGGCGCGCCTTGATCCCCGGGAGAGTGTTAGTACAACGGATAAGTCCATCTCCCATGGCTATGGAGCCATGGGACCTCCCGCCACCATATATCATCAGCAACTCTGTATCAATGGGACCCTGGCTCGGGTTAAAGTCCTCCTCTTTCCTCGCCTTCCCCTGATCTCTATATTGCACGAGCTTGTCGTGGGCGGAGATGTTGGTGAAGTTCTTTGGATCATCGAGGTCAGACGCAGAGAATGCCCTGACTTTCTTGTAAGAGCCAGTGTGGGCCATGGCATACAGGTCGTACACCTCTGGCACCTTATCTGCCTTATTGTAGCGTGCCTAAAAGAGAGAAGCAAAGTAAATTAGTAATTAAAAGGCTAAAGCTAGCATGATGAATGAATTGCATGAATCATGAAGCAAACCACATACCCAGTTCCACCCGTACTGAAATAAGTTGGAGCTGCCTTGGTGGTGTGGCACACCTTCCATTTGGGCACGTTTGTCCTTGGCCTCGTTGTAGGTGGCCCGCCATTCTTTTGAGCACCATCCATCGACCAACACCTCCCAACAATCCATCCGATCCGCACACCATCTCTGAGGGGCCTAAGTTAGCAAATAGAAACTTCAGCGCTACGGCTATGAATTACTAAATGAAGGAATTAAGTACAAGGCCTCTCCTGTTTTTTTCTTCTTCTTCTTTTTCTTTCCTAAAACTGAACTAAACCTAAAACTAAACCTAAATCTAAAACTAAAAATAAAACTAAAACTAAATCTAAACTAAACATAAACCTAAAACTAAAAAAAGAAAAAAAAGGAAAAAACTAAATCTAAACCTAAAACTAAACTAAAACTAAACCTAAACCTAAAACTAAACCTAAAACTAAAACTAAAACTAAATCTAAACTAAACATAAACCTAAAACTAAAAAAACAGAAAAAAAAGGAAAAACAGAGGAGGTAGAGCTAACCTGGGCTGGTGGAGGAGGTGGCCGGTGGAGGAGGGGGGCGGG
>LT934124.1:38604044-38634962 GCA_900231445.1 Triticum turgidum subsp. durum
TACTTCCCGAGCTCCTGACATCGCTGCATTTGTATCTTTTACTATTTCTCAGGCCCCCTCGTAGATAGGATCGATCGGCTGTTCGAAAACCACCTAATTGTTTTACATTTAAGAGGTAAAACTAGTTCATGCACTCGAATCTAGTACTACTTGGTTCAAACAAGGAAGAAAGGGGGTGGGGGTGGGGGAGGATTTGTTACCTGAATCTAGGACTTGGTCGAAAGAGGAAATAATGGGGGCGAAAAGTAGCAGAGACTGGCTATCCAACTGGTCTCTAGGTCTAATAGGGAAATAAAGGGAAACACAGTACAAACTCAATATAAGCCCTATCTATTGGTTGAAAAAGGAAAGAAAGTGGGGACCGGGGGACAAGTCAACAGAGTAAGTCCAGCACTAGATTTGCTAGCCTCACACAGTATAAGGTGGCTATACCGAACAAAATGGGACCAACCCAGATATCATGTTCTGATGTTTATTGCCTTGAGCCACTCTTATGTAATGCCACTAGTAAAATGTAGCAGTCGCACTGTTAAAAGTAAGGACATGTTAAACCAATGTTGTTTTTAATGTAATGCCTCGAGTAATATGAATCAATGGCACTTCTTTACACGACCTGCTAAAATTTCCCATTAAGATAAGTTGGTTCTTTTCGTTAGAAATGCAACTGTCCTGGTCCGCCTACTCTCCCGTGTCCAAAGTAATGTCGTATTTAACGGTTGTCATAGTTAATCCTAATGCCCACACTAATATCTAGCAAAGCCACTACTTTAGAAATTGCTACTGTCCTTGTAGGATTGCCATTCAGATAAGGAAGATGCTTCTTTTCATTTGATGCATGTTTCATCACTTGTTAGTCACCCTCCTTTCCACCTTTTTTGTGCAAACAAAGATATACATTTCATGCTCGATCTTAGTTGAACTGCACAAATGATATCCAACTTATAGTTGAGCATTCCAGGAGCTTCACCACCAACCTTGATGTTGCTCAATTTTATTGCAACTAATGAAGAAGAAGCTCTGTGGGTTTTGTTTTCTGATGGAAATGGAACCGGGGCTGGAGCCCTTTTCTTAAAATTTTTTGAAGAAGAAGCTGCTAGCTCACGGGACATTGCTTCATTTTAGGTGAACTGCACCAAAAGGTCCCATGAACTGAATCATCCATGTTGGTGACTGAAAGAGCCAGCTTTAGCATCCCAGTCTAAGCACCCCCGACCTCCATCCTTGCGACGCACGGTACACCTCATTTGCCACCTGCTCGACCCTAGTGTCACTGATAAAATGAAGTAATAATACAGTTAAAATAGAGCAAGTGTCATCTCTATCATTTCATTTCCAATGTAGATAAAGAAAGGGCTTCTCTTTGTTAAAGTATGTTTCATCAACTAGTCCCATTGTTAATGTTTAAGCATTTCTGCAAAGTGGGGTGCTTAATTTTAGTTGATATGTACAAAAATAGAGATTTGAATGTCTCAAGGCACCTCCTTGTACTACCATGATACACTGATGTTCATCACTGGCAGAAGGTGTATCTGGGAGACTTGGGACGATGTCCAGTATGAGGCGTCGCAGGGCCCATTTCGCCCTCACAGCATGGCATAGTATGATACTATCGCAATATTTTCTTCTATTTATTTTGTGTGTTTCATCTAGGGCTGGAAAAAAAGCTTGAAGCTCGCGAGCTAAACGAGTAGCTCATGACTCGGCTCGAATCGACTCGAACTCGAAGAATAACGAGTCGAGCCAAGCTTTATTTTAAGATCGTTTATAGACCAAGTTAAACAAGCCGAGTTCACGAGTACTCGTTTAACTCATTAGGCTCGGTATAAAACGCACCCACCAAGCACCACCTTGCACCCAGGCCAGTCGCATAGGGACAACACAGGGCCCATCCGCATAACACTAGGCCCAACCACCTAGGTGACGCATGCCACAATACCGAGATACCGGTCCGTCGGTTCTCGTCCTGTCTCATCTATTTATGAATTATGAGTTCGCGACAGCGACATTGCCGCATAAACCCACCTCTGAAGTCATGTACATGTTGCTAATTTGTTGATTATTGTGGTCATGTACCATTGTATGTGGAATTGTGATCATGTACATGTTACCGATATTGTGGTCATGTACATGTTATTGACTTGCTGACATGTTGATGATACTAACAATTGTAAGTTAAGCTACTTACAGTTGTTTGTCAACATCGTACATGCTTAATATGTACATGTTACATTCCCAATTAATAATTTTTTTTATCATATTCCTAAGATTTTATGTTCATACCTATAACGAGCTTAACAAGCTAAACGAGCTAACTCGCGAGCTAAATGAGTCGAGCCAATCTTGGATTTGAGCTCGTTATAGTAACGAGTCGAGTCGGCTAGCTCGTTAACGAAACGAGCTCCAGCGAGTCGAGCCGAGCTAGCTCGACTCGGCTCGAATTCCACCCATAGTTTCATCGACTAGTGCCACTATAATGTAATCACGCTTTTTCATTATCTGTGCAAACAGGGTTATTCAGCTGCATTTTGGTGGAACTGCACAAATGTACGTATGGAACCGGTATATATGCAGAGTGCGAGGTGTGCCAAGTAAAAATTACCGACACCAACCATGCTGCATGCACGCATTGGCATCCGCCATGACCAGTGGGATGTGTGGCGCTCTCTCTGGACGGATCTTTCTTGGCAGCAAATCCTCTAACCCAAATACTAGTAGCTTATATTGGCAGTTTTCTATTGAGTACTCTTTTCTGAAAGAAGCACCAATCTATTTTTCTTTATTTGTACATTGTGTCACAACTTTGGCCCAAAGGTCCAGAGCTATTTTAGGGTGATTGGCGTAGTACTCAGAGACCGATTGTAAGCATGATTTTCATTAGCTGTCACACTGATTGTAAGCATGAGCAGGTGAAAGATTAGGTTAGTGCGAAGCTTACCTTAAACCCTACCACCGCCGTTGAAATGAGGCGAGCATCGAGGGAACCGTGGAGAACGGCGGGGAAGCGATGTTGCGCCATCCGGCCTCCTCTTGTGGTGGGAGAACTAATACTCATGTGGCTTCGGCTGGCTCTGCACCCTCACGAACGGCACACCATACTCGATCGATTGATTATCCTCTAGGTGCTCGACCTTCGACCTATACGCCCACCACCTCCGCCTGACTGTCGCCTGATAACCCACAAGTATAGCAGATCGCAACAGCTTCCGAGGGTAGAGTATTCAACCCAAATTTATTGATTCGACACAAGGGGAGCCAAAGAATATTCTTGAGTATTAGCAGTTGAGTTGTCAATTCAACCACACCTGGATAACTTAGTATCTTCAACAAAGTGTTTAGTAGCAAAAGTGGTATGATAATAATAGTAACCGTAGCAAAAGTAAAGATAGATGTTTTTGGGTTTTTGTAGTAGTTGTAACAGTAGCAACGGAAAAGTAAATAAGCGAAGAACAATATGTGAAAAGCTCATAGGCAATGGATCAGTGATGGATAATTATGCCGGATGCGATTCCTCATGCAACAGTTACAACATAGGGTGATATAGAACTAGCTCCAATTCATCAATGTAATGTAGGCATGTATTTCGTAAATAGTCATACGTGCTTATGGAAAAGAACTTGCATGACATCTTTTGTCCTACCCTCCCGTGTTCAGCGGGGTCCTTACGGAAACTAAGGGATATTAAGGCCTCCTTTTAATAGAGAATCAGACCAAAGCATTAAAGCATAGTGAATACATGAACTCCTCAAACTACGGTCATCACCGAGAAGTATCCTGATTATTGTCACTTCGGGGTTGTCGGATCATAACGCATAATAGGTGACTATAGACTTGCAAGATAGGATCAAGAACACACATATATTCATGAAAACATAATAGGTTCAGATCTGAAATCATGGCACTCAGGCCCTAGCGACAAGCATTAAGCATAGCAAAGTCATAGCAACATCAATCTCAGAACATAGTGGATACTAGGGATCAAACCCTAACAAAACTAACTTGATTACATGGTAAATCTCATCCAACCCATCACCGTCCAGCATGCCTACGATGGAATTACTCACGCACGGCAGTGAGCATCATGAAATTGGTGATGGAGGATGGTTGATGATGACGACAGCGACGAATCCCCCTCTCCGGAGCCCCGAACGGACTCCAGATCAGCCCTCCCGAGAGAGATTAGGGCTTGGCGGCGGCTCCATGTTGTGAAACGCGATGAAACTTTCTCCTTAATTTTTTCTCCCCGAGACGGTATATATGGAGTTGGAGTTGAGGTCGGAGGAGGTCCAGGGGGCCCACGAGATAGGAGGGCGTGCCCTAGGGGGGGCGCACCCCCCTATCTTGTGGACAGCCTGTGGGCCCCTGGCCTTGATTCTTTCGCCAAAAATTCTTATTAATTCTGAAAAGTGCCTCCGTGGATTTCCAGGACATTCCGAGAACTTTTCTTTTCTACACATAAAACAACATCATGGCAGTTCTGCTGAAAACAGCGTCAGGCTGGGTTAATTTTATTCAAATCATGCGAGTTAGAGTCCAAAACAAGGGCAAAAGTGTTTGGAAAAGTAGATACGTTGGAGATGTATCAACTCCCCCAAGCTTAAACCTTTGCTTGTCCTCAAGCAATTCAGTTGATAAACTGAAAGTGATAAAGAAAAACTTTTACAAACTCTGCTTGCCCTTGTTGTTGTAAACATGAAAAGCCAGCATTCAAGTTTCAGCAAATATTATGAACTAACCATACTCACAATAACACATAGGTCTCACAATTACTCATACCAATAGCATAATCAGCTAGCGAGCCATAATAATAAAACTCGGATGACAACACTTTCTCAAAATAACCATAACATGATATAAGAAAATGGTATCTCGCTAGCCCTTTCTGAGACCGCAAAACATAAATGCAGAGCACCTTTAAAGATCAAGGACTGACTAAACATTGTAATTCATGGTAAATGAGATCCAGTCAAGTCATACTCAATATAAACCAATAATAATGAATGCAAATGACAGTGTGCTCTCCAGCGGGTGCTTTTAATAAGAAGGATGATGACTCAACATAAAAAGTAAATAGATAGGCCCTTCACAGAGGGAAGCAGGGATTTGTAAAGGTGCCAGAGCTCGATTTTAAAATAGAGATTGAATAACATTTGACCGGCATACTTTCGTTGTCAACACAAGAACTATGAGATGGCTGTATCTTCCATACTACATGCATTATAGGCAGTTCCCAAACAGAATGGTAAAGGTTTATACTCCCCAACCACCAACAAGCATCAATCCATGGCTTGCTCCAAACAACAAGTGCCTCCAACATACAACAACCCTGAGGGAGTTTTTTTTAATTATCTTGATTTGTTTTGATCTTTTTGGATCATGGGACTAGGCATCCCGGTTACCGGCCCTTTCTCGTGAATGAGGAGCGGAGTCCACTCCTCTTGAGAATAACCTAGCTAGCATGGAAGATATAGATAGCCCTAGTTGAAACATGAGCTGCTCGAGCATACAAAACAGAATTCCATTTGAAGGTTTGGAGTTTGGCACATAGAAATTTAGTTGGAATGGCAGGTAAATACCGCATATAGGAAGGTATGGTGGACTCATATGGAACAACTTTGGGGTTTAACGAGTTTGGATGCACAAGCAGTATTCCCACTTAGTACAGGTGAAGGCTAGAAAAAGACTGGGAAGCGACCAACTAAGAGAGCAATAACAGTCGTAAGCATGCATTAAAATTAATTCACACCGAATACAAGCATGAGTAGGATATAATCCACCATGAACATAAATATCTTGAAGGCTATGTTGATTTGATTCAACTACATGCGTGAGCATGTGCCAAGTCGAGTCACTTAATACATTCAAAGGAGGATACCATCCCATCATACCACATCATAATCATTCTAATAGCATGTTGACACGCAAGGTAAACCATTATAGCCCATATCTAATCAAGCATGGCACAAGTAACTCTAATCTCTAAATGTCATTGCAAATATGTTTACTTCATAATAGCTAACTCAGGAACGATGAATCATCATATTTAAAAAAACAAAAGAGGTCGAGTTCATACCAGCTTTTCTCATCCCAATAAGTACATCATAATTATCATTATTGCCTTTCACTTGCACGACTGAACGATGTCTATAATAATAATAAGAGTGCACGTGCATTGGACTAAGCTGGAATCTGCAAGCATTCAACTCAAGAGAGAAGACAAGTAATATGGGCTCTAAGTTAAATAATCAATCATGCATATAAGGGCCACTAAGCATTTTCAATATGGTCTTCTCGACCCCCAAAAGAAAGAAAAGAAAATAAAACTATTTACACGGGAAAGCTCCCAACAAGTAAAAGAAGAACGAGAAATCTTTTTGGGTTTTCATTTTAATTTCTACTACAAGAAAGGAAATTAAACTAACTAATTTTTTTGGTTTTTCTTAAGATTTAACAAACACACAAGAAGAAAGCTATAAAAAGAAATTTAAACTAGCATGGATAATACAATGAAAGAGTATGAGCACCGACGACTAGTGTGTGAACATGAATGTAAAGTCGGTGAGAAATACGTACTCCCCCAAGCTTAGGCTTTTTGCCTAAGTTGGTCTAATACCAAGGACCGCCGCTACTCTCCCCGGTGTAGTGGGAGGTGTAATCAGGATACCACTGGCTGGTCATCTCTGGATCCCACTGGACAGATGATGCACGATAAGGGTCCAGCTCAGGTTCAGGCTCTGGAGTGAAAGCTTGTCCTCGATGATTGTTCACCGCTTCCGGGGTGACGAGAACATTTTCTCCAAGCAAATCGAACAACAGAGGCGCATGCAAAATAATAATCTCAGTGTGTTTCGTATGAAATCTAAGTTTATACAAGAGCATCTTTTCTTCGTTGTCAACGATAAACTTGTGTGCTACCATGCTCTTGTAATCTAAAATGTGAGGAGGTAATTTTGCCTCCTCCTCCTCAAGGTGCCTAATGGGTATCTAAAAATGTCCAGCAAGACGTGCAACATAGATACCTCCAAATATGGGGCCTTTTGTACGATTCACGGCTAGCCGTTTAGCAACGACGGCACCATACTAAAAGTATTGTCTCCCAGCAGAGCATGTTGAAGAATAATAATATCTGGAACGCTCAAATTTCCACTATTCCCACGACCAATCAAGCATCTACTAGCAAATATGGCAAAGTAGCATAAAACAGGAAAGTGTATGCTAGAGACTTTTGCCTCAGAGGCCTTCTTTGGCTCTTCTACAACAATAGTTTTAACGAAGCCATCCACATCTTCACGATGGGGTTCCTCTAATTCTCCCTCATAAGGTATCCTACATACCGTGCAAAAATGACGTAAAGACATTTCTTTGAATTCATCATAAAAATGAAATGATACTGCAGGCGGTGACTTCTTAGGATAATAATAAAAGTTTTGCATGAAGGTATTGGTAAGTAAGAGATACTGATCGATTCAGTCGTTCATGAAACCGGTGAGGCCTGCAGTCCCGATTAAAGCATAAAAGTCTTCATGAATTCTGACTTCCTTCAAGAAATCCTCACATGGCCATTCACATGACCGTACTTCCGCTAAGCGAGGAAAATTATACTTGGGTTTTTCCTTCTCTTTGTCTTGTTTTTCCTTAGAGCTTTGTCTAGAAGAGCCTTTAAAGAACCTCCTTAGCATTTTCTGAAAATTTCTGAAATTTTAGTAACTTCAAAATAAAAGTGGATAAAACTAAACAAGATTGATACCAACTACTCCTACAAGTGCCTAGAGCCTATATCACGCATTGGAATTGCTTGGGACCTCAAAAATTTAACATGAAAGCTCAAGAACATGGTCACCTATGCAGCAAAAAATTGCAATGAATAAAGCACTAGAACAAAAACTAATTGGACCAACGGAGGTGTCACATACCAAGCAACAATCTCCCAAAGCAGTTTTGCGAATGGAGCTTTGAGCTAAGAGATCAAAAATCGCAGCAAAACGAGCTAGAACTCGGGCATGAGCTGGATGGGGATTTTTTTGGGTAGAAGATGAAGTGTGTGGGTGCTGGCATAAGTGGAGGGGAGCCACCAGGGGCCCACGAGACAGGGGGGCGCCCTACAGGGGGGGTGCCCTCCTCTCTTGTAGCCTCGTGCTTGGCCCTCCTGTAGTGTTTTTAGAGCCTAAAATCCTCAAATATTCTAGAAAAAATCATACTAAATTTGCAGGGCATTTGGAGCACTTTTATTTTCAGACTATTTTTTTAATGCACGGATAATTCAGAAAACAGACAGATAATACTATTTTTGCTTTATTTATTCTAAATAACAGAAAGTAAAAAGAGGGTACAGAAGGTTGTGTCTTCTAGTTTCATCCATCTCGTGATCATTAAAATGAATCCACTAACAAGGTTGATCAAGTCTTGTTAACAAACTCATTCTGAATAACACGGAACCGGAGAAATTTTGAATGACACTAAGTTACCTCAACGGGGATATGGAAATCCCCAACAATAAGAATATCATACTTTTTCTTGACAGTAGGGAGAGGAAATTCAAAACCTCCAAAAATGATAGTTGGAACTTTTTCAATAGAATTGATGCTATGAACTTGAGATTGTTTCTTCGGAAAGTGTACTGTATGCTTATTACCATTAACATGAAAAGTAACATTGCCTTTGTTGCAATCAATAACAGCCCCTGCAGTATTAAGAAAAGGTCTACCAAGGATAATAGACATACTATCGTCCTCAGGAATATCAAGAATAACAAAGTCTGTTAAGATAGTGACATTTGCAACCACAACAGGCACATCCTCACAAATACCAACATGTATAGCAGTTGATTTATCAGCCATTTGCAAAGATATTTCAGTAGGTGTCAACTTATTCAATTCAAGTCTATGATATAAAGAGAGAGGCATAACACTAACACCGGCTCCAAGATCACATAAAGCGGTTCTAACATAATTTCTTTTCATGGAGCATGGTATAGTTGGGACACCCGGATCTCCAAGTTTCTTTGGTATTCCACCCTTAAAAGTGTAATTAGCAAGCATGGTGCAAATTTTAGCTTCCGGTATCTTTCTTTTATTTGTAATGATATCCTTCATATACTTAGCATAAGGATTTAATTTAAGCATATCAGTTAAGCGCATACGTAAGAAAATAGGTCTAATCATTTCAGCAAAGCGCTCAAAATCCTCATCATCCTTTGACTTGAATGGCTTAGGAGGAAAGGGCATGGGTTTCTGAACCCATGGTTCTCTTTCTTTACCGTGCTTCCTAGCAACAAAATCTTTCTTATCATAGCGTTGATTCTTTGATTGTGGGTTATCAAGATCAACACCAGGTTCAATCTCTACATCATTTTCTTTGCTAGGTTGAGCATCAACATGAACATTGTCATTAACATTATCACTAGGTTCATGTTCATCACCTGATTGTGTTTCAGCATCAGAGATAGAAATATCATTGGGATTCTCAGGTGTGTCTACAGTAGGTTCACTAGAAGCATGCAACATTCTATCGTTTTTCTTCTTCTTCTTTTTAGAAGAACTAGGTGCCTCTAAATTATTTCTCTGAGAATCTTGCTCGATTCTCTTAGGGTGGCCTTCAGAATACAAAGGTTCCTGAGTCATTCTACCAGTTCTAGTAGCCACTCTAACGGCAAAGTCGTTTTTATTATTCAATTCATAAGCAAATCATTTTGAGGTTTGAGTACTTGCTTAGCTTGAGTAGAAACCATAGAAGCATATTTGCTAACGCGGTGAAGTTCATCTTTAACTCTAGCCAGATTATCACCTACGCATCCTATCTCGAAAGCATTATTCTTTAACTCTCTACCAACATAAGCATTAAAACTTTCTTGTCTAGCCATAAAGTCATCAAATTCATCTAAGCATGGGCTATGAAATTTAGTAGAGGGTATTTCAACTTTATCATATCTATAGAGAGAATTTACCTTTACTACCTGTGTTGGGTTATCAAGACAATGTGGTTCTTCAGGCGGTAAATAAGACCATGTATTTCTTCAATGGGTGGTAAATTCTTAACATCTTCAGCTTTAATACCTTTTTCTTTCATTGATTTCTTTGCCTCTTGCATATCTTCAGGACTAAGAAATAAAACACCTCTCTTCTTCGGAGTGGGTTTAGGGATAGGCTCAGGAGTTGGCTCAATTGGTTCAGGAATTACTTCAGGAACTGGCTCAAGAAGAGTCCAATTATTTTCATTAGTCAACATATTATTCAATAGTATTTCAGCTTCGTCGACTGTTCTTTCCCTGAAAACACCACCATCACAACTATCCAAGTAGTCCTTGGAAGCATCGGTTAGTCCATTATAAAAGATATCAAGTATTTCATTTTTCTTAATAGGATGATCAGGCAAAGCATTAAGTAACCGGAGAAGCCTACCCCAAGCTTGTGGGAGACTCTCTTCTTTGATTTGCACAAAATTATATATTTCCTGCAAGGCAGCTTGTTTCTTATGAGCAAGGAAATATTTAGCAGAAAAGTAATAAATCATATCCTGGGGACTACGCACACAACCAGGAGCAAGAGAATTATACCAACTCTTAGCATCGCCATTTAATGAGAACGGAAATATCTTAAGGATATATAAATAGCGAGACTTCTCATCATGAGTAAATAGGGTGGCTATATCATTCAACTTGGTAAGATGTGCCACAACAGTTTCAGATTCAAGGCCATAAAAAGGATCAGATTCAACTAAAGTAATAATATCAGGATCAACAGAGAATTCATAATCCTTATCAGTAACACAGATAGGTGAAGTAGCAAAACCAGGATCGGGTTTCATTCTAGCATTAAGAGACTGCTGCTTCCATTTAGCTAATAGTTTCTTAAGATCATTTCTATCATTGCAAGCAAGAATTTCCATAGCAGCTTTTTCATTCATAACATAACCCTTAGGAACAACAGGTAAAACATAATCATTGGGGGGACCTTCATCATCACTATCATCAGTAATAGGATCTTCAGTAATTTCATTCCCCCTAAATCTAGCAAGTTGTTCATCAAGAAATCACCTAATGGCGAAGTAGTATCACGCACAGAAGTAGTTTCATCATGCATAGAAGAAGTGGCATCATCAATAACATGCGACATATTAGAATTCATAGCAGTAGTAGGTTTAGGTGTCGCAAGCTTACTAATAACGGAAGGAGAATCTAGTGCAAGGCTAGATGGCAGTTCCTTACCTCCCCTCGTAGTTTAGGGATAGATCTTGGTCTTAGCGTCTTTCAAGTTCTTCATAGGGATCAACAGATATAAATCCCAAGTGGCTCAGAGAATAGAGCTATGCTCCCCGGCAACGGTGCCAGAAATTAGTCTTGATAACCCACAAGTATAGGGGATCGCAACAGCTTTCGAGGGTAGAGTATTCAACCTAAATTTATTGATTCGACACAAGGGGAGCCAAAGAATATTCTTGAGTATTAGCAGTTGAGTTGTCAATTCAACCACACCTGGATAACTTAGTATCTACAGCAAAGTGTATAGTAGCAAAAGTGGTATGATAATAATAGTAACGGTAGCAAAAGTAAAGATAGATGTTTTTGGGTTTTTGTAGTAGTTGTAACAGTAGAAATGGAAAAGTAAATAAGCGAAGGACAATATGTGAAAAGCTCGTAGGAAATGGATCAGTGATGGATAATTATGCCGGATGCGATTCCTCATGCAATAGTTATAACATAGGGTGATATAGAACTAGCTCATATTCATCAATCTAATGTAGGCATGTATTCCGTAAATAGTCATACGTGCTTATGGAAAAGAACTTGCATGACATCTTTTGTCCTACCCTCCTGTGTTCAGCGGGGTCCTTACGGAAACTAAGGGATATTAAGGCCTCCTTTTAATAGAGAACCGGACCAAAGCATTAACACATAGTGAATACATGAACTCCTCAAACTACGGTCATCACCGAGAAGTATCCTGATTATTGTCACTTTGGGGTTGTCGGGTCATAACGTATAATAGGTGACTATAGACTTGCAAGATAGGATCAAGAACACACATATATTCATGAAAACATAATAGTTTCATATCAAAAATCATGGCACTCGGGCCCTAGTGACAAGCATTAAGCATAGCAAAGTCATAGCAACATAAATCTCAGAACATAGTGGATACTAGGGATCAAACCCTAACAAAACTAAATTGATTACATGGTAAATATCATCCAACCCATCACCGTCCAGCAAGCCTATGATGTAATTACTCACGCGCGGCGGTGAGCATCATGAAATTGGTGATGGAGGATGGTTGATGATGACGACGGAGACGAATCCCCCTCTTCGGAGCCCCGAACGGACTCCAGATCAGCCATCCCGAGAGAGATTAGGGCTTGGTGGCGGCTTCGTATCGTGAAACGCGATGAAACTTTCTCCTTGATTTTTCTCTCCCCGAGACAGTATATAAGGAGTTGGAGTTGAGGTCGGAGGAGGTCCAGGGACCCCATGACATAGGAGGGCGCGCCCTAGGGGGGGCCCCTGTCTCGTGGACAACCCGTGGGCCCCCTGGCCTTGATTCTTTCGCCAAAAATTCTTATTAATTCTGAAAAGTGCCTCCGTGGATTTCTAGGACATTCCGAGACCTTTTCTTTTCTACACATAAAACAACATCATGGCAGTTCTACTGAAAACAGTGTTAGTCCGGGTTAGTTTCATTCAAATCATGCAAGTTAGAGTCCAAAACAAGGGCAAAAGTGTTTGAAAAACTAGATACATTGGAGACGTATCATCGGACTTTCACATACATTGCCACATGGCCCAGTCATGCCGCAGTCTCGCTCTTTCGCATACATTGCCACATGGCCCGCATCGTCCTTGAAATCTCCCACTCATTGTCAAACCAACTAAGGATCTCCTTCAACATGGCTAACTTTGCCTGGTCACCGTCGGCGATCTGCCTGGCTCACTGCTGCATCCTCTCCATAGATGTCCTTCTGAGTGGTCCGGTGCTAGCTTTGGAAGATTGGAGGAGAGACGGTGGTCTTCCAATAGAGAAGAGGGGGAGGCGAGACGGTGGTTTTGGAATGGAGATGATGGAGAGGAGAGGAGGTGGTTTTGCAATGGAGAAGATCAGAAGAGGGAGAGGCGATACAGTGGTTTTGGAATGGAGATGATGGAGAGGAGAGGAGGTGGTTTTGGAATGGAGATGATGGAGAGGAGAGGAGGTGGTTTTGCAATGGAGAAGATCAAAAGAGGGAGGGGCGAGACGGTGGTCTTGGAATGGAGAAGATGGAGAGGAGAGGAGGTGGTTTTGCAATGGAGAGGAGGGAGATGAGCGTGCGGCAGCGATTTAGGATTGGGCGAGAGGGCCGGCGCGCTGTGACTGGATCAAAATCAAAATCAATTTACCCTTCAATTAAGAAAGCGACCCCACATTAACTAGTCTCCCTTTTATTCTGGATCATAATTGACCATTATTTTCACACATAAAATATATGTTATATGTTGCAAAAATAATATAATTTGAAAGTACATTCAGATACGAAGCAAACGATACAATTTTTGGTGGCATGCATTCACATTTTGCTTGTCAAATACAGTATGTGGTCAAACTTTCTCCCAAAATACGCAAAACAACAAGAAAAATACTTCCAAGACCAGCGCCGCTCTTCCGCTCTTCTCCTCTTAAACCGCCGCTGCTCCTCTCCTGTTCCAATCTAAATCCAGCGCCGCTCCTCTCCTCTTCCATTTCAAAACCACCGCCCCTCCTCTCCTGTTCTAGTCCAAAACCAGCGTCGCTCCTCTCCCGTTTTAATCCAAAACCAGCGCTGATCCTCTCCTCTTCCATTCAAAACCACCACCGGCGAGTGAAGGCGCTATGGAGAAGTAGATCGATGGAGGAGTACAACCGATACGTGAGGATCGCAGACGGCGACCTTGTGAAGCTAGCTAGGATGTTGGAGATACAGTCTAGGTTTGACAAGAAGGACCAGCTAGCGGCGACAGCGACATCCATGGCCAAATATTTGTAACAGAGTGAAAAGGCGGCGATACTCCTGGATTGAGTCGCGCCGGAGTACATAGAGCTACTCCTCTGGGCCATGGAGCAAACAGATTCACCGAATCCGATAATGAGGGAGCGGTGGTGGGACTATCGATCGTAGATGGAGCATCTACCAGAGATTAAAGGATCGAGCATCTATTGGGTGCCGTTTGTGAGGGTGTCCTGCCAGAGCGAGCCGGTGGAGTCTTCGTCGACCGAACCCAACTGCAAGAGGAGGAAAGCAGTTGGCCCGATGATGCTTCCCCGCCATCGTCTCCCTCGCCGTTCACATCATCTCACGGGGCAGCTGTCTGCCGCCGATGAATAGGAGGGGACTGCCCCCCCCCCCTAGCCCAATAGTCGGGCAGGTTGTGAATTGTTAGGAGGAGCTTAGGGTTGTCAGTATTTGCAGGTTGTGAATTGTGTTTTGTGTTGTGTATTTTGAGAGTACTTTCAGATATGAATGTCTTTTGAATTTCAGATTTGCAGTATTGAGCATATGAGGAATTTTATAAATTCTAGAGATATATTTTTAGCACTTAAAAAATGTAGTTTCATAGGAGTATAAAAGTGCAGACAATGTGATTCTCACAGAAGAAACTGCAAGTTTCAGTTTCAGATAAGAAACTGCAAGTTTAGTTTCAGATAAGAAACCGCAACTTTCAGAGGCAGAGCATTTATATTAACACGGCCTTTTCAAACAGAGTTAACATCATGTTGGAAGTTTTATTCATGGTCGAAAATGGAACTACTAGCCAGTTAACATCATGCTGATCAACATTCATGCATAGCACATCTTCATATGATGCACAGCCAAAATGCCCACACAATGTCGAGTGTGGGAAACACAGAGAAAACGAGGGACGAAGTTTTGGCAAGTGTTGGACGTGGTTTTGGGCTGCCCCAACAAAAAAATCTTATTAATTCTGAAAAGTGCCTCCGTGGATTTCCAGGACATTCCGAGAACTTTTCTTTTCTACACATAAAACAACATCATGGCAGTTCTGCTGAAAACAATGTTAGTCCGGGTTAGTTTCATTCAAATCATGCAAGTTAGAGTCCAAAACAAGGGAAAAAGTGTTTGGAAAAGTAGATACGTTGGAGACGTATCATCGCCTCGGGCGAATCTGTCTGCTCAATCGCCCATAGGAGATACTCGATGAACTCGGAGGACTGCAGCATGACTGCCGCCGAGGAGTACATGTACATCGCCGCCCTCATCGATGATGTTGTATGCCGTGGCGTGACTGCGGCGTGACTGGGCCATGTGTCAATGTATGTGAAAGAGCGATGATACGTCTCCTTAGTTGGTGTCGTCTCGCTGTTTCGCATACATTGCCACATGGCCCGCACCATCCTCGAAATCTCCCACTCATTGTCAAACCAACTAAGGATCTCCTTCAACGTGGCTAACTTTGCTTGGTCGCGTCGGCGATCTGCCTGATTCGCTGCTGCATCCTCTCCATAGATGTCCTTCTGAGTGGTCCGGTGCTAGCTTTGGAAGATGGGAGGAGAGACGGTGGTCTTGCAATAGAGAAGAGGGGGAGGCGAGATGGTGGTTTTGGAATTGAGATGATGGAGAGGAGAGGAGGTGGTTTTGCAATGGAGAAGATCAGAAGAGGGAGAGGTGATACAGTGGTTTTGGAATGGAGATGATTGAGAGGAGAGGAGGTGCTTTTGGAATGGAGATGATGGAGAGGAGTGGAGGTGGTTTTGCAATGGATAAGATCAGACGAGGGAGAGGCGAGACGGTGGTTTTGGAATGGAGATGATGGAGAGGAGAGGAGGTGGTTTTGCAATGGAGAATAGGGAGAGGAGCGTGCAACAGCGATTTAGGATTGGGCGAGAGGGCCGGCACGCTGTGACTGGATCAAAATCAAAATCAATTTACCCGCCAATTAAGAAAGCGACCCCACATTAACTAGTCTCCCTTTTATTCTGGGTCATAATTGACCATGATTTTCGCACATAAAATATATGTTATATGTTGCAAAAATAATATAATTTGAAATTACATTCAGATACGAACCAAACGATACAATTTTTGGTGACATGCATTCACATTTTGCTTGTCAAATACAGTACGTGGTCAAACTTTGACCCAAAATACGCAAAACAACAAAAAAATACTTCCAAGACCAGTGCCGCTCTTCCGCTCTTCTCCTCTTAAACCGCCGCCGCTCCTCTCCTGTTCCAATCTAAATCCAGCGCCGCTCCTCTCCTCTTCCATTTCAAAACCATCGCCCATCCTCTCCTGTTCCAGTACAAAACCAGCATCGCTCCTCTCCCGTTCTAATCCAAAACCAGCGCTGCTCCTCTCCTCTTCCATTCAAAAACCACCACCGGCGAGTGAAGGCGCTGTGGAGAAGTATATCGATGGAGGAGTACAACCGATACGTGAGGATTGCAGACGGCGACCTTGTGAAGCTAGCTAGGATGTTGGAGATAAAATCTTGGTTTGACAAGAAGGACCAGCTAGCGGCGACGGCGACATCCATGTCCAAATATCTGTAACAGAGCAAAAAGGTGGCGATACTCCAGGAGGGAGTCGCGCCGGAGTACATAGAGCTGCTCCTCTAGGCCATGGAGGAAACAGATTCACCGAATCCGATCATGAGGGAGCGGTGGTGGGAGTATCGATCCCAGATGGAGGATCCACCAGAGATTGAAGGATCGAGCATCTACAGGGTGCCGTTTGTGAGGGTGTCCTGCCAGAGCGAGCCGGTGGAGTCTTCGTCGACCGAACCCAACTGCAGGAGGAGAAAAGCAGTTGGCCCGATGACGCTTCCCCGCCATCGTCTTCCTCGCCATTCACATCATCTCACGGGGCAGCTGTCTGCCGCCGACGAATAGGAGGTGGCTGCCCCCCCTCCCCCAGCCCAATAGTCGGGCAGGTTGTGAATTATCATGAGGAGCTTAGGGTTATCAGTATTTGCAGGTTGTGAATTGTGTTTTGTGTTGTGTATTTTGAGAGTACTTTCAGATATGAATGTCTTTTGAATTTCCGATTTGCAGTATTGAGCATATGAAGAATTTTATAAATTATAGAGATATATTTTTAGCACTTAAAAAAATGTAGTTTCATAGGAGTATAAAAGTGCAGACAATGTGATTCTCACAGAAGAAACTGCAAGTTTCAGTTTCAGATAAGAAACTGCAAGTTCAGTTTCAGATAAGAAACCGCAACTTTCAGAGGCAGAGCATTTATATTAACACGGCCTTTTCAAACAGAGTTAACATCATGTTGGAAGTTTTATTCATGGTCGAAAATGGAACTACTAGCCAGTTAACATCATGCTGATCAATATTCATGCATATCACATCTTCATATGATGCACAGCCAAAATGCCCACACAATGTCGAGTGTGCGAAACACAGAGAAAACGAGGGACGAAGTTTTGGCAAGTGTTGGACGTGGTTTTGGGCTGCCCCAACAAAAAAATCTTATTAATTCTGAAAAGTGCCTCCGTGGATTTCCAGGACATTCCGAGAACTTTTCTTTTCTACACATAAAACAACATCATGGCAGTTCTGCTGAAAACAGTGTTAGTCCGGGTTAGTTTCATTCAAATCATGCAAGTTAGAGTCCAAAACAAGGGAAAAAGTGTTTGGAAAAGTAGATACGTTGGATACGTATCATCGCCTCGGGCGAATCTGTCTGCTCCATCGCCCATAGGAGATACTCGATGAACTCGGAGGACTGCAGCATGACTGCCGCCGAGGAGTACATGTACATCGCCGCCCTCATCGATGATGTTGTATGCCGTGGCGTGACTGCAGCGTGACTGGGCCACGTGTCAATGTATGCGAAAGAGCGATGATACGTCTCCTTAGTTGGTGCCGTCTCGCTGTTTCGCATACATTGCCACATGGCCCGCACCATCCTCGAAATCTCCCACTCATTGTCAAACCAACTAACGATCTCCTTCAACGTGGCTAACTTTGCTTGGTCGCCGTCGGCGATCTGCCTGATTCGCTGCTGCATCCTCTCCATAGATGTCCTTCTGAGTGGTCCGGTGCTAGCTTTGGAAGATGGGAGGAGAGACGGTGGTCTTGCAATAGAGAAGAGGGGGAGGCGAGACGGTGGTTTTGGAATGGAGATGATGGAGAGGAGAGGAGGTGGTTTTGCAATGGAGAAGATCAGAAGAGGGAGAGGCGATACAGTGGTTTTGGAATGGAGATGATGGAGAGGAGAGGAGGTGCTTTTGGAATGGAGATGATGGAGAGGAGTGGAGGTGGTTTTGCAATGGAGAAGATCAGACGAGGGAGAGGCGAGACGGTGGTTTTGGAATGGAGATGATGGAGACGAGAGGAGGTGGTTTTGCAATGGAGAATAGGGAGAGGAGCATGCAACAGCGATTTAGGATTGGGCGAGAGGGCCGGCGTGCTGTGACTGGATCAAAATCAAAATCAATTTACCCGCCAATTAAGAAAGCGACCCCAGATTAACTAGTCTCCCTTTTATTCTGGGTCATAATTGACCATGATTTTCGCACATAAAATATATGTTATATGTTGCAAAAATAATATAATTTGAAATTACATTCAGATACGAACCAAACGATACAATTTTTGGTGACATGCATTCACATTTTGCTTGTCAAATACAGTACGTGGTCAAACTTTGACCCAAAATACGCAAAACAACGAAAAAATGCTTCCAAGACCAGCGCCGCTCTTCCCCTCTTCTCCTCTTAAACCGCCGCCGCTCCTCTCCTGTTCCAATCTAAATCCAGCGCCGCTCCTCTCCTCTTCCATTTCAAAACCATCGCCCATCCTCTCCTGTTCCAGTACAAAACCAGCATCGCTCCTCTCCCGTTCTAATCCAAAACCAGCGCTACTCCTCTCCTCTTCCATTAAAAAACCACCACCGGCGAGTGAAGGCGCTGTGGAGAAGTATATCGATGGAGGAGTACAACCGATACGTGAGGATTGCAGACGGCGACCTTGTGAAGCTAGCTAGGATGTTGGAGATACAGTCTTGGTTTGACAAGAAGGACCAGCTAGCGGCGACGGTGACATCCATGGCCAAATATCTGTAACAGAGCAAAAAGGTGGCGATACTCCCGGAGGGAGTCGCGCCGGAGTACATAGAGCTGCTCCTCTGGGCCATGGAGGAAACAGATTCACCGAATCCGATCATGAGGGAGCGGTGGTGGGAGTATCGATCCCAGATGGAGCATCCACCAGAGATTGAAGGATCGAGCATCTACAGGGTGCCGTTTGTGAGGGTGTCCTGCCAGAGCGAGCCGGTGGAGTCTTCGTCGACCGAACCCAACTGCAGGAGGAGAAAAGCAGTTGGCCCGATGACGCTTCCCCGCCATCGTCTCCCTCGCCGTTCACATCATCTCACAGGGCAGCTGTCTGCCGCCGACGAATAGGAGGTGGCTGCCCCCCCCCCTCCCCCAGCCCAATAGTCGGGCAGGTTGTGAATTATCATGAGGAGCTTAGGGTTTTCAGTATTTGCAGGTTGTGAATTGTGTTTTGTGTTGTGTATTTTGAGAGTACTTTCAGATATGAATGTCTTTTGAATTTCAGATTTGTAGTATTTAGCATATGAAGAATTTTATGAATTCTAGAGATATATTTTTAGCACTTAAAAAAATGTAGTTTCATAGGAGTATAAAAGTGCAGACAATGTGATTCTTAGAGAAGAAACTGCAAGTTTCAGTTTCAGATAAGAAACTGCAAGTTCAGTTTCAGATAAGAAACCACAACTTTCAGAGGAAGAGCATTTATATTAGCACGGCCTTTTCAAACAGGGTTAACATCATGTTGGAAGTTTTATTCATGGTCGAAAATGGAACTACTAGCCAGTTAACATCATGCTGATCAACATTCATGCATAGCTCATCTTCATATGATGCACAGTCAAAATGCCCAAACAATGTCGAGTGTGCGAAACACACAGAAAACGAGGGACGAAATTTTGCCAAGTGTTTGACGTGGTTTTGGGCTGCCCCGTCTAGGCTTTAATTTTTAACATGGGCAGCCCACGACGTCGGATGGGAGGGCTTGTTTGTATTTTCTTAGGACCGTCATGTATCAACCATCCTATGGACCTCCCATCCGAGGTTTTATTTTTGGGAGCCCAATTTATGTATTTTTTGAAGAAAACGCAGAGGTCTGTCCTATTTTTCTATATAAGAATTGGAACGCCAGGTCCAACTTATGTTTCCCTTCTAACTATATTATATATACTTAAATTATTTTATATGTTACTATATATTATTTTTATTGTTATCATATATTTAACAGATACTTACATATGTAAGAAAACAATATCCCACATCTTGTTACCTTATAAAAATAATTTCTTAACAAATAAAATCCTGGATTGTTTTGGCACGAAAATCCTAGTGATTGTGTACAAAAGCTTGGTAAGATTTAAGGACGAATGTAATAATATCACTTATTATTTAAATATATTTATAACAAAATGCTCAGCCCCTTTTTATTTTTTGATAACACTGCTGGCCTAACCCAACATTATAATTAGAATCAGCCCAGCAAAATCGTGTATTTTGAGAAAGTGCAAATGGCCTGTAATTTTTTAGGAAATAAAATAAATGGGCCGCATGGACGCTACATTATTTGTTCACCCAGCCCAGCTAATGGCTGTAATTCAAAAAAAGATTAAATTGACTGTAAATTCTACCGTGCAAAAAAAGACTGTAAATTCTGAAAAATGGGTTGAATACGTGCCACATTTTTGGAGGCTGGAATGTGGGCCAATAGGTCGAAGACAACGCAAGTCGTTGTCAATTTAGTCAACAAATGATTCTGACATGTTAGCCATTGGATTTACATCCAACGGCCGGCATCCATCTTCAATCTCTCGTCTTCTGCCTCCAGCGCCACCGGGACCACCTCCCGCCTCCTGCTGCTAGCAGCTCTGCTTAGCACGCTTCGCTATGAAGCACTACTCCACTGTTGGCCAGGCCATCCCTCCACCCCTCCACACCTCCTGTTCTTCTCCACCGACTGCTGAACCACATCGCACTAGAACCAGTTAACCCTCGTACACCTCTTCGTCTGCGACTCTACTCCCGCGTCTTCCCGTCTTTGGCTCGTTGCTGTCCGGGGCCTCGCCGTCATCCACCACCTTGGATGCGCTCGGTGCGGCATGGTCAACATGGTCAACAAACGACACCATCTGAAGTAGACTGTGCGTGGAGAGGCTGACAGCTGGGTCCACGGCCGCACACAAGGAAATGCCTCCTTATTACGCGCAAAATAATGATTCCTCCACCTGACATCTAGGACCCACCGGAAGGGCCTCTGTATTTCACGAAAAAAAACGTGCCCCCCGCTGACTTGTTGGACCCACCAGCTATCTTCGCACGCAAGGAAGTGCCTCCTTATTATGCACACAAAAATGAATACTCCCCCTGCCAGCTGGAACCCAACATACTGGGAGGCTGACTTGTGGGCCTACCAAGTTTACGGGGACGGAGGGCTTTGTCAACTAAGTCAATATGAACGATTCTAGCTCATGTTACCGTACAATGTTCATCCAACAGTCGTAGTGCTTATTCAACCTCTGGTCTTCTTGCTCCAGCCGCCCAAACTAGCGCCGGTCATCCCGCGTGCTCCTGCCTCCCGTGGCCAGCTGTGATGCCGCGGAGGCCTCACCGCCCCCTAGTACTCCCACCGCTGGCCAGGCCATCCCTCTACTCACCCACACCCCCTGTTATTCTGCAGCGACAGCAGCCTCACACCGCAGCCGAACCAGTGAACCCTCGTACTCCACTTTGCGTGGGCATCCACTATTGCATCTTCCCCGGCTCCGAGTCGTCCCCTTCCTAGGCCTCGCCATCGTCCACGGCTGTGGCGCTCTCGGCGCGGCGTGGTCAACATGGTCAAGGAATGACTTCCATCGGACGTGGACTGTACGTGGAGAGGCTGACAGCTGGGTCCACGTTCGCAGCAAGGAAGTGCCTCCTTATTACGCGCAAAATAATGATTCCTCCACCTGACAGCGGGGACCCACCGGATGGGCCACTGTATTTGGTGAGAAAAATGTTTCCCCCTGACTGTTGGGACCCACTAGCTACATCTTCGCACGCAAGCAAGTGCGTCCGGGCAAAAAAACGATTTGCCCCCCTGACTGCTGGGACCCACCAGCTACATCTTCGCATGCAAGGAAGTGCGTCCGGGCAAAAAAAACGATTCGCCCCCCTGACTGCTGGGACCCACCAGCTACATCTTCGCATGCAAAGGAAGTGCGTCCGGGCAAAAAAAAAACGATTCGCCCCTCTGACTGCTGGGAACCACCAGCTACATTTTTGCACGCAAGGAAGTGCCTGACAATCGGGACCCACCTGGTCGAAGCGTACGTAGCGTTGTCATTCTGGTCGCGAACGTGTACGTACATACTGGTCGTTGTAGAGGCACGCATGTTTCGTAGTAGAGGCGTGCACGTAGCATGTACACGTACGTACAATGGCCAGGGTCCAAGAAAGAAAATACGGTCATGTACGTACATACGGGCAGGGTCTCGAACGCCTACTCGCGCATACGTACGGCCAGGTCTCGTGTACATGGCTGGGTCGGAACGTAGAAACAGCATCGTCATCGTGTTCATGGGGAGCCAACCGGCTGGGTCGGAACGGAATGTGTGGTCGTGTTCATCGGGAGGGCTTGGACGGAATAGGCGATGGAAACGAGGCCTGGCGTACTGCACAACGGAGGAAACGGACCTCCTACGTTCAGAACGGGGTCCTGTTGATCGGGAGGGGTGTGGCGTACCGCAAAACGGAGGAAACGGACCTCCTACGGTCGAAACGGGGATCCTGTTGATCGGGAGGGGTGTGGCGTACCGCAAAACGGACGAAACCGACTTGTGTTGGAGCGCTATGGTCGAAACGGGGGTCATGTTGATCGGGAGGGGTGTGGCGTACCGCAAAACAGACGAAATAGACTTGTGTTGGAGCGCTACGGTCGAAACGGGGGTCCTATTCATCGGGAGGGGTGTGGCGTACCGCAAAACGGGACTCCACGAGATATTGTTCATCTCCACCGTCGACCTCCTCCAGCCTCCACGGGCTCCTATTCATCTAGCCTCCACCGTGCGCTACTCCATCGGCTACTGTTCAACCACCCCTCCACCGTCTACTGTTCATCCGGCCCTCCACCGTCTACTGTTCATCCAGTCCTCCACACCATGGGGTCCTGTTCAACCACCCCTCCACGAGCACCCCTCTACCGTCTACTGTTCATCCAGCCCTCCACACCACAAGGTCCTGTTCATCCAGAGGCAACGCCACCGCTCACTGTTCATCCACCCCCCCCCTGCAACGCTCACTGTTCATCCAATCGATAGGCTTCAGTTAGCAGCAGTAGCGAAGGAATCACTCGATCGGGTTCAGTTAACAGCCATCAATCGATCGCTCGGGTTCAGTAACGCATAGCCTGCAGTGCAATCGCTCGGGTCCAGTTAGAGCCCAACGCCTCGCTCGGATTTAGTTAGAGCCAACGCCTTGCACACATGCATGTACATGTACGAGAGAAACGCGCATCGCTGGGCCCCGACCTCCCACCGTAACCGGCAACTCCCCGAAATTTTCCTCCCCCTCGCTTCTACCATGGTTTTTTCCGTCATGGACGGCCCAAAGAATGTCATGCAGCTGCGTCTTCGGCCCGCCTTGGACAAAAAACCCATTTTCTATTATGATTTTTTGTCATAGAAGTAGGAGCCCACCACATCTATGATGATACCGGGTTTTGTCACAATTATCGTCATAGAAGTGTCATATGTATGACAGAAAAAAATTCGTTCGGCCCAAAAAATGTCACGGATGTGTCTTTTTTTGTAGTGTTTCCTCCGTGAGAATCGGGACATCTTCGCATGGTCTCCCAAAGACATGTCGGGTGTTCCGAAGGATTTCGCCGAGCACAAGCTACATGTTCGACCTGACGCCAAGCCGGTCAGGCAACCCTTGTGCTGCCTGTCAGAATTGAAGGGAAGAGTTGTCGGAGAATAGATAGCCTGGCTTCTAGCAGCCGGATTCATCATGGAAATGTTCTTTACAGAGTGGCTGGACAACCCAGTCCTAGTGCTGAAGAAGAATAAGAAGTGGTGCATGTGCATTGACTATACCAGCCTCAACAAAGCTTGCCCCAAAGATCCCTTCGCTCTACCAAGAATTGACCAAGTGATAGACTCCACAACCGGATGCGAGCTGTTGAGTTTCTTGGATGCATACTCAGTGTACCATCAGATAAAGCTGAACCCGGCCGACAGGCTGAAGACCGCCTTCATCACGCCATTTGGAGCCTTCTACTACCTGACCATGACGTTCGGCTTGAGAAACGCCGGTGCCACGTTTCAGCGTTGCATGCAGAAGTGTCTCCTCAAGCAACTCGGCAGAAATGCCCATGTCTATGTGGATGATGTGGTGGTGAAGACGGAGAAGCGTGGCACGCTACTGGAAGAGCTCAAGGAAACCTTCAAGAACTTGCGCCATTTTCAGATCAAGCTCAACCCAGAGAAATGTGTCTTCGGAGTACCAGCCGGCCAGCTTCTTGGCTTTCTGGTCTCAGAACGCGGCATAGAGTGCAACCTGGTGAAGATCAAGGCCATTGAGAAGATGGAGGTGCCCACCCGACTACTGGACGTGCAGAAATTCACCGGCTGCTTGGCATCAATTAGCTGTTTAATCAGTCGGCTAGGCGAGAAGGCCCTTCCCCTGTACTAGCTTATGAAGAAGACCACTTTTTTGAGTGGAACGACAAGGAGGACGAAGCTTTTCTCCAACTCAAGAAAATGTTGACAACCCCGCCTATCTTGGCGGCTCCGACGGAGAAAGAGCCCATGCTCCTTTACATCGCCGCTACCAGTCGGGTTGTCAGCACAGTTATTGTGGTAGAGCGCAAGGAGGAGGGCAGAGCATTGCCGGTCCAGAGACCGGTATATTACTTGAGTGAAGTGTTGTCCACCTCGAAGCAAAACTATCCACATTATTAGAAGATGTGCTATGGTGTGCACTTTGCCGCCAAGAAGCTAAAGCCTTACTTTCAAGAGCACCCAATAACCATCGTCTGCACGGCCCCGCTTGCTGAGATCATTGGAAGCCGAGATGCTTCTGGCTGAGTGGCCAAGTGGGCTATTGATCTGGCCCCTTACACCATCTACTACCACCCTCGCACCGCCATCAAGTCACAAGTGCTGGCCGACTTCCTCGTCGACTGGGCCGAGACCCAGTACTTACCGCCAGCACCAGACTCCACCCATTGGCAGATGCATTTTGATGGTTCAAAAATGCGTACCGGTCTGGGAGCCGGCATCGTCCTCACCTCTCCCAAAGGCGACAAGCTCAAATATGTGTTGCAAGTCCATTTTGCCGCCTCCAACAACGTAGTAGAATATGAGGCACTCATAAACGGACTCCGGCTTGCTAAGGAACTCGGCATTCGCCGGATCCTGTGCTATGGTGACTCTGACTTGGTCGTCCAGCAGTCGTCAGGCGACGGGACGCTAAGGATGCAAATATGGCGAGCTATCGTTTCCTCGTGCAGCAACTCAGTGGATACTTTGACGGGTGCGAGTTCCTTCACTTGCCAAGAAATGATAATGAGCAAGCAGATGCCTTAGCACGGATCGGCTCCACCCGACAGGTGATACCAGCCAGCGTCGCCCTGCAGCGTCTCCACAAGCCATTTGTCAATCCCTCACCAGAATCCGACTCCATCTTTGTGCCGGCCCCTCATAAAGCAATCGGATCGGACTTGAGGATACCAACAATCGGCACGGGGACTTCGGCAGGCGGCCCGGGGACTGCAGCCGTCGCACCCGACTCGAGAATTCCACAGCCCGGCTCGGGGACTGCAGCTGTCAGCCCGGGGACTTCTTCAAGACAGCAGGTGGCAGCCGACTCCATCTTGCCACCTCCCGGCCCAACCACCCTCGTACAAATTGATGTCGTAGCAGTCAAAGAGATAGCAGCACCGTCATGGGCTCAACCCATCCTCAACTTTCTGGTGAATAACAAACTACCGACTGATGAGATCTCAGCTAGACAGGTGCAACGGCGAGCAGCGGCATACACCATCGTCAATAGAGAGCTGGTACGGCATAGTGTCATCGGCGTGTACCAGCGCTGCATAGAGCCGGAGAAATGCCAAGCAATCCTCAGAGACAATCACCAAGGCGAATGTGGTCACCATGCGGCCTCAAGAGCACTTGTCGCCAAAGCTTTTCGCCACGGTTTCTTCTGGCCGACTGCTCTAGAAGAGGCCAAGGACTTGGTCCAGAAGTGCCAGGGGTGCCAGAGATTCCGCTCCAAGCCACACTTGCCAGCTTCTGCACTCAAGACTATTCCCATTGCTTGGCCGTTTGTTGTTTGGGGTTTGGATATGGTGGGGCCATTCAAGACAGCCCGTGGCGGAATGACTC
This sequence comes from Triticum turgidum subsp. durum, assembly GCA_900231445.1. NCBI lineage: Eukaryota > Viridiplantae > Streptophyta > Magnoliopsida > Poales > Poaceae > Triticum > Triticum turgidum. The sequence continues at coordinate 38,630,439 of LT934124.1, forward strand.
ATCTGCTTGTCGCTGTGGACAAGTTCAGCAAGTGGATAGAGGCAAAGCCAATCAAGAAACTGAATGGGCCGACTGCCGTGGCTTTCATCGCCGACATCACCACTCGGTACGGCATACCGCATAGCATCATCACTGACAGCGACACAAACTTTGCCAAAGGAGCCTTGGCTCATTTCTGCGTGACGCAGGGCATCCAATTGGACATAGCGTTTGTTGCCCACCTGCAGTCAAACGGCCAGGTTGAGCAAGCAAACGGCCTCATCTTGTCCGACATCAAGCCCCGACTGGTCGAGCCTCTAGAGGGTTCGGCCGACTGCTGGCTCAATGAGCTGCCGGCCGTCCTCTGGAGCCTGCGCACAACTCCAAACAAGTCGACCGGCTTCACGCCCTTCTTCCTCCTCTACGGTGCTGAAGCCGTCATCCCGACGAACATAGAGTTTGACTCCCCGCGAGTCACCATGTACACCGAGGCGGACGCCAAGGAGGTGCGAGAAGACGGCGTCGACCTGCTCGAGGAAGGCCAGCTGTTGGCACATAGCCGGTCCGCCATCTACCAGCAGAGTCTGCGTCGATACTACAACCGCAAGGTGAAGCCAAGATCCTTCCAAGAGGAAGACCTTGTGCTCCGGCTGATCCAGTGAACAGCCGGCCAGCACAAGCTCTCGGCACCTTGGGAAGGCCCTTTCATCATCAGCAAGGTGCTGGGCAATTACTCCTACTATCTGATCGACGCTCAGAAGCCCAGAGCGCACAAAAGAGATGATTCAGGCAAGGAGACAGAGAGGTCGTGGAATGCAAACCTCCTCCGAAGATTTTACAGTTGAAAGCAGTATGTATCACGCTACCTTTTGTATTATGTACAAAGACTCCGGGTCCCCTGAGAAGAACTCGGGGACTACCCTCCTTTTTATTTATATGATAAGTATTATGCCTATGAGTATGTATTCTTTTATCATTTTCTCCTGGGACTGGGTCGGACCAGTCGGCCCGGAGGTTTGCCACCTTCTACTATATGCCGCCTCCTGCAGCCGGACAAGTAATGTGTTGGCACCTAAAAACTCCCACTGTCAGAAGCCGCAGCTTGCGGAGCGACTGCATGGCGGTCAGGGGTCGCAAGATAGTGCCCACGCAAAAAATGGCGGCGGTGCCTGTTGGCGCCGTAGACGGCTCTGGCTGGACATTGGGGTCGGCGGTGCCGGTTGGTGCTGCAGGCGGCTCCGGCTGGATGATGGAGTCAGCTGCGCCGGCTAACGCAGCAGGCGGCTCTGACTGGGCACTAGAGTCTGCAGCACCGGTCGGGATGACAGAGGGCTGTTTGACGGAGTCTGTGGCGCCCGACGGAGGCACGGGCGGCTGGTCGATCCCCGCCTGGCCGCCTCTAGTAGCAGTCGGCGCTTTGGAGCGCAAATCGTTGCTTGAGGCCCGATCTGGTTGGGGCTGACCATCCGCCCCAGCTTCCGGCATATCGTCATCACTCTCCTCCTCCTCCTCCTCCTCCTCCTCCTCCTCCTCCTCCCCTTTAGCACTGGAGTCGATGACCTCGGCCGAGTCCTCGCTGTCCTCTGGGTTCAGCCCGAGCCATTCCTGCGGTGCTTCGGCGCCTTCCTCGACCACCTCCGAAACGAAGATGCTAGTGTCGGTCAAGTCGGCGATCGTTGCCGCCCTGTTGATAAGCTCGGCTTCCACCGCCACCAGCTCCTCCTGCGCCTCCAGCCGGAACATGGCTAACTAGGCTAGATCTAGCCTAGGATACCACGCCTTGATGAACTCAAGGGCCCAGCACGCTCCTGCCGGGCTATAGAGCTTTCTAGGCCTCCAGGCGGCCGGCTGCCACCTCCAGCCAGTTGGCGGTCCGACTTGGGGTGCGTGGAGCCGCCAAGCCTAGCCAGAAGGCGGAAATCGCCTGGGCCCCGATGCGCTGAAGATGGCGCAACACCTGATGGGCAGGCCGAAGATGGGCCTGGATGCTGAGGATCTGCTCGTTGAGGGTCCGGGGGGCGTCAGCGGCAATCTGCACACCTTCCGCCCTCTGCTCCATGCGCTGGGCCTCGATGATTTGATTCGCGGTGACGGAGTCACCCGGGAAGAAATCTGCTCACGCAGAAGGCAAGAAAAACAAAGTCAGAAACGAGCAGTCGGCCTAGACAAAGGCAGGCTGCTCAAGACAAGAAATAAGAAGAATAAAGCTTACCGTCGACCAAATGCTCGATGCTGCTGAAGCAGGCCGTCGTCTGCACCTCCTTGTCGGCCCAGGCGGCGCGCTCGGTTTCAAACTCGGTGAGGAGATCGGTCTCCCTCACCTTTTCCTCCCACTGGGCCGTCTTGAGGGCCTCCGTCTGCTCGGCAAGCTGAGCGACCAGTCGGTCTTGCTCCTCGGTCAGCTTGTGGCACTCTGCCTCCTTGCCGCGCAGAGCGGTGTTGGCTTCGCCCAACTGCTGCTGCAAGGCGGCGTTGGCCTCTGTAAACAGAAAAGAAGAAAGAGGATCCGTCAAAAAGACAAAGAGGGATGCGGTTGCCAGGAAGATTCGGCCCGACTGCTCAACAGTCGGCCCGAACCTCGAGGACTACAGCCGCGGGTGCGCCAACGCGCCCCCGTAGAGAAGAAGTAGTTAACAAAGGTAGACCCACTGAGGAGATTCGGCCCGACTACTCAGCAGTCGGCCCGAACCTCGGGGACTACAGCCTGCGGGTGCGCCGGCGCGCCCCCACGAAAAAACAAGAAAGTCAAAGTTTACTCCGGCTCTTGGACAGATGGGCGGTCTGCGCCTCCATCTCCCAGACCCTGGAGTTGAAGGTGACCGCGCGGAGATTGTGGTAGTCCTGCAGAAGGGAGGTCAGCTGAGGTCAGCGTTTGACATTCCCAAGTTAAAGGTCCGGACTCCCTGCTCAGCAGCCGGCCCAAAACTTGGGGACTACACCCAGTGGGTGCGCTAACGCGCCCCCACGAAGAAAGCAAGAAGATCAAGAGATAAAGAAAAGCGAAGAAAACTTACGCGGATGGCGGCCCGCGAGTACAGGAATGCCTCGTTGCAGCGCTTGAGGGCTTCGGCTTCGGCCCGAAGCTTGGCCTGGACGTCGAGGGACGCCTGGTTCAGGGTGCCCGTCTCGCCGCCACGTATCCAGCCATTAGGCGCAACACTGGTCGCCTCGGTATCGGGAACCGATGAGCTCGCAGCACTGGCCTCCAGCGGCCGCGGTGCTGAGGCCGCCTTCTTAAGACGGAGGCGGGCAGGTGTGCGGACCTGAGGAGTTAGGTCCATCACCACCATGTTCTCAGCCGGGGGCACCGGGGCGTGGCCGGCTACTCAACCTGCGTCCTGCTTGTCAGCGGCGGTGGCGGCACGATGACGTCCGGCATGGCCACGTCGCTGCCCTCCCTCTCCATGACGGGCTGCTCGTCGCCGACTCCCCCGGTCGTCGCCTCAAACTCCAGTGGAGGTGGCGCGGTGTTCAAAGGCATCACAAGCAGCGGCTCCTAGCGGCGTGCAGCCTCCGTGAGCCGCTCCCTCTACGCGGCTTCGGCCTCCACCTGCGCCAACTTCCTCGCCGCGGATATTGCGTCCCTGTCCGCCTTCGCATTTGCCAGGCGGTCGGCCTCTTCCTCACGCGCCTCCCGCGCGTTCCATTCCGTCGCCTCCAGGAGGTCGGCGGCCGGGTCGATTCGCCGGCTGGTGGAGGAGGTCACCGCCGACCTCATGACCGAGGCGGCGCCCGACTTCTCGAGAGTCAGCGGGGCCCTGGGATAAGAAGACAAGTCAGAAAAGTTTTTTCAGGCCGGATCGGCGAAGAAGCGGAAAGCATGCACTACAAAAAAAAGACACATCCGTGACATTTTGGGCCGAACGAATTTTTTTTCTGTCATACATATGACACTTCTATGACGATAATTGTGACAAAACCCGGTATCATCATAGATGTGGTGGGATCCTACTTCTATGACAAAAAATCATGACAGAAAATGGGCTTTTCGTCCTGGGCGGGCCGGAGACGCAGCTGCATGACATTCTTTGGGTCGTCCATGACGGAAAAAACTATGGTAGAAGCGAGGGGGAGGAAAATTTCGGGGAGTTGCTGGTTACGATGGGAGGTCGGGGGCAGAGCGATGCGCGTTTCTCTTGTACGTACGCGCGTGTGTGCGAGGCGTTGGCTCTAACTGAACCCAAGCGAGGTGTTGTGCTCTAACTGAACCCGAGCGATTGCACTGCAGGCTACGCACTACTGAACCCGAGGGATCGATTGATGATAGTTAACTGAACCCGATGGAGCGATTCCTTCGCTACTGCTGCTAACTGAAGCCGATCGATGCTGCCTCTGGGATGAACAGTGAGTGTTGCGGGGGGGTTTGGATAAACAGTGAGCGGTGGCGTTGCCTCTGGATGAACAGGAACCCGTGGTGTGGAGGGCTGGATGAACAGTATACGGTGGAGGGTGGCCATGGAGGGGTGGTTGAACAGGACCCCGTGGTGTGGAGGGCTGGATGAATAGTAGACGGTGGAGGGGTGCCCATGGAGGGGTGGTTTAACA
>LT934124.1:38635486-38655665 GCA_900231445.1 Triticum turgidum subsp. durum
GACCGTAGGAGGTCCGTTTCATCCGTTTTGCGGTACGCCACACCCCTCCCGATGAACAGGACCCCCGTTTTGACCGTAGGAGGTCCGTTTCCTCTGTTTTGCGGTACGCCAGGCCCCTCCCGATCAACAGGACCCCCGTTTCGACCGTAGGAGGTCTGTTTCCTCCATTTTGCGGTATGCGCGACTAGGTGTTCGAGACCCCGCCCGTATGTACACATACGTGACCGTATTTTCTTTCTTGCACCCTGGCCGCTGTACGTACGTGTACATGCTACGTGCGCGCCTCTACTACGACACGTGCACGCCTCTACTACGACACGTGTGCGCCTCTACATCGACCAGTATGTACGTACACGTTTGCGACCAGGATGACAACCTACGTATGCTTCGACCAGGTGGGTCCCGACTGTCAGGCACTTCCTTGCCTGCGACGATGTAGCTGGTGGGTCCCAGCAGTCAGGGGGGCGAATCATTTTTTTTTGCCCGCACGCACTTCCTTGCGTGCAAAGGTGTAGCTGCTCGGTCCCAGCAGTCAGGGGGCGAATCGTTTTTTATTGCCCGGACGCACTTCCTTGCGTGCGAAGGTGTAGCTGGTGGGTCCCAGCAGTTGAGGGGAAAATTGTTTTTTTCCGAATGCACTTCCTTGCGTGCGAAGATGTAGCTGGTGGGTCCCAGCAGTCAGGGGGGTGAATCATTTTTTTTCCGGACGCACTTCCTTGCATGTGAAGATGTAGCTCGTGGGTCCCAGCAGTCAGGGGCGAATCATTTTTTCGCGAAATACGGTGGCCCGTCCGGTGGGTCCCTGCTGTCAGGTGGAGGAATAATTATTTTGCGTGTAATAAGGAGGCACTTCCTTGCGGCTGCCGTGGACCCAGCTGTCAGCCTCTCCACGTACAGTCCACGTCCGATGGAAGTCGTTCCTTGACCATGTTGACCACGCCGCGCTGAGAGCACCACAGCGGTGGACGACGGCGAGGCCTAGGAAGCGAACGACGCGGAGCCGGGAAAGACGCGGCAGTGGATGCACACGCGGAGAGGAGTATGAGGGTTCACTGGTTCGGCTGCGCTACCGTCGCCGTAGAATAACAGGGGGTGTGGGTCAGTGGGTGAGTGGATGGATGGCCTGGCCAGCGGTGGGAGTAGTAGGGGCGGTGAGGCCTCCGCGGCAGCACAGCCGGCCCCGGGATGCAGGAGCAGGCGGCACGACCGGCGCTGCTTTGGGCGGCTGGAGCAAGATGACCAGAGGTTGAAGAAGCACGACGGTCGTTGGATGGACATCGTACGGTCACTGCAACTAGAATCGTTTATATTGACTAAGTTGACAAAGCCCTTGGTACGTCAACTTAGTAGGCCCACATGTCAGCTTCCTAAACGGTGCGCCCTAGATGTCAGGGGGATGAATCATTTTTTGGGCGGGTGAAGCTAGAATATCCGAGATTGAAGAAGAAGCACGGCATCCGTTGGATGGACATCCAACGGCCACTGCTGCTAGAACCGTGTGTTGACTATAAGTTGACAAAGCCTTGCATACCCGTCAACTCTGTTTTTTAGGGGACGCGTCAACTTAGTAAGGCCAGAAGTGTGTGGCAGAGAACTTATAGCCCATTTTTGAATTCTAATGGAATTTACTACAGCCCATTTACAGTTTTCTAAAAGTACAGCCCATTTCAACCAACCGTTCAAAATAGAATTCAATAAAATTTCCCACATTTTGATGGGATCCGAATATTTTTATCACGAAATTTTAGTCAGATTAAATAAAATTTCAATATAAATTTATATTGCGTAAAAATCCAACGAAACATTCCGCTCACAACAATTAATGAAATTAAAATTTTCAATATTTCAAAAATAATATTGTATAAAGTAATCACTGTTTGGTGCATTTTTTATAGTTACTACCCAGTTTTTATAATTACATCCCATTTATTATTTCTTAAAGCCCATTTTCTTGTTAAGCCTAATGCATCCCTCCTAGGAAAGATTTGCAGCCGAGTGGGACGGAGAAAAAACAACTTGACCTTGCCTGGGTGTTCCTAAAAAAAGTATAGCTGGGCTAGCCATTTTCAGCTTGAAAAAATTAATATCTGGCCTGGTCTAGACGGCCCACAGCCCGCCCAGTTAATACCTGCAGCGATGTTTTCATTGTTGTTCAGAGGAGAAAAACTAATATCTGGGGTAAACATCGAAAAACTCTACAGTGCTCACACCTCAAAAACACAAATACTGCTCGAGCTGCTTGGTCCCAGCTGTCGGCCGCTTCTTGTGCAATTCTCTCGTTTATTGACTACTCTCTCCTTTCCGGTTTATAATGCTCAATTCAAAAATCTCACCAATCAAGGTAGATGGCGAGTGGTGGAATACTTTATCTAGTTTTGCAAAAGCACCTAATTAATGCTCTTGTTATCCTTCAAAAATTATGTTTATTAATGCATTAATGGCAATGCATGCATGCATAAAGTACATGCATTGGTCAATTTTCTCTTAATACTTGCATGCAATGATTTAATGCACCTTGGAATCTGAACATGTGATGGAAAACAACCAAATTGTGCCTTATAAAATGGAAAAACTAAAATTTTGAGATAAGCCCTATAAACCGGAAAGGAGGGAGTACATAGGTAGACAATGGTGTGGGACCGTGATGTCAGGAAACCAGGAGGAAGCAAAATAAATTAGAGTTATATATATATATAATAAGGAGGCACTTGCGTACGTGAGGGTATGGACCTGGTGGGTCCCCATTGTCATCATATCCAAGTAAAGTGATATCCTCGCTCGCGCGCGCTTTCCGCCCAAAACAGTCAGCGCCGACCGCCCCGCTTCCCGGTGCAGGTAGTTGCTCCGCCTTCAAACGACACAAGTGTCATCCGTCCGTCCCTCCGCCCGCCCACCATTGCTATATAAACTGTTGCGCCGGCCATAGCCGCAGTCATCTGCATCCGTTGCCTTTCTCCTGTCCACACCACTACTGCCCACCATGGCTTCCTCGCGCTCCAGCGCTCTTAGGGATGGGCAGACAATGGACCACAAGGAGATAGCAGCCATTGCTGCCTCCCAGCTGGCCGGCAGGCAGCCAGAGGATGACGACGTCCCAATGGAGAACATGGTAGTCGATGATCCGGCGCCAACCCCCTCCTCCACGCCATCCTCGCTGGTGCATTGCACCATGACCATTGGCGAGGCTCGTGCCCAATATATGGATAGGGTGAGGCATATGCGTGAGGAGCAGTTCCAGGAGGTGCAGGCCGACGCCGCCTACAACCACCATCTCCTCCAGGAGCACCTGCAGGCGGAGGAGCAGATCGCCATGGAGCGGGCGGAGCAGGAGGCGCTGCTCAACTTGTACCGCTCAGCCCGCAAGGGCCCCCTCGAGCGCTGCCGGTACCGCATGCGGGTAGCGGAGGCTGCGGCCTCCTACAAAGAGGCTAGCTAAGAGGGCGGTGAAGCGGGCGAGGCGCTATTTGGCGAGACCGAGGACGAGGCAGAGGACAATGCCGGCTCCGACGAGTCCCTGCTCCGCTGGTGTCGATGACCCCCTGCTCCGCCGATGCCCCGCGGCGCCAACAACAAGGCAGAGGACACCGCCGGCTCCGCCGAGGCCCCGCGGCGCCAACAACGAGGTAGAGGACACCGCCGGCTCCACCGAGGCCCCGCCCCGCTAACAACGAGGCAGAGGACATCGCCGGCTCAGCTGAGGCCCCACCATGCCGGCAACGTGGGGGAGGATTTCCACCACTCCGCTGAGGCGCCGCCCGCCGGCAACGAGATAGAGGCATCGCCGGCTCCGCCGAGGCCCCGTCCCGCTGCCAACGAGGCCGCGCCACACAGAAAACGAGGAAGAGTAGAACACGGTAGGTCGCCGCCGCTCGGTCCAAGTAAGGCCACCGCTGCAACCCTCCGGTTAAAGCCAAGCTAGGCTGGTTGACCATTGACGGCCGGTTAGCTTCTTGGCGGCGACGTGGAGTCGGAGAGCTGCGCTGGAGAAGAACGTTGCTTCTACTTAACTACTAGTTTAGTTGGCTGACTGACACGTGGGCCCAACAGGCCACCTGTCAATTACGCAACTGCACCTGCAGTTAAGTCACTGAAGCTTCTGTTTGGCTCAGCGGGACACAGGTGGGTAGCTTCAGTTAATTAATTATACCTCCAACGCACCCCTTTTTAGTTTTTTTTTGAAAATGAGGATGACCCCCGGCCTCTGCATCTGGGAGATGCATGCGTCCACAAACACCCCTTTTTAGTTGAAGAATGTATGAAATGTAATGAAATCTGGCATGTTTATATGAAATCCGACCGTGTATGAATGAATTTATTTCGATTAGTTCGAATTCCTGTATCACTGGCATTGGATGAACATGCAAAACAATACGTACTAGCATTATTCCCAGGGTGATCACCACGTTTGCAGCAGTTTCACATGTACTCCCTCTGGTCCTTTCTAGTCTGCATACAAGTTTTGTCTGCAGTCAAAGTATCTCTACTTTGACCAATCTTATACAAAAAAGTATGCACTTTCACAATGTGCAAAGTAAAAAGGAACAGAAGGAGTACAAAGAGTTTGGGCAGCTTTTTAGCGTTTCTGTACATTGCAATCAAACATACAGGCCTGGCAATTCATAGAGAACATTCAAAACAATCGATGATTATGCATCTCAGCGACTCACATGTCAGAGGCAATATTTACTTCACAACTAAAGAATAAAGAAAAAATTGATCGCCGCTGCTGATAGCAAAGGGCGTCCCATTCGAAAATATCAAACGCATATCATGCAAAAATCAATGAGCAAAATTTGACAAGGTTGTCCCATTCCAAAATATCAAATGCCTATGATTGTGGAATGGGCAGGGTTTGCCATCAGTTCGGACATTGACATGGCAACTCATGCTAAATAAACCAGCTGTTCTTTTTGTGCAGTTCCACCAAAATCAACCAAATTCGCGCGTAGCTTGTATGATTTTGCCCTTATATGTTGCAACGCCTTGAACTTATGGGCACCTCCTTTCTTGTGGTGGAAATGTATGATTCGATGTATTCATGAACATTTTGGGCAGTTCCCGTTGAAATCAAGCTGAGCACCCCTGTTTGCACAAATACAAAAAAGTGATTAGTATAAAGCAAACTATACTAAGAATTGACAGTTTCAACAGGCACATACATGCTCCATGTAGAGCACACTTTTAGAAAAATGGAACTCACCAGAAAGAATCCTAGAACAACATTGTACTCGCGCATCACAGCAAAAAATGGAGATTTGTCAGTCCTTCTGAGCTGAAGTTAGTTTGGTCTTGTGGGGAGTAATGTAACCATCCTTCAACTGCTCCTTCTGATGAGAAGATAGACAGTGCTTCTTCATCCTGGCATAATCGGAACTAGTCACTTCACGTACTCCATATTTTTCTTCAGAGGAAGATGATCCTGTTGTCCAAAGACAAGAGGACTACTAAATGCTAGCATCCATGTTTGCTCGAAAAAAAGGGAAGTAAATATTTAAAACAGCACAGATGAAGCACTACCCAAGGACAATACCACATTTTCATGACAGTATCTAAACAGTAGCACAACACCGATAGAGATGACAAAGCTCAATCATATGGATGAAATCAGTGGGCGAGTACCAACCTTTGTCAGGAGGCTGATTGCGTAGAGCATACAAATGAAGCACTTCTCGGGAACCATCTGTTGCTATCTACGGGGGTGGCCATGATTACTATATACTCCTCGATTAGTTTAATGTTTCCAACATCTTCTTGTGCAGTTCCACTAAAATATATGGTATCTTCAAAGAAGATCCCTGTTTGCACAAGTAGAGATAATTACGTATGGCATCAAATCAGTGGCAAAACAATTACTCGTTCTAGCCATAGCAATAAATTAAGATGCAAAACTATATCATTACTTGTGTCATCACAGTTCTGGTGCTTCATTACAGCACCGAGAGTTGATTTTTGTTTTTCTTCCGCTTGTTCTTCCCCGTCATCACTTGGTTCAATAACAGACAAGCTTCGCCTTCAATGTAAGATTTGGCATGTCAATTAGGCAGCACAAGTATAGTACTAAATTTAATTTTCTATTGAAAGTGGCAAAATACAGGCCAGCAGTTGTGAAATATCCTTATCTTACCTCAATGGGATATTATGGTGCACATACAGATTGGAAGTCTTGTCTCCATTTGTGCAGTTCACTAAAATCAAGCAACATTATCGTACAAGTAGCACAACATATGAAAGCACACTGCAGAATCATGTGAAAGAAGGATAGTACTGACCTCTCATGATGCGGAATTCAGACAACTCACAAGAAGAAGATCTGAACCAAATTCGCCTTAACGGATAGGAAGTAAGATCTCCTCTTGTGTAGATCCACTAAGATCAAGCAATCAAGCAACATTGTCGGTGTGACATTTTGGTTGAACTGCACAAAACACTCTTAAAACAAAAGTGTTTTGTGCAGTGCAACAAAAGGTCACAATGGCAACGAGGTGAAGTAGATAACCCTGTTTACACAGAGGTGCAAAGGAAACAATTAGTGGTCAATAACGGTGGATGACACAGAAGCCAACAAAAAGAAGCATCTACCTTATCTAAATGGGAAAGAAAGCAAGACAGTAGCATTTCTCAAACGGTGGCATTGATTAATATTAACATAGAGATTATATTAACAATAAAACTCGTTAAACATGTAATTTGCTTTTAACTGTGGCATTGCATCAATTTTCCAGCGGCATTATTAGAGGGTGTTTGTTTACAGGGACATTTTGGTGTAGGGACTAAAAAAACTCCGTGTCAGTCACATCTAAACCAAACAGGAGGGACTTTTCGCGACTAAAAGTTGGCATTTGGGACTAAAGAAAGAAGACCCCGAGGGAGTCTTTTTGGGACTTTTTCCAACAGTTGCCCCTGCCACGCATCGCACCTTGTTTCTATTAGTTCATTACTAGGGGTGACATGGTCTTTTATCATGTCATTTAATAACCTCTAGTCCATGTTTAGTCCCTGGAACCAAGCAGGTAGGGACTAGGGAGTTTTTAACCAAACAGGGCCATAGATTATCAACAACTAATGAATTGCACGGGACAGTGGACGCACAAGCACCATGTGCATCTATCGATGTATTGTGGTCATGCACAGTCTATTGCAACAAAGAATAAACAACCAAGGAGCATATTTGTGTTGGTCCCAGTTTTGTTATCTTTAGACATCTTTCCCTATGTGAGCGCAGCAAATCTAGTCCTGCTCAAACTCTACAGCCTTGTCCCTTCCTTTCCTTTTTGAACTAGTACTTTCGCCCCTTCCTTTCCTCATTGAACCACGTCCTGGATTTATGCGATACAACTTCCCCCACTACTTTCCCCCATTCCTTTCCTCTTTGAACCACGTCCTAGATTCATGCTATACAACTTTCCCCCTTCATTTCCTCTTTGAACCACGTCGTAGATTCATGCTATATACAACTTTTCCCACTACTTTCCCCTACTCCTTTCCTCTTTGAACCACGTCCTAGATTCATGGTATACATGCAGCTAGAGCAATGCATGTGGAGTAAGTAAAATATACCTTAAGGTTCTTGGGAGTGGTTCGGTGGGCGACGGGACGGCGGCGAAGAAGAAGGGTCGGAGGCCCTCCCGCGCCGCCGTTGGGTGGAAAGTGAACAGCAGCGCCGGTAGTGGATTCCCTCCCTCGTCGACGGCGACAACGTTAAGCCTCCTTCCCTTCCCGGCGGACGGATCCTGCCAGCTCTTTGAGCAGCAGTGAGGAGAGAGAGAGGCCAATGAAGTCTTGTTTATATTTGGAGAGGGTGAGAGAGTGTGAAGAGAGAAACTACAAGCGCTGAGGATCCAGCGGGAGAGGGCGAGAGAGTGTGAAGAGAGCAACTACAAGCACTGAGGCTCCAGCGTGTATATATATACTGGAAAGTGTGAAGCATGCAAACCCTAGAAAACATTTTGACCAGTCAAAGAATCCTCCTGGCAAAAATTATGCTCAAGTGTAGTTATCAAACCCGAGACCTTAAGTTTGATGAGCGAACAGGCTAACCAGCTACACAACCCTCCCGTTATGTTCAACGAGAGGAAAATAACCTTTTATACATTATTGCATTCGTGTGACAGGCATGCCGTGTTTTGCGTGTGTGTGTGTGTGGGAGTCATTAGGATTTCAATCATAATCGTGTCATGTGGCTTTGGTGGTAAGACTATCCACAGTGGTGCAGAAATAATGCAGCCTTAGTCACCTTACCTCTCTCCACGTAGTACGTTGGGTCCCACCAGTTAGAGGGTGAAACAAACAAATTAATAAGAAAAATTAAAAGCGCCAGCGGTGTATCTTACTACCTCACACATCTCGCTACTGCTCGGGAACACTGTCCAATTGATCCCTCTGTTCGCTCACGTACTATTTTAAGTGAATCCTTATTATAACATGCACACAAATTTTGGGCACTTGTATTCGACTTAAGTCAGTGTGCCACCGTATCTCGTATACTTACTACTCCCTCCGTCAAGGTGCATGCATGTGCGTGTGTGTGTTAGAGAGTGCGACAGATCAACCTAGTCCTATAGAGATATGGTGTGTAGTGCATGATTTTAGCCGCGAGAGTCGGTGCATCCTCTCGTTTCCGGGCGTGTCCGGTAGGGACATGCGGACAGCTGCCACGCCCGCTCCTGACCGGCCTAGCCCACCCAAAGCCCCTCCACCGCCCGCGCGCGCTTCCCGCCCGAAACAGTCAGCGCCGCTCCAAAGAATCGGTGCCGCTTCATGCCCGGGCAGAGCGGACGCGACCTCTCACTGGCGCAAGAGTGATGGTTGCTTCGTCCGTCCAACTTACTGCTGGGTCTATGTGATTTGACGGCTCATTGGTCTTTATTACAGGGGTGGTAGGACTGCTGGATGTCCCACGCTTTCGGTGAAAGGAGGTAGTAGATTACAATTTTCTCCATTCTTACAGCGGAGGAGTGCAAGAGCAGTGAAAACACGCAGGCTCAGTGATTACATGGCCCACCTCACACTATCATCGTGCGACACCTAACACTTTACATAGTACTCCCTCCGTTCCTAAATATTACTAGATGAGTCCCTGCTTGTTGCCGCGGAACAGCGGTAATATCTCTCTGCGCAAAATTATCGATTCCATAGAACTAAAAAAATCTATAACCGCATGACAAATGTGGTAGCCAAACTAAATAAACTCCCATCATCATTTAGATCATCCCACATAAGGAAAAAAGATCAGCCAACTCCTACTGCATAATGGGATTATATTTTTCTTTTTGACATGTTAATGGGACTTAAAAGCTCACTTACATGCATGCTACCGGTGCATGCTTGCATGCAGACATGTTGATGTGATTTAAAACCCACTCACATGCATGTGCCATGGTATTTCTGCATGCTTGCATGTGGCTTAGTGCTGAGCCTCTCAACGTCTAGATCAGACGGCTGTTATGACTGATTTACTTCATCTAATAGGTACGTCAATTTTGATGATGTGGCTCAAGGAGAGGATAGAGAATTCCTAGTAGCGGGGGCTAGCTATTACTAATAGATAAGTCTTTGTAGATATTCCACTAGGTGAACTACATACGGAACAAAATGAATGAATCTACACTTAAAATGCATCTATATACATCTGCATGTGGTTAATGGTGAAATCTCTACAAAGACTTATATTTAGGAACGGAGGAAGTACTAGTATAGTACTAGTACGTGCTGTAATTTGTCAGTGAGATGAATTTGTACAATGCTATGAAGCTTCCAGCTCCTGTTACATGTATGTTGCGTCCAAGGTTGTCCGTTGCAACATTTCATCAAATACAAAGGAGACTAGCATGCATGCTATTGCATCTCAATGATTGACAGATCATAGCAAATATGTACTCCCTCCGTTCCAAAATAAGTGTCTCAACTTTGTGCAAACTTTAGTACAAAGTTGTACTACTACTAAAGTTGACACTTATTTTGGAACTGAGGCAGCTAAAGAAAAAAACGATCCATGCAGTCCCTAGCCCTTGAACCGTGAGCCCTGACCAAGCTTCAATTTGCTGGCAACGTTCAAGCTTCCTAATAAATGAAGTTTGCAGCTGAGGGAGTCCTGGATTAGGGGGTGTCCGGATAGCCGGATTACCATCATCAGCTGAACTATCATCGGCCGGACTACCATCATCGACCGGACTCCAAGACTATGAAGATACAAGATTGAAGACTTCACCCCATGTCCGGATGGGACTTTCCTTGGCGTGGAAGGCAAGCTTGGCGATACGGATACGTAGATCTCCTACCATTGTAACCGACTCTATGTAACCCTAGCCCTCTCCGGTGTCTATATAAACCGGATGGCTCTAGTCCGTAGGACAACAACAACAACCATTACAATCATACCATAGCCTAGCTTCTAGGGTTTAGCCTCCTTGATCTCGTGGTAGATCCACTCTTGTAAACATCCACAATATCAATATCAATCAAGCAGGATGTAGGGTTTTACCTCCATCAAGAGGGCCCGAACCTGGGTAAAACATCGTGTCCCTTGTCTCCTGTTACCATCCGCCTAGACGCACAGTTCGGGACCCCCTACCCGAGATCCGCCGGTTTTGACACCGACATTGGTGCTTTCATTGAGAGTTCCTCTGTGTCGTCACCGATAGGCTTGATGGCCTCTTCAATCTACAACGACGCAGTCCTGGGTGAGACTTTTCTCCCCGGACAGATCTTCGTATTCGGCGGCTTCGCACTGCGGGCCAACTCACTTGGCCATCTAGAGCAGATCGAAAGCTACGCCCCTGGTCGTCAGGTCAGGTTTGGAAGCCTAAACTTCACGGCTGATATCTGCGGGGACTTGATCTTCGATGGATCTGAGCCACAGCCGAGCGTGCCGCACTGTCATGATGGGCACGACCTAACTCTGCCGCCGGACAGCACCTTGGAGGCCGCACACGAATCCGCTCCGACCCATAGTCCGGAGACGATCGCTCAGATCGAGGACGGATGGCTGGACACCGCCTCGGGAGCTGCAACTTCAACGGTGATAGAGCCGAACACTTACCTTGTCCCGCATAAAGCTCATGACTCCGAGGTGCCGGACTCCCTGCCGGACTCCGAACCTCCTGCGCCCCGGCCAGTCGAATCCGACTGGGCGCCGATCATGGAATTCACCGCTGCGGACATCTTTCAGCAATCACCCTTCGGCGATATCTTAAATTCGCTGAAGCATCTCTCGCTATCCGAAGAGCCCTGGCCGAACTACGGCCAGGATGGTTGGGATGCGAACGACGAAGAAATTCAGAGCCCACCCACCACCCACTTCGTAGACACCGTCGACGATCTAACCGACATGCTAAACTACGACTCCGAAGACATCAACGGTATGGACGACGATGCCGGAGACGATCAAGAACCAGCGCCTACAGGGCACTGGAAGGCCACTTCATCACATGACATACATATGGTGGACACCCCAAAGGGAAGCGATACCGAGGAACAACGGGACGCGGCAGAGGATAATCCCGCCGATAAACAACCAAAACGGCAACGTAGATGCCGCCCTAAGTCCTGCCTCGATCAAAGCAGCATTCCTAACGACCCAGCGATAGAGCAGGGCAAACCAGCGGACGACGAAGAAACAACCAAGCAACCATCCGAACAGGACGAACCGGATAATCAACCCCTTCACGGAGCAATCAACAGTCCGGACACACCACTGGAGCATAAGAACCTTCACAAAAGACTCGTCGCCACTGCAAGAAGTTTGAAGAAGGAAAAATGGAAGCTCAAAACAGCGGAAGACATCCTCAGAATGAAGTGGAGAAAAATACTCAAGACCGCAGACAAATATGGCAATGGACATCAAACAAAGAGCTACCCGAAGCGCAAGCTGCTGCCAGAATTCGACGAGGAAGCCATAGAGCCCTCACAGTCAAAAAATAAAGAGGCCGCCTGGCCGGATAGACGGCCAGATGACAGGCCAAAAGCGACAAGCGGCGCCGCACACAAGCCGATTTATGATCCTGGGAAAACGGACGGCCCAACTAGGTCCATCTACGGGCCAAAAAAGAGGGCCCCAGGAAGTAACACAACACGACAAGTGTTCAAAGACAGCGGCACACCCAAATACAGGGGCGCCGCACACCCGCTATGTTTTACCGATGAGGTGCTGGATCATGAATTTCTAGCAGGGTTGAAACCCATAAACATAGAGGCATACGACGGCACAACAGACCCCGGAGTCTGGATAGAAGATTACATACTACACGTACACATGGCCAGAGGAGATGATCTCCACGCCATAAAATACTTACCCCTCAAGCTCAATGGACCAGCTCGGCATTGGCCCAAAAGCCTCCCAGAAAACACTGTTGGAAGTTGGGAAGAGCTTGAGGACGCGTTTAGAGCAAATTTTCAAGGGACTTATGTCCGACCTCCGGATGCAGACGATCTGAGTCATATAACCCAACAGCCCGGAGAGTCAGCGCACAAATTCTGGAACAGGTTCCTTACCAAAAAGAACCAAATAGTCGACTGTCCGGACGCGGAAGCCTTAGCAGCTTTTAAACACAACGTCCGAGACGAATGGCTCGCCAGACACCTCGGCCAAGAGAAGCCAAGAACAATGGTTGCGCTAACAAGCCTCATGACGCGCTTTTGCGCAGGAGAAGACAGCTGCCTAGCAAGATGCAGCACCAGCGACCCGAGTACATCCGAGATCAGAGATGGAAACGGAAAATCACGGCGCAGGAAAGATCAGCGCCGGAATAAAGAAAAAAGCCCAAAGGGCACGGCGGTCAACGCCGGATTCAAAAGCTCGTGGCCAAACAATAAAACACTGCCTCTTAAGGACAACGGCGACGAGCTATCAAATTTAAACAAAATTTTAGATCGGATATGTCAAATCCACAGTACCTTCAGAAGGCCTGCAAACCATACCAACCGAAATTGTTGGGTTTTTAAACAGTCCGGCCGACTCAATGCCGGACACAAGGGGCTCGATGCGCCAAGCGAGGACGATGACGAACCCCACCAGCAGAGCACCGGAAGTCAAAAGACTTTCCCACAAGAAGTCAAAACAGTAAACTCACTTCATGTGATAGTACGGAAAACCAACAAGGCACTCGCTAAGACAAGTGTCGCACGGTCCACCCCAGCGGAACACCGAGATTGGATGTCAAAACCAATCACTTTCGACCATCTAGATTAGTCCAGAAGTATCCGGAACGCAGGATAGACTGCCCTGATATCAGATCCCATAATAGACAGACTGCAATTCACACAGGTTTTGATGGACGGCGGCAGTGACTTAAACCTGCTATATCCGGACACAATCCGCAAGTCAGGATAAACCCCACTACAATTCGGCATAGCCGCACTTCCTTCAAAGGAGTGGCGCCAGGCCCTTACGCCAGGTGCACAGGTTCATTACTACTAGAAGTTGTGTTCGGGTCACCTGACAACTTCCGACGAGAAAAGCTAACCTTTCATGTCGCCCCATTTAAAAGTAGCTATCAAGCATCACTGGGACGGGAAGCTTTCGCCCGCTTCAATGCAATACCACATTACGCGTCTCTTACGCTTAAAATGCCCGGTCCACGTGGCATCATTTCATTAAAAGGTCGCCTGAGACCCCGGACACGGCTGGACGAGTCCGGAATAAATAAGCTAGCGGCTACCTAGCCGCACACCCCTTCACAAGGGTTTGTACATATAAGCCATAACGAGCTAGCATAGGCTCAGCTTTATTAATCTATATCTCAATTTTTTATGCACTCTTTTGCACGATTTCTTTTCAAACTAAGTTCCTCTCTTTTTACAGATGAACAGCGTGCACACCCGTCCAGAATTCGGCACAACGGAGACACAGGCGCAGACATGCAGTAGGGACTCGTTGCAAGGACTCTTTTCAGACTAAGACCCTACGTAAACCTTTCTTACTGTCTCTTGTTTCTATAATCCCCTGGTTTCTTATTATAACCAGAGTGGAGCCTGGCGTTTTGGCATCGGCCGCGCCAGAAGACCTTGCCCGTACCTGGACACAAGGGGATTAGGGCATTGTTTCGCCCGCTTTTGTAAAGACCGAACACCTACGGGAGTGTTCGGCGTCTCGAGTTAGGCCTTATATGCATCAGCTCCGAATCATGTCTTTGGTCAAATGTTGGGTTTGCCCGGCTCCTGTGTTTTGCTGCCTTACGTTCCGTATCATCGGCTAACGCGGCACCAGGAGAACTACTGCGATTGTGCCCCAGTTTGGCTGGGCGAGCACCTCAGTAGAGAAAGCCGAAAACTGACTGTCATGATACAGCGAGAGACTGGTCAACCACTCGATCGACCATGGGAATGTTTAGAATTCCTCCGCTTTGACGAAGGGCCGTTTCCCAGTCAGGCACATACGCGCCCCAAATTCGGAGAGCGCGGTGCCCCCAGGGGCTATGTCGTAGCCCCACCCTCGAACTCCATGGCTAAGTGAAAGTGATAAAGCATTATAGTCCGGTTGCCTCATTTGCTACGCTACCACCTCCTTTACAGGACCGAGATGTCGGATTAAGTGTGAAAACGCGCTATTTTTTGCGAACACCCCCGCACCTTGTGCGTGGGGGCTGAAGCCGACGACTGCCATCTTTCAGGTTATACACACGTATACATGAACGACCGCATAGGAGATATTCTATTACTTGAACGCACAAGTATAAAAGGCGCTTACGACATAAATATTGTTTTACATCCTAAAAACGTTCATTCGAACGTAACATTTTTTGAGCACTGCGACTCTATTACACGAGCACCACGCAGCACTTCGCCAAAATAGTGCTCGGCGGGTAACCGGTCATCATCCGAACCCAGGGTCGCAACAGCGGTGGCATCCATCTCTGTCCAATGTGTCTTCACACGAGCGAGTGCCATCTACGCACCCTCTATGCAGGCCGACCGCTTCATCGCCTTGATATGCGGCACCGCCCCAAGAAATTGCTGCAATAAGCCAAAGTAACTCTTCAGGCTCGGGCCTATTCGGCTGGACAGGGGTCACTATATCCATCATAGCAAGCCCGGACAACCTATTTAGCTTAGCCCACTCGGCCAAACGGTCGGTCGGCGGAAGTGAACGCTCCGGACTATGGAATTGAGACCAAAATAGCTCTTCCGTCTTGTGATCCTTCTGGCTTCGAAAATGCACAACAGCTTCCGCCGCACTCACTGCTAAGTCCATATAAGGGTCCTCTGGACCCCACAGTTGGCCCAACTGAGCATACTTTGGATCCGTAAACCTTCGGCGCAGCAGAAAAGGCTTGCCAGCTACAATTTCTCCGGCCTGGAGCAGCTCTTCCTTTATAGCCCGCATTGTAGAGCGGGCATCCTTGGCTTCGGCCGTGGCCTTCTCTAGGTCTTCTTGCCCCGCTAGGCGCTCCTTCCCAAGAGCCTCATTGCGGTCGGTAGCATCTTTCAACTTCACGGCTATTTCCGTCATCTCTTCCCTGCTCCGGCAGTGTGCGGCCCTTTCGGCCGCTAACTCCTCGGCCGCCCTCAAGGCCGCCGCATTACTCCTTCTGGCCTGCTCCTTGGCTTGAGCAAGTTCGGCCCGAAGGCTCTCCACAGTAGCGGCACTATCTGCATTTCACACACATGTTGTAAGGAGCTGGCTTCGTCCCCCTTACCAAGTAACCGCACAGAAACACTTACCTTGCGACTCAACAAGCCGCCTGTTGACCAGCGTGATGTCCGCATCGGCAACAGCGAGTTGCCGCTTTAGTTCAGCAACTCCATCAGTCCGGCTGGCCCCCGGACGACCCGCCACCTTCATCGGCACGGCGGAAATTTAAACCTGCGATTTTGATCCTCGGCACGCTGTCGATTTCGACAACCTACCGAGTCTCAGGGGCTACTATCTATACAGGGCGCATTTTATATGCAAAACTGTTAAAAGGTGTGTCATTTTTACGCACCTCAAACCCCGCCAGCAAACTCCTGACGGCATTATGCAACCCGCCTTCGGCGGACGAAATCCTTTCAATCACCATGCTCATCAATGCGTGGTGATCTTCTGAGATAGACGCCTTCTCAAGCAGATCCTTCAGTCGTACACCAGTTGGCGCCGAACTATCCGGCTTTGCCAAACCAGGGGGCTCCCTCCGTGACGACACTTCAGGCTCGTCCGCCCTATCTGACGGCGCCCCGGACGGAGGCGTCTCGCTCTCCATCATCTCCGGACAAAGGTCCCCCGAAGACGAGCTCATTTGCGAAGGACGGAGATCCGAACTACAAGGTAAAAACTTTAGTTATCCTCAGAAGCACAAATAGGGATGTCCCTTATTATAAAACTCCTTTATTTCTACTTACGGCTCGTTGGAGGGCTGATTCTCAAAGGGAGATTGTGCGACCAGGGCCTCCCCGGACGCAGGGCCCTCTGGCGAAGATTTCTTCTCCCGTTTAGGGGCTTTTGCCCCCGGGTCCTCGGAGGCAGTCCTCTTCTCCCCTTGAAGGGAGGGATTCTCGATCCCCCCTCTTTCAAGAGCCTCCTCAGGCGAGGCAGTAGCTTTCCTGCTTTCCCCTTCGCCTTCCTCTCGAGGCGCAACCTCAAGCATCCGGACCAGCACGGAATCTGGCGCGGTCTCGGGGAGGGGGGCCGGACACCATATCAATTTTGCTTCCGCTATCGACTCCTGTTTAGAAGGAAGTTGGTCATAAGGCGAATTATCGAAAGTCAAATAAACGGTATGTTCGGACTTGGAACTACATACTTGAGTATCCGGGCAATTGCAGCTTAGGCCAACATCCTCGGTCAATTCCGGACGCGCCTCTTGCGATCCGAAGAATAATTTGTACATCTCCAGGGGTGTCATACCCATGAAGTGTTGAAGAATCCATGGGCCCTCCGGATTGAACTCCCACAGCCGGAGAGGGCGGCGTTTGCAGGGCGGGATACGCCTAATCAGCATAACCTGCATTACCACCACCATATCGACCTCCCTCGTTTGGAGATCTCGAATCCGGCCCTTCAGTAGGGGAACGTCCCTTGACGGCCCCCAATTGAGCCCTTGGTTGACCCACGACATCAACCGTCGTGGAGGTCCCGGGCGGAATAAGGGCGGCAGCTTTTGTCTGCGGCCCCTCGGAACGGTGATATAGAACCACTCTTGCTGCCACGGGTCGGGCTCCTCTTGGAAGGAGCCAGCGGGCCATGGGGCATCAGCCCTCCTACTTATGGCCGCCCCGCTGCACTCCGCTTGACGCCCCCCGATCATCTTCGGCGCCACATTGAAGGTCTTCAGCCACAGGCCGAAGTGAGGGGTGACGCGGAGGAAGGCTTCGCAGACAACAATAAATGCGGAAATATGGAGGATGGACTCCGGAGCCAAATCGTGGAATTTCAACCCATAGTAAAACATGAGCCCTCTCACAAAAGGATCCATCGGGAAGCCTAAACCCCGACGGAGGTGGGATACAAAAACGACATACTCGCCAGGCTCGGGGGTGGGGATGGCCTGCCCTTCGGCAGGCAACCTGTGCGAAATCTCATAAGCCAGGTACTTGGCCTCCCGCAGCTTTAGCACGTCCTCCTTCGTGACGGAGGAGGGCATCCACCGGCCCTGGAGGTCAGAACCGGACATCGTTGAAGGTCGGAAGCGCTCGAATCTGAAGCTCTAGGTGCTGGAACTTGGAGCGAGGAGAGGATTCGATGGAGGATTGAAGAAAAGAAACGAGCCTTGGTCCCGTTATAAAGAGGAAGAATACCAAGAGCCATCTCCATGACTGTTTGGGACTCGCCTTCGATAGAGGGGGCGTGGCAACGGGCGCGGTTGGGTTACCCACGTCCGTATTGATGAGAATCCCGGATTAAGGGGGAACACGATCTCTGCTTCGACAAGACATGCCAAGGAAACCGCTTCGCTAAATGGGCTGAGGTGGTAGAGTAAAAAACGATTCAAGTAATGGCTTGGTAGTGGCGTGACGTCATGCCGCAAAAAACGTCAGCAGATTGAACTTGTGTATATATTATTCTCTCTACGGTGGAATGTGGAATTTATTTTGCAGAGCCGGACACTATCCTGGTGTTCACAATCTTCTATCATTCGGAGGAGGAACCCGCCTTGCAATGCCAAGCAATATACGCGCCGGACTTACCGTCATTGAAGCCTGGTTCAGGGGCTACTGAGGGAGTCCTGGATTAGGGGGTGTCCGGATAGCCGGACTACCATCATCAGCCGAACTATCATCGGCCGGACTATCATCATCGACCGGACTCCAAGACTATGAAGATACAAGATTGAAGACTTCGCCCCGTGTCCGGATGGGACTTTCCTTGGCGTGGAAGGCAAGCTTGGCGATACGGATATGTAGATCTCCTACCATTGTAACCGACTCTATGTAACCCTAGCCCTCTCCGATGTCTATAGAAACCGGATGGCTCTAGTCCGTAGGACAACAACAACAACAATTACAATCATACCATAGGCTAGCTTCTAGGGTTTAGCCTCCTTGATCTCGTGGTAGATCCACTCTTGTAAACATCCACAATATCAATATCAATCAAGCAGGACGTAGGGTTTTACCTCCATCAAGAGGGCCCGAACCTGGGTAAAACATCGTGTCCCTTGTCTCCTGTTACCATCCGCCTAGACGCACAGTTCGGGACCCCCTACCCGAGATCCGCCGGTTTTGACACCGATAGCAACCTTTTGACCATCGGATCATTTTGTGCAGTTTCACCAAAATCGAGATGAGCATCCCTGTGGCAAAGAAATTGAAGAAGCGTGATTAGTATATGATTACTAGCACTAGTTGATGAGACATAAACTCATCACAAATACAGTATGTAGAAGCTAGTAGAGGTATCAGGTATGTGCGAGGCAAAGAAGTAGAGAAATATCCACAGGGAGTGATGTGGGCAGCAGGAGTAGTGGTGCAAGCCGGCTGTAAAGGGAGTTGTACCTGAGGGACGTAGCTCGACCTTGAGGAGGGCGGCGGGAGGCGGCAACTGCCCACGTTGCGGCAGTGAGCAAGTGACGAAGGCAACCTTACTGGCTTTGTGAGAGAGAATGGTGGGGACCCCTGATCGGGACGTGCCAACAGTTGGTTTTCACCGTCAGTGACGGACACCGCATCTACACTAAGCGTCCACCCCTTCCCCAAGCGGACGTGATCCACCGGGATGTTAGAGATGTGGCCACAGTCGTTTTGTGTGAGAGAGTGTGAAGAGAGCAACCCCAGCAAGCAACCATGTAGGCTGGCCCATCCTCACTATGTATATAGTGGAGCGGTTTCCTTTTCTCTCCATATGAACCTATCATATTGCGTACGTGCCACTGAAGAAAAAAATTATTTATAAATGACGCGGCACCTACTACTCGTTCTCCTATAACCTTGCGCTTGGCATCTCCAAAATATTAACCTTGCGATTGGCTATTCGCCTCTTCGGGGAGTCGAGCGATAATGGTAGTGCAGTATATATTGTTCTGGCTGTATGAGACCGAATGAATTGCTGCACATCCACCATGTGGGCGAGGGTCGAGGGGCAAGGGAGAGTGCTACTACATACGGAGCAAAATGAGTGAATGTACACTCTAAAATACGTCTATATACATCGGTGTTTGGAGTATGTACTAGTAGTTCATATTGAAATCTACTAAGGACATATATATTCCAAACAATATGATATAATCTCTATAACCAAGGTAGTAGGGACGAGGAGTAAACGGAGGGAGTAGTAAATTTTTCTCCTCGTCCTGCGAGCCACCGCGCGCATGGGCGAGGGAGGAGCAAGCTTCACCTCATCATGCGAGCCACCGCGCCCGTGGGCGGGGGAGACGGCGTACTAAGCAAGCTTCTCCTCGTTCTACGAGTTGACGGGACACATCAAAAGTACTCCAGTGTATAGAGCCTTTCCTCTAAGGTAGGCCCCACATGGTTTGCCTCTTTTTTTAATTTAACATAATGCGTCAAGTCGCAATTTGTTTGTTCACCCATGGTAGACGATCCTCCCTCCACCAAGTGGACAACCAGTACACGTGCCAAATTACCACATGGGCTGCCTTTTTCGTACAGAAATGAGCTCCACTGTGTACCCGCGCGGGTGTGGTTGGGAAAGAGACGGGAGTACGTGCGCCGTGCATGCGCCTCTTCTCTTCGTGCACGTCCCCCACCTATGTGGGTGTGTGTGAGAGATACAAACCGTGTTCGTGAGTGTTTTTTGTTTTGTGGTGGG
>LT934124.1:38656173-38736011 GCA_900231445.1 Triticum turgidum subsp. durum
CAGGGAGACATGACTAGAGCGCTTGATGTATCGGTGTGTGTGGGGGGAGGGGGTGGGGGGAGGGGTAGGCAGAGGCCTAACTATAGAGGTAGAGCGACTCATATATGTGTTGAGAAGGAGAGACCCAGCTATGTCATGAGGGAGATCGATCGACATCCATACATAACTGAAGGACGGGAAATATGATGGGACAGAGAGAGAGAGGAGAGAGAGAGAGGGAGGGAGAGGGAGGGAGGGAGAGGGGTAGAGTGCTGGATGGATGATGGAGTTGCTTCTCAGAGATGTTGGGAGAGGCCTACTAGACAAACTGAGGGTGGAACTGCAATGCTATCAATAAGAGTGGGGATGTGTTTCTATGTGTGCATGTGCGTGATAGATCTGTCGGGACGCATCCATGGATGATGAAGGGGAACCATGTGTTTGATAAGCAAACCTAACTAGATCGGTAGATCAATTGTTGTTTGTTGGAGGAAGGGAGAGACACAACTAATGAGGTAGATCGATCGATGTGTGGGTAAAAATGAGTTATAAGGACCTAGATGGCTATATGTATAGCGAGAGATCGGTCGGTGTACGTCCATTTGTTAGAGGCAAATAAGGCCTAGCGAGACAGATAGACAGAGAGAATGGAGCTAGGAGGTGGTGCGAGAGGCCCAACTACTAGCTGGATAGGGGGAGGAGTGTGCGGTTGTGAGATTGATTAAAAGAGGGGTGAGAGTTTACACGTGTGTCTAACCATATGAGAGACACGAGGCAAGGACACATAAAGGAGGAGATTGAAGATGTGTGTGTATGTTGTAGGCAGGCATCGCTGGAGAGGTTTATCGATCGGTGTGTGTCGGAAAGGAGTTGTGGAGACTCTGGGAGAACGACCTAAAGGAAAAATTGAATGTGCCTGGTGGATAGAATGCCGAGGGAGGGGGAGGGCGAGGAGGGCGTGTGCATGCACGAGAGAAAGTTAGTGGTAGCTACAAAGGTTAGAGGACTGTGTGGGTGTAAGAGACTAACAAAGATCATAATTTGATATGAAAGCGGATTCATATATTTGAATAGGAGATCATAGTGTTTTAAACATTGCATGCATGAATATAGCGGTGATACACATGATGTGCACATGTTATACCATAATGTGATAATGCATGGCATTTGCAACTCACCGCTAAATGCCGAACAATCTAAACCATACTATACATCAAACAATCTCACATCTTATTTGAATTTGTGATAATGTGCGGCGTTTGCAGCTTACAACTAAATATCGAGCAATCTAAACAATACTATATATCGAATATTCTCACATTTTATTTGAATTTGTGGTAATGTGTGGTGTTTGCAACTCACATCTAAATACTTGTAGGCGTAGGGGGCGGGGCACCATACATAATGTGATAAACACATTATACATATGAGACATGGTTTAGATTATGAAGATCTAGCTAGAGCTAGAAATGTAATGTGATTTGAAATCAAAATAAAGTGGATTCAAAAAATCTAGTTCGAGTTCATATAGTACACATAGTTCATATGTAACTCGATACTCATCATGTGGTGTGCTGTGAAGATAATACACAAATGATGGTTTAACTTGACAATAATGATGATTGTAGATCTTATTAAAACAGAGAAACGAATTCAAATGCTTTGACTTCACAACAATCATTATTGTAGATCTTATTCAAATTTAGTTCATATTGAAGTGGTAGTATATACATTTGGAATGCACTAAAATGTTCATTTGAGTAGTAGGTTGCATGCATTATACACGTAGGGAAATATTTTAATTGAACATAACATGAATTCAAAGTTTTGAATGACATTTGTAGTGCGCATTGATTTGGTACAGTACAAGTTAGGCTTGTCCGGAAATTTCAACCCGCGCCTTGTTAGCCCGAAATATTTAAGATATATCTTTGTCTCGTTGTGCTCCGACAACTCCCTCCATCTAAACCCGCGCCTTGCTATTCCGAAATTACAACACGCGCGAAAACTCCCACCTCCTGCGAAATCCCGACACGTGAAATGCCCGTGGTACCCCTGAACCGAAAGAACCGCCTCAAATCGGTGGGGGGTACTTTCATAACTTACCCCACATTTCAGACAAGCGCGTCTCTAAGCCATGGTTCCCCACTGACATCCCATCCGCCCACCCATTCGTACACCGAGGCCGCGAAAACCCGCGACGAAACCCCACACCCTGCTCCGTCCGCCACCCAACCGGAGCTTCTTCCCTGATGACGTCGTCCACAGCAACACCTCGACGTCCCTCATCCACCGTACCGGATGAGGATCCGTCGTCGATCTCATCGTCCCGCCGGTTCAGCCACCCCGTCCTCCACCTCCCAGGAGCTGCCCCGACGTTCCCCTCGTCTTTCGCGCCACCTCCATTCCCACACCGCCGTCTTCACCTGCACCATCGGAAGAGCATCATCATCACCGTTTCCTCGGATGAAGCTGCGGCCTAATCGGTGCCACCAAAGAGGTTGTACACTAATCACCGCATTTTCTTCATGATTCGATCTCACGGTGCTGCCGGCGCTCGGTCCCGAGCCGACATGGCGCGGCTCCATCCACGGCGGCATCACCGGCCACTTCCTCCACGGCATCGCTCCCTCGACGGCGACGTCCACATCAGTAGGAGTTGCTGCTGCTTTAGCTCTCGCTCGCGCTGCTGCTCTGCTCTTGCTCTCGGTCCCCTGCCTGGTCTGCTCTTCCTATTGCTCTTGCTCGTGCTGCTGCTCTCGCTCTTGCTCTTGCTTGCGATGCTGCTCCGATTTGGCTACACTTCAGTCGACTGAATCGACTTTTGGGTCAGTCGATTTCCAAGGGGTGGGCTCGCCGGGGTGAAGGAAGAACCAGCCGCAGCGGGGAGGGGGGCTCGCCGGAGAGGTACCCCACCATCTATCTTAGGGTTCAGGATGGGGGCGATGGTTGTCGGCGGTGGCGGGGCATTGGCGGGACGGTGACATGGGGATCGCCGGAGAAAAAGCTCAGCACGGGGGGGGGGCTAGAGGGATGGCCGGGGCGGCGGCGGACGGCGGTGGGGAGTGTTTTCGGGGCGGGCGGGGCGGCGCACCGCCGACCACGCGCGGCGGGGTGCTATGTTTGGCCGATGGTGGCTGGCGGCTCAGGGGGGTGGAGGTTGAAGATGAATCGCAGGCCCTTGATTTCGTATCCAACGGCTGCACAATCGACTGATGTGTAGGCTCACTTTGCTAGTGCGTTCAGTTTCGACAGAAAAATTCAGTTTCGATAGCAAAATTCAGTTTCGACAGTTAGGTTCAGTTTCGACAGTTAAGTTCAGTTTCGACAGTTAAGTTCAGAGATGAGCGGCTGATGTATTTTACATCTAGCACTTTGTGGTTATGTATTTTACATCATGTATTGGAGATGCTATTAGAATTCCACTCAGGTGAACGTTGTTCGTTGTCTCTCTTGTCCTGCTTCAGCCTCGGCGTCGTACAACTCACCGAAGCTGCTCCAACGACGAAACCCTCCATCATAGCGGAGCAGTACCTCGGGCTCCATCTCCAGACGCCTAAGATCTTCTTCCCCTCCTCCGACAGCAAAGTCAGCCGGAGCATCCTCACTGGCCAACCCAATCACGCTGAGATCGACATGGCTTCGCCAAAGAGGTTGTACACTTGTTGCATCTCTTTTTTACTCTACATGTTATATATATTGTCCACTGAGCACACGGATTTGTTCCTTTAGTGTCTCCTTGAAAGAAAAAACGTAGGAATTTTAATTTTCACTTGTCCTCCTTTTCAACTTCCTATTCATGAAGCACAAGACTAAGAGATAGTAGCATAATAGCATTATAACCGTACATTTTCTTGTGGTTTGACTTAATCTCACCATGCTTCTTTGCATCTTGTGATCTTCCAATTGTTGTGAATCAAACACCCAGATTGGCAGAAATCCTGTGTTTTTAAATTCTCTGTTTTGCACGTGCATTCCTATCCTATTCCTGTCTATTTCCTATCCCTTCATTGTTGGAATCCTCAAATTCAAACGAGCCCTTACAGAATTACTTCTCTTACAGATAGTTGTCAAAGAAAACCTTGCGTGGTTTGTCCCGGTCCTGTTGCGCCGTCGTCCACCCCAGCTCAGCTGCTCCAACGACAGAAGGGTCCAGCAGAGCAGGGATCCGGCCTCCAGACTGTCTTTCACCGCCTCAGATCTTCTTCCCCGCCGCTGGCAGCCATGAAAACTGCATTACCATCATCAACCGAGCAGATGACCTCGAGGACTACATAGGTCCGCAATAGAGGTCGCACTCTTTCGTGTCTGCTTACGTTATGCATCGCTTAATATTGCATCCTACTTAATCGTCTTGTTCACCGATTAGACTCTAAGTCAGCTCCAAACTATTGGTCAAACTTGAGTTTTTAAATGGTTGTGGGGTACATATCGGGGCTGCTATCAATAGTATCTATCTACTATCTGGTTAATCTCCGGTGTCTACTATGAGTTTCATGTTGGGTGGGAAACAAACAGTAAAGAAGCCATTATCTGTATTTATTAACTGAAGCCATTATCTGCCTGCTATTATTGGTTTTGGCTCTATCCACAGGTTGCTACCATCACTCTGGATTTCTTCATCCACTCCTTACATAATCTCACTATGTTTTATTCCTATGCATGACAGTTATTGTAAACAATGGAATTGAACATGTAGAGCAAAAGAGACGAGCCTTGCGTGGCAATATAATTTCATGCAGACGTCGCTCCATGGTAGGCGCAGAGGTCGCCCCCCCCCCTCCATGCATTTCAGATTGTAATCGAGAGGAAGATATCTTTTCTGAGGGGGATTCACATGGAGAAGATAACTCCTATTTACCCCCTGAGGTCTTCACTCTAACTTGGCATGCTGATGTTGGTTATATCATGCATATGGTGTCTTGCATTGCTTACTTTATACATCAAATATGTCATCTGCTTAGTTTAGACATCCTTTGTGCGAATGCGATCTGTTTAGTTTATTCATCGTTTATGTGAATTATGCAACGCCACCTTGTTTAGCCAGGCATCATATATGTGAATTTTGCAGTGCCATCCTGCTTAGCCAGTCATCTTATATGTAAATTGTATTAGGCCATCTTTTTTTTCGTTACATATTACATTCGTCAACAATGTTAGTACATTCAACTGCTCTTCGTGTGCATCAGCCATTTGACACGGTGATGGCAAATTCTGGAGTGAAAACAAGGTCTTCTGAGCAGACTATGCTATCTGACGAAGCGCATATCTCACTGGTTACGGGTAGCTCCTCAGAGGAGGATTCAGAGACAGATGACCAGTCCTATCCCCCCCCCCCGAGGTGTATGCTCTAACTTGGCAGGGTTATGTTGCTCATATCGTGCGTATGGTGTCTTGCATTGCTATGCCATTTGATTAGTTTAGACATGCTTTGTGTGAATGCCACCTGTTCAGTATCTAATTACCATATATGTGAATTATGCATTGCCATCTTGTTGCAAGACATTATATATGTGAATTATACAATGCTATCTTGTTGCAAAGGCATTATATATGTGAATTATGCAATGCCATATTGTTTATCTAATCATCATGTATGTGAATTATATCATGCTATCATTTTTTTGTATTACGTGTTCCATTTGTCGACAAGTTTGTATATTCAACTACTCTTTCCGTGCACCAGCCATTTGAAGCGGTGATGGAAGTATCTGGAGTGAAAACAAGGTATTCAAGCAGACAATGCTACCTGCTGAAGCAGACATCTTGCTGGCTACAGAGAGCTCCTCAGAGGAGGATTCAGAGACTGATGACCAGTCCTATTTGCCCCCTGAGGTCAATGCTCAAACTTGGCAGGGTTATATTACACATGTCATGCATGTTGTCTTGCATTGCTTAGTTTTTACATCATATATAGATTGCCGTCTGCTTACTTGCTTACTATATAAATCATATATTTGAATTATATCATGCCATCATGTTTACATAGTACATACACATCATCTATCTGAATTATGGCATGGCAACCCATTTAATAAAGACATCATATAGTTATATCATCTCATCATGTTTAGTGTTTACAGTCATCATATTTAGAATTATGGCATTCTATCCATGAATGTATGTGAATTATGGCATGCCAACCTATTTAATAAACACATTATATAGTTATGTCATGTCATCCTGTTTACATAGTCTCATATTTTGAACTATGTCTTTCCATCTTTTTTAGTTAGCCATCATAATGTGAAATTGTGTGATGATATCCTATTTAGTTAGCCATCATATATGTGAAATTGTGTCATGCTATCCTGTTTGGTTAGACAACATAAATATGAATTATTTCATGCCCTCTTTTATTCCCCACTATCCATTGCACCTGTCTATCATACAATGTCTATACTTTCAATTACTTTTCTTGTTTATTAGCCATTTGAATTGGAGAGCGTGATGGCAGTATCTAAGGGAGTAACAACACGGTCTTCAGAAAATATAGTGCTACCAGTTGATGCGGATAGAACCACGGTTTTACTTGCCCAAGGACCAGATCCACCACACATAACCCAAACTCTCACAGATTGTACCCCTACCTAGTTGGACAGAGAACCAGCTACTCCCCTTTTAACCCCAACCCCGGCAGATAGTAACCCGGTTCCAGTTGACACAGCACCATCTCCACCACAGACCACCCAAACACGAGCGGTTAGTAAGGGAACTGTAGTGCCTAAAGCACGAGGACCACCACTCCGAATCCCAACTCAACGCTTAAAGGATAAGAAGATTTGTTCTTAGGTCAGGTTCTGTAGCTATGCTTCATACTCCTTTGCTCTTGCGTTACTGTATTTACTCATACCAACTATTTTCAAACTTGAAGGATGGAATTGAAACTCCAATGGCGCAATAGGTATGTTTTAAACCTGTTTCTTTAACTGGTTTGCTATTGTAACCTGCTCTATGTTGATTTCAGTTTCAATTGAATGAACAGTTATGTTCTCATTTCATGCACATTACAAGTGTTGTTATTGCTCTATAGTTACCAAAACTTATATTATGTCTATTCTGCTTTGTCTTGAACAAATATTATTTGACCTGTGTCTCTATCTTGATTTGGCAACAAAAACTAGAATGATATAGACCATAAAGTGACCATGGCACATAGATATATGTTTGTTTCATGCTGTTATCCTGTCCACTTTACTACTGAACTCATTTACCGAAATGAGTTTCATATACAACATGGTAAACATGTGATGTATCTGCTTGTTTCTCTTTTAGAATGGGGACAAAATATTGGAGAACAGTATCGTGTTATCCAATGGTAAAGGAAGTAATGCAGATAAGGTTCAAGATGGTGAGACATCCCTGCTGGTCTCCAAGAAAGCTGATAAAAACTATCTTGACAACAGTGAGGGAACCCAAAAGTCCTGTCTTGATGTAGTGTTCGAGTTACTGGCCACTACTACTGGCACGAGCTCTTCGAACTCGCTGCCTGGATCAGTTCGTCTTCTTGAGTCTCAACTTCAAGTTGAAAGACATCGATCAGATGTGCTGCGACAGGAAGCTGAAGGACTGAGGAAGTCCCTGTAGAATTCAGATGCATATTTTCTGGTGCAACAGCAAGCGCTGGAGGATTTAAGCACCAAACAAGAGAAAGTTAATAAGCTTGCTAAGCATCTTGCCAGCATTATGGGTACCTAGGATATTGTTTCTTGAGATCTTTTGAAGTGGTTTCAGTTCTGGATTTGTTTTGCTGCGGCGTTTATTTGCGCTGGTCGCCAACTTTGACAACCAGTGTATATGATATGCTGCTTTGTTCCCTATATTTGCACTGGTGGAGAACTTTGATGCCCAGTGGATGTAATATGTGTAACAGCCGTGATAGGCTAGCATAAGTTGCTCGCTTATTTATTTCCTTGTTGTCTTGTTTATTTGTTTGCTTGTAGTCAGTGCAGTTCTTTTTAAAACTAGGCCACAATAACCATGGGCTAATATTTAGTGTAGTGACACTGGGCCTCCTACGGGCCATAGAAATAGTGGGCCTTCAACGGGCCGTAGAAACAATGGGCCTTCTACAGGCCGTAGAAACAATGGGCCTTCTACGGGCCGTAGAAACAATGGGCCTTCTACGAGCTGTATCATCAATGGGCCTTATACGGGCCGTATGACCATAACGAGCCATCGTTAATAGGCTATATTTGATGACGCAATGAAAACGGGCCAATGTATTAACGGACCACAAACGGGCCAATGTAACCACGGGCTGAATTTGGCCCACAAGCAGAAAATGACAGTAACAGGCCGTAAGTAAATGAATGCTGGAAATGAGCCCAAGAATAAATGGGCTCTAAGAAGGCCGAAAGATAACATTTGCTGGAAATGGCCCAACTGAATAACGGGCCCTTAATGGGTATAAAGTGATACACTGTTCATTATGGGCCAGTTTCACCATGGGCCATTAGTGGGTGTAAAGTGATACACTGTTCATTGCGGGCCAGTTTCACCACGGGCCGTTAGTGGGTGTAAAGTGATACACTGTTCATTGCGGGCCAGTTTCACCACGGGACGTTAATAGGCCAAGAGTTACATAGGTCCTCATATGGGCCGAAAGACGTCATGGGCCATACATGGGCCAGAAGTGAAAACGGGCTGAAATCATATTGGATGGCCCAGATGATGCTACTGGGCCTAATTCAGATAGGGCGTAACGGGCCTTGGGTTAGCAGCCTGTAAATGGGCTATATGCGAATAGGCCGTTAACAGGCTTTCCATGTGCCGGCCCTCCACCATTTGACCAAGTCAAATGGGCCGGCCTTTTCACAGGAATGGGCCTCTGTTGGGCCGTGCCACGTGTCGACGTATCATAGGCGCCTTCTGTCCAATGAGTGGATGACATCTGTCCCAACAGTGAGCTCACACATGTTTCCTCCAGCCAATGATGATTTTACACGTGGAAAATCCCCATTGGTCAGGGCTGTTAACGGGTTATCGGATCCAAAACCCGACCCGATAGCTTAACGGCGTTCCGTTACGGTGGATGCCACGTGTCGGTCACCATTGACGAAAGCAGTTCTGTGACGCGCGATTTATCATCATGGAAGTGGACACTTCCGTGATGATAATTTTGGTAATGTCATGGAACACTTCTACGACAGCACAGGTATGACTATCTTGATTCTGTCATAAATTTGTCATGGATGTACATGCATGACAAAAAACGCGACCTACTGTGACAAACACGTATCATCACGGAAGTGTATTTTTTTGTAGTGATGGGAAGAATACTTGCGCTGACACCATAACCGGCACCTTCGGTTGCCTTTGATACTTGGCCACCTTGGTCGTGGCTTCTTTCTGCCTGGTCGTCGCGGCCAGGTTCTTGGTCTTCTTCGGGGCGCTGCCGAACAGGGCAGCGCCTTGCCTCCGCTTGCGTTTGCCGCCACGGGCGGGCGGCCCAGAAGAGGGGCCGGCGCCGATGTTGGCAGTGCTCCGGGCGGGGCGCGGCTCGTCTTCATCGTCGTCGTCATCGGGCCAAGTCTCCATGCCGTCTCCCTCCTCGGAGCCGCATGCTCCACCGCCGCCGCCTGTTGCGTCATCCGCCAGGGCAGACACCCCCAAGTCGGGGTCATCCACATCGCTCACCGCCCTGTCCGGCAGGTAGTCGCCACCTGGCCCCACGATGGCGGCCGTCGTCTCGGACATATAAATCTGTATTCCAGAATGGACTCGCATCATGACAAGAACAAGACCGAGAAACGGAGCTGAAGGAAGAAATGAAGGAACTTATGGCAGGCGGCGGCTCGTTGCGGGAGTACGGCCGCCTCCCGTACCGCAAGTCTTCCTCCGACACCTTGAGGTCGGAGATCTCGTTCACCATCCGCGCGACCTCGGCAGTCGGCATCTCCTTCGTGCACAGCCGACTGGGGTCGCGGTGCCCGCTCATCCGGAAGATCGGATGAGGGCGGCCCTGGAGCGGGAGGACTCGGCGCTCGACGAAGGCGATGAGGAGGTCGGAGGCCACGAGGCCCTCCGACTCCTTGAGCACCCGGAGTCGGCCGATGGCGGCCGCGGCGTCCGATGACACCGGCTTCGGCTTGTAGCCCCAGTTGGGCTGGAGCCCGGTGGGAGTGCCGGCCTCATAGGCCGGCAGGTTGATGAAGTCGACAACCGGATCGACGTTCTCAACATAGAAGTAAGATTGCTGCCACATCTTTACAGACTGTGACAGCTTGAAGATGGGGAAGGCATTCTGTTTCACTGGTCGGCGCACGGCGACGAACCCGCCGCACTCGGCCGCCGTCTCCTTGGCGAAGGTGCTGAGCTTCCCATAGAAGAATGCTCCTCACAGCTTGAGTGTGGGGAGGATGCCGATGTAGCCCTCGCACGCCGTGACGAAGGCGGAGAGCAGGGTCACGGTGTTGGGCGTAAGGTGATGAGGTTGGAGGTGGTTGAAATCGAGGAATGAGCGTAAGAAGCCGCTCACCGGAAGGCCGAAGCCACGGAGGAAGTGCGAGCGGAAGACGACCCGCTCGTTCCCCCTCGGTGCCGGTAAAATCTCCACCTCCGGCGGCACCCGCGCCTTGACGAATGCCGCGTTCGGCATCCGGCGCGTGTCGTGGAGGAAGGAGATGTGATCTTCAATCACCGTCGATCTGTCCCAGTCGCAGCCCTTCTCGCGCGCCATGGCTCCAAGCAGGGCCGTGGAGGAGGAGGAGTGCGTCGGTGGCGAACGACGGCAGCACCACGGTAGCACGGAGCGGCAGTGGTGGCGATGGAGGAGAGAGCAGAGGAAGAAGAGTGAGTGGGAGGGGCGCGCGAGCTTTGTCGAACCCCTCCCTCCCCCTACTTATAGCCCTCGGGCTACGAAGTCGAGGGGGCGGGGTGTGGGTCGTGGGATTAACTGCGCCCACGGTCCCCCATTTACGCGTGCATTCACCACGCCTCGAGCGGTCATGGGAATTGCAACCGCCCCCCTTGGCGCAGCGGATCTGCCCAGGTGCTGAGGCGCGGTAGTGGCGGACCCGGCCCGCTGTTACGTCCCATCAGGAGCATGGGATGCCAGGCTGGCCGGGCTGGCGTGCGCTGCGTGGTGTGTCCGTTGTGGGCGGCGGCCCCGGGAGGCTTAGCAGGCACGCCACCTGTTTTCTCGTCTTGAAGTTCAAAAAACGACCAAAAAGTCCTGCCTGGCCAAGGCCGACTCCAGCAATCGGCTAACCGCGAGGCGGATCGAACATTTTTTCCGGAGCTCGATGAGGAGGGAAGCCGCTGAGACTTCGCGGCCTCTCGACCACAACGCCTCACCGGCTTTGGGGACTACTGTCGGAGTAATGGGCCACGGGTAGCCTAACCCGAGTCCCTGGATTTATCAAGACTTTGGGCCAGCTTCGCCTTGCTGTGCCCCAAGCTGAAGCTCTGCCCTCCGAGGGCAGGCTAGCTCGACGGCCGGCCACCGGAGGTCGGCCAACCACCAGCCGACGGCACCACGAGCGGCCGACTCTAGCCAGCCGGCCTCTAGAGAGGGCGGCATCAAGTAGGCGGCCACCTCGCGCCTTCAGAGTTTGAGCCCCTATCAAGAGGACAAGATGGGGCGTGGCTATAGTGAAGCACTTATCCCCAAATCGTGGGTTCAGCATGGCCACAGTGCCCCGCACGGACGGAGATCTCGGCACGACGTGGCACTGTTGCCACCTACCCTTGACGTTGCTCCGGACAGGCGGAGCCCTGTTCCCCACAACAGCCTGTCAGTATGGCCCGCGGGCTGCGGGCCCTCCCCGGCAGTGACACCCCAGAAGACGGCGCACGCCAGATCAGTCGGACCAGGGGAGGGACGGCCTCCAGCAGGCGGCCATCCCCACCCTCGAAGCAAGGAAGCCAATAACCTGATGAGACCAGGCGTGGCTACAGTGATCTCCCACCAGGCGGCGGGACTGTAGCCACGCTGAGCTGACTAAGCCCGCATCATTAGCAGCATGGCTACAGTGAGCAGCCGCCAACCAGACCCGCCCACAGCGGGAGTGGCATGTCAGCTCTGGACGAGACCAGTCGGCGGGGCCCGCCAGGCGGCGGGCCCCAGTAGTCGGCAGAGAAGCCGGAGGCCAGAGACGCTGACAGCCGGGCCCAGCAGCCGGCCAGATTACCATTGTACCCCTCGGGGTAGGCCTATATAACCCCCCCAGGGCACCCATGCAAAGGGTTCCCACCCCATTAGACCTAGCCACATTCCTAGGGCAGGAGAGAGCTAGCCTTGCCTTCTCCTACATCTAGCATACAGCTCAAGGAGCAACTTTGTATCACTTGTGCCTTTAGTGATCATGCGGAGACCCTGTAGAGCAGGACTAGGGGTGTTATCTCCTAGGAGAGCCCCGAACCTGGGTAAAGTACGCCGGCATTCGTGTCTACGCCTCATCCCGCTTCCGGGCACCGGGGACGTTCTACTCGCTCCCACCATGATAAGCCATCCTTTGGCATATGTCGCACCCAGCCCCCGACAGGTACTGCCATCCGGTTTTTATTGGCCCACTCTCTTCAAAGATGCTCGTAAGTTTGTCTTATCTTGTGATGAATGTCGAAGAATTGGTAATATTAGTAGACGTCAAGAAATGCCTATGAATTATTCTCTTGTTATTGAACCGTTTGATGTTTGGGGCTTTGATTATATGGGACCTTTTCCTGCCTCTAATGGTTACACGCATATTTTAGTTGCTGTTGATTACATTACTAAGTGGGTAGAAGCTATTCCAACTAGTAGTGCTGATCATAACACTTCTATTAAAATGCTTAAAGAAGTTATTTTTCCGAGGTTTGTAGTCCCTAGATGTCGGCGTTCTGGGAACGGGGGTATCCAGACTTGTCTGCCTGCGGCCTGCAGCGTGGCTCAAGTAGGGGGGCCCACTACGGCCCATCTTCATCGACACAAGCTCAAGACCCTCGCGAGGGGCCAAGCCTTGCGGGGCGGATGACAGGAACCTTCCTCAGGCACAGCCTCGCCAGGCTGGCTCACGAGGAGGCGGGGAGATCAAGGCAGGGTACCTCACGAGGTGCCCGTGACGCAAAACATGACGATCGAGACTAGGCGGGTGTCGGCCTGGGCAGTGTCCTTGTTTCCCCTTTGGTTCAAAGGGGGCAAGTGCAGGCCAAGCCATCAGGCAAAGGATACCATTTTGGTGCAACAAGACCAAGACCAGCAGAACGGCAGGATGGAGGTCATCCTGGAGCCCAGGAAGGCGTCATCGTCAGAGCCTTTGGCAGGCGAGGACCAATTTTAGTCAGGATAAGTGTACTAGATGTTCCCCTTCAAAATGGCCAATTGTTGGCGCCCTTCCCGCTCAATATTTGGGAAGAGGACCAGGGCCTTGCTCTATGAATAGGACTAGCCACTCTCAAGGCAGGGAGGACCATTCGAACCTTAGCCAGATCCACCCACACAAGAACTCCTCCCCTCGCGAGGTTGTTCTTCCTTTGTACTATTCCCCATCAGCCCCTGAGGCAATCCATCACACTACAAACTAGAGTAGGGTATTACACCACAATGGTGGCCCGAACTAGTATAAACCTTGTGTCCCTTGTGTTGTTCTTCGTGTAGTTTAGATCTCTTGCGAGGTGATGAGACGTGAGTAGGTAGGGGGAGTGATCTTTGTGCGCACCCCAGAGTTCGAACCTCTAGGGTCTGCTGGAACCCGCAATCCGACATTTGGCGCGCCAAGTAGGGGTGCGCCGGAGCTCTCCCTTCCGTCGGCCCGTTCTCCACCAACATCGCATTTTTCCCGCATGGCAGACAATGTGCCGCCCGCTCCGGCAGCTGATGCCAATGCTGGGGCCAGGGGGCTCCGAGCCTTGGCCCCCGCCTTGCGGCAGGTGTAGTGGCCACGCAAGTTCAAGGTAGAGATGCCGCCGCGCTACGACGGCACGGCGGACCCGCAGGTTTTCCTGCTGGCGTACGAGGAAGCTGTCCTCAAAGCGGCGGGCGACGATAGGGTGGTGGCCAACTGGTTCCCCTTAGCCCTCACCGGCGTTCCGCGCATGTGGCTGCTCCACCTACTGATGGCTTCTGTAATCTCCTAGGGAAACTGCGCGGCCTCTTCCTCGCCCACTATGCCGTGCCAGTGCTCCCGGTCGTTGCGGCTCTCCTGGGCGGCTCCCAGGCACCCCCTTCGAGCCGCCATGTCAAGCCGTTCACCCGCCAGATCGGCGCCGCCTCCCAACGGTGAGAAGCTCCCCCGGGCTGGGTGGCGCCCGAGGCCGGTCTGACCTTCAACTCAGACAATCACCCGTCCAACCCCGCCGGTTGGGGTGCGCTCACGATGCTCTGTACTCCCACCATCTGCCAGGTGGCCGTCACCAGGACACTCATCAACGACGGTCCTGGCCTCAGCATGCTCTCGGTGGAAGCCTTCAGCCTCCTCCACGGGCCGCCGGAGCGACTTCAGCCCAGCAGGCCCTTCTCGGGCGTTGGCGGCATTTCCACCGGCTCCCTGGGATAGATCCGCGTCCCGGTGACCTTTGGCACCTACGACAACTTCCGCACGGAGCTAATCGACTTCGATATCGCCCCCATCAGTCTCCTGTACAACGCCATCCTCGGCTACCCAGCCCTGGCCCGGTTCATGGTCGCGACTCACCCAGCGTACAACCTCATGAAGATGCCCGGGAGCAACGGCGTCCTTACCGTGTCCGGGGACACCGGGGATGCATTGCAAGCGCTCAAGCTTGCTTTCAAGACTGCCCTAGTAGCGCAGCCCGCCAGCTCAGATGTCCTCGAGTCCAAGGGGGCTGCGCCAGCCAAGAAGAATCAGCTATTCAGCCAAGACAAGGCGGAGACCAAGGAGGTACCGGTCGACGAGGATGCGCATGCCGGTGCTACCTTCACCATAGGCACCAACCTTGAGCCCGAGCAGGAAGAGGCCCTGGTCAGGTTCCTTCGCGCGAACAGGAAGGTGTTTGTGTGGGAGCCCAATCAGCTGGCGGCGGTCCCGAGGGATGTAATTGAGCATCACCTCAATGTGTGCCCCAACATGCGCCCTGTGAAGCAGAAGGCAAGGCGGCAGTCCACTGAAAAGCAGGCCTTCATCGTCCAAGAGACCCGCAAGTTAGAAGCAGCAGGGGTCGTTCGCGAGGTTCGCTACCCTGATTGGCTGGCCAACCCTGTTGTCGTACCCAAAAAGGGGGGAAAGGAACGCATGTGTGTCGACTTCACCAACCTCAACAAAGCAAGCCCACATGATCCATTCCTGCTCCCTCGCATCGACCAGATCGTCGACTCTACCACTAAGTGTGACTTACTGTGCTTCCTGGATGCCTTCTCGGGCTATCATCAGATCAAGATGGCGGCGGAGGACATGGAGAAAACGGCCTTCTTAACCCCGTGTGTGGTTTACTGCTATACATGCATGCCGTTTGGGTTGCGCAATGCGGGCGCGACCTTCCAGCAATTGATGCACATCACCCTGGGGCGATAGCTCGGGAGGAATGCTGAAGCTTACGTTGATGACATTGTGGTGAAGTCTCGGGAGGCGAAGACCCTGATACAGGACTTGGAAGAAACCTGCGCGAGCCTCAGTGAAGTAGACCTGTGGCTCAACCCAGAGAAGTGTGTGTTTGGAGTCCCCTTGGGCAAGCTCCTGGGCTTCCTTCTGTCCCATAGGGGCATTGAGGCCAACCCAGAGAAGGTCAAAGCAGTCAAAGACATGAGCCCACCGAAGACCCTCAGGGAAATGCAGAAGCTCACCGGGCGTGCAACCGCTTTGGGACGTTTCATCTCCAGGCTGGGAGAGCGAGCGCTGCCCTTCTTCAAGCTGATGAAGAAGAAAGACCCCTTCGAATGGACTGAAGAGGCCGACAAGGCATTCCAGGACCTCAAGAGGTACCTTACCAGCCCCTCGGTAATGGTGGCCCCGCGCCCTCGGGAGCCCCTGGTGCTCTACTTTGCGGACACCCCTTACTCCGCCAGCGGAGCCCTGGTGGCAGTTAAGAAGGGGCGTCAGGCCTCGGCTGCAGCCGTGGTCCCAGCCAAAGCAGAGCAAGGTCAGGAAGGCCTCGCAAAGACCACGACCACGGCAGAAAAGGAACAACCTCGTCAGGGGATCGCGCCCGGAGCGGAGGAGACCCCCTTGGGCGACCAAGGACTAAGGACCGCATCGCCTCAGGAGGCACCTCAACCTCCGGAGGACGCGGGCAGCACCAGCACCCTCAACCTCGTTGAGCACCAAGTGTACTTCGTCAGAACGGTGCTGCGGGACGCGAGGGCATGGTACCCAATGCCCCAAACTCCTCCTTGCACTGTTGGTGGCCTCGCACAAGATGCGGCACTACTTTCAAGGCCACCCCATCAAGGCCGTCTCAGCCTACCCTTTGGAAAGGGTACTCAGGAGCCCCAACTCAGCGGGGAGGGTTACAGAATGGAACATTGAACTGCAAGCATTCCAGCTAGAATTCAGCACGACTAGGGTCATTAAGGGAACTGCGCTCGTAGATTTCATGGCGGAATGGACAGAGGCACCAGGGCTCAAAACGGGCGAGGACCGGTCACTCTCCCCGGGAAGTGAAGCGCCGGACGGTTGGGTAATGTACTTCGATGGGGCATTCTCGCGGCAGGGCACGGGGGCTGGCACGGTGCTCATATCCCCCATTCAGGACAAGCTTTACTATGTCGTGCAGCTCCGTTTCTAGCTAGGGGAGAAGATCTCCAACAACATAGCAGAGTACGAGGGCCTGATAGCGGGTTTGAAGGCCGCCGTCGCCTTGGGGGTAAAACGAATCACCATCAAGGGTGATTCGCAACTCCTCGTCAACTTCTCCAACAAGGTATACGAGCCGAAGGATGAGCACATGGAAGTGTACCTCACGGAGGTCCGCAGGATGGAGAAGCAGTTTTGGGGGTTGGAGTTACAGCACGTGCCCCGCGGTACCAACCAGGAGGCCGATGGCATTGCCAAGAGGGCATCCAGGCGACTGCCTTAGGAGCCCGGCATCTTTGAAGAACGACTCTTCAGACCTTCGGCGGCACCATCGCTGTCAAGCACGGCACAACCTAGGGAGGAGCTCCCTCAGTCGCCCGCCTCGGGGGCCCCGGCTTGTGGCCCGGCCTCGGGGGCGCGCCTGCTCCTGGCGTTGAAACCTCGGGAAGGATGCTGGACCAAAGAGTTCAAGGACTACTTGATGCGAGAGACCCTATCAGAGAAAGAGGAAGATGCGGAGCGCGTGGCGAGATAGGCCACGGCCTACTGCCTCCAAGATGGAGAGCACTACCGGAGGCGACCAAATGACGTGTCCTTGCATTGTGTTTCCAGGGAACAAGGAAGGGAGCTGTTAGCAGACATACATGGTGGAGATTGTGGGCACCAATCTTCATTGTGAACCCTCGTTGGCAAGGCGTTCTGCAGCGGGTCTTACTGGCCCACAGCACTCAACGACGCCATCGAGCTGGTGAGGGCCTGTGAAGCCTGCCAATTCCACGCCAAGTAAATCCATCAGCCGGCTCAGGGCCTGCAGACCATACCCCTCTCGTGGCCTTTCGCGGTTTGGGGGCTGGACATTCTAGGCCCATTCCCACAGGCCCAGGGGGCTATCGCTACCTCTACGTCGCCATTGACAAA
Source organism: Triticum turgidum subsp. durum (assembly GCA_900231445.1). Taxonomy (NCBI): domain Eukaryota; kingdom Viridiplantae; phylum Streptophyta; class Magnoliopsida; order Poales; family Poaceae; genus Triticum; species Triticum turgidum. Next base: position 38,673,741 of record LT934124.1, read on the forward strand.
TTCACCAAATGGGCTGAAGTTGAAGCCGTCCGCACCATCCCAGCAGGCTCCGCAGTCAAGTTCATCAGGGGCATTTTGAGCCGATTCGGGGTGCCTAATCGCATCATCACCGACAACGGTTTGCAGTTCACCAGCGGTCTCTTCAAAACATACTGTGCTAATCTTGGAACGCAGATATGCTACGCTTCAGTGGCGCGTCCTCGGAGCAACGACCAAGCTGAACGGGCCAACGCGGAGGTGTTGAAAGGCCTCAAGACCAAGACCTTCAAGAAAAAGCTGGAAGCCTGCGGCAGGGGCTGGTACGACGAGCTCCAGTCTGTGTTGTGGTCTATCCGCACGACCGCAGCCAAGTCAACTGGAGAAACTCCATTCGTCCTCGTCTACGGAGCTGAAGACGTCCTCCCTCATGAGGTCAAGCGTCACTCCACGCGGGTCCTGGCGTTCGACGAAACGCAGTAGGACGCCATGCGGGGGACGGACCTCTTGCTGGGGGAGGAGCGTCGTCGAGAGGCCGCGCTGCAAGCAGCAAGGTATCAACAGGCGCTGCGACGATACCACTGCCGCAACATCCGCCCCAGAGCTCTTGAGGTAGGGGACCTCGTACTCAAGCGGGTCCTCTCCAGGGAGGGGTTGCACAAGCTCTCTCCCATGTGGGAGGGCCCATTCAAGGTTGTTCATGTTTCCAGGCCCGGCTCCGCATGCTTGGAAACCCAGGAGGGGATACCCATCCAGAACGCGTGGAACATTCAGCATCTTCGGAAATTCTACCCCTGAGCAAGGCCCGGTGCCTGTGAAGAAGGCCAATGCCTATGAAGCTGCCGCATTTTGGAAAAGGCCCGGTGCCTGTGAAGAAGGCCAATGCCTGTGAAGCTGCCGCATTTTGGAAAAGGCCTGGTGCCTGTGGAGAAGGCCGATGCCTGTGAACCTGCCACATTTTGGAAAAGGCCCGGTGCCTATGAACAAGGCCAATGCCTATGAAGCTGCCGCATTTTGGAAAAGGCCCGGTGCCTGTGAAGAAGGCAAATGCCTGTGAAGCTCGCCGCCCGTGACACTCTCACGTAATAATGAGTGGGGCTGTACACGCCCCGGAGTCTCCGAAGTGCCGTCCTCAGGCCTCGGGGGCTCCCGCCCACGCCCAGTGGCAGCACTTAGCTCCACGCTGGTGAGAAGACGTCGAAGACTAGATTAGGTGCCGGACGTGGCTTTTTCATTTGCTTTCTGCAGTTGGTTTGTTCGTTCCTATTTGAAGTTTTATTGAAGTTGTTGCCATCTCTGGCTTAAGACTCTTTGCCTTCTTCGCTCGCTTACCTCGTTCTCTTTCGTGCAAGTCTCGCGAGAGAGGTGCGCGGGCACCCTCACGAGTGTTTTTTCCGCCTCGGTCGTTTGAAAGCTTCCCTATCCGAGTCCTCCATGAGAGCACCCCTCTCGGTCCGTGCCCCAAGGGCACCGCGACATGAACACAGCACCTGGGCGGTGGCCCCCGCAACCGAAGCTGAAAGCTACCCCTCCTGACTAATCCTTGCAGGACAGGAAGCGTGAGGTGAGGCCCCTGGCCTCAGGAGGTGAAGGTCGCGACAAGCCTCCCCGAGTTAGGTGGTTCTCATACGCGGACACGCGGCACAGGGACACATCTCAGAAATAAGCGGAAACAGCATGATAATTAAACAGCAACAGTTCGACAAGCCCTCACGGGGCCCGATACTACTTTCTTTTGCGCAGGAAAGGAAGAAACACAAAATGGGCACGATTTCATCAGCACCAAATCGCGGCGAGGGCTCCCACTTCCTCCAAGGCTCAGTCAGATCCCTTCTCTCGCTTCACCCAGGCGCAACGGTGGACCGACCCACTGCCTTCCCTCGGGCGAGCACGACGGCGCGGAGGCTGGTCGCGGCCACCGCTCGAGGAGCTGGAGTCCGAAGGAGAGTCGCCGCAGCTAGGTGAGCCTCGAGCGCCCCATACCGCGCGCCAGCTGCCATCTTCATCCTGATCGGTGCCGAGGCTGGGCACGCGGCCACGGTCATCGTCTTCAGGGCAGCACCCAGCACAGCGACCGTCTTCCCCGAACACCCTCACATAGAGGGTGGCGTCGCCGTCGAACTTGAAGTGCAGGGTGCACCGCTGGCTCAGGCCGCACGCGCGAGCAAACGTTTGCCAGCCGCGGGTCAGGGCCACATTCCCGATGACGGAGACCTCCAGCGAAGCCCAGGAGGCCCTGCTGCAGCAGCCGTCCTCCTGAAGCCAGAGGCCGCCCGGAGCGCCGGCCGGAAGTTCACCTACAAAGAACCGGGGAAGCTGGAGCTAGGAGCCGGTCGGGTCTGCCGACCACGCGATGAACTCCGGCAGCACCTCCGCCGAGCGAAAGTGCGGCCTAGGGGGTCGCGCAGCCACGACGTTCCTCCCATCGATGATAGGGCGCTCACCGCCACGAAGGGGATCGTCTCCACGACCGCGGGAAGCCACTGCGGGGGCCGCGGGATGCTTGCGGGGGCGGCCCCGGCCGCGCTTGGTCGGGGGAGAGTCGGGCCCTTCCCGGCGAGCCTTTCCCTTCTCCTTGGCCGAGAACCTCTTCAGCGGGGCCATGGGGATGGCGAGTAGCTAGGATGAAGAGAAGGGGGTAGCAGGAAGGAATGAGATGAAGGGGCTCACGCCGTTCCGTACTTATAGCCGGGGGAGGCCAATCGTCGGCCTCCACGATCACAGATAATCATGACTCGTTTTTGCATGCAGGGACTTGTCAAGTCACACGGTTGCTGAGGCGTCGTGGGGAAGCGGAGGCGCCCACGTCCAGCCAACCGCCACGCGGCGCCCAAGGCCGCAGGCTGTTGGGGCCCGCGGCACTTCGCACTTGCCCCTTCGCTTCTCCGCTAAGCCAAGTCTGGGCGCGCCTTGGGCCCGAGGGCTACTGTCGGCGTTCTGGGAACGGGGGTACCCAGACTTGCCTGCCTGCGTCCTGCGGCGTGGCTGAAGTAGGGGGGCCACTACGGCCCATCTTCATCGACACAAGCTCAAGACCCTCGCGGGGCGGACGAGAGGAAGCTTCTTCAGGCACAGCCTCGCCAGGCTGGCTCGCGAGGAGGCGGAGAGATCAAGGCAGGGTACCTCATGAGGTTCCCGTGACGCAAGCCATGACGATCGAGACCAGGCGGGCGCCAGCCTGGGCAGTGTCCTTGTTTCCCCTTTGGTGCAAAGGGGGCAAGCGCAGGCCAAGGCATCAGGCAAAGGATACCATTTCGGTGCAACAAGACCAAGACCAGCAGAACGGCAGGATGGAGGTCATCGTGGAGCCCAGGAAGGCAACATCGCCAGAGCCTTTGGCAGGTGATAACCCACGAGTATAGGGGATCGCAACAGTTTTCAAGGGTAGAGTATTCAACCCAAATTTGTTGATTCGACACAAGGGGAGCCAAAGAATATTCTCAAGTATTAGCAGCTGAGTTGTCAATTCAACCACACCTGGAAACTTAATATCTGCAGCAAAGTGTTTAGTAGCAAAGTAATATGATAGTGGTGGTAACGGTAACAACGTAAAGACAGCAAAAGTATTGTTTTTGGTATTTTTGTAGTGATGATAACAGTAGCAACGGAAAAGTAGATAAGCGTAAACCAGTATATGGAAAACTCATAGGCACCGGATTAGCGATGGATAATTATGTCGGATGTGGTTCATCATGTAGCAATTATAACATAGGGTGACACAGAACTAGCTCTAGTTCATCAATGTAATGTAGGCATGTATTCCGTATATAGTCATACGTGCTTATGGAAAAGAACTTGCATGACATCTTTTGTCCTACCCTCCCGTGGCAGCGGGGTCCTATTGGAAACTAAGGGATATTAAGTCCTCCTTTTAATAGAGAACCGGAACAAAGCATTAGCACATAGTGAATACATGAACTGCTCAAACTATGGTCATCACTGGGATTGGTCCCGATTATTGTCACTTCGGGGTTGCCGGATCATAACACATAGTAGGTGACTATAGACTTGCAAGATAGGATCTAGAACACACATATATTCATGAAAACATAATAGGTTCAGATCTGAAATCATGGCACTCGGGCCCTAGTGACAAGCATTAAGCATAGCAAAGTCATAGCAACATCAATCTCAGAACATAGTGGATACTAGGGATCAAACCCTAACAAAACTAACTCGATTACATGATAAATCTCATCCAACCCATCACCGTCCAGCAAGCCTACGATGCAATTACTCACGCACGGCGATGAGCATCATGAAATTGGTGATGGAGAATGGTTGATGATGACGACAGCGACGAATCCCCCTCTCCGGAGCCCCGAACAGATTCTAGATCAACCCTCCCGAGAGAGATTAGGGCTTGGCGGCGGCTCCGTATCATAAAACGTGATGATTTCTTCTCTCCGATTTTTTTCCCCGAAAGCCAATATATGGAGTTGGAGTTGGCGTCGGAGGGCCACCAGGGGGCCCACGAGGTAGGGCGGCGCGCCCACGGGGAAGGGGCGCGCCCCCACCCTCATGGACAGGGTGTGAGCCCCCTGGTCTTCATCTTTGGCGAGGATTTTTTATTATTTATTCTAAGATATTCCATGGAGTTTCAGGTCATTCCGAGAACTTTTTTTTTCTGCACATAAAACAACACCATGGCAATTCTGTTGAAAACAGCGTCAGTCCGGGTTAGTTCCATTCAAATCATACAAGTTAGAGTCCAAAACAAGGGCAAAAGTGTTTGGAAAAGTAGATACGACGGAGACATATCAGCAGGCGAGGACCAACTTTAGTCAGGATAAGTGTACTAGATGTTCCCCTTCAAAATGGCCAATTGTTGGCGCCCTTCCCACTCAATATTTGGGAAGAGGACCAGGGCCTTGCTCTATAAATAGGACTAGCCACTCTCAAGGCAGGGAGGACCATTCGAACCTTAGCCAGATCCACCCACACAAGAACTCCTCCCCTTGCGAGGTTGTTCTTCCTTTGTACTGTTCCCCATCAGCCCCTGAGGCAATCCACCACACCACAAACTAGAGTAGGGTATTACACCACAATGGTGGCCCGAACTAGTATAAACCTTGCGTCCCTTGTGTTGTTCTTCATGTAGTTTAGATCTCTTGCGAGGCGACGAGATGTGAGTAGGTAGGGGGAGTGATCTCCGTGCGCACCCCAAAATTCGAACCTCAAGGGTCTGCCGGAACCCGCAATCTAACACTAGATATCTTATGACTGATGGTGGCTCACATTGTATTCATGGTGCTTTCTGTAAGATGCTTGCTAAGTATGATGTTATTCATAGAATCGCATCTCCTTATTACCCGCAGTCTAGTGGTCAAGTAGAGTTGAGCAATGGAGAGCTCAAATTAATTTTGCAAAAGACTGTAAATAGATCTAGAAAGAATTGGTCCAAGAAACTTGATGATGCATTATGGGGCTATAGAACTGCATACAAAAATCCTATGGGTATGTCTCCGTATAAGATGGTTTATGGAAAAGCTTGTCACTTACCTCTTGAACTTGAACATAAAGCATATTAGGCTATTAAAGAGCTCAACTATGACTTCAAACTTGCCGGTGAGAAGAGGTTATTTGATATCAGCTCACTTGATGAATGGAGAACCCAAGCCTATGAGAATGCCAAGCTATTCAAAGAAAAAGTCAAACGCTGGCATGATAAAAGGATACAAAAGCATGAGTTTAACGTAGGTGATTATGTGTTATTATTCAACTCTTGTTTAAGATTTTTTGCAGGAAAACTTCTCTCTAAATGGGAAGGTCCTTACGTTATCGAGGAGGTCTATTGTTCCGGTGCAATAAAAATCAACAACTTCGAAGGCACCAGTCCGAGGGTGGTGAACGGTCAAAGAGTTAAACATTACATCTCAGGTAATCCTATCAATGTTGAAACTAATATTGTTGAGACCCGTAACCCCGGAGGAATACATAAGGGACACTTTCCAGAACGTTCCAGACTCCGAAAAGGAATAGGTATATGGTACGGTAAGTAAACCGACTCCAAAACAATTCTAATGGCAATTTTTATCCGTTTTGGAATATTTAAGAATTTTAGGAAGAAAGAAGTAGTCCGGGAAGGACACGAGGCCTCCACGAGGGTGGAGGGCGCGCCCACCCTTACTGGGCGCGCCCCCTGTCTCGTGGCCACCTCGTGTGCCTCCCGGACTCCATTTTCTTGCACATTACATATTTTGGTCGGTAAAAATTCATTATATAATCTCCCGAAGGCTTTGACCACCGTATCATGCAAATATCCTCTGTTTTCGTTTCGAGCTGTTTCTGTTACAGATATAGAGCAATATGTCGTCTCAGGATTCGGAAGGGGAAAGCTATGTTGTTGATTACCTTGCAGACCCTAAGGTCTACGGGGACTTGGAGCATGGTGGCTGGACCACTGAAGAAGAGGAAGACTACGAGCCTAAGGGAAAGGAGGAGACGAGTTCAGACGAAGATGAGGCCCCATTACCTCAACCTGGGGACATGCATGTGGAGTTTAAAAAGTCAAGCCTCCCTGACAGAGCAAAGAAGCCAAAGATTGAGTTTATCCCTTTTTGTCTCTTGCAAGAAAACAAACAGGAACTATGCAAAAGAATATTAAGCCTTGAGCAGGAGATCGATGAGCTAAAGGAGCAAAATACTATCCTCAAGTGTAAATTGAGGAAGAAGTCTACATCATCAACAACTCCTACTTCACCACCTTTGAGGACATAATCACATGGGTATGGGCACTCCCTTGGCAACTGCCAAGCTTGGGGGAGGTGCCCCGGTATCGTATCACCATCACACTCCTATATTTACCGTTTTATTTAGTTCGATCCTTTTAGTAGTATCTTGATCTAGTAGATTGAAGTTTTGATATCAAGTAGTTTTGAGTTTTGCTTTGTGATCTCTTTATGTAATCGAGTCCGTGAGCTATCTATAATAAAGATTAGTGTTGAGTCAAGGGCTTTGCTATCTTGCCATGATCTTGAGAAAGTAGAAAGAATAGAAAGAATAAAAGAGTTCATATTGATCTTATGGATAGTAATGACTTCACATATAAAAAGTACGAGGCATAAAAGTTGTTGAGAGTTGACGAACATAGTTTTGGTCATTGTTGCAATTAATAGGAAGTAATAAGGAAAGAGAGGTTTCACATACAAATATATTATCTTGGACATCTTTTATGATTGGGAGCACTCATTAAGCATGACATGCTAAAAGAGTTGATGTTGGACAAGGAAGACAACGTAATGGTTTATGTTTTCTCACATCTTAGTTAAAGTATATTGTCATTGACTTTCCAAACATGTTGAGCTTGCCTTTCCCCCTCATGCTAGCCAAAATTCCTTGCACCAAGTAGAGATACTACTTGTGCTTCCAATTATCCTTAAACCCAGTTTTGCCATGAGAGTCCACTATACCTACCTATGGATTGAGTAAGATCCTTCAAGTAAGTTGGCATGCTGCAGGCAATAAAAATTGCTCTCTAAATATGTATGACTTATTAGTGCAGAGAAAATAAGCTTTATACGATCTTGTTGTGGAAGCAATAAAAGCGACGGACTGCATAATAAAGGTCCACATACAAGTGGCAATATAAAGTGACGTTCTTTTGCATTAAGATTTTGTGCATCCAACCCTAAAAGCACATGACAACCTCTGCTTCCCTCTGCGAAGGGCCTATCTTTTACTTTATGTTTTTACTTTACGCCTGAGTCAAGGTGATCCCCACCTTTCCCTTTTTCATTTTATCCTTTGGCAAGCTCCTCGTGTTTGAAAGATCTTGATATATATATCCAATTGGATGTAAGTTAGCATGAACTATTATGGTTGACATCACCCAAAGGTGAATACGTTGGGAGGCAACACAATAAGCCCCTATCTTTCTCAATGTCCGGCTGAAAATCTGTAACCACAAGTACTGCGTGAATGTTAGCAATTGTAGAAGACTATTTGATAGCTGAGTATGTGGACTTGCTGAAAGGCTCTATTCTTGACTCTTTCTGATGTTATGATAAATTGCAATTGCTTCAATGACTGAGATTATAGTTTGTTAGTTCCCAATGAAATTTCTGAACCATACTTGACATTGTGAATTGATTGTTACTTGAGCATAAGAAATTATATGATAATATCTATATATGTTGCTGTTATAAGAATGATCATGATGCCCTCATGTCCGTATTTTATTTTTATCAACACCTCTATCTCTAAACATGTGGACATATTTTTCGATTTCGGCTTCCGCTTGAGGACAAGTGAGGTCTAAGCTTGGGGGAGTTGATACGTCCATTTTGCATCATGCTTTTATATCAATATTTATTGCATTATGGGTTGTTATTACACATTATATCTCAATACTTATGGCTATTCTCTCTTATTTTACAAGGTTTACCATGAAGAGGGGGAATGTCGGCAGCCGGAATTCTGGCTCGAAAAAGAGCAAATATTGGAAACCTATTCTGCACAGCTCCAAAAATCCTGAAACTCCACAGAAGTCATTTGTGACAGCCTGGTTTTTGGCCCTTTCTTTTTCTTTTGTTTTTCCGAGGTTTTTGCCTGAGTTTTCTTTTTCCGTGGCTTTGTGGTCTGGAAACTGAAGAAGATGCCCTCTTCTTTATTTCCAGAGTGGCTTGTCATTCCCAGATCCTTCCCTAGACCTTTCCATTTCCATCCTAGCCCAAATCCCAATATTACTTTATTGGGAATATTCCTTTTCTATTAAAGGAATAACTCAAATTGCCCTAGGTTGTGAAGCAACCTATATTTCCATGACCCCAAAAATTCCCAAATAATTCTCATAAATTGTTTGGGTCATATATTGATCAAATATGGCAAAACCTTTCATTGCCATGTTCAAAAATAATCCCCCAATATTCCTCTTTCTATTCTGCCCTGAGTGGCACTTTGTGAAGGAAGTGTCATTTATATTTATCCTATTGACTCCCAACCTTTTTGGGCATGTTTATATCTCCAAATAATTGCCCCATGCACAAGTTAAAATTTATTTGCCTAGCCAATCTTCCTCAGTGAATTTTCAAATTTTCTGTCAAACTGAAAGCTTTGTGAAGGAAGTACTATCTAGGAGTACCCAAATGAGTTGAACTTTTGCACACTCCTTAATGTGCTCATATTAACCCCTTCTGCCCATTTGCAGCCCCATCCAATCATCTATGTGAGCACAGGAGCAAATCTTTGTTTCTGGCAATGTTTTCATATTGTGAAGCAAGTATATTTTATATTGCTTCAAAAATCCTGATAAATTACCAGATCATTCTTATACCCATAAAACATCTCTCCACACATTTTGGCATCATTTCATTGATCCATTTGACCACCATAATTATTTTAAGTGTCTAGACAGAAATGATGTTTGTGAAGCAAGTGCTAATTTGGTTTGTCCATTTGGCATGAGCTTTTTACAGCATCTTTATATGTCCATATCATGAGTATTTGCCAAGCTGCATCCCATTCCATAACACCATGTGAGTGTATCATCATGATCTTCATTTCTGGACCAAGTATGCAGTCGTGAAGCAACTGCGGTAAATTTTGATCCTTTTACCCTAAAAACCTCCAGGACCATAGTACCTCCATAGCTAAACACCCCAGACATCTTGTTTGGCCCATAGCTTATCCCTGTTGATCACATTGAGATGGTAAAGTTTACTGCATAAACTTCAGAGCTCACTAACTATTTGACCAAAGCCTTTTTCACCCAGTTACCACCTCAGTTGAAACCATCCTTCGACGGACTTACCACTAGACATCAATTGCCAGTTGTTTGCCTCCCCCACATGCCAGCACTGGTGGTGACTACCGTTTTGGCATGCTATGAGCGCGTCCAGTGGGTGTTTGTGTTGGACCCCCTCCCCCTCTTGTCGTCTTCGCGCTCGTGAGTGTGTCTACCAGCTATCCTGCGTCGTCGCCGTCCCCCTGGACCCCTCTCCCCCTCTGGCAGCTTCCTCGCCAACGCTCGCCGACGAACGCCCATGTGAGCACTGTGGCCAACAGCGCATTAATGGTGCCCGGCCTCTTCCTCTGCCCCACCCTTGGCTGTCTCTTCCCTGTGAGCTCTCCTCTGATCGTCCTTCGTTGTTTGCCTCCGAGTCCATGCGCGCGAGCACGCATCCATGGTGCCGGACACGCGTCCGCGGCGGCGTCAGCGCGGCTCCCTCTCGCCCGGCTATATATAGGCCTTCCCAAAGCCTCTCGACCTCACCACTGGCCTCGCCTCTCTCCAAACTCTTCCCCAGCCCCTCGCCCGAGCTTCTGGAGCTCTCTGAGTCCTCCCTCATCGCCATGGCCGCCGTCGGGCTCCGCTCGATTCCGGCAAGCTGAGCTCCCTCCCTCCTCCATTCCACCCCCAGAGGCCTCCTATCAACCCACCAAGCCTCCCCCTCCCCTCAACTAGTCGCCAGAGTAGCTGGGGCCGTCGTCCCAAGATCGACCGAGCCGCCGTCCGCCATGGTTCATGGTGCTCTCGCTCCCGCCCTCTTCGAGGCCCGTTTAGTGCGGGGATGGGCGCGCCTCCGTCTCCTGATCATTTCGGTAGGTCGGGCGCCGCCAGAGGTGGACGGAGTCGGCCGGACTCATCGTCAGAGTGCTCGGCCCTGCCTCTGCCGCAGCTCACCGTCGGGAGAGGGAGTGGATAAAGTAGGCCCCACCTATAAGCCTCTAAGTCGATGGCCCCGTGTTGACCAGTCCACGCTGACGTGGATAAGTGGAAATGTATTCCGCGCAATACGTTTTCGCTGACCGAAAGCGTGTTTCTGTTTTGCGCTTCTGTCTTATCCACTCAGGGACTTATTTGTGATGAAATTTTTGCAGAAAAGTCCCTAAACTTCAAGTCCTCACAACTTTTTATCCGTAACTCCAAATAAGGTGAAACCAACGCTCACTTCTTCGCTTTGTCGAGCCTGTTCTCTTGGTCATGCTTTCACTATGGTTTGACACTGTGAAAATAACCGTTTTGCCCCTGCCATTAATCAGCCACGTCCGAGAGAGTACATTTTCCGGCAATTTGTTCCGCGAGCTTCTCGCACTTCTCCCCGGTGCATTCTTCATTCCCAGGAAAGCCACAATACCCACTTGCATGATAGTCATGCAGTAGCCATGGTTTTCAACTTGAATATTTTAATAAGTTTTTGCTTGTTGAAAAGATGGTTATCGTTGTTCCGGTGATGTTCAGATTTGCATGTTCACTTTTGTGCTATGTTGTCTTCACTACAACAACAATCCCCCTTTAACAACGAATAGCTTGCAACGAAAATAAGATGTGTTGCAAATAGCCCCACGTATCCCACCTCTCCCACGTTTTTTTATTTTACCTCTCCCACGTCTTGAGGAAAGAGTCTCCCTTGATCTCCAGTCTTCTCCCGCCCGTAACAAAATCTTCCCAAATTTTCTACCATGAGAAACCCTAAAACAATCCCTCAATCCCCTCCGAGGCTCCAAATCTCCACCTAGCTCTGCATCTCTTCTTCCATATTTTCTTGCGCCACCCCTTTTCAGATCTATTTGGTGTCAATCATCCTTCTCACCATACCAATCCATCTGGTTGCCCCTCGTCGAATTGGAATTCGATCTTGTGTCAATAGTGCAGGGGCGGGATTGGTGGATCCTTGATGAACAGCCGACGAGATCCACATGAACGTCCGCTGCACCTACCCCTGCCACACCGAGATCATCTTCAGGCATGGAAGGTACACACACATCGGAGGATTCAGGAGTACAAACATGTACTGCCTGCTAATAACTCGGTTCCTTAATTACTTTTGATTTTGTTGGAAGTCTTCCCCATCCTACATGTGTTTCCAAGGATCTTCTTAGGCCATGAGGCCTATGGGTAAGTTCCTCAGATTCTGCTGCCGGTGAGTACGTGAAGGCAGCCGGGTACAACGACGAAGGTATGAGATTTAACAAACACATATAGTCTGTCAATTTGGGTTGTGGTGCATGCAGGTTGCAGGGTGGTGAAGAGCTTGTCGGAGTATGTTTAGGGGTTCCTGCTTGCGGGACACAGTAGCGCCCAAGTTCGTGGGGTAGTGTGAGCAGCAGTAGAGCATTGGAGTGGAACAACGCCTGCTCTGTGCTGCGAAGTGCCAACTGCCATTGCTCGTCGGCCCCAGGATGCCCCGCGACCGCACTACCCGGTTCAGGGACAGCCAAGGGGCGCTGCTCCTCGTCATGTATGTGTCTCTCTACATATTTGTGTTTCTTATATTTCTGTTGATTTATGTATATTTTTTAGCAGAACTTAGCCATATTCCCTACACTATGCTGATGATGCAGAAGTTAGAAATACTACTAGGTGTAGTTCAGGTATTAATTGTGTACTAATATAGTTGTTTAACCAAGGAGGAACAATTATTATATACCTATACAAGTACTAGAAGAATCAAGATGACAAACCACCCGGATGTTCCCTTTCTTACATCTCCCATCTCATTTAGAAATATACTACAAACTGACTACAGAATTTTCAACTTTGGAGTAATTTTTTCATTGAAACGACACCAATTACTGTTGAAATAGTAGCTTGCCAATTACAACCGTAATCATAACGTTAAATACTGAGCCATCTCCCCTGAGGAAAGCTTTTTGTTTATCAAATTTATTTGTATTACCAACGTGCATCAAATTCTCTGTATTCCAGATTAAGAAAGTTCATACTCAGGAAAGCATTTAGGTTGGAGACCTTTGTTTTAGTAATGATGTTCTGATGACTAGCAACCGATCTACTACATGATTGTAATTGCAGAACTTAACGTTTAGTTCTCCAATCCACAAAGAGTATTGGCTTATAGAGGGGACAATTTGTCTAGAGCATTTTTTATCTTAGTATATACGTACATTTCAAATATTGGTTACTGGTCTTCTAAGTTACCAATCCATATTCTGAATATGCAGGTTACAAAAAATTGACTTGTTCCAGACTTCCAGGTCAATGTCATTGGCACTGAACCTAGAATACTACTAGTACGTACCAAGCTAGTTTTGCTATGAGGTAATTCCTGTTAGCTCTATATTACGATTCTACCATGGTTCAAAGGAAATCGGATTATTAATAGCTCAATATTGCATACTCCTTTTTAGCCTTATTTGTACAAGAGAACACTTATGGGGGTACCATAACTTTTTCATCCGTGGACAACTTAATGATAGCTAGCTAGCTGCACTCTTATAAAAGTATAAGATCTTCAGATTTTCAGCCTATGAACATGTAATATATTTTGCTCTAGCTGTTGAAATTCTTCCTTTTTTTTACTTTCTCATATGATAATATACTGCAACCTAAACTTATGATATGTAGTGACAAACTAACATAATGTGCGCGCACATTTCCCATACAGTTTCACAAAATATTTTGACCCTAATATTTCTTTTTTGTATATCTTCTTATTACTACTGCTAAATGTACAATTTATACATCCATCATCCTTTCTTGTCTATTGTTTCCGAGTATACAGCCTATCTAAAAATGGATAAGAGTCAGTGCATCTTTAATTAAAAAATTAATGCCAATTATTTTTCTCCCTAATGGTTTCTTTTGTTTCAACTCAGCAAATAACATAGTTTTATATTTTAATAGGCTATAAATGTGTCTAATGATCAAGCTACTTGGTATATGTTAGTTTTTCTTTTTGCAATAATTACACAATGCATATTGTATCACGTCATCCATCCATTCAATATACAAGGTGGAAAAAGGATGATTGTTTAGAACATGCCGCTCAATAGATGTAGCGGGATTAATTATGCATGGCCTTCACCTTTGTATGTTGCTCCTCCAAATTTTACTGTTCTAGAAATTTGATTTTTTGTAATGTAAGTTACTTATCTCATTTTTTTGCTATTTGTAGATTGCCAAGATAAACTGGTATGCATGGCTCAGATACTGATTGCAAGGTCGAGAATGAAGCTACTACTAGATAGTTCCACATAATGTTTTAGATGTTTTTTGCCGGATCAATTCTTCAAATAGTATGTTTTAGATAGAATAACTAAGATGTTGATTGCAAGGTCGAGAACTGGCTACTACTAGATAGCTCCATATCTTGTAATCTTTGGCTCGTGTTCTTTGTAATGCAACAATCAATTTAATAAATGAGCATTTCTGTTTATTATATTGTGGTTCTCTATATGACTATACGAAATACCATTAATTTGTCATGCTATGAAGGACTGCTTCTAGGCATTGTAATCGCCGTGTATGTCCATTTGAAATCATTTTGTGCAGGATTGTTACCAATGCATATGAAGTGTTGTGGCCTCTAACTTTATACGTTGCTATCTTGCAACATATTCAAGTCGTTTACCAACGCATGTATATACGTTGTTGTAGACCCTTGCAACGCCACCAACGGCAACGCATAATAATCCGTTGGTAAATACGTTAGCAATGCTTATATGAGCCTACGACAACACATCGATGCGTTGCTAAAGGGGGGTTCGTCTTGTAGTGCTTGTACTCTGTGATCATGTTATACCTGCTAGTATTACCTTTCATATGTTTATGCTTGTTAGTAGTACATGTTGATGTTGGAGATGGTCGTGCTAGGCAGTACGCGATGCTAAGTGGATATGATTTATAGTTGATATGGTGGAAAGTTATGTGATACCCTCATGACTATGTTGATATCATGTTCATGTATTTTATCGTGGCTCAACATATTTGCATTCAAGTTTAACCAGATTAAATTGAATTTGAACAACTGTTGGCTGAGTCATGGTGCCACTGAATCGATGCTGACCAGTGCAACCATGCTTACCGGTATGGGACGGTCCTAACTGGGTCTATTCTTGGGCCTCTCGCCGGTGCCTCCAACGAGGGAAGGTTATGGGCGTGCGCTACCCCGAACAGGTAGGCGAACATAAACCTTGTGTGCCCGTAGTTGTTATAGCCGACGGATCCCCATGTGGGATCGTTTATGTTTTGGCCACGATGGTGGTCGTTGTGTCTGTAGGTAGACACAGGGCCACCCATGACAGCCCAGAGGGGAGTGAGTCGGAGTGGCCATGAGAGTGTCATGACAGTAGATCGGTTTTGTTGGGACGTTGTTGGTCCACCCGAATGGGAGTGCGAGGCCATGGGTTTCGTAGTGTGGGTACAGTGTACTAACCTCTGCAGAGTGTATATTAAATCTATTGATAGCCGCGCCCGCGGATAAGGGCCCAAGTCGAAAGTAGGTCACACCATGAGTCAACAGTAATAAGAATAATGTGCTTAATAATAGTGAGATAAGTTGGTTGTGATTGCCATAAGGATCACGGGGCATGCAGTGGTCGGGTTGTGATCGCCGTAAGGATCACGGGCCATGTAGTGGTCGGGTTGTGATCGCCATAAGGATCACGGGCCAAGTGTTGGTCGGGTGGTGATCGCCGTAAAGATCACAGTGGTATCGAGGATACCGAGTCATTGTATATTCATGATGTTGTGCGAGAATCGTGGGTAAAGGTCAAGCTCCTTGTGGTCGTTTAATGATTAGTATGGTATTGTTTATACCAAGCTTGATTTGATCCTGAGATGATTGTGTGATGTCCGAGATTGGTAAGTGATGCATGTGTTGGTTTCGAGGTAACCCGAGTAGAATAAGTGGTGCATATAGTGTCATTATGTTGCACGCTAGTATTGTCGGATTAATATGTTCATGCTATGGTCAGGTTGAGTTTGTTGTATCAAGTTTATGTTGGTCATGCCATGTTGTTCTGATGATATCATGATAATTCCTGTTTAACCTGTAATTGCCATGTTGTTGTTTGTCTTGAATGCTTCTGGATTATTGTGAGCTTGCAAGTACATTCAACGTACTGACCTGGCGTGTCATGCCAGCTTGCAGGTCATGCTGGATTTGATTGCTTGCTTGTCGTGGTTTTCGTTTGTGTGAGCTAGGATAAGCGTTCCAGCCAGAGTCCCTGCAGAGTGGAGTTCACCACTATTGTCGTTGTTCCGCTGCTAGAGTTATTCCGCTGCTTCAGGTTGTTCTGCTACTTGCATAGAGCACCTGAGGATGGTGTAGTGTCGCCGTACCGATGTTATTCATTGTAATATCGGGACCTTGTATTCATATTCGTGTAATAATAGAATGCTGGTTTGTTCTATGCTAAGCAGTGTCGTATTCCAGAAGACTTCTCCTCGATCTCTGGGCTGGAATATGGGGCGTTCCGGTTTTCTCTGAGCCGGGGTGCCATAGGCTTGGTATCAGAGCAGGTCTGGCTGTAGGACGCCCTAGACCGCACGAACGTTAGAAAGCGGTAGTATAGGCCCCAGTTGGTTTGTTGCACTTGATTGTCGCATTTGTTTGTCGCATAGCATGCATATAACCTTAGTATTTGTGATAACGGTTTATCTGGTGAGTGTAGCTGGCATCGGTTCGAATCCACTAGAACTCAACCTTTGCATTTCTCTAGTTCCTTTTTTCTTTCGGTGTTTGGTGTCATATCTGTCCCGGCAGAGTGATGCCAATTGATCCTGACACTGTTTGCAAAAATGGTGCTCAGGTATCGCACCGATGTCTTTCTTTCAGTCTTGTCTCTCATTTCGGTGATGGACATGCTTCTATCCCGGATCGTTCTTTTATTTTGTCGTGGTGACATCCTTTAATGATCTTAGTTATCAAGAAAGGGCAATGTCAGCAGCCTCAGCTTTTCCCCGCTATCCTATTTCTTGGACGAGTACGGATCTTTCTTCGTCCGCTTGATAATAATGTGGTTGCGACCTTCGTGTCCCACTACATGATTATCAAGTGTGTCCTCGCCTCTGAGCTAGTTCAGGTTGCCACCTGGCTAAGCTAGCACTTGGTGTAGCACTGTTTACACCAATTCTTCCACACATTTATTCGTCCTCGTGCACATCGTCACAGCATATTAGGCCGCAATACCAGAGTTTCCGCGAGATTTGTGTGCTTAGGTGTGCATGCATATTGTGTGACTAGCAGTAATATGTGATGATTGCTTGATTAATTATATTAGTAGAATGCTTGCGTGCTTTTGTTTTAGTCGTTTCTGTTGTTCCTTTCTTTGGGCCTTCGGTGTTACACATTTTTCCCTATTAAAGTTGCTCATCAGCCAACACCGGACCCGAAGAGTCAGCAAGAAATGCATATATTTGGAAACTCAGCTAAACAGAATGGAATTGTCAGCAGACTGTAGTGAAATTGGAAATAGCTCATCTGAATGCAAAAGAAATCCTGGGTGGACCGTCAGTATCAAGTTTGTATTAGCGTGCACTCATCACAACAAAATGATTAAATCAGCAAGAAGATAAATTGTGTGCAAGGTTGACAGAATATTATTAAAGGTATGGCTAAGATACAAGTTTAATTTTTTGTTGAGGATGATTTTGGAAGTCGATGTACCTATAAGCAAACAAAAATATGGCATATACTCAGAAAGGAGAATAGTCCTGCAAAACCCCGTTTCATGCTAGAGATCAATAGCAAAAATATTCATATGGTTATATATGTGGAAATCAGTCCGCATATCACAATAAGAAATTTCTGGTGTAAGCAACCTACTCTTCCCTCGCAAGATACCAGAGAAGCTTCCAAGGCAAGATTCATCTATTTTCCTCAGTATGATATATGGATGATTTCTCGCGCAAGGTACTCTGCCTTCTTTAGTAAGCAACCGCAAAAGCTTCCAACATAAGGTACTCAGTCTTTCCCCAGCAAAGTCTTTAAGGGGGTAAGCTTCTGAAGCACGATATTCAGTCTTCTTCAGCAAGCTGTCCGATGATAGTGTCGAGCACAAGCCAGCAAATATTCCTCAGTAAGACATTGGCACAAGGTAGTACACTATGAATTGATAGCATATGGCAGTAAATCCCAAGAATCAGATCTGCAACATTTTGGTCGGAATCAAGAATCAGTCAAAATACACGTCTTTCTCGAAGTCAGGTCCTCATATATGTGCAATGAGCATACCATCAAGATCTTACAAGTACCCGTGAACCTGGAAAATGATCCTGATGAGCCCTTGTCCACTTTTCTCCAATGATGGCACCACGCCTGTGATCTGAGCTGTTTCTAGCTATCCGGGGTGGATGCCGATTTTTGTTTCTCTCTTCAACGACTATCACGAGTCTGAGCTGCTTTTCGGCCGTCTCGAACAGCTATTGAGTTTCTTTTTGTGACAGTATCCCTATAGCTGCTTTTTGTCTATTTTAGGGAGCTGCCACCTTCTTCTTATCAACCCGGTCTCATGCTTTGAGCTCCTTTTCGGCCGTCCTGAGCCGTGGTTGAGTTATTTCAGTAATGTCTCAGATCTAAGTTGTAAAGACCATTCTGGTGGCTACTGATTTATTTGTCGATTTCTTGCAAAGGGTTTCGGATGATCATTTCCCAACAATCAGAAATTGAGAGGTGTTGAACCCGCCATTTAATGGGTTACCCTATCAGAAAAATGAGGATAAACTACAATTGCCGAAAAATTGCACCGACAGTACCTATGGTCATACGAAGAAGCAATATGACCCACCTCTTTCAGCCAAGGATCCAAATCAAGAAAACAATAATGAAGGAGCAAGACCCGTGATGCAGGTATGAAAATTGTACACGGCCCCCATGGTGCAGTTCCCCCGGACAGTCTAAGTCTGTATTGATCCACATGGATATGCCTACAGCATGAGTAATCAGCATGAGGAATAACAGTCTGGAAGCCTGAGTCCTCACTTATATGAATCATCATGGATAGCCTGTCGTGAACCAAATTTTTCCGTCAGAACCACCGTCAGTCAAGTCTATAGATATTATCATACCGGCCAAACCCTTTATGCTGGCCGCGACAGGAGACAATCAAATATTTGGTATGGATCCGCTATTCACGACAATGGAACCAGTTAAGATGATTCAGAAACTTCTGCGATGAGTCAGAATCTGTCAGGAAACAGTTACGTTTTAACTCACTGTTTGGAACCCAAAGGACCTGCATTTAGTGGAGAAATTGAATGCAATGAGTCAAAACTTATGTTTTCATCAGAAAAATCTAATCATCATTACATGAAAGGTTGTCAGTGCTGGGTGGTACACCCAACGAAAATCACTTTTGGATTTGTGAGACGGACATATATTTCAGTCATGACATATAAATCACACTCAGCTAGTCAGCAGATCTAAAAAGAAATTGGGGCCTATATAAGCATGAACAAGCAAGGTAAGATCTGTCAGAAGGAGGATACAGTGAATCAAACCTCCCCAGGGCCAGTCCGATAAAAATTTAGTGGGAACAACAATAAAGGAAAAAGGATACCCGAGTTGGAAACGGTTTCCTTGAGTCAGAATATTCATACTTGTTCCCTAAGCAACCAAATCTCGAGGACGAGATTTTTTTAAGAGGGTAAGGTTTGTGACAGCCTGGTTTTTGGCCCTTTCTTTTTCTTTTGTTTTTCCGAGGTTTTTGCCTGAGTTTTCTTTTTCCGTGGCTTTGTGGTCTGGAAACTGAAGAAGATGCCCTCTTCTTTGTTTCCAGAGTGGCTTGTCATTCCCAAATCCTTCCCTAGACCTTTCCATTTCCATCCTAGCCCAAATACCAATATTCTTTTATTGGGAATATTCCTTTTCTACTAAAGGAATAACTCAAATTGCCCTAGGTTGTGAAGCAACCTATATTTCCATCACTCCAAAAATTCCCAAATAATTCTCATAAATTGTTTGGGTCATATATTCATAAAATATGGCAAAACTTTTCATTTCCATGTTCAAAAATAATACCCCGATATTCCTTTTTTATTCTGCCCTGAGTGGCACTTTGTGAAGGAAGTGTCATTTATATTTCTCCTATTGACTCCCAACCTTTTTGGGCATGTTTATATGTCCAAATAATTGCCCCATGCACAAGTTCAAATTTATTTGCCTATCCAATCTTCCTCAGTGAATTTTCAAAGTTTCTGTCAAACAGAAAGCTTTGTGAAGAAGTACTAGCTAGGAGTACCCAAATGAGTTGAACTTTCGCACACTCCTTAATGCACTCATATCAACCCCTTCCACACATTTGCAGCCCCATCCGACCATATATGTGAGCACACGAGCAAATCTTTGTTTCTGGCAATGTTTTCAGATTGTGAAGCAAGAATATTTTATATTGCTTCAATAATCCTGATAAATTACCAGATCATTCTTATACCCATAAAACATCTCTCCACCCATTTTTGCATCATTTCATTGATCCATTTGACCACCATAATTATTTCAAGTTTCTGGACAGAAATGATGTTTGTGAAGCAAGTGCTATTTTGGTTTGTCCATTTGGCATGAGCTTTTTACAGCATCTTTATATGTCCATATCATGAGGATTTGCCAAGTTGCATCCCATTCCATAACACCATGTGAGTGCATCATCATGATCTTCATTTCTGGACCAAGTATGTAGTTGTGAAGAAACTGCAGTAAATCTTGATCCTTTTACCCTAAAAACCTCTAGGACCATAGTACCTCCATAGCTAAACACCCCACACATCTTGTTTGGCCCATAGCATATCCGTGTTGATCACATTGAGCTGGTAAAGTTTACTGCAGTAAACTTCAGAGCTCACTAACTATTTGACCAAAGCCTTTTTCACCAAGTTACCACCTCAGTTGAAACCATCCTTCGACGGACTTACCACTAAACATCAATTGCGAGCTGTTTGCCTCCCCCACATGCCAGGACTGGTGGTGACCACCATTTTGGCATGCTATGAGCGCGTCCAGTGAGTGTTTGTGCTGGACCCCCTCCCCCTCTCGTCATCTTTGCGCTCGTGAGCGTGTCTACCAGCTATCCTGCGTCATCGCTGTGCCCCTGGACCCCTCTCCTCCTCTGGCAGCTTCCTCGCCGACGAACGCCCATGTGAGCACTATGGCCGACAGCGCATTAATGGCGCCCGGCCTCTTCCTCTGCCCCTCCCTTGGTCGTCTCTTCCCCGTGAGCTCTCCTCTGATCCTCCTTTGTTGTTTGCCTCCGAGTCCATGCGTGCGAGCACGCGCCCACGGCGCCGGACACGCGTCTGCGGCGGCGCCAGCGCGGCTCCCTCTTGCCCAGCTATATATAGCCCTCCCCCGAGCCTCTCGACATCAACACTGGCCTCCCCTCTCTCCAAACTCCTTCCCCAGCCCCTCGCCCGAGCTTTTGGAGCTCTCTGAGTCCTCCCTCACCGCCATGGCCGCCGTCGGGCTCTGCTCGATTCCGGCAAGCTGAGCTCCCTCCCTCCTCCATTCCACCCCTAGAGGCCTCCTATCAACCCACCAAGCCTCCCCCTCCCCTCAACTACTCACCGGAGTAGCTGGGGCCATCGTCCCAAGATCGACTGAGCCGCCGTCCGCCATGGTTCATGGTGCTCTCGCTCCCGCCCTCTACGAGGCCCGTTTAGTGCGGGGATGGGCGCGCCTCCGTCTCCTGATCATTTCGGTAGGTTGGGCGCCGTGAGAGGTGGCCGGAGTCGACCGGACTCATCGCCAGAGCGCTCGGCCCTGCCTCTGCCGCAGCTCACCGTCGGGAGAGGGAGAGAGGAAGAAGAGAAGAGAGGAGAGAGAGGGAGTGGATAAGGTAGGCCCCACCTGTAAGCCTCTAAACCACCGGCCCCGCGTTGATTAGTCCACGCTGACGTGGATAAGTGGAAATGTATTCCGCGGAATACGTTTTCGCTGATCGAAAGCGTGTTTCTGTTTTGCGCTTCTGTCTTATCCACTCAGGGACTTATTTGTCATGAAATTTTTGCAGAAAAGTCCCTGAACTTCAAGTCTTCATAACTTTTTAACCGTAACTCCAAATAAGGTGAAACCAACGCTCACTTATTCATTTCGTCGAGCCCGTTCTCCTGGTCATGCTTTCACTATGGTTTGAGACTGTGAAAATGACCATTTTGCCCCTGCTCTTAATAAGCCCCCTCCGAGAGAGTACGTTTTCCAGCGATTCGTTCCGCGAGCTTCTCGCACTTCTCCCTGGTGCCTTCTTCATTCCCAGGAAAGCCACAATACCCACTTGCATGATAGTCATGCAGTAGCCATGGTTTTCAACTTGAATATTTTAATAAGTTTTTGCTTGTTGAAAAGATGGTTATCGTTGTCCCGGTGATGTTCAGATTTGCATGTTCACTTTTGTGCTATGTTGTCTTGTACCATGTGATCATGTTATACCTGCTAGTATTACCTTTCATATGTTTATGCTTGTTAGTAGTACATGTTGATGTTGGACATAGTCATGCTAGTCAGTATGCGATGCTCAGTTGATATGATTTATGGTTGATATGGTGGAAAGTTATGTGATACCCACATGATTATGTTGATATCATGTTCATGTATTTTATCATGGCTCAGCATATTTGCATTCAAGTTTAACCGAATTAAATTGAACTTGAACAACTGTTGGCTGAGTCATGGTGCCGCTGAATCGATGCTGACCAGTGCAACCATGCTTACCGGTATGGGACGGTCCTAACTGGGTCTATTGGTGTGCTTCTCGCCGGTGCCTCCAACGAGGGAAGGTTATGGGCGCGCGCTACCCCGATCAGGTAGGCGGACATAAACCTTGTGTGCCCTTAGTTGTTATAGCCGGCGGATCCCCGTGTGGGATCGTTTATGTTTTGGCCACGACGGTGGTCGTTGTGTCTGGAGGTAGACACGGGGCCACCCATGACAGCCCAGAGGGGAGTGAGTCGGAGTGGCCGGGAGAGTGTCATGACAATAGATCGGTTTTGTCGGAACGTTGTTGGTCCACCCGAATGGGAGTGCGAGGCCATGGGTTTCGTAGTGTGGGTACAATGTACTAACCTCTGTAGAGTGTATATTAAATCTATCGATAGCCGCGCCCGCGGATAAGGGCCCAGGTCAAAAGTAGGTCACACCATGAGTCAACAGTAATAAGAATAATGTGCTTAATAACAGTGAGATAAGTTGGTTGTGATCGCCCTAAGGATCATGGGCCATGCAGTGGTTGGGTTGTGATCGCCGTAAGGATCACGGGCCATGTAGTGGTCGGGTTGTGATCGCCGTAAGGATCACGGGTCAAGTGTTGGTCGGGTGGTGATCGCTGTAAAGATCACGGTGGTATCAAGGATACCGAGTCATTGTATATTCGTAATGTTGTGCGAGAATCGTGGGTAAAGGTCAAGCTCCTTGTGGTCGTTTAATGATTACTACAGTATTGTTTATACCAAGCTTGATTTGATCCTGAGATGATCGTGTGATGTCCGAGATTGGTAAGTGATGCATGTGTTGGTTTCGAGGTAACCCGAGCAGAATAAGCGGTGCATATAGTGTCATTATGTTGCATGCTAGTATTTTCGGATTAATATGTTCATGCTATGTTCAGGTTGAGTTAGCTGTATCATGTTTATGTTGGTCATGCCATGTTGTTCTGATGATATCATGATAATTCCCGTTTAACCTGTAATTACCATGTTGTTGTTTATCTTGAATGCTTCTGGATTATTGTGAGCTTGCAAGTACATTCAATGTACTGACCTGGTGTGTCATGCCAGCTTGCTGGTCATGCCGGATTTGATTGCTTGCTTGTCGTGGTTTCCGTTCGTGTGAGCTAGGATAAGCGTTCCAGCCAGAGTCCCTGTGGAGTGGAGTTCACCACCATCGCCATTGTTCCGCTGCTAGAGTTATTCCGCTGCTTCGAGTTGTTCTGCTGCTTGCATAGAGCAACTGAGGATGGTGTAGTGTCGCCGTACCGATGTTATTCATTGTAATATCGGGACCTTGTGTTCATATTCGTGTAATAATGGAAAGGTGGTTTGTTCTATGCTAAGCAGTGCCGTATTCCAGAAGACTTCTCCTCGATCTCTGGGCTGGAATACTGGGCGTTCCGGTTTTCCCTGAGCCGGGGTGCCACAGGCTTGGTATCAGAGCAGGTCTGGCTGTAGGATTCCCTACACCGCGCGAACGTTAGAAAGCGGTAGTATAGACCCCAGTTGGTTTGTTGCACTTGATTGCTGCATTTGTTTATCGCATAGCATGCATATAGCCTTAGTATTTGTGATAACGGTTTATCTAGTGAGTGTAGCTGGCATCGATTCGAATCCACTACAACTCAACCTTTGCATTTCTCTAGTTCCTTTTTTCTTTCAGTGTTTGGTGTCATATCTGTCCCAGCGGAGTGATGCCAAGTGATCCCGACACTGTTTGGAAAAATGGTGCTCAGGTATCGCACTGATGTCTTTCTTTCAGTCGCGTCTATCATTTCGGTGATGGACATGCTTCTATCCCGTATCGTTCTTTTATTTTGTCGTGTTGACAACCTTTAATGATCTTAGTTATCAAGAAAGGGCAATGTTAGCAGCCTCAGTTTTTCCCCGCTATCCCATTTCTTGGACGAGTACGGATCTTTCTCCGTCCGCTTGATAATAATGTGGTTGCGACCTTCGTGTCCCACAACATGATTATCGCGTGCGTCCTCGCCTCTGAGCTAGTTCAGGTTGCCACCTGGTTAAGCTAGCACTTGGTGTAGCGCTGTTTACACCAATTCTTCCACACATCTATTTATCCTCGTGCACATCGTCACAACATATTAGACCGCAATACCGGAGTTTCCGTGAGATTTGTGTGCTTAGGTGTGCATGCATATTGTGTGCCTAGCAGTAATATGTGATGATTGCTTGATTAATTATATTAGTAGAATGCTTGTGTGCTTTTGTTTTAGTCATTTCTGTTGTTCCTCTCTTTGGGCCTTTGGTGTTACACATTTTTCCCCTATTAAAGTTGCTCGTCAACCGACACCGGACCCGAAGAGTCAGCAAGAAATGCATATATTTGGAAACTCAGCTAAACAAAATGGAATTGTCAGCAGGCTGCAGTGAAATTGGAAATAGCTCGTCTGAATGCAAAAGAAATCCTGGGTGGACCATCAGTATCAAGTTTGCATTAGCATGCACTCATCACAACAAAATGATGAAATTAGAAGGAAGATAAATTGTGTGCAATGTTGACAGAATATTATTAAAGGTATGGCTCAGATACAAGTTTAATTTTTCGTTGAGGATGATTTTGGAACTCGATGTACCTAGAAGCAAACAAAAATATGGCATATACTCGGAAAGGAGAATAGTCCTGCAAAACCCCGTTTCATGCAAGAGATCAATAGCAAAAATATTCAGATGGTTATATATGTGGAAATCGGTCCGCATATCACAATAAGAAGTTTCTGGTGTAAGCAACCTACTCTTCCCTCGCAAGATACCAGAGAAGCTTCCAAGGCAAGATTCATCTATTTTCCTCAGTATGATATATGGATGATTTCTCATGCAAGGTACTCTGCCTTCTTCGGTAAGCAACCGCAAAAGCTTCCAGCATAAGGTACTCAGTCTTTCCCCAGCAAAGTCTTTAAGGGGGTAAGCTTCTGAAGCACGATATTCAGTCTTCTTCAGCAAGTTGTCCGATGAAAGTTTCGAGCACAAGCCAGCAAATATTCCTCAGTAAGACATTGGTACAAGGTAGTACACTGTGAATTGACAGCATATGGCAGTAAATCCCAAGAATCAGATCCGCAACATTTTGGTCGGAATCAAGAATCAGTCAGAATACACATCTGTCTCGAAGTTAGGTCCTCATATATATGCAATGAGCATACCATCAAGATCTTACAAGTACCCGTGAACCTGGAGAATGATCCTGATGAGCCCTTGTCCACTTTTCTCCAATGATGGCACCACGCCTGTGGTCTGAGCTGTTTCTAGCTATCCGGGGTGTATGCCAATTTTTGTTTCTCTCTTCAACGACTGTCACGAGTCTGAGCTGCTTTTCGGCCGTCTCGTACAGCTATTGAGTTTCTTTTTCTGACACTAGCCCTATAGCTGCTTTTTGGCTATTTTAGGGAGCTGCCACCTTCTTCTTATCAACCCGGTGTCATGCTCTGAGCTGCTTTTCGGCCGTCCTGAGCCGTGGTTGAGTTATTTCAGTAATGTCCCAGATGTGAGTTGTAAAGACCATTCTGGTGGTACTGATTTATTTGCCGATTTCTTGCAAAGGGTTTCGGATGATCATTTCCCAACAATCAGAAATTGAGAGGTGTTGAACCCGCCATTTAATGGGTTACCCTATCAGAAAAATGAGGATAAACTACAATTGCCGAAAAATTGCACCAACAGTACCTATGGTCATACGAAGAAGCAATATGACCCAGCTCTTTTAGCCAAGGATCCAGACCAAGAAAACAATAATGAAGGAGCAAGACCCGTGATGCAGGTATGAAAATTGTACACGGCCCCCATGGTGTAGATCCCCTGGATAGTCTAAGTCCGTATTGATCCACATGGATATGCCTACAGCATGAGTAATCAGCATGAGGAATAACAGTCTAGAAGCCTAAGTCCTCACTTATATGAATCATCATGGATAGCCTGTCGTGAACCAAATTTTTCCGTCAGAACCACCGTCAGTCAAGTCTGTAGATATTATCATACAGGCCAAACCCTTTATGCTGGCCGCGACAGGAGACAATCAAATATTTGGTACGGATCCGCTACTCACGACAATGGAACCAGTTAAGATGATTCAGAAACTTCTGCGATGAGTCAGAATCTGTCAGGAAACGGTTACGTTTTAACTCACTATTTGGAACCCAAAGGACCTGCATTTAGTTGAGAAACTGAATGCAATGAGTCAAAACATGAGTTTTCATCAGAAAAATCTAATCATCGTTACATGAAAGGTTACCAGTGCTGGGTGGCACACCCAGCGAAAATCACTTTTGGATTTGTTAGACGGACATATATTTCAGTCATGACAATTAAATCACACTCAGCTAGTCAGCAGATCTAAAACGAAATTGGGGCCTATATAAGCATGAACAAGCAGGGTAAGATCTGTCAGAAGGATGATACAGTGAATCGAACCTCCCCAGGGCCAGTCAGATAAAAAATTAGTGGGAACAACAATAAAGGAAAAAGGATACCCGAGTTGGAAACGGTTTCCTTGAGTCAGAATATTCTTACTTGTTCCCTGAGCAACCAAATATCGAGGACGAGATTTCTTTAAGAGGGTAAGGTTTGTGACAGCCTGGTTTTTGGCCCTTTCTTTTTCTTTTGTTTTTCTGAGGTTTTTGCCTGAGTATTCTTTTTCCATGGCTTCGTGGTCTAGAAACTGAAGAAGATGCCCTCTTCTTTGTTTCCAGAGTGGCTTGTCATTCCCAAACCTTCCTTAGACCTTTCCATTTCCATCCTAGCCCAAATCCCAATATTCTTTTATTGGGAATATTCCTTCTCTATTAAAGGAATAACTCAAATTGCCCTAGGTTGTGAAGCAACCTATATTTCCATCACTCCAAAAATTCCCAAATAATTCTCATAAATTGTTTGGGTCATATCTTGATCAAATATGGAAAAACTTTTCATTTCCATGTTCAAAAATAATCCCCCAATATTCCTTTTTCTATTCTGCCCTGAGTGGCACTTTGTGAAGGAAGTGTCATTTATATTTCTCCTATTGACTCCCAACCTTTTTGGGCATGTTTATATGTCCAAATAATGGCCCCATGCACAAGTTCAAATTTATTTTCCTAACCAATCTTCCTTAGTGAATTTTCAAAGTTTCTATCAAATAGAGAGCTTTGTGAAGGAAGTACTAGCTAGGAGTACCCAAATGAGTTGAAATTTTGCACACTCCTTAATGTGCTCATATTAACCCCTTCCACACATTTGCAGCCTCAGCTAATCATATATTTGAGCACAGGAGCAAACCTTTGTTTCTGGCAATGTTTTCAGATTGTGAAGCAAGTATATTTTATATTGCTTCAACAATCCTGATAAATTACCAGATCATTCTTATACCCATAAAACATCTCTCCACCCATTTTGGCATCATTTCATTGATCCATTTGACCACCATAATTATTTCATGTTATTGGACAGAAATGATGTTTGTGAAGCAAGTGCAATTTTGGTTTGTCCATTTGGCATGAGCTTTTTACAGCATCTTTATATGTCCATATCATGAGGATTTGCCAAGTTGCATCCCATTCCATAACACCATGTGAGTGCATGATCATGATCATCATTTCTGGACCAAGTATGCTGTTGTGAAGCAACTGCAGTAAATCTTGATCCTTTTACCCTAAAAACCTCCAGGACCATAGTACCTCCATAGCTAAACACCCCAGACATCTTGTTTGGCCCATAGCATATCCTTGTTGATCACATTGAGCTGGTAAAGTTTACTGCAGTAAACTTCAGAGGTCACTAACTATTTTTACCAGAGCCTTTTTCACCAAGTTACCACCTCAGATGAAACCATCCTTTGACGGACTTACCACTAGACATCAATTGCCAGCTGTTTGCCTCCCCCACATGCCAGCACTGGTGGTGACCATTGTTTTGGCATGCTATGAGCACGTCCAGTGGGTGTTTGTGCTGGACCCCCTCCCCCTCTCGTCGTCTTCGCGCTCGTGAGCGTGTCTACCAGCTATCCCGCATCGTCGTCGTCCCCCTGGACCCCTCTCCCCCTCCGGCAGCTTCCTCGCCAATGCTCGCCGACGAACGCCCATGTGAGCATTATGGCCGACAGCGCATTAATGGCGCCCGACCTCTTCCTCTGCCCCTCCCTTGGCCGTCTCTTCCCCGTGAGCTCTCCTCTGATCCTCCTTTGTCGTTTGCCTCCGAGTCCATGCGCGCGAGCACATGTCCATGGGGCCGGAAACGCGTCCGCGACAGCGCCAGCGCGGCTCCCTCTCGCCCGGCTATATATAGCCCTCCCCCGAGCATCTCGACCTCACCACTGGCCTCGCCTCTCTCCAAAACTCCTTCCCCAGCCCCTCGCCCGAGCTTCTGGAGCTCTCTGAGTCCTCCCTCACCGCCATGGCTGCCGTCAGGCTCCGCTCGATTCCAGCAAGCTGAGCTCCCTCCCTCCTCCATTCCACCCCTAGAGGCCTCCTGTCAACTCACCAAGCCCCCCCTCCCCTCAACTAGTTGCCGGAGTAGCTGGGGCCCTCGTCCCAAGATCGACCGAGCCGCCGTCCGCCATGGTTCATGGTGCTCTCGCTCCCACCCTCTTCGAGGCCCGTTTAGTGCGGGGATGAGCGTGCCTCTGTATTCTGATCATTTCGGTAGGTCGGGCGCTGCCAGAGGTGGCCGAAGTCGGCCGGACTCGTCGCCGGAGCACTTGGCCCTGCCTCTGCCGCAGCTCACCATCGGGAGAGGGAGAGAGGAAGAAGAGAAGAGAGGAGAGAGAGGGAGTGGATAAGGTAGGCTCCACCTGTAAGCCTCTAAGCCGCCGTCCCCGCGTTGACCCGTCCACACTGACATGGATAAATGGAAACATATTCCGCGGAATATGTTTTCGCTGACCGAAAGCGTGTTTCTGCTTTGTGCTTCTGTCTTATCCACTCGGGGACTTATTTGTGATGATTTTTTGCAAAAAAGTCCCTAAACTTCAAGTCTTCACAACTTTTTATCCGTAACTCCAAATAAGGTAAAACCAACGCTCACTTCTTCATTTCGTCGAGCCCGTTCTCTTGATCATGCTTTCACTATGGTTTGACACTGTGAAAATGACCATTTTTCCCTTGCCCTTAATCAGCCCCCTCCGAGAGAGTACGTTTTCCTGCGATTCGTTCTGCGAGCTTCTCGCACTTCTCCCCGGTACCTTCTTCATTCCCAGGCAAGCCACAATACCCACTTGCATGATAGTCATGCAGTAGCCATGGTTTTCAACTTGAATATTTTAATAAGTTTTTGCTTGTTGAAAAGATGGTTATCGTTGTTCCGGTGATGTTCAGATTTGCATGTTCACTTTTGTGCTATGTTGTCTTGTACTCTGTGATCATGTTATACCTGCTAGTATTACCTTTCATATGTTTATGCTTGTTAGTAGTACATGTTGATGTTGGACATGGTCATGCTAGTCAGTATGCGATGCTCAGTGGATATGATTTATGGTTGATATGGTGGAAAGTTATGTGATACCCTCATGATTATGTTGATATCATGTTCATGTATTTTATCATGGCTCAGCATATTTGCATTCAAGTTTAACCGAATTAAATTGAACTTGAACAACTATTGGCTGAGTCATGGTGCCACTGAATCGATGCTGACCAGTGCAACCATGCTTACCGGTATGAGACGGTCTTAACTGGGTCTATTATTGTGCCTCTCGTCGGTGCCTCCAACGAGGGAAGGTTATGGGTGCGCGCTACCCCAATCAGGTAGGCGGACATAAACCTTGTGTGCCCGTAGTTGTTATAGCCGGCGGATCCCCGTGTGGGATCGTTTATGTTTTGGCCACGGCGGTGGTCGTTGTGTCTGGAGGTAGACACGGGGCCACCCATGACAGCCCAGAGGGGAGTGAGTCGGAGTGGCCGAGAGAGTGTCATGACAGTAGATCGGTTTTGTCGGAACGTTGTTGGTCCACCCGAATGGGAGTGCGAGGCCATGGGTTTCGTAGTGTGGGTATAGTGTACTAACCTTTGCAGAGTGTATATTAAATCTATCGATAGCCGCACCCGCGGATAAGGGCCCAGGTCGAAAGTAGGTCACACCATGAGTCAACAGTAATAAGAATAATGTGCTTAATAACAGTGAGATAAGTTGGTTGTGATCGCCCTAAGGATCACGGGCCATGAAGTGGTCGGGTTGTGATCGCCGTAAGGATCACGGTCCATGTAGTGGTCGGGTTGTGATCGCCGTAAGGATCACGGGTCAAGTGTTGGTCGGGTGGTGATCGCCGTAAAGATCATGGTGGTATCAAGGATACCAAGTCATTGTATATTCATGATGTTGTGCGAGAATCGTGGGTAAAGGTGAAGCTCCTTGTGGTCGTTTAATGATTACTATGGTATTGTTTATACCAAGCTTGATTTGATCCTGAGATGATCGTGTGATGTCCGAGATTGGTAAGTGATGCATGTGTTGGTTTCGAGGTAACCCGAGCAGAATAAGCGGTGCATATAGTGTCATTATGTTGCACGCTAGTATTGTCGGATTAATATGTTCATGCTATGTTCAGGTTGAGTTAGCTGTATCATGTTTATGTTGGTCATGCCATGTTGTTCTGATGATATCATGATAATTCCTGTTTAACCTGTAATTGCCATGTTGTTGTTTGTCTTGAATGCTTCTGGATTATTGTGAGCTTGCAAGTACATTCAATGTACTGACCTGGCATGTCATGCCAGCTTGCAGGTCATGCCGGATTTAATTGCTTGCTTGTCGTGGTTTCCGTTCGTGCGAGCTAGGATAAGCGTTCCAGCGAGAGTCCCTGTGGAGTGGAGTTCACCACCGTCGCTGTTGTTCCGCTGCTAGAGTTATCCGCTGCTTCGAGTTGTTCTGTTGCTTGCATAGAGCAACTAAGGATGGCGTAGTGTCGCCGTACCAATGTTATTCATTGTAATATCGGGACATTGTATTCACATTCGTGTAATAATAGAAAGCTAGTTTGTTCTATGCTAAGCAGTGCCGTATTCCAGAAGACTTCTCCTCGATCTCTGGGTTGGAATACGGGGCGTTCCGGTTTTCTCTGAGCCAGGATGCCACATCTTTTTTGGAATTAATAAGAATTGTTGAGCGAAAGGAAGACCAGAGGGGGCCCACATCCTGGCCAGGAGGGTGGGGGCTCGCCCACCCCTACTGGGCGCGCCCCCTGTCTCCTGGGCCCCCTGGTGGCCCTCCGGCGTCCATCTTCTGCTATATGAAGGCTTTTACCTTGTAAAAAGAGGCAAGCTTACGGGAAGAAACTCCGCCGCCACGAGGCGGAACCTTGGCGGAACCAATCTAGAGCTCCGGCAGAGCTGTTCTGCCGGGGAAACTCCCCTCCGGGAGGGGGAAATCATTACCATCGTCATCACCAATGATCCTCTCATCGGGAGGGGGTCAATCTCCATCAACATCTTCACCAGCACCATCTCCTCTCAAAACCTAGTTCATCTCTTGTATCCAAAACCACAAATTGGTATCTGTGGGTTGCTAGTAGTGTAGAATACTCCTTGTAGTTGATGCTAATTGATTTACTTGGTGGAAGATCATATGTTCAGATCCTTAATGCATATTATTACTCCTCTGATTATGAACATGAATATGCTTTATGAGTAGTTATGTTTGTTCCTGAGGACATGGGTGAAGTCTTGCTATTAGTAGTCATGTGAATTTGGTATTCGTTCGATATTTTGATGAGATATATGTTGTCTTTCCTCAAGTGGTGTTATGTGAACGTCGACTACATCACCATTGTTTGGGCCTAGAGGAAGGCATTGGGAAGTAATAAGTACATTATGGGTTGCTAGAGTGACAGAAGCTTAAACCCTAGTTTATGCGTTGCTTCATAAGGGGTTGATTTGGATCCATATGTCTAATGATGTGGTTAGGTTTACCTTAATACTTCTTTTGTAGTTGTGGATGCTTGCAATAGGGGTTAATCATAAGTGGGATGCTTGTCCAAGTAAGGGTAGTACCCAAGCACCGGTCCACCCACATATCAAATTATCAAAGTACCGAACGTGAATCATATGAGCATGATGAAAACTAGCTTGACCATAATTCCCATGTGTCCTCGGGAGCTCTTTTCTCATTATAAGAAATTGTCCAGGCTTGTCCTTTGCTACAAAAAGGATTGGATCACCTTGCTACAGTTTATTTACTTTCATTCCTTGTTACTCGTTACAATTTATCTTATCACAAAATTATCTGTTACCTACAATTTCAGTGCTTGCAGAGAAAACCTTACTGAAAACCGCTTGTCATTTCCTTCTGCTCCTCGTTGGGTTCGACACTCTTACTTATCGAAAGGACTACGATAGATTCCCTATACTTGTGGGTCATCAAGGAACACTTTGTGTGCTACCAAACGTCACAACGTAACTGGGTGATTATAAAGGTGCTCTACAGGTGTCTCCGATGGTACTTGTTGAGTTGGCTTAAATCGAGATTAGGATTTGTCACTCCGATTGTCGGAGAGGTATCTCTGGGCCCTCTCGGTAATGCACATCACTATAAGCCTTGCAAGCAATGTGACTAATGGGTTAGTTACGGGATGATGTATTACGGAACGAGTAAAGAGACTTGCCGGTAACGAGATTGAACTAGGTATGATGATACCGACGATCGAATCTCGGACAAGTAACATACCGATGACAAAGGGAACAACGTATGTTGTTGTGCGGTTTGACCGATAAAGATCTTCATAGAATATGTGGGAGCCAATATGAGCATCCAGGTTATGCTATTGGTTATTGACCGAAGATATGTCTCGATCATGTCTACATAGTTCTCGAACCCGTAGGGTCCGCACGCTTAACGTTCGGTGACGATCGATATTATGAGTTTATGTGTTTTGATGTATCGAAGGTTGTTCGGAGTCCTGGATGAGATCAGGGACATGACGAGGAGTATTGAAATGTTCGAGACGTAAAGATCGATATATTGGAAGGCTATATTCAGACATCGGAAAGGTTCTGAGTGGTTCGGGTATTTATCGGAGTACCAGAGAGTTACGGAAATTCGCCGGGGAGAATATGGGACTTATTGGGCTTTAAGGGAGAGAGCGATGGGCTTCCTAGGGCAGCCCCCCCCCCAAGGCCTAGTCCGAATTGGACTAGGGGAGGGGCGGCGCCCCCTCCTTCCTTCTCTTCTCTCTTCCCTTTCCTTCTCTCCTACTCCTACTACTTGGAAGGGGGGAATCCTACTCCCGGTGGGAGTAGGACTCCCCAGGGCGCGCCATAGTAGAGGGCCGGCCCTCCCCCTCCTCCACTCCTTTATATACGGGGGAGGGGGCACCCCATAGACACACAAGTTGATCATTGATCTCTTAGCCGTGTGCGTTGCCCCCCTCCACCATAATCCACCTCGGTCATATCGTTGCAGCGCTTAGGCAAAGCCCTGTGCCGGTAGCTTCATTATCACCGTCATCACGCCGTCGTGTTGACGAAACTCTCCTTCGACACTCTACTGGATCGGAGTTCGTGTGACGTCACCGAGCTAAACGTGTGCAGATCACGAAGGTGTCGTACGTTCGGTACTAGGATCGGTCGATCGTGAAGACGTACGACTACATCAATCGCATTGTCATAACGCTTCCGCTTTCGGTCTACGAGGGTACGTGGACAACACTCTTCCCTCTCGTTGCTATGCATCACCATGATCTTGCGTGTGCATAGGAAAGTTTTGAAATTACCGCGTTCCCCAACACCTCCTTGCGAAGAAGTACCACAATATCTAGAAATAATCATTCATAGAGTATGTCCAATCAATTGGGACCCTCCTAACAACAAGTACAGAACAGAAGGGGATGGGGAATCAAGCTACATGAACACTGTCCACAAGATTTAGCAGCACTAGCTCCATATAAAATACAGAGCACACCAAAACGTGTACAATCGAAGCAAAAATCCATCTGCAGTCCTGGATCAGCAACTACAAACCCCTATATCTAACAAGCACAACCCAAGGGGAGGACAACCACCCGAACTTAAATCCCACCATACAAAACACCTAAACAACTAGGAATAGGAAAGGACAACTAGGAATCCTAGAATTTGGAGGATGGAGGGGGGAAACGATCTAAGCAAACCAAAGTCTAGACCTAGAGATGAACAAAAACAAATAATCGAGAGCGGAACGGGGGAAGGTTGAGCAAACAACGTGACAAACTGCTACACCCAACATGAATCGGATACCGGGGTTCTTCGTTCCCATGTCCTGATGATTGTGGTCTTTTTTTAGTTATGTGGTTAGGTTTCTAGAGTCATAAAGTGCGGCAAACCTTGTTATGTTTAAAAGACCGGCACCGGTTTGGTGGCCTGTAGTTTTTTTCGCATATGTGTCCTTCGTGGCACCTTGAACCTGACATTTTAGCCCAGACGTTTTCGCTTTTGTAAGCTTTTGGTTTTGTTTCTATGAAATGGAGCCCGGGGGCAATTTGATACCAGGGACAGGAAACTTCGAGCACAAGCACTCAAAAAGCCGTTGGAATCGCCATGGGAAGAAGATGAGGTAGTGCTCCATGTAGCTTCTATTATCTATTCTCCCTCTCTTCCCCTGTAGCTTCCCTCCCCTCTGACTCTGTTCTTCCTATCTCTCGAGCGGCATGAAATGAACAAACAGACAAACAGGTGGGTGGCTCGCGAGCAGGAAGGGAAGCAATTAATAGAAAACAAAAGAGAACCACTATTGGGCGGCCTGCAGGCAGCCCGAACAGAAACTCAGGCCCGAGAAAAACTGAGATGGGAAATCAGCACGAATCATGGCACTTGATCAGACGGACCCCAATTTGAATGAAAGCCAATTGCTTTTCAGCCAGCTGAAAAATAGCAAAACCATAGAAAATTCATCAAAATGAAACATGAAAGCTGAGCTTTTATCTAAGCTTGAGAAGTATTCACTGCATGCACCAGTGAGTCGATTTCCACATAAAGGTGGTCTCTAGATAACAGGCTTGATTTCCCCATGAGATCAATCTTGATCATGAACAAACCTTCAACCAACAACAAATTAGGATAGGCAGATGTCCAGATCATGGCTCAGCAGTTCTCCGGAGCAGTTTTCCCATGCACAAAAGATCAACAAAGACGGCTCCAAGTTCAAAGCACCGGCTAATCAAGCGGCAGGACCAGCTTGGCGGCGTCGAGGCGCGGGTAGTGCCGGAGCACGACGCCCTTCATCTCCTCCGCGCCGCGCTCGTACCCCGCCAGCGCATGCTCCGCGAGCCGCCGCGTGTGCTCCTCCGACCCCATGAACTGCTGCACCGCCGCCGTCTTGGCGCTCTCCAGCTCCGCCTCGGTCGCCCGCTTCGCCGCCGCGAGCTCGGCCTTCGCCTTCTCCAGGTCCGCCTCCGCGGCCTGCCTCGCCGTCTTCTCCTTGCCCAGCTGCTCCCACAGCGCCATGTTGTCGCGCTCCCGCGCCACCAGCTTTTCCTCCAGCTCCAGCGCGTAGCCCGAGGAGAAGGACACGTAGTTCGCAGCCTGCACACAAACAATGTGGTTCGGGTCTTGTCCGCACATACACCTACTGACGAACGATTTGGTTGCAAGAATACCTGGAGCATTGCCACGTAGCTCGACGCGACGATGTCTGAGGGCTTCGCCGCCGCGAACTTGTCCTCCCGCGACGGCGTGACGATGCACTCCAGCACCTTCCGTGCGACCTTCCAGTCGGCAGTGTCACCGTCGTGTGTGTCGGGCACGGGCGAGTGCGGTGACCGCGGGTCGGACACCGGGGCGGCGCAGCCAAGCCCGTCTTTTGCAGTAGACTCCTCCCTTTTCCTCTTCTTTCCGGACAATGGAAGCCTGTCGCCGTGCGCCTCGCTTTTCACCTGCTCCGTCCCTGCTGCCGGCGCCGCCGTCTTCTCCACTGGCATAGTGTCAGTCATCTCGCGGACGGGCGGATCCACCACTAGCCCACAAACAACAGGAGTAAAATACCTTTCGCTGTGAGTAACTGAGTATGCGACAATTGGACAAGGGGGGTCGAAGTCTTACCTTTGGCAACAGTAGGACGGGGAGAAGGCAGAGGTGCGCCGGAGGAGAAGACTGCAGGAAGATTTGCGTCGCGGAGGTAAATCCGGAGGTCAAGCGGGACGCCGTGTGCCTGTAGCAGCTTACCCGCCGACTCCTGCTGGCTCATAAGCACCGGATCTGCGGCGGAGCTCTTGGGCGGCGAGTCGCCCCAGTTCACGGGGCACGGCCATGGCCCCGGCGACGTCAGGAAGAAGAACCTGCCTTTCCAATCGCTCTCAAATTTGGAACAGCTAAGGCCAGTGAAGAGCGTTGGGGCGGATCCCTTTCCCCTGCAGCGGAAGAAGTACCAGCCGTCCCCGTTCTTCCATGTCGACAGGGAGAAGAAGTGCCGGAACAGCGCCGTCGACGGCCGCACGCCGGCCTCGTAGCAGAGCACGACGAACCCGACCAGGACGAGCCACCCGTTGGGCGTGAGCTGGCCCGGCGCGAGGCGGAAGTGGGTGAGCGCCTTCACGAAGAACGCGTGCAGCGGGAAGCGCACTCCGGCCTCCAGCGCGTGGGCATACACGCAGACGGCCCCCGGCGGCGGCACGCTGCACGCGCGCAGCTCGCCGGCGGGCCGCCGGGCGAACTCCGCCGGAATGCCGTGCTTCCTGCAGAGGGCGTCGACCGCGGCCTGGGTACTCAGGGTGGACGCGATGAGCTCGGCGGCGGGCCTCGAGGGCGCGGCGTCGGAGACGGCGTCGCCGTCGCCGCCGCTTTCGGTGTCGCTGAGGACGACGACGGGGGATGGGGCGGGGGAGGAAGGCATCGCGTGGCGCTTCTGCGGTCGGCGCGCTTGGCCACTTCCGCCTCGACGGTGTCCTGCCCTGCCGGAGAAGTAGATGAATTGCGGTGGGCGGTGGCTTGTACAGTTCTGCCAAAGTGTACTTTTCCGCTTTGGGTCGTGGCAAAGTGTTTCGAGAATTGTTTTTCCTTTTTTACTGTCGTCAGGGTTATAGGAACCGCAGAAGTTTTACAAATGCAGAAGACTTTTTTTTTTGCGAGTGAAATGCAGAAGACTTTTATGCAGAAATATTCTACTCTCAGGAATATTGATCTGGACTTCCTTGATGGTAAAATGATCAAAAAGCTCGATGTCTGGGTTGCTTACGCGGCATCATCTGGGGGCAGGCTGACCTTACTGGGGTCCAGTTTGGATGGGATCCCATCTTTTCTCATGTCGATGTTTCTTTTTAATAAAACTTTTATTGAGAAGATGGATAAACATCGCAGGCGGTTCTTTTGGAGGAGAAAGAATAAGAAACATGGTTATCATATGGTAAAATGGACAAGAGTTTGCAGATCTAAGAGGATTGGGGGCTTAGGTATTAAAGATCTGCATAAGCAAAATATTGCCCTGCTCGTTAAGTGGTGGTGGAAACTGGAAACGAGTGATGGTTTATAGCAACGCATTGTTCGAGCTAGATACTTCAGGAACAAAACAGTAGCTAACATCCGGAGTCGCTTCTCGGAGTCCCCCTGCTGGAAAGCCATTATGAAAGTCAAAGATTCATATATGGTTGGTAGAAAGGTTAACATTGAGAGTGGGAACCTTACTAGGGTCTAGTATGACCCGTGGATCGAAAACATTGTGTTGAAAGATCATTTTCCTGGCTTGTTCAGTATCTGCCAAGATCAGGATTGCACTGTTGCATCCTGGGCTGCGAGTAACTATGAAATTGGCTTCAGACGCAGATTAGTAGGGGCGCTGGGTGATCAATGGGCTTGGATGATCATGGAAGCTAAAAAGCTGACATTGAATGAATCCCCAGATAAGATTTCTTGGTCCCTTGGTGGTAAAGGAAAATTTACCACTAAATCCTTATACGAGTGGCTGGAGAGAAACCTGTCAGGTCCTAACTATAAAATGGTGTGGAAAGCACCTATCCCGCTGAAGATCAAAATTTTCCTTTGGCAACTATTTCAAAATGCCAACCTTACTCGTGATAACATGCGTGCCAGAAAATGGCCTGGAAATCCCAGTTGCTCCTTCTGTACTAATGTTGAAACGGCAAACCATTTGTTTTTCTCGTGCTCGCTCGCTCGCTCAGTTTGGGGGACGCTGGGCATGACAGCAGGAGCATCTTGCTGCCCTCGATCCCTTTGGCAAAGCTTTTCTTGGCTTTATAAATTCTTTCCGGGTGGGAAGCATTTATATATGATGATTATTGCTGCGATATGTTGGGGGATTTGGATTCTCCGTAATAAAGTTACGTTTGATAAGCATGTCGTTCGATCCCCTCTGGAGGCTGTTTTCACGGCATGCTCTTTTATGATGTATTGGGCAGGTTTGCTGAAGGAAGAGGACAGGGTGAAGCTCCAGGCAGGTGTGAAGAGATTGGCGCATGCTGCTGCGGCACTGACGGACAGATCCTTCCCTCGAGACAGGCTGCTCTTGGGAGACAGAGATGGTTTGCAGATTGGCTAGATGCGATCAGCGTCTGCCAGCTTCTACCCTCGCTTCCCACTGGGGTCTGATGCCCGCTGGTGATCTGTACTGCGACTGTTTCGCCTAGTCGGCGGAGTCTGATGGTTGCTTCATCTTGAGTCATTTTGGTACTTTGTATTCTGAGCAGATGGCTTGTAAGTGTCATCAGGTTTTCGTCCCATGGCTGGTGGTCCGTTCCAGGATCATCACGCGGTGGGTTTCCTGGTGATGCGCCAACTCGCTCCCCCCTTTTCAGTCTCATTTCGCGCAAAGTAGGTTTTATCTGTTTTGAGTTCGGCGATGAACTTGGATAAAGACTGATGTATTTCCGTTGATTGCAAAATTAATGGAAAGGGGTTGTGAGCCCGGTTGGAAAAAAAATAAAGTTTTGAAATCCTCTAAATATTGTAGAAAACTCCTAAAATTTAAAGAGACGCTAACGCTGCGTTTGGATGTCTGTATTGGAGGCCTCCGTATTGAATTGGTTTCAATTCCAATTCAAAGAGGAAACTGTAATGGACACGAATACGAATTCGTTTGTTTGGATGCTCATGAAATTGGCTCATGTAATCTCAAGGAGGTTTCAATACCAAATCATGTTTGGATGGCAAACTATGGAATTGCAAATTATGACCTAGCAAACATCAAAAGGGACCTATGAGCAGATTACAAGATAGATTCTACACCATAGCAGCAGGAAATTTACAAGATTAAGAAATTGTGACACAATTAGAAAAGGCTAGTATTCATGAGCAAAATGACTGTAAATACATGAAATTTTCTACTAGGACAGATTACAAGAGATGAATTTACAAGATTTACACTGCAACAACATCAAAATTCAGATTTACAAGAGCTACACTACAACAACATCATGATTTACAAGATTCAGATTTACAAGAGTTTGCAAAAAATGGTCGGGAAGTGGCAGAACAGAGGGGCAGACAAGGGGATCTGGCGGCTGACCACGAAGAGGAGATGGGGAACCGGCGGCACAGGAAGAGGGGGTCCAGTGGGAGGCACGCCGGAGCACGGGAAGTGGAGGAGGAGCAGCGACGGGCGGGGAGGGCCAGGCCGCGACGACCATGGGTAGAGGAGATGCGATGGCCCTATGTTCATCGGGTGGCAGACGAGATGACGAGGGGATGAGGAGAAGGGTTGACATAGGGGAGGATGAGGAGGAATGGCGGCAGGGATGAGGAGGAGGGCCGGCAAGAGAGGATGCCTGGCGCCGCCGTCGGGTGCTTCCTGCGCCGCCGCCTCTCGTCGCGCAAGGTGGGGATGGCTGCTTCGGTCGAGCGGGGTGAGGAAAGATAGGCTTGAAACGTTTTCGTTTGTGGGAGGCATGAATACAGGCCAAATCGGAGGGGTCGGGCTCCGTATCGTGGGAGGCCTCGGCACGTGCGATTGATTTCGCCGCTTGATTCGATGGATTACAGACCGCTGTTTCCGTTGGCATGCCAAACACTCGAATTGATGGTTTAGGAATACGAAATCCATTTCGGAACCCCAATACGGACATCCAAACGCAGCGTAAAGCTTTATGTTATTGAGAGAATAGAAGGAGATACAAGGTTGGGAAGCACAGGGCTCGCCCCCAGCCCCCGTGTCGTCCGCTTGGGCGACTCGGGAGGCGACTAGGGTTTCCACCTAGCGCCGCCACCCCCCGCCTCCTCCCCCCCTCATCGCCACCCGAGGAGGCTGCCGCCAAGCCGCGTGGTCGCTGGTGACGGTGGCGGCGAGGCCCTGCTCGCTCCGTTCCTGGCGGAGGACCGCGGATCTGGGGCGGCGGCCCTTCATGGCGCGGCGGCGGCGCCTTCCCGGCTGGCGGCGTCCGCGGGGGATCCTGGCCGGCGTACCCGACCACGCAGATGGTGTGACGGTGGCGGGTGGTGGCTGCGGCGTGGAGACCCCCCTCCTCGCCAGATGTGAGGTTCGGCTCCCCTTCCTTTCGACTCCCTCATCCTCACCGATTTCAGCAGCTTCGGTCGCCGGAAAGGTGTTGATGGGTGCCCGGTGGTTTGGTTTTGGGACCGTCGGAAACCATCGGTCGTCTGGTCCGCCCCGGCGACAGCGACGCTTTGGGCGCCGCCCTTCCTCCTTGGAGGTGCAGCCGAGGTCCCACCCCAATCCACCCCCGTTCCCCTCCTGGGTGAAAGCCCAAAATCCTCCTTGAATTGGGGGTGACGGCGCGCTGCGCGTCGTGTCCTCCTTGGAGGTGCCGCCTGGGGAGCGTGCGTTCGGGTGAGGGGCGACAAAGGTGGAGTTTTGGGCGGCTATGGTATCATGTGGCAGTGGGGAGGTCTGGATCGCTTGGAAGTCTATCCCTGCTCCCCTCAAGGGTGGTGCTCCTCGGTGGTGGCGTGTTTGGCTCAGCTCCGGCGGTACGGCGTCTACGATCCGGCGGTAGGGGATAGGGTTCCTCTTCCCGGCAGTAGGAACACATCCTCGGCCATGGACGCCCGGTGTTTCTCTTCAGCGGCCGACGACTCTTGCTCCTCGTTGCTCTACGGCCTCTCCTGATGTCCTTGCTGCTCGTTCTTCAGTGGCTGCTCCCAGCTGCTGCTCCCGCTGTCTTTCAGGTGTCCTAGGTTGCGCCGGTGTGTCAGATGAGGTGTGCTCATGTCCTAGGAGGTGTGCTCTGTGCCTGTTCCAGGACTCGAGGTCCACACCTCTCCCGCTCTAGGGTGAGCGTCTCTCATGTTCGTCGGCGACACCTTTCGATCCAAGGCGAGAGGGTAGGGTCCCTCTACGGCAAGAGCGAAGGAAGATGTTTGGATTCCTCCAACCTTGGACTAAGTCATGTCCACAATTTCACTCTGTTTCGGCAGGTCCTCGTCGTGTTCATGTTGGTCGCAATCCTTGGTTCTTGTTTGCTGCGGTCTGCGATGTGTACTAGCTTGGGCTTACTCTTCTTTATGTTTTGAGCTTGTATACTGCCTTGAGTTGTAAGCTTCCTAGGGTGCTCCCTTGTATCGTTCGACCGTTGTGCTTGAGGTGGTGTTGTAATTCCGGGCCGGTTGATGGCTTTGTTAATTCAAAGCCGGGCTCATCGCGAGCCTTCGATCTCAAAAAAGAGAGAATAGAAGGACACTTGGAGAATCCAAACATGTTTCATGAGCAAGTTAGAATTTCTTTTATTATTTTTGCATCCATCGACGGATAAGTGTTGGAGTATACAAACTAGTACGTGTGACCAAAAAAAATGAATTACTCTGCACACTTACACAAGAAAAGCAAATGACTGGTAGAGAAATTACGAGCTCTAATTCATTTGTTATTTTGAGTATGTGATGGGAAGGACAAAAAAATATGATGTGTTGAAATTCACCCAAGATTTTGCGTAAAATTACACCCCCTTTAGTTGCACTGAAATTCAGGATTTTATTGGGATAGTAGAAGGGGGGGAAATGATGAACTGGTTGGTAGTCATAGTGTTACTGTACTTCAGAACATCAAAACACAACAAGAATTATAAATGAATGTTTGGTTGCCCAAACTGAAAATGCATGCATGTTCTTTAGATGTAAGTGCATGCCATTGTTAGAATATACGGAGATGAAATGCAGTGAAAATTTGAACTAGACAGAAAATTTTCTTTTAACATTCAATGCGATGTGATTCATAAGGAAAATGTCCCAAAACTATAGTGTTTCAAATCAAACAAGGTATGTAGAACAAGCTGAGAACAAAAATACAAGGTACGCGGAAAACTGAGTAACGCTACATCTACGCGCGGGCCCGTTAACAAAATTCTCTTAAGTCTAGCATTTGCTGGAAAACATGTTAAGTCTTGCAACTGTAAGATGTGGGAATTACGTGTTCTATACCTCAGGTGCACATACACGTATATATGATGTACATGAATGGGCCATGACCTCAATTATACAAGGAAACTAGGAGGTGGGCCTAATACAAAGATATGCACAACACATATACTCAACACACACACACCCCCAGTCGAAGTGGCACCGCTACTGACGCAAAGACTGTACCGCAGCTCCTCAAAGGACGTCGTAGGCAAGCTCTTGGTCATGATATCTGCAAATTGTTGGGAAGTAGGATGGTGTAAAACACGAATATGACCAAGAGCCACCTGTTCCCGAACAAAATGAATATCCAACTCAATATGCTTGCTCCGTCGATGATGCACCGGGTTAGCAGAGAGGTAGACCGCCGAGACGTTGTCGCACTAGACCACCGTGGCACGATCAACAGGGAAAGAGAGCTCCTGAAGCAGCTGGCGAAGCCACGAACACTCGGCAATGATGTTGACCACCGCACGATACTCAGCCTCAGCACTGGAACGAGAGACTGTAGGCTGCTGCTTGGACGACCACGAGATGAGTGAGGGTCCAAGGTAGACACAATAGCCCGAGGTAGAGCGACGAGTGTCAGGGCAGCCTGCCCAATCTGCATCGGGGTAGGCGGTGAGGGCAGTGTCGGCGGAGGCGTGAAGCGTGACGCCAAGATCCATAGTGCCACAGACATAGCGGAGAATCCGCTTGACAACGGCCCAGTGAACGTCCCAAGGAGCATGCATATGGAGACACACCTATTGCACGGCATACTGGATCTCAGGTCGAGTCGGAGTGAGGTACTGGACAGAAACCAACGATAGACCGGTAGAAAGCAGCATCCGAAGCAAGAGAACCATCCGTGGCAGAAAGCTTGGCCTTCGTATCAACAAGCGTGCGACGGGCTTACTTAAGCATGCCAGTGCGCTCCATGAGCTCATGAGCGTACTTCCACTGATGAAGAAATAAGCCATCCGGACAGTGCACCACCTTAACACCGAGGAAGTAGTGCAAATGACCCAAGTCCTTGATGGCGAACTCAGCGCAGAGACGAGCCGTGAGCTGACTGAGAAGACCAGTCGTATGTCACACCCTAGCTAGTTCATGCATTTAGAGTGTTGCATCATGTTTACCATTCATCAGAAACATGAAATGGGGATGACAGAACCCCCAGCACCCCCTTGAAACCAACTAGGGTTTACTAAAAATATTTTCAATGAACCTGAAATGCCCTTCTAAAATGTTCATCACCTCTGCCTTGGTCTTAAACCACTGGCAAATATGATGCACAAATTTCTAGGTCATTCTAAGGTCACTGGATTAAATCATTAGTTATTTGAGTTTGCGCATTTAAATAATATAAAATATTTCAAATGCTCAAATAATCCCGAACTAAAATGTTCCATGCTGGATATATTCCAAATAGTGGCCATGTGCAGTTTGGTGATT
Organism: Triticum turgidum subsp. durum; assembly: GCA_900231445.1. Lineage (NCBI taxonomy): Eukaryota > Viridiplantae > Streptophyta > Magnoliopsida > Poales > Poaceae > Triticum > Triticum turgidum. The sequence goes on from LT934124.1 coordinate 38,717,781, forward strand.
TTTGGAGATGCCTAAGTATTTTTTAGAAAAGCAACAAACCTAGAGAAATAAAACAAAACAGAAATAAATGGGAAACCCCACTTACCCCCGGCCCACCTGGCAGCCCAGCACTGTACTGGCCCGCACCAGCCAGCTGCTTCGTCCCCGCCAGGCAGGCAGGAAGGTGACGCCGACGAGCGCGAGCTCGCCACGACGCCACATGCTTGCCTCTTCGCCGTTGGACGAGCTGGACGACCTCCACGTCGCGCCCTCGACCCTCTGGACACGTCCATTCGCCCCATTCGCCTCTCCCTCGCTCCCCTCCACCATGGCCGACGCTGCCGCAGCCACGCTGCCGTCGTAGTCGTAGCCACCGCCCTCTCTGCGCCGCCCCACCGTGTCCACGAGCTCCGCCACCGTCCTCTCCATCGAGCAGGCCGAGCCCCGAGCGCTCGCGTGCCCCAAAGCCACCGCAATGACCTCGCTCGACTCCGCCACCGCCGGAGATCCCCTTCGCTGTCACCGTCGCAGCAGTTCGTCCCTGACCTCGTTGTCTGCTTCGTCGCAACCACCGTGAGCCTGGACACCTCCCTATCCTCCCCGTTCTATCTCTCGAGCCCTGTAGCGACTGCACGTAGCTCACCCGCACGCGCCGCCACCGAGCTCGTCGCCGACGAGACTCCGGCCACACAACGGCCACGCCACCCTGCCCGCTAACCTCACCGCACCCCCAGGAGGCCGTAGCACCACTCCACGCGCCTCGCCGTACCTCCTAGCGACAAGCCCGAGCTCACCCGAGCTCCAGCAGCCACCACAGCCACCACTCGACGCGGCTCACTCCCCGCATCACGTAGACGTGCTCCGCCGTCGTTTTGTTCGCCGGAGCACAAAACCCGCACCAGCCTGCCGCGTTTGGCATCGCCAGCGGCTAAACACCTGCGAGTTTGACCCTGCTGACCATGTTTGACCATGGGTGGGCCCAATTTGACTCCCCCTGGGTCAATGACACGTGTGGCCCAACCCCGCTAACTAATCTAGGGTTAGTACTAATTTAATTAGTTAGACTAATGCCACTGACACGCAGGACCCACAGGTCAGGTTTGACCTGGACCATCCCTGTTGACCACTGACGTCACCCTGACGCAATGCTGACGCAATAATTCAATTACTGGAATTATTCTTATACAGGAAATTCCAGAAAATACCACAAACTTCAAAAATTCATAGAAATTAATCTGTAGCTCCAAATGCAAAGTGTTATATATGAAAATGATCAGAAAAATCCAATCTATCCATCTGTACTGGTTTCATGCATGTTTAAGCACGTTAACTAGCTGTTTAGTGCAGAACAAGATAAAGCACTATTAAGGGCCATTTATGAGCTTGGAACTTGAATCTTTGATTCAAAATGGTCCAAACCCATCTGATCTTAGTTGCATTAGCCCAATACACTCATTTTGCCATGCCTCATGCATGCATCATATTGTTGCACATTGTTTGGTGATGATTGTATATCGGTGCTCCCTGCGGTAGGTTCTGCCCCTGAGGAGTGTCGCGAATATCCTAACGAGGAGCATTACCAGTCCACGGACCCGCAAGGCAAGCAACCAACCATTTGATCATATCGATACAATCCCATGTTCTCGCCTCTGCTCTCTTTTACTGCATTAGGATAATGCGATTCAAACTGCTGTGTGCTATGGTAGTTGAACCCATTTCCCCTGAATGACCTATCATTGCCACAGTAACTAGATGAAACCCACTAGTATGTGTAGGAGTTGATTGAGCCATGTGTATGTGTTGTTCCTACCTTGCTATGCCTGTTATGCTTAGAGTTGTGTTAGGTCTGGTTCATTTGGGTGATGGGCTAGAGTGAAATGATCATGTGGGTAATGAGAGTGATGTGTTGAACACGATTTGGTAAAGGTATCGATGAGAGGCCATGTAGGAGTACATGGTGGGTTGTTTCATTGAAACCGTCCTTAAGTACTGAGATCTGTATGTGTGATTTAAGATTCAGCTACTACCATGCATTGGGCCCTGAAATATGACCCCGCTCGACTTCTTATCCACCCTAGTCCTCTGTCTAGGAGTTGCAAGTAGTTTCTAGTGTTTGTAGCTTACTGGAGGCCGTGGGCAGCGCTGACCCGCGGGGTGGGCTGTGATGCAGTAGGTACGTGGCACGGTGTACCGGATGCCCATTTGGTATCTCGGGAACCCTGCACACATCATTCGGGGCCGTATGTGGAAAGCTCGGCCGGACTCCCTGTGGATGGAACCTGAATAGGCGATAAACCTGGACTAGAGACTTAGGTGTTTAGGTAGGTCATGGTCTACACCCACGTCGGCTTTCGCTTGAAGTCTGCCAAGCACATGTCGTGTGCAGACGCTAAGTGGTGGAAACATGTATGAAGAAGTACACCCCTGCAGGGTTAATATCATCTATTCGAATAGCCGCGTCCGCGGTAAAGGACTACTTGGTTGCCTATACAGTTCATAGACAAGTAAATGGATACTACTAAAAGCCTCAAGATAAGCGTGAGTGCCAAGGATGGCTCTGTCGTAGGATGACAGAGGTGGATCCTCGGTAGTGTATTGAAGTGGTGTGCAGTGGACTCGAGTGCGCAAAACCATTTCAAGTTGGAGTCTCGTAAGATAGCTTAGCCAAGAGTCAGAGCTGGCTTGCTGCAATTACCCCATCATCCCTTCTTGATAATGTGCATGTATGTAGGATCTGATGTAAGTCTTGCTGAGTACCTTTGTACTCATGTTGCTTAATTTACGTTTTACAGAAGACGCTGCAACCCCTTCTAAATGGTTCTTCATAGATGTCGATGTCGACGAGTAGGCTGAAGCCCAGGTGGTGATCCGGAGATCACGATGGACCGTGTATTATAGTCAGGCTTTCTCAAGCCTCTTTTATTTTCTAGTTGTCTGTACTCAGACATGTTACTTCCGCTGTTGGCTTGTATGTTTGTATGACTTGAATGCTGGGTCGTGTGACCCGTACTTGTGTGTATGATATGTATGGCTCTCCGAGCCTCTAAATAAAGTACTTGAGTTGTAGAGTCATGTTGTGATGCCTTGTTGTATTTGCACATATCGAGCATATTGTGTGTATGATTGAAATGCTTGGTATGAGTGGGATCTGACTATCTAGTTGTTTATCCTTGGTAGCCTCTCTTACCAGGAAATGTCTCCTAGTGCTTCCACTGAGCCATGGTAGCTTGCTACTGCTCCAGAACACTTGGGCTGGTCGGCATGTGTCTTTCTTCGTTCCTGTGGCTGTCCCTTCGGGGAAATGTCACGCGATGAATACCGGAGTCCTGTTAGCCTGCTACAGCCCGGTTTACCGGAGTCCTGCTAGCCCAGTGCTATAGCCTGGATTCACTCGCTGATGACCGACACGTTCGTTGCTAGGTCATGTATGCCTGTCCTTGTAAGCTAGTTCCACTTTGGGTTCACGACTAGCCATGTCAACCCGGGCTCTTTATCATATGGTTGCTAGCGACACTATCATATACATGTGCCAAAAGGCGCAAACGGTCCCGGGCATGGTAAGGCGACACCCGTGGGAATACCGTGTGTGAGGCCGCAAAGTGATATGAGGTGTTACATGCTAGATTGATGTGGCATTGAGTCGGGGTCCTGACAGCATTGGCATCAGAGTCGGACTGCCTGTAGGTTCTCCAAGCCAAACTGGTCGATGTTGAGTCTAGAAATGCTTTAGTTATATGTAGGGGAATTGTTTGTGGGATGGAACGTAAGGTTCTTTTTACTCCTTTACCTCATGGCATTCTGATCTGAGTCAGTCTATTCTTCCACCGGGGGTTAAGGATTAGGATCTCGTCTCTCTATCAGGTTCACGTGTTACCAATCAGTAGTACCTTATAGGTTTCATGGATACAAGCCTAGTTCAGTTCTACTACCCCATTATGTTGATAAGATGGACCCAGAATCTTGATATGATGTTGTTGAGTGTATATGCAATCCTTTGCAAAGTGTCTCAAAATCTTTTCTGAGCATTTACAACCGTTATGCTGTCCAATTTCTGCTAGAAATTCTAATGCCTTTGCATTACATCGTGTTTCAGATGGCCTCCCGCACCCAGAACCAAGTTGTTCTTCTGACTTGGTGCCTTGATGTACCTGGCCATACCGCTATGTTGGTCCGCATAATGATCGAGGCTGGATACTGATGGTATCCCGAGTACACCGTTGAGGAGCAGTATAGAGACTTCAATCAAAGCCAATATCTTTGCACCGTCAGGATATTCCCTTCCTATCCGGGATCCACTGAACCCCTCCATTGCTCTTATGGACTTGGGGTTACCATCGAGATGTCCGTGCAGGACGCTGCTTATTCGATGATGACTATTATGCGGATTAGAACCTTCTTGCTTCAAACCACTGACTTCCGCTATATGCCAGCGTCACTCCCTGGGCCAGAAGGTTACTTCACATCTATTTACACCGACTCTTCTCATGAGGATTCGCTGCTCCGCACTACCGCACAGATGCTTGAGGATAAGGACCGCGAAAATCGTGCTTTGCGATTGTAGCTTTTCAACTCCCGGTCTGATCACTGGGCCACTTTGACCCGGTTTGCACCTGCTGTGCAGGAAGGGTATATGGATATGCGGGATCTGTGCCCCTGCGGTCTAGCCTACCGGATTGTATGGATTGGCGTGATGTAGGGGGCATCACTCCTCCCCATGGACCTCTTCTGCCGCCGTTTGTTGGACCCAGGCCACATCCATGTCCCTATGGACCACAGGCTCCACAGGATCGACTGTTTCCAGATGATCACGTCCAGCTCCTAGGACATGGGGGTAATCTCTATGAAGATTACTACAGAGATGTCTGAGCTGAGGGTAGCACCACTAGTATTGTAACAGTTATATCGTCCACCATCTTGCATGACTCGTGGGATATGACTTAATGTGTACCACTTTTCGGAGGTGTAGAAAAATAATGTATAGGGGCTTGGGATGCCTCCGATGAGATGTAATCTTCCTTTCACCGCAGTTGTACTCCGTTCGGTCTTGTACTAAACCTTGTATGGTGTGTATGACGATGGAATAAATGTAGCAGTTTCTGTATTTACCATGTCATACAAATGATCATCTTGCATTCCGAGTTATACCTTACATTCTGCATTTCTATGTCAGAATCTTATCATTCTGGACTAAACCATTGTCTTGTTTTCCTAGGATGGTCAACACCCGCAACAACCTTGCTCCCCCGAAGCAGGCTCAAGGCAGTGGAGCTAGAGATGCAAACCTGCCTCATCCTCCTTCTCTGGCTAAGGTCATGCTAGAGGCCGAAAGGAACAAGCGGGAGACCAACCGTTTGTTGGAACACATCGAACATAACACAACTCATCACCAGAGGAATAACTTGGTGTCGCTCAACGACTTCATCAAGTTACATCCACCCACCTTCCATCACTCCGTCGAGCCCCTCGACGCTGATGATTGGCTTCAGAGCATTACCCACAAGCTACGTTCTGCACTCGTAGCTGAGGCTAATAAGGTCACCTTTGCTTCCTATCATCTTGAAGGCCCCGCCAGTCTTTGGTGGGAGAATTATGAGGCCATGCGCCCAACTGGCCAGGTCACTACTTGGGCAGAATTCAGTGAGGCTTTCCATGAACATCACATTCCGGAGGGTCTTATGGACTGTAAGCGTGAGGAGTTCTGCAGTTTCACCCAAGGTAGACTTTCTATGGATGCATACAGCAGGGAGTTCGGTAACCTAGCACGTTATGCAACTGAGGAAGTTTCCACCGATGCCAAGAAGTAGGCAAGGTTCCGCAAGGGACTTAGCCCCGAGCTTCGCCACAATCTCCGTCTGCATGAATGCACCTCCTTTCAGAAGCTTGTGAACAAGGCCATCAGTGCTGAGACAGGTCAGACTGATTTCGAAGCAACACGCAAGCATGGCCGTGATATGGGTTCCTCATCCGGTTCTGGTCCTCAGAAGCGCCGGGTGTGGGTGCCTAACACCGCCCTGCCACCCAGGTTCACACCGAGGCCATCCTATCAGGCGCCTGACCCAGCTCAGCAGTATGCACCAGCCAAGCCCTATGGTGGACCAACCAACAATGCACCTCCACGCACCAGCTCTGTGACGTGCTTCAAGTGTGGGGAACCGGGCCACTACATGCATGAGTGTCCCCAGACCAACCCCAACCAGTCTGGAAAAGCTGTTGGTCGTGGCAAGCCAACAGGGAAGGTGTACTATGCCAAGCCAGCCACCGCTGCACGTGGCCATGTGAACTGTGTCTCTGCTGAAGAGGCTCAGGAGGATCCTAACGTCGTTCTCGGTACGCTCCTTGTTAATTGCCATCCGGCATCTGTTCTATTCGATACTGGAGCATCTCATTCATTTATATCTGAGAGCTATGCTGGTTTGCATAACACCACATTCTGTGATATGCGCACCTCCATGGTAATTCAAACCCCGGGATCCAAATGGCAAACTTCTAGAGTGAGCCATGGAAATGAAATTCAGGTCGACAGACTTGTTTTTCTTGCGTCTTTGATAGCCCTCAAATCCTCGGATATTAATATCATCTTGGGTATGGACTGGATGTTATCCCATCATGCCAAGATTGATTGCTTCTCCAGGACTGTTCAACTTACACACCCATCGGGAGAGGTAGTCAATGTCTTGACCCGAGTAGCCAAGTGACAACTATATTCTCTCAATGACAGTCCTTTGCCAGACCTCGAAGACGTTTCGGTGGTCTGTGACTTTCCAGATGTCTTTTAAGAAGAATTGCCAGGTGTTCCACCTAACTGAGATGTCGAGTTCGTGATAGATCTTATTCCAGGAACTGTCCCAATTTCTAGAAGACCCTATAAGATGGCACCACTAGAACTAGCCGAGCTTAAGAAACAACTCGATGAGTCCTTGAAAAAGGGTTTCATCCGTCCTAGTTCGTTTCCATGGGCTTGTCCCGTCCTCTTCTTCAAGAAGAAGGATGGTATGGACCGGATGGTTGTAGATTATCGACCCGTCAACTTGGTCACAATAAAGAACAAGTATCCGCTCCCCAGGATCAACGACCTGTATGATCAGCTCGCTGGATCCTCAATCTTCTCTAAGATGGATTTGAGGTTGGGCTACCATCAAATCAAAATCAGGAATGGGGACATTCCTAAAACGGCCGTTGTTACTCGCTACAGCCAATACGAGTATACCGTCATGTCCTTCGGTTTAACCAACGCCCCAGCCACCTTCTCTCGGTTAATGAACTCAATCTTCATGGAGTATTTGGATAAATTCGTCATGGTCTACCTCGATGATATACTCATCTACTCCAAGAATGAGGAAGAACATGTCGAGCATCTAAGGCTAGTGTTGATGAAACTTCGAGAGCATCGACTATATGCCAAATTTTCTAAATGTGAATTTTGGTTGCCAGAAGTGACCTATCTACGCCATGTAATTTATGGAAAGGGTATTGTTGTCAATCTCGAGCGAGTTCAAGCCGTTCTTAATTGGACTCCACCTGAATCGGTCAAGCAAGTTCGGAGTTTCCTTGGCTTAGCGAGCTATTGTCGCCGCTTTGTCGAGAACATCTCCAAAGTTGCTAAACCTCTAACTGAACTCCTCAAGAAAGATAAAAAGTTTGAGTGGACCCCACAATACGAGCACAATTTCCAGGAACTGAAAAGACGCCTGACATCTGCTCCCGTACTGGTACCACCAGATTTCTCTAAGGACTTTGTTATCTATTGCGACGCCTCGCGACAAGGACTAGGTTGCATTCTCATGCAAGATCATCACGTAATTGCTTATGCTTCACGGCAATTGCACCCACATGAGGAAAATTATCCTACTCATGATCTAGAGCTTGCAGCTGTAGTCCATGCACTCAAAACTTGGTGACATTACCTCCTCGGTAATCGTTGCGAAATCTTCACCGATCACCAAAGTCTGAAGTATATATTCACCCAACCGGATTTGAATCTCAGGCAAAGACGTTCAGTCGAGTTGATCACAGATTTCAACTTAGGGATAACTTACACCCCAGGAAAAACCAATGTCATGGCTGATGCACTAAGTCGAAAATCTTATTGTAACAATCTGATGTTACAACAAAGTCAACCACTTCTCCATGAGGAATTTCGGAAGCTTAACCTTCACATTGTTCCTCAAGGATTCCTTTCCACCTTGGTGGCAAAACCTACTCTTATGGGTCAAATCATCGTTGCTCAAAAGCGAGATAAAGGGATATCCCAGATCAAGGAGAACATCGCTAGCGGAGATGCTCAATGTTTCTCTACAAATGATCATGGCGTTGTGTACTTTGAGAACCGTCTAGTGGTTCCCAAGAACCAGCATCTACGGCAGTTGATCCTTAAGGAGGCTCATGAATCTCCTCTCACCATTCATCCCGGTAGTACCAAGATGTATCAGGACCTACGCCATAGGTTCTGGTGGACTAGGATGAAGAGAGACATTGCTCAATTTGTTGCTAATTGCGATGTCTGTCGTGGCGTTAAAGCAGAGCATCAATGGCCTGCTGGCACCCTTCAACCCTTAGCTATTCCTAAATGGAAATGGTATAAAATTGGTATGGATTTCATCACCGGTTTTCCCAGGACCAAGAGAGGGAATAATGCTATCTTCGTCGTTATCGACCGTCTTTCCAAAGTGGCCCATTTCTTGCCTGTTCGCGAGAGTATAACCACTAGCCATCTAGCAGACTTGTATATCTCCCGAATAGTGTCCCTCCATGGTGTTCCACTGGAAATTAACTCAGATCGAGGAGTCTCTTCACCTCTCGATTTTGGGAAAGTTTCCAAAATGCTATGGGAACCCGCCTTTCCTTTAGCACCGCCTTTCACCCTCAATCAAGTGGTCAAGTAGAACACGTCAACCAAATTCTAGAAGACATGCTTCGAGCTTCTGTTATCTCATTCAGAATGGATTGGGAGAAATGCCTTCCATTTGCCGAATTTTCTTATAACAACAGCTATCAATCTAGCTTGGGTAAAGCCCCTTTTGAAGTTCTCTATGGACGAAGGTGTCGAACGCCTCTTAACTGGTCAGAAACCGGGGAACAACAATTCTTTGGCCTTGATATGATCCAGGAAGCAGAAGAGCAAGTTCGCATCGTTCGTGAAAAGTTGAAAATAGCCCAATCTCGTCAAAAGAGCCTATTGACCGAAAACATAAGTCTATGACTTTTGAGATTGACGAGAAGGCTTACCTTCGGGTTACTCCTCTGAAGGGAACCCATCGCTTCGGTATCAAAGGCAAATTGGCTCCTCGCTACATTGGACCCTTTCGCATTCTTGCCAAACAAGGAGAAGTTGCCTACCAATTGGAACTACCTCCGCATCTCTCCAGAGTCCACGATGTCTTCCACGTTTCTCAACTCACGCGTTGCTTCTCAGATCCTATCCGTGGAGTGGACCACGAAACGCTTGATCTTCAAGATAATCTCACGTATCGAGAATACCCCGTTCGTATCCTCGATCAAGCCGAGCGTACCACTCGACGTCATAATATCAAGTTTCTCAAGGTTCAATGGTCGCACCATTCTGAGAAAGAAGCAACTTGGGAAAGAGAAGATCGTTTTCGACTTGAGTATCCCGCCTTCTTCCCGGAGGATCCTAAATCTCGGGACGAGATTTTTCTGAGTGGGGGTGAGTTGTCACACCCTAGCTAGTTCATGCATTTAGAGTGTTGCATCATGTTTACCATTCATCAGAAACTTGAAATGGGGATGACAGAACGACCACCACCCCCCTAAAACCAACTAGGGTTTACTAAAAATATTTTCAATGAACCTGAAATGCCCTTCTAAAATGTTCATCACCTCTGCCTTGGTCTTAAACCACTGCCAAAAGTGATGCACAAATTTCTAGGTCATCCTGAGGTCACTGGATTAAATCATCAGTTATTTGAGTTTGTGCATTTAAATAATATAAAATATTTCAAATGCTCAAATAATCCCAAACTAAAATGTTCCATGTTGGATATATTCCAAACAGTGGCCATGTGCAGTTTGGTGATTTTTGGAGATGCCTAAGTATTTTTAGAAAAGCAACAAAGCTACAGAAATAAAACAAAACAGAAATAAATGGGAAACCCCACTTACCTAGCCAAACCCACGCCCCGGCCCACCTGGCGGCCCAGCACTATGCTGGCCCGCGCCAGCCAGCTGCTTCGTCCCTGCCAGGCAGGCAGGGAGGTGACGCCGACGAGCGTGAGCTCGCCACGACGCCACCTGCTTGCCGCTTCGCCGCTGGACGAGCTGGACGGCCTCCACATCGCGCCCTCGACCCTCTGGACACGTCCATTCGCGCCCTTTGCCTCTCCCTTGCTCCCCTACGCCATGGCCGATACTGCCGCAGCCACGCCGCCGTCATAGTCGTAGCCACCGCTGTCTCTGCGCCGCCCCGCCGTGTCCACGAGCTCTGCCACCATCCTCTCCATCGAGCAGGCCGAGCCCCGAGCACTCGCGTGCCCCTAAGCCACCACAACAACCTTGGCCGACTCTGCCACCGCCGAAGATCCCCTTCCCCGTCACCGTCGCAACAGTTCGTCCCCGACCTTGCTGTTTGCTTCGTCGCAACCACCGTGATCCTGGCCACCTCCCTATCATCCCCGTTCTCTCTCTTGAGCCCCGTAGTGACTGCACGTAGCTCACCCGCACGCGCCGCCACAGAGCTCGTCGCCGACGAGACTCTGACCACACAACGGCCAAGCCACCCTGCCCGCTAACCTCACGGCACCCCCAGGAGACCGTAGCACCACTCCATGCGCCTCGCCGTGCCTCCTGGCAACGAGCCCGAGCTCACCCGAGCTCCGGCAGCCACCAAGGTCGTCGCCGGTGCCGTTTCCAGCGACCCCGAGCCCAACCACTGCCACCACTCGACGCGACTCACTCCCCGCATCACGTAGATGTGCTCTGCCATCGTTTTGGTCGCCGGAGCACAAAACCCGCACCACCCCACCGCGTTTGGCCTCGCCGGCGGCTAAACACCGGCGAGTTTGACCCCGTTGACCGTGTTTGACCACGGGTGGGCCCAGTTTGACTCCCCCCTGGGTCAATGACAGGTGGGGCCCAGCCCTGCTAACTAATCTAGGGTTAGTACTAATTATTAGTTAGACTAATGACATTGACACGCGGGACCCACTGGTCAGGTTTGACCTGGACCGTCCCCGTTGACCACTGACATCACCCTGACGCAATACTGAAACAGTAATTCAATTACTGGAATTATTCTTATACATCAAATTCCAGAAAATACCACAAACTTCAAAAAATTATAGAAATTAATCTGTAGCTCCAACTGCAAAGTGTTATATATGAAAAATGATCAGAAAAATACAATCTATCCATCTGTACTGGTTTCATGCATGTTTAAGCAAGTTAACCTGCTGTTTAGTGCATAACAAGATAATGCACTATTAAGGGCCATTTATGAGCTTGGAACTTGAATCTTTGATTCAAAATGGTCCAACCCCATCTGGTCTTAGTTGCATTAGCCCAATACACTCATTTTGCCATGTCTCGTGCATGCATCATATTGTTGCACATTGTTTGGTGATGATTGCATATCGGTGCTCTCTGTGGCATGTTCTGCCCCCAAGGAGTATCGCGAATATCCTAACGAGGAGCATTACCAGTCCACGGACCCGCAAGGCAAGCAACCAACCATTTGATCATATTGATACAATCCCATGTTCTCGCATCTACTCTCTTTTACTGCATTAAGACAACGCAATTCAAACTGCTGTGTGCTACGATAGTTGAACCCATTTCCTCTGCATGACCTGTCATTGCCACAGTAACAAGATGAAACCCACTAGCATGTGTAGGAGTTGATTGAGCCATGTGTATGTGTTGTTCCTACCTTGCTATGCCTGCTATGCTTAGAGTCGTGTCAGGTCTGGCTCATCTGGGTGATGAGCTAGAGTGAAATGATCATGTCGGCAATGAGAGTGATGTGTTGAACACGATTTGGTAAAGGTATCGATGAGAGGCCATGTAGGAGTACATGGTGGGTTGTTTCATTAAAACCGTCCTTAAGCACTGAGATATGTATGTGTGATTTAAGATTCCGAGACTACCATGCATTGGGCCATGAAATATGACCCCGCCCGACTTCTTATCCACCCTAGTCCTCTGTCCAAGAGTTGCAAGTAGTTTCTAGTGTTTGTAGCTTACTGGAGGCCATGGGTAGCGCTGACCCACGGGGTGGGCTGTGATGCGGTAGGTACGTGGCAGGGTGTACCGGATGCCCGTTTGGTATCTCCGGAACCCTGCACACATCATTCGGGGCCGTATGTGGAAACATTGGCCGGACTCCCTGCGGATGGAACCTCAATAGGCGATAAACCTGGACTAGAGACTTAGGTGTTTAGGTAGGTCGTGGTCTACACCCACGTCGGCTTTCGCTTGAAGTCTGCCGAGCACATGTCGTGTGCAGACGCTAAGTGGTGGAAACATGTATGAAGAAGTACACCCCTGCAGGGTTAACATCATCTATTCGAATAGCCGCATCCGCGATAAAGGACTACTTGGTTGCCTATACAGTTCATAGACAAGTAAATGGATACTACTAAAAGCCTCGAGATAAGCATGAGTGCCGAGGATGGCTCTTCCGTAGGATGACGGAGGTGGATCCTCGGTAGTGTATTAAAGTTGTGTGTAGTGGACTCGAGTGCGCAAAACCATTTCAAGTTGGAGTCTCGTAAGATAGATTAGCCAAGAGTCAAAGCTGGCTTGCTGCAATGAGCCGACCATCCCTTCTTGATAATGTGCATGTATGTAGGATCTGATGTAAGTCTTGCGGAGTACCTTTGTACTCATGTTGCTTAATTTACGTTTTACAGAAGACGCTGCAACCCCTTCTGATGGGTTCTTCATAGACGTCAATGTCGACGAGTAGGCTGAAGCCCAGGTGGTGATCCTGAGCTCACGGTGGACCGTGTAGTATAGTCAGGCTTTCTCAAGCCTCTTTTATTTTCTAGTTGTCTGTACTCAGACATGTTACTTCCGTTGTTGGCTTGTATGTTTGTATGACTTGAATGCTGGGTCGTGTGACCCATACTTGTGTGTATGATATGTATGGCTCTCTGAGCCTCTAAATAAAGTACTTGAGTTGTAGAGCCATGTTGTGATGCCTTGTTGTATTTGCACATATCGAGCATATTGTGTGTATGATTGAAATGCTTGGTATGTGCGGGATCTGACTATCTAGTTGTTTATCCTTGGTAGCCTCTCTTACCGGGAAATGTCTCCTAGTGCTTCCACTGAGCCATGGTAGCTTGCTACTGCTCCGAAACACTTAGGCTGGCCGGCATGTGTCCTTCTTTGTTCCTGTGTCTGTCCCTTCGGGGAAATGTCACACGATGAATACCGGAGTCTTGTTAGCCCGCTACAGCCCGGTTTACCAGAGTTCTACTAGCCCAGTGCTACAGCCCGGATTCACTCGCTAATGACCGACACGTTCGTTGCTGGGTCATGTATGCCTGTCCCTATAAGTTAGTGCCACTTTGGGTTCACGACTAGCCATGTCAGTCCGAGCTCTTTGTCATATGGTTGCTAGCAACACTATCATATACATGTGCCAAAATGCGCAAACGGTCCCGGGCAAGGTAAGGCGACACCCGTGGGAATACCGTGCATGACGCCGCAAAGTGATATGAGGTGTTAAATGCTAGATCGATGTGGCATTGAGTCGGGGTCCTGACATCGTACATGCCATCAGGATGATGTCATCGACATAGAGTGGCAAGTAGTCCGTGTCAGAGCCCTGATGATAGATGAAGAGCGATGCGTCCAAGCGGGTGGAGCGGAACCCAAGCTGGTGTAGAAATGCCGCAATGCGCTGGTACCAAGCGCGCGGAGCCTGCTTGAGTCCGTACAAGGACCGCGAAAGCAGGCACACGCGGTCGAGAAGCGCCGGATCAACAAACCCGGTGGACAGCTGGAAGAAGACCTGATCCTCGAGGTGACCATGGAGGAAGGCGTTGGAGACGTCCATGTGGTGTACCAGCCAAGCACGGGAGACTGCAAGATGGAGAACCGTGCGTATCGTGCCGGGCTTGACGACCAGAGCGAAGGTGTCGGTGAAGTCGATGCCAGCATGCTGTCAGAAGCCACGAACAACCCAACGCTCTTTATAGAGATCAAGGGTACCATCGGGACGGAGCTTGTGTTTGAAGACCCACTTCCCGGTAATCACGTTGGCGTGTCGGGGACGGGGAACAAGCTGCCACGTCCGGTTGCATAGTGATAATCCCCAAGTGCAGGGAATCATCGTAGCAATTCCCAAAGGTGGAAGTGATAAGTATGGAGTGTCGAAACCACAAGGAGTTAAAGGTAAGATCAATATTCTCTCAAGTCCTATCTTCCACTGATACGACTCTACGTACACCGAACATTTGCTTCCAACTAGAAACGAGAAATAAAACTACGTTGTGGGTATGAAGAGGATAACTTTGCATGATATCGGTGAGCTAAAATATAAAAGTAGGTGTTGTTATCATAGAGTTAGAATATATTACTAAATATTATAAATAGCGAGTGTGGAATAATGATGGGTCGGTGTGCGAAATCATCCTAGGCAATTGTTAACAAGACGGTAATCACTATTGCAATGTCATATGAGGGAGATGCATAAGCTAACATACTTTCTCTTCTTGGATCATATGCACTTATGATTGGAACTCTAGCAAGCATCCACAACTACTAAAGATCAGTAAGGTAAAACCCAACCATAGCATTAACATATCAAGTCCCCTTTATTCCCATACGCCGTGACCCACTTATCCGTGTTTATGCTTCTGTCACTCAAGCAATGCAGACAATAAGTAAACCATGTACATATTGCAACACCCTACAGCAGGAATCCCTCACGCTTGCGCGACACGGAGGGCATAATAGGACAACACCAATATAAAACATACAAATCATACCAATCTAGACCATCAATCAACCCAAAGACAAAGGATGTCTACTCAAAACATCATAGGATGGCAACACATCATTGGATCATAATATGTGGCATAAAGCACCATGTTCAAGTAGGGATTACAGCGGGGTGAGGGAGAGTGGACCGTGTAAAAGAGATGAGGATGGTGATGTTGATGAAGACGATCACCGCGGCGATGATTCCCCTCCCTATGGCACTCCGGTGCCACCGAGAGAGAGGAGGAGAGGTTCTCCCCCTTGTGCTTCTTCCTGGCAATGATGGCCCCTCCTAGATCGTTCCCCATGGCCTCCGGTGATGATGGCCCCCTCCGGCAGGGTGCCAGAGAGGGCCTAGATTTATTTCTCGTGGCTAGAGAGGCTTGCGGCTGCGGAACTTCTGATCTAGGTTATTTTCTAGAAGTTTGGGCATTTATAGGAGAGGTTGGCGTCGAGGACAAGTCAGGGGGCCCCACGGGGAGTCCACGAGGCACAGGGGCGCGCCCCAGGGGGTGGGCGTGCCCCCACCCTCGTGGGGCCCATGGGACTCCCCTACGGTAGACTTTGTTCCAGTATTTTTTATATTTTCCACAAAAAATCTCAGTTGATTTTCTGCACATTCCGAGAACTTTTATTTCTACACAAAAACAACACCACGGTAGTTTTGCTAAAAACAGCGTCAGTCCAGGTTAGTTCTAATCAATCATACCAAAATCATATCAAACTATTGTAAACATGGCATGAATACTTCATAAATTATAGATACAATGGAGATGTATCAGCGTCCCCAAGCTTAATTCCTGCTCGTCCTGGAGTAGATAAATGATAAAAGAAATAATTTATGAAGTGTGAATGCTAGAAAGTGCTAAGTTTGATCAATGATAGTTTCAATCATGTTTTGTAGCATCATTATATATCATAACAATAGCTCAACTCATAAAACTTATCATGATCAAGTAACAATCTATTCACATGTTAAAGTATAGATCACAAACTTTCTTGAAAACTAACAAACCATGCTCTTAGTCATCAAACAACTGCAATTCATATTATTTTCAGGAAGGGTCTATGTAAGAGCTTTGATTTAGCAAACTCCACATACTCAACTATCATTTAATATTTCACAATTGCTAACACTCATGTGATATTTATGGGTTCAAAGTTTCAGTCGGACACAGAGAAAGATAGGGGCTTTATAGTTTCGCCTCCCAACATTTTACATCAAAGGTAATGTCAACAATAATAATTTATGAAAACCTACATCCAAGCAGATATATATATCCGGATCACTCCAACACAAAGTGCTTGCCAAAGGAAAAAGTGTAAAAAGGAAAGGTGATGATCACCATGACTCTTGTATAAGGGTAGAAGATAAAAGTAAAAGATAGGCCCTTCACAGAGGGAAGTAGAGGTTGTCATGCGCTTTTATGGTTGGATGAACAAAATCTTAATGCAAAAGAATGTCACTTTATATTGCCACTTGTCATAAAGACCTTTATTATGCAGTCCATCGCTTTTATTTCTTCCCTATCACAAGTTCGTATAAAGCTTATTTTCTTTGCACTAATAGATCATACATATTTAAGGAGAAATTTTTATTGCATGCACGATGACAACTTACTTGAAGGATCTTACTCAATCCATAGGTAGGTATGGTGGACTCTCATGGCAAAACTGGTTTAAGGGATGTGTGGAAGCACAAGTAGTATCTCTACTTGGTGCAAAGAATTTGCTAGCATTAGAGGGAAAGGCAAGCTCAACATGTTGGATGATCCAAGACAAACATAATCCATTAAGTTGTCTTCCTTGTCCAACATCAACCTTTTAGCATGTCATACTTTAAAGAGTGCTCACAACTACAAAATATGTCCAAGATAGTATATTTATATGTGAAATCTCTCTTCCTTCAATATTCTTTCAAGAATTGTTCAAGTGACCAATACTACATTTGCTAACTTTCAATAAATTTTACCACCTATACTTATTATGTGTCAAGTCATTACTCCCCATGGTATAAGCATATGAAACATATATATAAATTCAGATTTATGATATTCAATTCCTTCAACCATTTACTCATAGGATATACGTGAAGCACGTGAGTAAATGACAAACTACTCCAAAAGATATAAGTGAAGAACTAGAGTAGTCCAATAATTAACTAACTATGGGAGGATTCTTTTTCATTCAAGATTTCAGATCCAATGATTTTATTCAAACAGCAAGTAAAATTGAATACGCTCCAAGAAAAACACATATCATGTGACGAATAAAAATATATCTCCGAGTAAGGTATACCGATAGTTTTGAAGACGAAAGAGGGGATGCCTTCCGGGGCATCCCAAGCTTAGGCGTTTGAGTCTTCCTTGAATATTACCTTGGGGTGCCTTAGGAATCCCCAAGCTTAGGGTCTTTCCACTCCTTATTCTCTTCATATCGATATCTTACTCAAAACTTGAAAACTTCAATCACACAAAACTTAACGGAACTTCGTGAGGTGGGTTAGTATGATAAAGAGTAAATCATTCACTTTGGTACTATCAAAGACAAAATTCATAATTGTTCTCACACAATGCCTACTGTACCATATCATTTCTACAAATTATATTGAGCAATATAAGCCGTAGAAACTAGAAAACAAGCAAACTATGCAATGAAAACAGAATCTGCCAGAAACAGAACAGTCTGTAATGATCTGAACAACAACCATACTTCTACTACTCCAAAAATTATGAAATAAATTGGTGGATGGTAGGAATTTGTCTATTAATCTTATGCAAAAATAATCAACTCAAAAGTACCACTACAAAAAAAGACACATCTGTGACATTTTGGGCCGAACAAAATCTTATTCTGTCATACATATGACACTTCTATGATGATAATTGTGACAAAACCCGGTATCATCATAGATGTGGTGGGCTCCTACTTCTATGACAAGAAATCATGACAGAAAATGGGCCTTTTGTCCTGGGAGGGCCGGAGACGCAGCTGCATGACATTCTTTGGGTCGTCCATGACGGAAAAAACCGTGGTAGAAGCAAGGGCGAGGAATATTTCAGGGAGTTCTCGGTTACGCTGGGAGGTCGGGGGCCGAGCGATACGCGTTTCGCTCGTACATGTGCGCGCGTGTGTGCGAGGCGTTGGCTGAAACTGAACCCGAGCAAGGCGTTGGGGTCTAACTGAACCCGAGCGATTGCACTGCAGGCTACGCGTTACTGAACCTGAGCGATCGATCGATGGCTGTTAACTGAACCCGATCGAGCGATTCCTTCGCTACTGCTGCTAGCTGAAGCCGATGGATGCTGC
>LT934124.1:38736115-38770293 GCA_900231445.1 Triticum turgidum subsp. durum
AACAGTGAGCGGTGGCGTGGCCTCTGGATGAACAGGACCCTGTGGTGTGGAGGGCTGGATGAACAGTAGATGGTGGAGGGGTCCCCGTGGAGGGGTGGTTGAATAGTAGCTGGTGGAGTAGCGTGCGGTGGAGGCTGGATGAATAGGAGCCCGCGGAGGCTGGAGGAGGTTGACGGTAGCCCGTGGAGGCTGGAGGAGGTCGACGGTGGAGATGAACAATATCCCATGGAGTCCCATTTTGCGGTACGCCACACCCCTCCTGATGAACAGGACCCCCTTTTCGACTTTAGCGCTCTAACACAAGTCCGTTTCGTCCGTTTTGCAGTACGCCACACCCCTCCTGATCAACAGGAGCCCCGTTTCGACCGTAGGAGGTCCGTTTCCTCCATTTTGCGGTACGCCAGACCCCTCCCGATGAACAGGATCCCGTTTCGAATGTGGCCGGTCGAACACAAGGCTGTTTCCTCCATTTTGCGGTACTCCAGGCCTTGTTTCCATCGCCTGTTCCGTCTAAGCCCTCCCGATGAACACGATGATGCATTCCGTTCTGACCCAGCCGGTTGGCTCCCACGCGTTCTGTTGCCTCCCGATGAACACGACGCATTCCGTTGCCTCCCTATGAACACGATGCATTCCGTTGCCTCCCCATGAACACGACAACGATGCTATTTCTCCATTCTGACCCAGCCTTGTACACGATCCCTGGCCGTACATATGCGCAAGTAGGCGTTCGAGACCCCGCCCGTATGTACATATACATCACTGTATTTTCTTTCTTGCACCCTGGCCGCTGTACGTACGTGTACATGCTACGTGCGCACCTCTACTACGACACGTGCGCGCCTCTACATCGACACGTGCACGCCTCTACATCTACCAGCATATATGTACATACACGTTCACGACCAGAATCACAACGCTACGCACGCTTCGACCAGGTGGGTCCCGACTGTCAGGCACTTCCTTGCCTGCGAACATGTAGCTGGTGGGTCCCAGCAGTCAGGGGGGCGAATCGTTTTTTTTGCCCGGACGCACGTCCTTGCATGCGAAGATGTAGCTGGTGGGTCCCAGCAGTCAGGGGGCAAATCATATTTTTGCCCGTAATATGGACGCACTTCCTTACGTGTGAAGATGTAGCTGGTAGGTCCCAGCAGTCAGGGGGAGATGTTTTTTCGTGAAATACGGTGGCCCGTCCAGTGGGTCCCTGCTGTCAGGTGGAGGAATAATTATTTTGCACGTAATAAGGAGGCACTTCCTTGCGGCTGCCGTGGACCTAGCTGTCAACCTCTCCATGTACAGTCCATGTTTGATGGAAGTCGTTCCTTGACCATGTTGACCAAGCCGCACCGAGAGCACCACGGCGGTGGACGACTGCGAGGCCTAGGAACGGGACAACGCGGAGCCGGGGAAGACGCGATAGTGGATGCACACGTGGAGAGGAGTACGAGGGTTCACTGGTTCGGCTGCGCTGCCATCGCCGCAGAATAACATGGGGTGTGGGTGAGTGGAGGGATGGCCTGGCCAGCGGTGGGAGTAGTAGGGGGCGGTGAGGCCTCGCGGCAGCACAGCCGGCCACGAGAGGCAGGAGCAGGCAGCACGACCGACGCTGCTTTGGGTGGTTGGAGCAAGAAGACCAGAGGTTGAAGAAGCACTACGGCCGTTGGATGGACATCGTAAGGTCACTGGAGCTAGAATCGTTCATATTGACTAAGTTGACAAAGCCCTCTGTCCCCGTAAACTTAGTAGGCCCACAAGTCAGCCACCCACCAAGGTGAGTCCCAGCTAGCAGGGGGAGTATTCATTTTTTGTGCTAATAAGGAGGCATTTCCGGTGGGTCCGAGCTGACAGCGGGGAGAAAGTTTTTTTCACGAAATACAGAGGCCCTTCTGGTGGGTCCAGCTATCAGGTGGAGGAATCATTATTTTGCCCGTAATAAGGAGGCATTTCCCTGTGTGGGCCCCTACTGTCGGCCTCTTCCGATGGCTGTTGTTCTTTGACCATGTTGACCTCTCCGCGCCGAGAGCACTAACGTAGTGGACGAGGGTGAGGCCCAGGAAGAGAACCACCCGGAGATGGCGAAGCCACCACAGCGGATGCCCATGCTGAGGGGAGAACAAGCGCTGACTGGTCGGCTGTGGGGTGAGGCTGACGTCACCGGAAAATAACAAGATGTGTGGGTGGTTAGAGGGATGGCCTGGTGGCAGCACAGCCAGCCACGGGAGGAGGGAGCAGGTAGTCCCGCTGGCGCTGGTTTGGGCGACCGGAGCAGGAAGATCAGAGATTGAAGAAGCATGGCGGCCGTTGGATGGACATCCAACAGTCACTGTTGTGTGTTGACTAAGTTGACAAAGCCTTGCGTACGCGTCAAAAAAATTAGGACAGCGTCATCGTCAACCTAGTAGGCCCAGAAGTCAGCCTCCAGATCTATGGAAAACAGCATACAGCCCATTAGCCATTATTTTCAATAATTTACAGCCCATTTGCTAATTCTTAAGGATACTTGAAGCCCATATTCTTTTTATTAGCATTACAGACCATATATTCTGGGCACTACTAAAAAATTCAGCGAAATTTTGCATATTTCAGTGGGGTCTGAACTCTTTTAATCACAAAATTTTGAGTCACGTTAAAAATAATTTTCAAAAAAATATATCAAAATAAAATTCAAAAAACAACTCTCCGCAAAAAAAGAATGAAATTTAGAATCTTAACTAGCAAGATGCCCGTTCGTTGCACGAAACATGAAGATGCATTTGTATGAGTAGTTTATCTTGTGGGAGAAAAGATGATATTTTAATGTAATTGCCAGTTGGCTTTGGTTTTTATAAGAGTAGAGAGTAGAGAAATCCTGAAAAAAAATGATATTTTAATGCAATTTCCGGTTGGCTTTGGTATAAAAATTTACAGCCCATTTCTGGACGAGTGAGGAAGATTGGGGAGCGGGGAGAATTGGGGGGAGACGGAAGCGGCAGAGCGAGTTGTTCGTGTTTATAAGGCTCGCTGCACTAACTACTCGCTTTTTCCCAAGAACCGCTCTCTTCTTTTGTGTTGCTGCATTGGAGCTAGCGCATGGACTTGGCTGACTGGCCATGCATGCAGGATGCATGTGCCCGCCGGCCACTGCATGTGCCTGGTTTGTTAATAGGCCTATTTAATAGGGTGGTTATGGAGTAAATTAAGGAGATTTATTTTCTCTGTGTGCATCCACCAAATTAGAGGAGTGCGGTACTGGATGCAGACACTCACATTAAACTAACATTCAGAAGAACAAAAGTTCAGCATGTTTATGCATCTCAATGAGCATGTTGGCAACTCCACAGCTAGCTAGCCGCCTCATCTTGCAATTGATGCCGACACATTTGCAGCAAACACATGAGGCAATAGAGATGACTAAACATGGGTCCATATTGTGCAGTTCCCCTGAAATCATATTCATTGTCCTGAATCTGAAAAGATAGGAAAACAGTAGCTATACTTAAACGGTGTTGCATAACAGTAGCACATATCAATAGCTCGGCATGACAAAACACGATCATCTGGACGAAGGGGATACTAACCTGCCTGAGGAAGATTACATATAATTTCATAAGTCCTTGGTTGATTTCCACCTTCGACTGCACTGCGTGTTTGCTCCTCCACACATGACAGGATTGTTCCGCACTGCATTCAGCAAGTCAATGTATGAATAAGCTAATTTCATCTTGCGGTGGTCATTGTACCTACTTACGAATGTAGGAATACCTGGAGCACCATGAGGTTAGCTGACAACAGGTAGATGCAGCCATATAAATTTTGTGCGGTGCTACCAAAATTGAGGTTTGTATCCCTTCCCATTATGAGAATTCTTCTTGAAGTTGGTAGAATGTGACGGCTTGTTCTTTGTATCAAACTTGCCTTTCCCCTGAGATTTGTTCTTGTTGTTTTGGGGCTGGTTGTGCTGGAAGTTCTTCTCGTGTACCATGTGGGCACTAGAAGCTCCCTCAGCGACCCGAGCACGTGTGTCTTTTGCTCTCGCCTTCTCCTCAAAATCAAGAGTGCTAATGAGATCCAAAACAGAAAACTCATGTCTCTTGTTTTTCAGAGAAGTAGCAAAATCATTCCACAAAGGTGGAAGCTTGGCAATGATGGTCCCAGCAACAAATTTGTCCGGCAACACACACTTAAAGTACTCAAGGTCCTTAGAGAGTGATTGTATCTCATGAGTCTTCTGAGCAACAGAGCGCTCATCAGTCATCTTGTAGTCACAGAATTGGTCCATGACGTACAACTCGTTGCTAGTGCCCGAGGGCCCAAACGTGGCCTCGAGCGCAGCCCACATGTCTTTGTTGCCGTCAAACGACATATATGAATCCACAATGGAATCGTCAAGAACACTCAGCAGGGCGGCTTTGAAGAGGGTATCCATGTTCTGAAAAGCTTCCTACTGTGTAGGATTAATATCGCCCTCAGGCTTACCCTTAGTGGCGTCATAGCAGTACATGATCTGAAACCAATATACTGCTCTTGTGCGCCACCTTTTATATTGCACCCCCTTAAAAGTAGGCGGGTTCAAAAGCGCAACAAAACCACTCGGAGTAAATTGCCTGTAATCGGGTTTTTGGATTGGATTGTTGAACATATGAGCAATTTAGTATGAGATTTAATCTGAATCAATAGTAAATAGATCATGACGACAATTGCAAACATCAAAGTAATGATGCGGACTAAACTAGGAGGATAGAATCACATACTGTGCAGCGGGAGCAGAACCGATGTGGTTGATGTTGTCACCCATGTCATTGATGAAGAGGTTACCGAGGTCGGGGAAGAAGGATATCGTTGAGGATGTCGTCGCTGGCAGCATTCACAGGAGTGTGCTCCCCAAAAACCTGATCGCCCCTCTCCTGTACAGGATCACGAAAGGCGGGGTTCGGAGGACTGCTGTCCCTTCTCGCGGTGCACGCCGGAAGGAGGGCTAGAGAAGAATTGCGTGGCGGCGCTAAGATCTGGAACGGTGAAAAACCATATGATACAACGGCGGCTAGGGTAGAGCATGTCAGGTCGGTCGTGCGAATATAATAGTAGGCCTTTGGCCCCCAAACCCCACGCCCAAGTCAATAATAGCTCAAACAAAGTCAATAATAGCCCCACCAAGGTTTGTCTAAAAAAACACAGAGTAATTAAGGCGTCCGTTAGTTCCTTTAGTATAAATTCTATATCATTAATAATGGCCCCACCTTTTGTCTCACAAAGTATGTTGGAGTACAACCGGCTACACGTTTACAATCCTCTTCTCTTCTCTCTCCTCTTCTCTCTCCTTCAACTAAGCACAAATACTATATTTAAATCCTTATAGCCTGCTTATGTCATCTAATTGTAGTACTTGCTCTAAAGGTACTCTCCACTATGTAGTCTGAAATGCCGGGCGTGCAGCGGGTGGTGCCCTCGGTCGGCGCGCCGCTTCAATGGCGGAAGCAGTGAGAGGTCGCGTCGCCCTGACTTGCCATCAATGTGGAGCGGCGGGCTTAGCTGGCGCCGGGCGGGAAGCACGCGCGGGAGGGGGAGGGTTTTTTGTTGGGCTAAGAAGGTGAGAAGCCAACCTGGGATCGGTCCAGACGGGGAAATATCATGTGCTCCCATACTCTCCATATGACACTAGTCTATGTTACTACTCCCTCCTTTCCGGTTTATAGAGATGTTTAGAGTAACATAGTAATGTTATAGTATAAGTTACTCCCCACTATGACCAGCCTTGGCCTCTCCCAGTGCTCCACCATGTATAGTTGCTAAGCCTGCCATGTAGGCATAAAATATGATGTGGCACCAATAAACTAAGCACCTATGCATTGAATACGTGAGTTACTAAGCCATTTAATGCACTTAGAACCTCATCTAAAGAGCATGGTTAATAGTATAGCCAGCTGCTGGCTATAAGCCAGTGCCATGTCATCTACAGCCCATCTTACAGTCAACATGTACAATAGTAGATCAAAATAGTGTACTACTTTTTTATTATGTGGCCCACCTAATTTCATTCTCACAAAGTTCCTAGGAGCACGTGCTAGAGCTGGATCTTCACGAAGAGCCCGCTTACCTTCTCTCTCCCCTTCTCTTTCCTCCAACTAAGTAGAAATATACTAGTTTATTCCTTATAGCCCACTGACTCAACTCTATTATACTTGCTCTAAGCACATCTAAGCACTTACTAGCACCCCCTTGACCGTGGATCTTGATGGTGTACGTCACCTTGTGTCTCATAATTTTCCTCGTCATCATCTGAGTCCTAGAAGATCTCACCCACATCATCATTAGCATGCAGCCGCCTTGATAGACAACATGCACAGAAGGAGTAGAGGCGACTGGGGATGCACCACCACCACGTCGTGGGAACTCCGTATGTGCTCGTGTGCGTGCAGCGTGCGTGGTTTTTCATCAGTGCTAGCTCTGAGGCCGAGGCTGTAGTCGTCTTCGTCTCTGACTAGTAGTTGAGCAACAACGGCAAAGAGGTGCTGCAAGAGATGTGTATGCACCGTTGCATGCGAGCTTTGCCGTAGCATGACGAACCGGACGTCGCCGCGGATGACGCACGCCTCCATGCAGCCGAGTGTGTGCGCATGCATGTGTTATTCACGTGCATTCTATGGCCGAGCATGTGTGCATGCATGTGTTGTGTACGTGCGTTGTGTGCTCCATGCTGTGCGCATATGTGCATGAGTTGGATCAGATGGAGTTAGTGCGTTGGCTTGTGTACATGCGTGGCTGCATGCGTCCTATACACGCGTGGCTTGTTGCGTGGTTATCAATAATTCAATATAAACTACTCCCTCCGTTCCTAAATATAAGTCTTTCTAGCCATTTCAAATAGACTACAACATACGGATGTATGTAGACATATTTTAGAGTGTATATTCACTCATTTTGTTTCGTATGTAGTCCCTTACTGAAATCTCTAAAAAGACTTATATTTGGGAACGGAGGGAGTATAAAACATCTTCAACTTAGCATCCTGATGTACCATTTCTAGTGTTTAGCGAAAAGTTCATGTTCTTTTATTTGTTTATAGGTGGGCAGGCGGCAAAAACAGGGGAAAACGTGCAAGGTTCCTTGCAGATGCTCCACCGCGAGGTTCCTTGCTCCTTCTCGGTCGTCGGGAATCTATGCTCTTCAACTCTTTTCTTTTACGTGAGCTTTGTTCATCCTTTTCCTAACACGCGAGACATCTAGCATCAAGGTGCACGTGTCATGCAAGAAAATGGAGATAATCACATAAGCAGTGTGTAAGTGAGTCGTGCGTGGGGAAAAGCGGGGGGAAACCCTTTTCCGTAAGTGAGTCATGCACTTCAATGGCACCTACGCAATATTTTTCTCCTCGATGGCATGTGAATAGTGCACGTACTCAACGACGGAGCACGGGATGGTAGCAATGACATGGTCAGCCCTTTTTTGGAGAGAGTACGTACTACTAGTAAATAACTTTGATGTGTCCCGTCAACTCGCAGAACGACGAGAAGCTTGATTACGCCTTCTCCCTCGCCAACGCGTGCGCGGTGGCTCACAGCACGAGGAGAAACTTTTGCTTACAAGCGGTGGATGTGCAGCAGTTCATTTGGTGTCAGCTTGCCAGAAGCACTACTGTAGAACCATCGATTTCCAGAAGAGGCGAAGATCCAAGAGCAAGGTCACCTACTAACCTTAGGCTAGGCGTAGGTGGGAGTAACATAAGTAGGGGTACCTCTTTTTTTTTATTCTAGAAACAACCACACGTGAATATCAAGGTGCTGGTTATGTAGAACAAATTTCCTAGAGTCCGTGCTTAGCCCTCCTCTATCTCTCTTCTCAGCCAGCCAGCGGACACGCGGAGCCCATCGTATGTTTGCTCACATGCGGTCCCACATGTCAGTGAAAACACAAGAGGACCCACTGAACCTGCACATCTTTCACCTCGACGTGCTGGTGATGAAAAACAAATCCAATAATGATCTTCGATGGCCGCTTTTGGAGTTACTCAAGAGTAGTAAGATTCTATTTACAGTTTAACCCAAGATGCACATCACGTGGCTTCAACTACCACTCTATTTTCTTGCATGACATGACCCTGATGCTGGATGTCCCACATGTCGGCAAAAGGAGGAAGAACCCGACCAAATCTTCGGTTGTGCTCTCGGATTAGACTAGTTTTTGCTAACTCAAAATTTTTATTGTGTACTCCCTCCGTTCCAAAATACTTGACTTCCATTTGTCCAAAAATGGATGTACCTATATACTAAAACATGTCTAGATACATATATATTTTGACAGATAGAAGGCATGTATTGTGCAACGGAGGGAGTAGAATGGATGCAAGTTTTGGTATTGGGAAGAAGAGTACATCCATATATTGATAGAGCGCAATTTAGTAGATGTTCTAGCACTTTTAGCTAGCATTGAGGCTAGAGATGAGACTAGTGCACTTGTTGATACTCCTACTAGAATAGAGGCTAGACATGAGACTAGATGTGAGGAAGCAATGTCTACTTCTTTACACTCGAAGAAGAAAGAAGCACGCGAGATCGAGCCTCCGCAGATCAACAATGAATGCATCAAGAAGGCACTAATCCAACTTACAGGAGCAGTTATGGAAGTTGGATATCTTCTAGAGTAGTAAAATGTATTCTTGTGGTTCTTGTTTTCTTTGGTCTTGCTTTTCTAGTCAAAATTATCATTGGAGTTCGTGCAAAATAGAGGTCCGTTTGGGGTCGTGCGTTGGAGTTGGCCTTACAAGTGGGACCACAGTTGAGGAAACCGACTATCGGCAAACCCCCACCTCGCCCGCCGCGCGATGGCTGAAGTTAGAGAAACGACGAGGTTGAAGAGATTGCTCTAGCATGTACTCCAAGAAATAATATGGTGTCCGATGGATGTCGTGGTGGTGGCGTGTGCCATACTCCTGGACGTGAATGCTTGTTTTCGCCCATGCCACCCTACTACTCCTACTAAATACTATATAGTACTAGTATCGAGGATTCGAGGTGCTGGTTACGTACAACGAACACATTAACATATGGCTACAGTAAAAACACCCGCCCGACGCGCGAAGCATGTGAAGCTAGTACAAATAGTGTACTTATTGTTTATTGGCCTCATCCGATAACCTGTTGCAATTCACGTACAATTATGTATTTGGAAAATATTTTTTTGCCTTGTCGCACCACTCACTCAGAGAAGCGACTCGAAAGCCATTCATAAATTTAGTAAGTTTATCACAGGCATGTCATTTTATTACATACAACAGGTTATCAACCCACATCGACAACGAGGATACATTATAAATAGTAAAGTTTTCACCACACAACAAATAACAAGCAATGAAATGAACTTCAACTCAACCATTCCTCGACATTGGAAACGCTTGCTTTGAACCACAAATGATTCTCTAGGACGGGCCATCTATTGTCGACCTCGAGACTAACACAGGACTGATCATCCAGGCTGAAGCGGCCTACTATATCAGTGCCAGGGTAGGGAACCACCCAAATGTCTGAGGTATAGACACAATTGCTTCTCATAAATGGTACTAGTAACGTTGTGTCAACAATAGTTGGATCGCCTTTCACCATCATCGGATAGTTTTGTCCAAGGAATAGCGAATTTTCTCCAAGACTATCAATTCTGTACCAGGGAGAAAGTGTTGGTGCTAGCACACTAGTATCCATCCCGAATACCATGCAACGGGTGTTGGAATAGGTCCGGAGAGTGCGACCATGGGAGACAACACGTGCTCCCTCAATAGTAACAAACTCAATGCGCTGTATACACACAAGAAGAGGTGATCCATCGGAATTAGTTGCCATGCGCCACTGAGTATATACGTTCTGCTCGTCCTCATGCTCGTGATCATCACCATCGTCATCTCCCCCTTGGTTATAAATTTTTTCAAGTATAGGTGGTGGAATGTTCACAGGGCCTTGGAAACACAAGAAGAAGGTTAATTAGTAAAGGGAAACTTGCTAACCCGCATGCATGTGGATGAAACAATTATAATTGCGGTGGAAGACAAACGTACCAAAAGTATAAGGATTCCATGCAAAAACAGTGCCACGAGTGGTGGCAGCAAACACAAGGCCCTCGTATTGAATTGCATCACAGTACACATCCATGTATAGAAACTGATTTTTGAGCAATATCCATCCAGTCGAACCACGAAGGGTGGCAACAAGCTTGTCGAAGATAGCAACAACTTCATAGTTGTTGTAATTTCAAGAGCGGTTGAGAACTCAACAAATTGCTATCTTCCGTAGAAGATAGTCACCATGATCGTATTTGAAGGTGTGTACAATACCGGTGTGCTCAACCTCTGGGCAGTCTGCTGAGATTTTTGGAAGTGGAACCCGGTCATGAGTGTACACATTCACAAGTTTCCACTCGCAGTTGGACCCAATGTAAACAACCCAATCTCCATTTGCACCTGCCCAATCCTTGCCCTCAAGCGATGGCATCTTAACATCATACATATCATTATCAATCGGCATCAACTTGCACAAGGCGAGGCCTCCGTCGTCCCCGCGTCAGTCGTCATCAGGGTCACCGTGAAGAAGATAGGGGAGATCAAACCGCTCCTTGACTCATGGGTTCCTTGTAATGATGTTATTAGTTGAGTCAAGAATTGGCTTGAACGAACCTGCCATGCTAACCGAGGTGATGACATCGCACCGATCAATGAGTTCCTCCACCACGTCATCTTTCAGATCGGGGCAAGGATAACGGGGTCGTTTCCGGCCTGTTCCCTCCATGGAGAAGACGATCGAACAATGGCAGAAGAAAGGGTGAAGGGCTGAAGGAAAATGGAGGAGGGAGAGGAAGAGTGTGCGACAGCAGTTCCAAATCGAGAGGGAAAGGCGAAGAGTCGGTGGACGGTTTCCAGTTTGCCACGGTTCATGAAGAGGCACCCCAGCCTACACGTCCGTTCGGAAATACTAGTAGAAAAGGACTCGCCGTCGTCTCACTGATATGTTGGAACGGGACCACATGTCAATGAAACATGGTGTGTAATTTCTCGTGCAAAATGCGATCTGGCCGCGTTGGCCCGAGGTGCCGCATTAGTTTTTTTTTGAAATTTTGCCGCATTAGTTATCGACCTTTATTTTTTTAACATGCAATCTGAATGGATAGCTCCTGTGGTCATCACACGTGAGCAGATATAGTGATGGTTGATTCGCCCGAGCAACTTATTACTGTGGGAATATGGGAGTACCAGCGGATTCAAGGAACGGAGGAATGATGGTTGCTTCGTCCAAGCAACATACTGTGGCGAAGGTGGGGCTCTGTGATTTGACTGCTCACTAGTCATTACTACTGCGGCGCAACGACCGGGGTGAATCTTTCCCTGAAGTTGTGTTGTGCACTCAATATTGCTGCATGGCAGGTGGAGCCGGATGAAGGATGTCCAACATGTCGGCGAAACAAAGTTGAATTGTTTCTGGCATTGCTATTAATCCTTCAGGATTTGTTTATATGTACGCATAATTTTGATGAAATTGTACTATGATTCTATGAAGGTTTCAACTTTGGTTCCCGAAGGAAAAAAATGTTTCAACTTAGGATTCATGTGTCTTGCCTCGAGATTATCTCGTTACAACATTCCATCAAATACAAATGGAACTACATGGCTAATGCATCTCAATGGTTCGCAGATCAGCGCCAATATTCACATCACAACTGAAGACAAAGTTGTGAGAAGGTGTACAAATAAAGAAAAATATAATTGATCGATGCTGTTCGTAGGTATGGCTCCATTGCCTTGGCACAGTGTTCATTGCTTGGCAGCTAGTTTCACCCAGCTCTGTAGCCAAAAAAGAGGTGTATGAAGGACACCACAATCCGATCATTTTGTGCAGCTCCACTAAAATCGAGCAAACCATACCTGTTTGCAAAGATATCCAGTCAGTGTGATTACAATAATAGTGGAACTAGATGATGAAACATAACACACATAAATAGAAGCCGATCACCTCTACTATCTCTCTTTAGGACTAACTTGTTGTTGGAGAAGATTAGGCACAGAGTTGGATGAGGAGGATAGCAAAACCAATCTCCCTTTCCGCAGTCCCACGAAAATGTAAAAACGTTGCCCATGTGACATTTTGGCGGAACTGCACAAAACACTCTCCAGAAAAGTGATTTGTGCAGTTCACCAAAAGGTCGCAATAGCAACGAGGTGAAAATGGATAGCCCTGTTTGCAAAAGGAGGTTGAAAGGAAACAATTACTTCCCAATAACACGAGTTGAAGACACATACACCGACAAAAAAGAAGCATGTTCCATGTAATAAGGGAAAGATAGCACATGGTGGTTTATCAAAAATAGTTTGAGTACGAGATTGCAAGACCGAAAGTACACCGGCCGAGATACGATTTAAGAAAACAAATAAAGAAGATCCACATGCAGCAACGTGGGAAGATGGGCAGTGGAAGGCCGGAGGAAGCTGTACCTGAGGGTCGTCGGGATGTTACTAGGAGGGCGCCGGCAGCGGGGATCTTCCCATATTGCGGCAGCGAGCAAATGGAAAATGCCCTACCGCGCCGGAGCTTGGTTAGAGAGAACGGCGGGCACCACAGATCTGGACGTGCTGCCTCAACGCCGTCGAATGGAGAGACGATGCACATCGTCACTTTCCGCTGGCATACGGAATGTGGCCAGATCACTGATCAACACTGAGAGAGAGAGGCCACGACGGCCTTGTGTGAGATGGTGTGACGAGAGACAAACCCATTTTTCCATTTTCCCCATGGCAATTGTTTTATATTCTGTGCGTGCCATTGGGGAATATTGTCGGGGGTTGGGTACGACATATGCCAAAGGAGGGCTTATCATGGTGGGAGCGAGTAGAACGTCGCCGGTGCCTGGAAGCGGGATGAGCGAAGACATGCACGCCGGTGGAACTTGCCCAGCTTCAGGGCTCTCCTAGGAGATAACACCCCTACTGCTGCTCTGCGGGGTCTCCGCATGATCACTAAAGCAAGGTAACTACAATGGTGCTCCTGGAGCTGTTTCGGGAGGTAGAAGAGGGCCAGGCTAGCTCTCTCCTCCCTGGGCTATCTGGTCTATCTTCTTCTCTAGGCGCGAACCCTTTGCATGGGTGCCCCGGGGGGTTTATATAGGCCTACCCCCCGGTGGTACAATGGTAATCCGGCTGGGCGCGGGTCCTAGCCGTCTGTCTCTCAGGCCGCCGTCCTTCCTACCGGCTTCTGGGGCCCACCGACTGGCGGGTCCCGCGGACAGGCTCGATACTGTAGCGGCACTCGTGATGACGCATGCTCGGTCATCGGGTCGTGGCAACAGTGCCGCCGTCTATGGGGCGATCACTGTCGCCATTCCCCATCTTGTCTGATTAATGGCTCGTGGGGCCCGGGAGGAGACGGCCGGCTCCAGGGAGGCCGACTCCCACGGGCCCGTCTTCGGGTTGCCCAGGCCGGCTTCGGCCCTCCCACTGACAGGCGGTCCTGCCGCCTTCGGGTCGTGCAGGCCGGTGTCGTGGGCACAGTGCACTGCGTACTGTGGCTGAGGTCAGGGCAGGCATGGCAACAGTGTCGTATCTCACCGGAGATCTTCCAGCGGTACGGCCTATTGTAGCCATGCCGGCCCGTCGTAGGCAGGGGGGAAACGGCCATGCCGCAACCGTACCCTGCTTCGTACTTCGGGATAAGGGAGGAGTCTTGGGCCGACTCTCCGTAGTCGGCCTCACTGGAAGTCGCCAGCTTGGAGTCGGCTTATCTGGGAGTCGCCGCCTGGTACTCGGCATATCGTGGAGTCGCTCCTGGGACTCGGCCTGAGGGGCGCGGCCTGCCCCGATGTCTTGAAATGTCCTAGGGCTCGGGTTAGCCTACCCGTGGCCCATTACTCCGACAGTAGTCCCCGAAGCTGGTGAAACCCTGCGGTCGCTGCATTGTGGGGCTTCAACAGCTTCAATCTTTTAAAAGTGCAGACTCTGGGACTCGGCTGCCGTCTTCCCTCGGGCCGACTGTCGAAAGTCAGAGTTTTGGCGAAGAGCCTTAGTTCGAAGGTCGCAGCGGGAAGCCAGGCGGCGTGCCTGATACGCTTCCCCGCAGCCATCAGGGCGGTCCTATCGCGCGGCGCCACGTGGGGAGAACAGTCTGCCTGCCCACGCGTGCGACAGGACGGGCCGTCAGGCGGGGCCCGCCACTACCGCGCCTCGGCATACGGACGGATCCGTTGTGGCTGAGGACGGTTGGCTTTCCCACGCCGTTACTGCGCGCAGTAACTTCGTGGGTAAATCGTGGGGCGGCGTGGGGCATCGTGCGCAGTTAATCCCACGCCCGCCCCCTCGGCTTCTCAGCCCGCAGGGCTATAAGTAGGCGGGGGGAAACGGAGCGGCACAGCTCGCGTGCCCTTCTTCCCCGCTCCCCCGCCTCATCTTGCTTCCTCTCCCTCCTTCCTCCGCCGTCGAGCAGGAGCGCATCCTACCGCGGTGATGAGCTCTTCCTCCACCGCGGCCTCTACTGTGCGCTCCGGCGTTTGGGACGGCTCGGAGGTAGAGGAAGAACACATCGAGTTCCTCCACCAGACCCGCCGTCTCCCCAGCGCGGACCTCATGCGCGCCCGCGCCGCGCCGGAGGGGGAAATCCGGCCGGCGCCGGAAGAGGGCAAGCGGGTCATCTTCCGCTCCCACCTTATGCGTGGCCTGGGGCTGCCGGCGAGCGGCTTCTTCCGCTCATTCCTGGAGTTCCACAGCCTTCAGCCGCACCACCTCACACAGAACACGATGGTGCTGCTCTCCGCCTTCGCCACCCTGTGCGAAGGTTTCCTCGGCGTTCTCCCCACCATCGAGCTGTGGGGAGAATTCTTCTCTTCTATGCTCGGCACGCACATCGTCAGCATGCCGGCCCAGTGCGGCGCCTTCATCGCGATGCGGCGCTCGACGGCCGAGAACCCATTTACTCCCATCACGCTGATCAAGTCGGTGAAGATGTGGCAGCGCTCGTACTTCTACGTGAAGAACCTCGCCTCTGACGGTGACTGGGTCAACCTGCCGCCTTACAACGCCTCTCCCCTTACTGGGCGGCTCCCCAGCTGGTCCCATCGAGTCAAGACGCTGACTCCCGCCGGAGCCGCTGCCGTGGCGTGACTCCGAGTCTTGACGCAGTCGGAGGGACTCGTCGGGGCCGACTTGCTGGCCGCCTTCGTGGCGCGCCGAGTTCTCCTGCTCCAAGGCCGGCCTCACTTGATCTGTCAGATGAGCGGCCTCCGAGACCCAAGTCGGAGGAGCACCAAGGAGATGCCCCGCAAGGAGGTAGCGAACATGGTAAATTACATCGCCCACTGCGAGTACGAGGAGGACTGGCAGTTCGGCAAGGAGCCGTACTCGCGCGTCAACCCTCCACCAGTGGTAAGTCGCGTCTCCCTGCTGTTTTATCTTTTTCCGCAGCCGACTCCGGCTTCTGACTCTTGTCGGCTTCTTCTGAACTAGAATCCGCTTATGCAGCCTGCCGCCGGCGCCACGAGGCAGCCCCGCGAGTATGTCCCCGACCGCGCGGAGAGCAACGTCGACGACCCCGACTTGGGGGTGGCGGCAATGGAAGCCGACGCCTAAGGCGGGGGAGGGGGGGCGGAAGGCGACTTCAGGCCCTCGGCCACCTTCGCCGACTGGCCTGACGACGATGCCGAAGGCGAAGTCGCTCCGCGCCACCAGCTGAGGATCGGCCCGTCAGGCGCCGGCTCCTCCGCCGGCCAAGGCGGCGCGAAGAGGCGGCACGCCGGGCCGAGTGCGCCCGGCGGTAAATTGAAGAAGTTCAAGGGGGCGGCCGCCGCGACCAGACAATAGGAGGCGGCCGCGAAGGCCAACCGCTTCCTGAGGGAAGTGAGAAAGCCGCCGCTAGTATCCGCGTAAGTCTTTACGCTCTTTTATTTTCTTCGTTGAATCTTGTCCGAGTCTTCGTTTATATACTCCCTCCATTCTTCTTCAGGGTCCCTCTTTCCCTTGAGAGAGTCGCCGTCCCCTCCGTCATGGGATCGGCAGAGACGTCCGCCAATACTCGGCGGCCCGACCCTGCTGCCGACCTCCCGGAGGCGACGGAGCGGAATGCGCGGGAGAAGCGCGAGGAGGAGGAGGCCGCGCGTTTGGAGAAGGCGGAGGCCGACAGGGTGGCCGCCTCCGCCCAGAAAAAGCTGGATGACGCCGAAGCCGCCCTTGCGGCGAGACGGCGCGCCGAGGAGGCCGCGCGTCGCCGATCGGCGATGCTCGTTCCCCCACTATCGTCTGCACCGCCGCCTCCGGAGTTCACGGGGCAGACCGGGGGAGCCGGTACCGAGAACCCCATCGCGGATAAGGAGAGCAGCGAGGCCTCCATGTCGGATGCTCTCGTGCCGCCGCCGCCGCCTCCACCGCTATCTGGGAGGCCGCACGGTAAACAGCCGGTGGACCCGTCGGAGCCGCCGGCCATGGACGAGGCCGAAGCGCGGCTGCTCCTCCAAGTCGCCTTGCCGGTGTGTCGCCATCTTGAGAGGGCGACCTCGGCGCCGCGACCTCGGGAGATCGACGCTGCCAGCTTGGCAGCTCTAGACGCCGAGGCCACAAGCGCCGCGCCCACCAGGTGGGTGCGCGGAGGCGACACCGGGCCGCTAAATCAATCGCTCCTGGAAGTCCATGCGAAGTTGCGGGCCGAAGGCGACGCCCTTCAGGCCTGCACCAGAGCGCATCTGGCCGCGCGAACGGCCGTCCGAGTAAGTTTCTTCTCCTTCTTGATTCTTGTTTTTCTCTGTGAGGGCGCGCCAGCGCACCCACTGGGTGTAGTCCCCGAGTTCCGGGCCGGCTGCTGAGCAGGCGGTTCGGAACTCCCTCTGGCGAGTTCCAAACACTAACTTTGTCTTTAATGACTTATTGCAGGAGTATCACAACCTCCGCGCCACTGCCTTCAACCGCAATGTTGAGGAGTTGAGCAAGCGGGCTGCCGACTTGTCGGAAAGTCGGAGTGAGTTCTTCTTCTTCGCGGGGGCGCGCTGGCGCACCCGCGGGCTGTAGTCCCCGAGATTCAGGCCGACTGTTGAGCAGTCGGGCCGGATCTTCCCGGCGATCTTCTTTGCTGACGACTGATTCGTTTTCTCTTTCGATTTTCAGGAGCCAACACCGCTCTTTAGGAGGAGCTGGGCGAGGCCAATACCGCCCGTCGCGCCAAGGAGGAGGAGTGTGACAGGCTCGCCACGGAGCGCGACCTACTGGCGGCGCAGCTGGCCAAGCAGAAGGAGATGCTCAAGAAGGCGCATGACGAGGCCGAGAAGAAGGAAGCCGCTCTCCTGGCCGAGTTCGAGAGCGAGCACTCCTCCTGCACTGACAGGGAGGCGATGCTGACCTCCGGCTTCCACGAGATCGAGGATATTGTGGATGGTACGTTTCTTTCGCTTCTTCGCGCTTCCGACTATGTGTCGGGCCGACTTCTGATTTTCGACTTTCTTCTTTTTCGTCTTGGCAGACTTCTTCCCTGGCCACTCGCAGGCGGTCCCTCTGGCCATCGAGGCTGCTCGTGAGGCGCGAAGGGCGAATGGTGAGGAGATCGCCACCAATGCCCCCCGAACTGTTGATGAACAGCTCCTGAGCATTGAAGCCCGTCTTCGTCCGGTCCACCGGCAGATGCGCCGGCTTCAGCGTGCCGGCGCCCAGGCGGTTGCCGCTTTGTGGCCGGACATGCCGGCTCTGCGTACCGCCAGTCGGACCACCGACTGGCTGGAAGTCGCTGCCGACCGTCTTGAGGCCTGGAAGGGCTCCTCGGCCCGGGCCGGAGCACGCCGGGCCTTGGAGTTCGTCAAGGCGTGTTATCCAGGGCTGGACCTGGACCGCCTGGCCACGTTTCGGTCAGAAGCCCAGGCCGAACTAGAGGCCGTGGAGGGCACCCTTATCGAGCGTGCGGCGGCCATCGCCGAGTACAGGACACCAGCGTCTTCGTGCCCGAGCGGGCTGAAGGCGGTGAGGAGGTGCCGGCAGAGTGGTTCGGGATGAACCCAGAGTATGGCAAGGACTCGGCGGAGGTGATCGACTCCAGCACTAAGGAGGAGGACAAGGCGGAGGCCGAAGGCGAGGCGGAGGTGCCAGAAGACGGAGCAGGCGGCCAGCCTCAGCTCGACCGTGCCTCCAGCAACGAGCCGCGTCAGGAGAAAGCGACTGCCGCTGGAGGCGATCAAACCGAGACCGCCCAGCCGACTGCCCCAGCACCTGACACCGCCGTCTCCTCCGATCCTCCAATCCCAGACGCCACCTCCTAGGCTGCTTTTTCGCCTCTGTTTGTCTGTCTTAGTAATATTTGAAAACTTTGTTAGATTCGAACAATTCCACCCACGGGGTGTATCTTGAACTTCTATTCGAAGATTCGGCCAAGGGCCTATGTAAATATTAATCTGCTTTCCATCTTTCCTTGCTTACTGCTCTTTAGGCCTTTCCTTTTGCCGCCTTCCTTTAGTTGCTGCCTTGTCAGTCGAACAGCCGCTCTGCGGACTGTTGCTGGGTCAAGTGCTTGGCTACTTTGGGAAGGCAAGGACTTGGCCGTTTAGAGTTTCTTTAGCAAGTCGGATAGAAAGCGACATGCCGACTACCCAAGAGTCGGCCGTCCTTAATAGAGGCTAATAAAGACGGCGAGCCGGCCACTCATGAGTCGGTCTTCTGCTTCAGAAATGCTGGGGGCCGTCTTATGCTATGCTCGTGCTTTAGGTCCTTAGCCATTTTTCGTGTGGGTGCCCGTTCTTCCTCACTCCTGCCTGCCTCACAGTCGCTCTGCGAGCTGCGGCTTTGCCAGGAGGCGGATTGGGCACCGCACACTACTTGTCTGACTGCGGGAAGCTTCTCATAGCGCAAGGCGGCGAGTCCCCGAGCCGACTAGTCAGGCCCGGTGCCAAGAGGCTTGTAATGAAAGTAATGTACTTGGAGGCATAATTCTTATCGTACAGATAACAAAAAAGGGCAGTCCCCGAGCTCGTCTCGGGGGGCCCAAAGTCTTAGTACTTTAATACAAAGGGGTTGTGTGATACATACTGCATCAACTGTAAAATCTTCGAAGAAGATTTGCATTCCACGGGCGCTCTATCTCTTTGCCGGAATCATCCTTCTTGCGTGCTCGGGGCTTCAGGGCGTCGATCAAATAGTAGGCGTCATTCCCTAGCACTTTGCTGATGATGAAGGGGCCTTCCCAAGGTGCCGACAACATGTGCTGGCCGGCTGTTCGTTGGATCAGCTGGAGCACAAGGTCGCCTTCTTGAAAGGATCTTGGCCTGACCTTCCTATTGTAGTATCGACTCAGACTCTGGTGGTAGATGCTGGACCGGCTGAGTGCCAACAGCCGGCCCTCTTCCAGCAGATCGACGCCGTCTTGACATGCTTCTTCTGCTTCTTCCTCGGTGTACATGGTGACTCACGGGGAGTTGAACTCTATGTCCGCTGGGATGACGGCTTCGGCGCCATAGACGAGGAAGAATGGTGTGAAGCTGGTTGACTTGTTGTGCGCAGACTCCAGAGGACGGCTGGCAGCTCCTCGAGCCAACAGCCGGCAGATTGCTCCAGCGGTATGACGAGTCAAGGCTTGATGCCGGATAAGATGAGGCCGTTTGCTCGCTCCACCTGGCCGTTTGACTGCGGGTGGGCAACGGACGCTAAGTCTAGTTGGATGCCCTGTGTCGCGCAGAAACGGGCCAAGGCGCCTTTGGCAAAATTCGTGCCATTGTCGGTGATGATGCTGTGTGGGATGCCGTACCGAGTTGTGATGTCCGTGATGAAGGTCACTGCAGTCGGACCATTCAGTTTCTTGATGGGTTTCACCTCCACCCACTTGGTGAACTTGTCCACTGTGATGAGTAGGTGAGTCAAACCACCTCGTGCCGTCTTGAATGGTCCCACCATGTCCAGGCCCCAAACTGCAAAGGGCCAGGCGATGGGGATAGTCTTGAGTCGGAAGCCGGCTGAAGTGGCTTGGAACGAAAAATCTGGCACCCCTTGCACTTTTGGACTAACTCTTTGGCCTCTTCCAGAGCGGTTGGCCAGAAAAAACCGTGCCAGAAAGCTTTGGCGACGAGTGCCCTTGAGGCCGCGTGGTGACCGCACTCGCCTTCGTGGATGTCTCTGAGGATTGCCTGACCTTGTTCTGCTTCGACGCGGCGTTGGAAGACGCCGGTAATGCTGCGCCTGACCAGCTCTCTGTTGACTATGGTGTAGGCTGCTGCTCGGCGTTGCACTTGCCGAGCCAAGATTTCGTCAGTTGGCAGCTCTCTGTTTACTAAGAATCTGAGGATGGGCTGGGCCCATGAAGGTGCTGTTATTTCTTCAACTGCCACTAGTGCGACTTGGATAAGGGCGGCCGGGCTGGGAGGCAGCGGGTTGGAGTCCGCAGCCGCCTGCTGATTTGACAAAGTCCCGGGGCCGACTAGAGCAGTCCCCGGGTCGAGCTCTGAAGTCTTCGATTTTTCTACTGCAGTCCCTGGGCCGGGTTCTGAAGTCCCCGAGCCGGCTTTGACTGTATGTTTCTTGGAGTTGGATCCGTCCTCCTCAGGCGGAGCCGGCACATAGATTGAATCTCATTCTGGTGACGGCTTGATAGAAGGCTTGAGGAGGCGCCGGAGGGCGACACCAGATGGTATTGCCTGGCGAGTGGAGCCGCTTCATGCCAAGGCGTCTGCTTGGTCGTTGTCGTTCCTTGGCACGTGGAGGAACTCGCACCCCTCGAAGTATCCGCTGAGTTGCTGGACGAGGAAACGGTAGCTTGCCATATTTGCGTCCTTGGCGTCCCAATCGCCAGATGATTGCTGGACCACCAAGTCAGAGTCGCCATAACACAGGATCCGGCGAATGCCGAGTTCTTTGGCAAGCCGGAGCCCGTGGATGAGCGCCTCATACTTGGCCACATTGTTGGAGGCGGCGAAGTGGATCTGCAGCGCATATCTGAGTTTGTCGCCCTTGGGGGAGGTGAGGACAACGCCGGCTCCCAGGCCGGTGCGCATCTTGGAGCCGTCGAAGTGTATCCGCTAATGGGTGGAGTCAGGCGCTGGCGGCAGATACTGGGTCTTGGCCCAGTTGACGAGGAAGTCGGCCAGTGCTTGTGACTTGATGGCGGTGCGGGGCTCGTAGTAGATGGTGTAGGGAGCCAGGTCGATGGCCCATTTGGCCACCCGGCCAGAAGCATCTCGGCTTCCAATGATCTCGGCCAGTGGAGCTGTGCAGACCACGGTGATTGGATGCTCCTGGAAGTAAGGCTTCAATTTTTTGGCGGCGAAATGCACGCCGTAGCACATCTTCTAGTAATGGGGGTAGTTCTGCTTGGAGGTCGATAGCACCTCGCTCAAGTAATATACCGGTCTCTGGACGGGTACCGCCTTGCCTTCCTCCTTGCGCTCGACTACAATGACCGTGCTGACTACTCGGCTGGTGGCGGCAATGTATAAGAGCATGGGCTCTGTGGGAGTCGGAGCTGCCAGCACAGGGGGAGCAGTCAACATCTTCTTTAGCTGGAGAAAAGCCTCGTCCGCCTTGGGAGTCCACTCAAAGAAGGTCGTCTTCTTCATGAGCTGATACAAGGGGAGAGCCTTCTCGCCCAGTCGACTGATGAATCGGCTGATGGATGCCAAACAGCTGGTGAACTTCTGCACATCTAACAGTCGTTTGGGTGCCTCCATCCTCTCGATGGCCTTGATCTTCACTGGATTGCACTCTATGTCGCGTTCGGAGACCAGGAAACCGAGGAGCTGGCCGGCTGGTACTCCAAAAATGCACTTTTCCGGGTTGAGCTTGATCTGGAATCGGCGCAGGTTCTCAAATGTTTCCTTGAGGTCCTCCAGCAAGG
The DNA here is from genome assembly GCA_900231445.1 of Triticum turgidum subsp. durum. NCBI lineage: Eukaryota > Viridiplantae > Streptophyta > Magnoliopsida > Poales > Poaceae > Triticum > Triticum turgidum. Next base: position 38,757,901 of record LT934124.1, read on the forward strand.
TTCCACGCTTCTCCGTCTTCACTACTACGTCATCCACATAGACGTGGGCATTTCTGCCGAGTTGCTTCAGGAGGCACTTCTGCATGCAACGCTGAAAGGTGGCGCTGGTGTTTCTCAGACCGAACGTCATGGTCAGGTAGCAGAAGGCTCCAAACGGCGTGATGAAAGCGGTCTTCAGCCTATCAGCCGGGTTCAGCTTGATCTGATGATACCCTGAATATGCATCTAGGAAACTCAACAGCTCGCATCCGGCTGTGGAGTCTATCACTTGATCAATTCTTGGCAGAGAAAATGGGTCCTTGGGGCAAGCTTTGTTGAGGCTTGTGTAATCAATGCACATCCGCCACTGCTTGTTCTTCTTCAGCACCAGTACTGGGTTTGCCAGCCACTCTGGAAAAAATACTTCCATGATGAACCGGCTGCAAGGAGCCGGGCTATTTCTTCTCCAACGACTCTTCTTTTTTCTTCTGACAGGCGGCGCAAGGGCTGCCTGACGGGCTTCACATCAGATCGGACGTGTAATTTGTGCTCGGCGAATTCCGTCGGGACACCAGGCATGTCCTTGGAGGACCATGCGAAGATGTCACGATTCTCACGGAGGAAATCGACGAGCTCGCGTTCCTATTTGCTGTCAAGGCCTGTACCCATGACAGCGTACCTCTCTGGGTGCTCTGGGTCCAACGGTATCTTCTTTGTCTCTCTGGCTGGCTTGAATGATCCTTCCGCTTCCGACTCCTTGGGGTCGGGCGATAACTCGGGCTGCTTGCCAGCCATTGCCACGACCCGATCAAGGAGCCGTTTCTCGGCTGCGATCACTAAGGACTCGGCCAGCCGACTGCTTTTGGCCGCGCAAGTGGACGACTTCCTGTAGTCGCCGGACACGGTTAGGATTCCCTTGGAACTCAGCATCTTCATCTTGAGGTAGGCGTAGTGGGGGACCGCCATGAACTTGGCCAAGGCGGGTTGGCCAAGCAGTGCATGATATGGGCTCTCAAGGTCCACCACCTCAAACCAAATTGGCTCTCGGCGGAAATGATCTTTGTCTCCGTAGAGGACATCTATCAAGATCTTGACAATTGGTGAGCAGGAAAGGCCAGGGACGATTCCGTGGAACACAGTCCGGCTGCTCTGAAGCTGTCTTCGCTTGATTCCTAATTTCTCCATTGTATCCTTGTACAGGATGTTGATACTGCTGCCTCCGTCTATCAGTACTCGCGAGAAGCGAGCGGCCCGCCTATCTATGGCGAGCGTGGCGCTTAAGACCAAGGCGTAGGAGCCTGGACTCGGCATCACCTTTGGGTGATCAGCTCTGCTCCAACTGATAGGCTTATCGGACCAATGCATGAACTCTGGAGTGCTTGATGCAACCGCGTTCACTTCTTGCTGCTGTTGGCGCCTGCTGTGCCGGTCATCCGCTACACTGGTGAACACCACATAGGCTCCGTGCTCATCTGGCAACTCGTCTTGTATCGCGCCGACTGGCCTGATAGCCGGCTGCTGGGGTGGGGGTGGAGGAGGCGGCCCAGCAGGAGCGGGAGGGAGTAGGCCGTCCCCCTTGGCGATTCTGGTCAGCCAGTGGCATTTCCTGGTGGTGTGGTTTGACGGCTTTGCGCCGCTGTGAAACTTGCAGGGACCATCTAGAGTCTGCTCATAGGAGAAAGCCAGCAGACAGTTGGACTTGCCGCCCTTTTGTCGCTTCGCCGGAGGCGGTCCCTCCAGCTGTTGGTCCTCTGCCGTTGCCACTTGCCGACTGATGGAAGTCGGCTGCGAGGCTTTGTGCTTCTGGTCATTCTACTGTTGCCGCCGACTGGTGTCTCCAGCCAGAGTTCTTGGAGCCTGAGGGGCGACTTTGCCAGTCGTGCTGATCCGAATCTCCGCCTTCATAGAGGAGTCGGCCGTGGCGTACTTGTCCGCTGTGATCAGCAGCTCGTCGAGGGTCTCCGGCTCGTCGCAGAGGAGCTTGTGCTTGAGGAGGGTGCCTTCTCTGCACCCGGCAGTAAAGTACTCGATGGCCTGCACCTCGTGCACGCCCTCGCAGGAGTTCCGGAGTTTGCCCCATCGCGTGAGGTAGTCGCGAGTAGACTCGTCAGGGCCTTGCACGCACAAGGAGAGCTGGCGTGGCTTGGGAGGTCGCTTGTACGTGCTCGTGAAGTTGCAGACGAAAGCCTCGGTGAAGTCGACCCAGCTATTGATGCTGCGAGGCTTCAGACTGTTTAACCACTTCCGGGCCGAGCCCTGGAGCATGAGCGGGACGTATCTTACGGTAACACGCTTGTTGCCATTCGCTATGTTGACGGCTGTGGAGTAGTCGATCAGCCAATCTTCCGGCTTCACGGTGCCGGTATATTTGGGTGTGTCTCGGGGGAGCGTGAACCCTTTGGGAAAGGGCTCGTCCCGGATGCGGGGTCCAAAGCAGGGGGGACCCAACTCGTCTTCTTCTTCCAGCGCTAGGGATCGGTGGAGTCGGTCGATCCGGTGGCGGGCATCGTTCTCTCTGACTCCCTCTCGGCGGCCAAGGTGGTCGCCGAGAGTCAGATGTTCCACGGGCGGCGGGGAGACTTGTATTTCTCTGCGAGGAGGGGGAGGTAAGTAGTCGTCCTGCCGTTCCACCGCTCTAGGGTGGCCGTCTTGGTCGCGCTCGTTGGTGATGTGAGTCCGACTGCGGCTAGCAGCCGGCTCCTTGTCCTTCTTCCCACGGGCCCCGCCAGTCGGCGTTCGGGACGTTGCACCTTGGTCTCGGCGAGGCAGTGGGTCGTCGTTTTGGTGCTGCGGCGCCTCGGTGCGGCAGCCGGCATTATTCTGCACGGCAGCCGCGTCGAGGAGCTACTGAACTCGCTCCGTCATTATGCGGCGCTCTTCGCCTTCGAAGTTGTCGAGCTCGTCTGCCGCCGCCTGGGTAGGACGAATATTCTCTGCGGGCGTGGCATACACAGGGTGATCAGCCCCGAAGAGGTTGGCGATTGCCGCGCCGCACTGTCGGACCGCGCCTAGGCGGCTAGGCCCGCTTGGAGCCGGCGAGCCGCCTACGGCGCGATCCATCTCTCGTTGGTAAGCTTCTGACAAGCGCCTCTTGCTCGCCAGTTTCTTTGCACCCTCGATGAGCTGAAGGCGGAGCGCCTCCAGCGTCCCGGCGTCGGCGTCTTCCGGAATCGGTGCTGCGAGGTCTCGCAGGGCCGCATCAAACGGGTCATGCGCTCCTTCGCTGGAGCGCTCGCCGTGCTCGAGGACGAGGACCTCAGTGACGGCGCTTCCGCCGCTCCCCGTGTACGAGAGCGGCTCGTCATAGACCACCACATTGGTGGGGAACGCGTCGAGCGACGCGGTGTCGGAGTCGACCAGCATCGGGTTGGTGGATCCTATGGACTCCAGGTCCGCGGCAGGCTCGCCGGCGACGTGGAGTTGGTCGAGGAGGCCCACGAGGGGGCCCTCGGGGCCACCCGTGCCTGCGTCGAGCGCAGGCTCGTCGGAGAGGCAAACCTCGCCGATAAGATCGACGAGGCAGCTGGCTGCGCAGGCGATCTCTGTGCCGCACAGCGCGTCGGCACAGACGCCGTCCGGCGTGCCGGGCTGGCTGTGCTCGCCGGGGAGGAACAGGGTTCCCGTCCAGAGCAGATCTCCGGCCGACGGTGCACCTCGCCCCACGGTGGGCGCCAAATGTCGGGGGTTGGGTATGACATATGCCAAAGGATGGCTTATCATGGTGGGAGCAAGTAGAACATCACCGGTGCCTGGAAGCGGGATGAGGCGAAGACATGCACGCCGGCGGAACTTACCCAGCTTCAGGGCTCTCCTAGGAGATAACACCCCTACTGCTGCTCTGCAGGGTCTCCGCATGATCACTAAAGCAAGGTAACTACAATGGTGCTCCTAGAGCTGTTTCAGGAGGTAGAAGAGGGCAAGGCTAGCTCTCTCCTCCGTGGGCTATCTGGTCTATCTTCTTCTCTAGGCGCGAACCCTTTGCATGGGTGCCCCGGGGGGGTTATATAGGCCTACCCCCCAGGGGTACAATGGTAATCCGGCTGGGCGCGGGTCCCAGCCGTCTGTCTCTCAGGCCGCCGTCCTTCCTGCCGACTTCTGGGGCCCGCCGACTGGCGGGTCCCGCGGACAGGCTTGATACTGTAGCGGCACTCCTGATGACGTAGGCTCGGTCATCGGGGCGTGGCAACAGTGCCGCCGTCTATCGGGCGATCATTGTCGCCATTCCCCATCTTGTCTGATTAATGGCTCGTGGGGCCCGGGAGGAGTCGGCCGGCTCCAGGGAGGCCGACTCCCACGGGCCCGTCTTCGGGTTGCCCAGGCCGGCTTCGGCCCTCCCACTGACAGGCGGTCCTGCCGCCTTCAGGTCGTACAGGCCGGCGTCGTGGGCACAGTGCACTGCATACTGTGGCTGAGGTCAGGGCAGGCATGGCAACAGTGTCGTATCTCACCGGAGATCTTCCAGCGGTACGACCTACTGTAGCCATGCCGGCCCTTCGTAGGCAGGGGGGAAACAGCCATGCCACAACCGTACCCTGCGTCGTACTTCGGGATAAGGGAGGAGTCTTGGGCCGACTCTCCGTAGTCGGCCTCCCTGGAAGTCGCCAGCTTGGAGTCGGCTTATCTGGGAGTCGCCGCCTGGTACTCGGCATATCGTGGAGTCGCTCCTGGGACTCGGCCTGAGGGGCGCGGCCTGCCCCGATGTCTTGAAATGTCCTAGGGCTCGGGTTAGCCTACCCGTGGCCCATTACTCCAACAAATATATAACTTGTTTTAATGCTAACGTGTCAAGTCGAACTTTGTTCCGTCTAGGCGTGGTACCCGGCCCTCCTTCGAGTAAACAACCGCTACACGCATCAAATTATCATGTGGGCTATCTTTTCGTACAGAAACGAACTCCACCGTGTACCCGCGCGAGTGTGGCCACGTGCTACGTCTTGAGCTTGCGTTGGTTTTCCCCAAAGAGGAGAGGGTGATGCAGCAAGTGTAGCGTAAGTATTTCCCTTAGTTTTTGAGAACCACGGTATCAATCCAGTAGGAGGCTCCTCAAAAGTCCCACGCACCTACACAAACAAACTGAGAACTCGCAACCAACGCAATAAAGGGGTTGTCAATCCCTTCACGGCCTTTTGTGAAAGTGAGATCTGATAGAGATAGTATGATAAGATAAATATATTTTTGGTATTTTATAATATAGATGCAAAAATTAAAGATGCAAATAGAAGTAGATTGGAAGCAAATATGATAAGAGATAGACCCGGGGCCACAGGTTTCACTAGAGGCTTCTCTCGAGATAGCATAAGTATTACGGTGGGTGAACAAATTACTGTCAAGCAATTGATAGAAAAGCGAAAAATTATGAGATTATCTAGGCATGATCATGTATATAGGCATCACGTCCATAACAAGTAGACTGACTCCTGCCTGCATCTACTATTATTACTCCATACATCGACCGACTCATGCCTGCATCTAGAGTATTAAGTTCACAAAGAACAGAGTAACGCATTAAGCAAGATGACATGATGTAGAGGGATAAACTCATGCAATATGATATAAACCCCATCTTGTTATCCTCGATGGCAACAATACAATACGTGTCTTGCAGCCCTTTCTGTCACTGGGTAAGAACACCGCAAGATTGAACCCAAAGCTAAGCACTTCTCCCATGGCAAGAAAGATCAATCCAGTAGGCCAAACCAAACCTATAATTCAAAGAGACTTGCAAAGATAACTCAATCATACATAAAAGAATTTAGAGAAGATTCGAATATTGTTCATAGATAAACTTGATCATAAACCCACAATTCATCGGATCTCGACAAACACACCGCAAAAAGAGATTACATCGAATAGATCTCCACAAGAGAGGGGGAGAACATTGTATTGAGATCCAAAAAGAGAGAAGAAGCCATCTAGCTAATAACTATGGACCCGTAGGTCTGTGGTAAACTACTCACAACTCATCGGAGGGGCAAGGATGTTGATGTAGAGGCCCTCCGTGGTTGATTCCCCCTCCGGCAGAGTGCCGGCGAAGGCTCCAAGATGGGATCTCGCGGATACAGAAGGTTACGGCGGTGGAAATTGTGTTTCGTGGTGCTCCTGGATGTTTTCGGGGTACGTAGGTATATATAGGAGGAAGGAGTACGTCGGTGGCCGCCCGAGGGGCCCACGAGACTGGGGGCGCGCCCTACAGGGGGGCGCCCTCCTATCTCGTGGCCGCCTCGGCTGCTTCTTGGCTTGCACTCCAAGTCCTCTGGATCACGTTCGTTCCAAAAATCACGCTCCCGAAGGTTTCATTCCGTTTGGTCTCCGTTTGATATTCCTTTTCTTCGAAATACTGAAATAGGCAAAAAAAACAGCAATACGGGCTGGGCCTCCGGTTAGTAGGGTAGTCCCAAAAATGATATAAACGTGTAAAATAAATCCCATAAACATCCAAAAGGGGTAATATAATAGCATGGAACAATCAAAAATTATAGATACGTTGGAGACGTATCAAGCATCCCCAAGCTTAATTCCTGCTCGTCCTCGAGTAGGTAAATGATAAAAAGAGAATTTTTGATGTGGAATGCTACCTAGCATAACTTATAATTTAATTTTCTTTATTGTGGCATGAATGTTCAGATCCAAATGATTCAAAATAAAAGTTCATATTGATATAAGAAATAGTAACACTTCAAGCATACTATTCAAAGTAATCATGTCTTCTCAAAATAACATGGCAAAAGAAAGTTCATCCCTACAAAATCATATAGTTAGGTTATGCTTCATTTTCGTCACACAAAGATGTTCCCAACTTCTATACCCCCGATGACAAGCCAAGCAATTGTTTCATACTTAAATAATCTCAAACTTTTTCAACCTTCACGCAATTCATGAGTGTGAGCCATGGATATAGCACTATAGGTGGAATAGAATATGATGATGGGGATTGTGTGGAGAAGACAAAAAACGAGAAAGTCTCACATTGACGAGGATAATCAACGGGCTATGGAGATGCCCATCAACTGATGTCAACATGAGGAGTAGGGATTGCCATGCAACGGATGCACTAGAGCTATAAGTGAATGCTCGACAAAAGAAAACTTGTGGGTGTGCATCCAACTTGCTTGCTCACGAAGACCTAGGGCATTTGAGGAAGCCCATCGTAGGAATATACAAGCCAAATTCTACAATGAAAAATTCCCACTAGTATGAAAAAGACAACTTATGAGGCTCACTATATGAAAAACATGGTGCTACTTTGAAGCACAATATATGAGACTCTCTACATGAAGAACAAGGTGCTACTTTGAAGCACAAGTGTGGAAAAAGCGATAGTAACATTTCCCTTTTTATTTATTTCTTTTTTTCTTTTAATTTTTTTATTTTACTTTTTTTCTTTTACTTTTTTTCCTTTTTCTTTTTATTTTTTTCTTTTTTTTGGGCCTTTCTTATTTCTTTTGGCCTTTCTTCTTTTTTTCTTTTTTTCTTTTTTTTTCTTTCGAGCAATGTTCTAATTATGATGATCATCACACTTCTATTGATTACAACATATGAATTACAACTCAAAACTAGAACAAGATATGACTCTATATGAATCCTCCGGCGGTGTACCGGGATGGTGCAATGAATCAAGAGTGACATGTATGAAAAATAATGCATGGTGGCTTTGCCACAAATACGATGTCAACTACATGATCATGCAATGGCAATATGACAAAAGTAACGTATGTCATGATGATGATAAATGGAACGGTAGAAAGTTGCATGGCAATATATCTCGGAATGGCTATGGAAATGCCATAATCGGTAGGTATGGTGGCTGTTTTGAGGAAGATATAAGGAGGTTTATGTGTGATAGAGCGTATCGTATCACAGGGTTTGGATGCACCGGCGAAGTTTGCACCAACTCTCAAGGTGAGAAAGGGCAATGCACGGTACCGAAGAGGCTAGCAATGGCGGAAAGGTAAAAGTGTGTATAATCCATGGACTCAACATTAGTCAAAAGAACTCATATACTTATTGCAAAAATTTAGAAGTCATCAAAAATCAAGTACTACGCGCATGCACCTAGGGGGATAGATTGGTAGGAAAAGACCATCGCTCGTCCCCGACCGCCACTCATAAGGATGCACAAGCCAGGTACACTTCATGTTTCAAATTTGTTACACAACTTTAACCATACGTGCATGCTACAAGACTTGCTAACTTCAACACAAGCATTCTTTAAATTCATAATCACCCAACTAGAATGACTTTAATATCACTACCTCCATATCTCAAAACAATTATCAAGTATCAAATTGATCATAGCATCCAATTCACGTCCTATGATAGTTTTTATTATACCCAACTTGGATGCTCATCGTTATAGGACCAATTTTGTAACCATAGGAAATACCTTGCTGTTCTAAAAGACTCTCAAAATAATATAAGTGAAGCATGAGAGACTAGCAATTTCTTCAAAATTAAGACACCACCGTGCTCTAAAAGATATAAGTGAAGCACTAGAGCAAAAACTATCAAGCTCAAAAGATATAAGTGAAGCACATAGAGTATTCTAGCAAAATTCTTATCAAATAGGCTTCTCCCAAAAGGTGTGTACAGAAATGATGATTGTGTTAAACTAAAAAGCAAAGACTAATATAATACACGACGCTCCAAGCAAAACACATATCATGTAGCGAATAAAAATATAGCTCCAAGTAAAGTTACCAATGAACGAAGACGAAAGAGGGGATGCCTTCCCGGGGCATCCCCAAGCTTAGGATTTTGGCTATCCTTGAATATCTTGGGGTGCCATGGGCATCCCCAAGCTTAGTCTCTTGCCACTCCTTATTCCATAGTCCATAAAAGCTTTACCCAAAACTTGAAAACTCCACAACACAAAACTCAACAGGAAATCTTATAAGCTCCGTTAGTGAAAGAAAACAAAACCACAACATAAGGTACTGCAATGAAGTCATTCTTTATTTATTTTGGTGTTAAACCTACTGTATTCCAACTTCTCTATGATTCATAAACTATTTTACTAGCAATAGATGCATCAAAATAAGCAAACAACACACGAAAAACAGAATCTGTCAAAAATAGAACAGTCTGTAGAAATCTGTAACTAACGCAAACTTCTGGAACACTAAAAATCCTACCAAAATAGGAAGTACTGGAAAATTTGTTTATTGATCATCAGAAAAAAGAATCAATGCAAAATCACGTTTTTGTGATTTATTGAATTTTTTCTCGTGAGCGCAAAGTTTCTGTTTTTCAGCAGAATCAAATCAACTATCATCATAGTTTATCCTATAGGTTCTACTTGGCACAAACACTAACTAAAAGATAAAAACACATCTAAACAGAGAGTAGATGCAAGACTTATTAAATAACAGCAAGGAAAAATATTGGGTTGACTCCCAACAAGCGCTTTTCTTTCAAGCCTTTTAGCTAGGCATTGATAATTTTAATGATTCTCACATGAAAGACAAGAATTGAAGCACAAAGAGAGCATCATGAAACACGTGACAAACACATCTAAGTCTAACATACTTCCTATGCATAGGCATATTATAAGCAAACAAATTTGCAAGGCAAGCAAAAACTAGCATATGCAAGGAAGTGGAAAGAAACAATAGCAATCTCAACATAACAAGAGGTAATTTAGTAACATGAAAATTTCTACAACTATATTTTCCTCTCTCATAATAATTACATGTAGGATCATAGGAAAATTCAACAAAATAGCTATCACATAACATATTCTCAACATGATCCACATTCATGCAAAGTTGACACTCTTCCAAGATAGTGGGACTAACAATAACTAAAGTCATGACCTTTCCGAAACCACTTTTATCAAAAATATCATAAGATTGAACATACTCCAAATATGTGGGATCTAAAGTTGACATTCTTCCAAACCCACTTTAAATATTATTGCAAACACTATTATCAATCTCATATTCATCAAGGGGCTTAAATAAATTTTCAAGGTTATAAGAAGAATCACCCCAATCATGATCATTGAAACAAGTAGTAGACATAGCAAAACTAGCATCCCCAAGCTTAGGGTTTTGCATATTATTAGCACAATTGACATCAAGAGAATTTATAGGAAAATCATTGCAATCATGCTTTTTATTAAAGGAGTTATCGTGAATCTCTTCATGAATTTCTTCATCATGATTTTCATATTCACAAATTTCAGGCAAAACTTCATAAAGATAGTCTAGTGCACAAAACTCACTACCAATTGATTCAACATAATTGGATCTCTTAAAGAGATTAGCAAGCGGATGAGGATCCATAGATCTTAGGTTCTCTGCTTAGCAATAAATAAGCATCTATTCCAACGAAACAAGCAAACGAAAGGGCAAGCAAAAGAGAGGAAAGAAGATTGGGAAAGAGAGGGCGAATAGAACGACAATGGTGAAGTGGGGGAGAGGAAAATGAGAGGCAAATGGAAAATAATGTAAATGCGAGGGAGATGGGTTTGTGATTGGTACTTGGTATGTCTTGACTTGAGCGAAGACCTCCCCGTCAACGGTGCCAGAAATCCTTCTTGCTACGTCTTGAGCTTGCGTTGGTTTTCCCCGAAGAGGAGAGGGTGATGCAGCAAGTGTAGCGTAAGTATTTCCCTCAGTTTTTGAGAACCAAGGTATCAATCCAGTAGGAGGCTCACCAAAAGTCCCACGCACCTACACAAACAAACTGAGAACTCGCAACCAACGCAATAAAGGGGTTGTCAATCCCTTCACGGCCACTTGCGAAAGTGAGATCTGATAGAGATAGTATGATAAGATAAATATATTTTTGGTATTTTATAATATAGATGCAAAAAGTAAAGATGCAAATAAAAGTAGATTGGAAGCAAGTATGATAAGAGATAGACCCGGGGGCCATATGTTTCACTAGAGGCTTCCCTCGAGATAGCATAAGTATTATAGTGGGTGAACAAATTACTATCGAGCAATTGATAGAAAAGCGAATAATTATGTGATTATCTAGGCATGATCATGTATATAGGCGTCACGTCCATAACAAGTAGACCGTCTCCTGCCTGCATCTACTACTATTACTCCATACATCGACCGACTCCTGCCTGCATCTAGAGTATTAAGTTCACAAAGAACAGAGTAACGCGCAAGATGACATGATGTAGAGGGATAAACTCCATCTTGTTATCCTCGATGGCAACAATACAATACGTGTCTTGCAACCCTTTCTGTCACTGGGTAAGAACACCGCAAGATTGAACCCAAAGCTAAGCACTTCTCCCATGGCAAGAAAGATCAATCTAGTAGGCCAAACCAAACCGATAATTCAAAGAGACTTGCAAAGATAACTCAATCATACATAAAAGAATTCAGAGAAGATTCAAATATTTTTCATAGATAAACTTTATCATAAACCCACAATTCATCGGATCCCGACAAACACACTGCAAAAAGAGATTACATCGAATAGATCTCCACAAGAGAGGGGGAGAACATTGTATTGAAATCCAAAAAGAGAGAAGAAGCCATCTAGCTAATAACTATGGACCCGTAGGTCTGTGGTAAACTACTCACAACTCATCGGAGGAGCAAGGATGTTGATATAGAGGCCCTCCATGGTCGATTCCCCCTCCCGTAGAGTGCCGGCGAAGGCTCCAAGATGGGATCTCGTGGATACAGAAGGTTACAGCGGTGAAAATTGTGTTTCGTGGTCCTCCTGGATGTTTTTGGGGTACGTAGGTATATATAGGAGGAAGGAGTACGTCGGTGGCCGCCCGAGGCGCCCACGAGACAGGGGGCACGCCCTACAGGGGGGCGCCCTCCTATCTCGTGGCCGCCTCGGATGCTTCTTGGCTTGCACTCCAAGTCCTCCGGATCACGTTCGTTCCAAAAATCACGCTCCCAAAGGTTTCATTCTGTTTGGACTCCGTTTGATATTCCTTTTCTTTGAAATACTGAAATAGGCAAAAAAACAGCAATACAGGCTGGGCCACTGGTTAGTAGGTTAGTTCCAAAAATGATATAAACTTGTAAAATAAAGCCCATAAACATCCAAAAGGGGTAATATAATAGCATGGAAAAATAAAAATTGTAGATACGTTGGAGACGTGTCACCAGGAACGAGACGTGAGTACGTGTGTCCTGCGTGCACTTCTTCTTTAGGTGCAGGTACGTATGTGGTTGGGTGTGAGAGAGATGGTTTGTGCGAAATAGAGGCAATGTGTTGATGATATCTCAATCAGAAAAATGTAACATATGCAATGTGTGTGAAACGGAGTCATGGACGTGAGATATCGATAGAATTGAAAAGAGGGATGAAGTGTGTGGTTGCGTGATCGATAAAGAGTGCCATCGGATTTGTGTTTGCCCACGTCAAAGATATAGGGCGACTGGCCTACTGGAATTTGAGAGGGCAGAGGTGCAGTTTTTCTCTGTGGCATGG
>LT934124.1:38775856-38834312 GCA_900231445.1 Triticum turgidum subsp. durum
TCTCTCGTGGCTTGGTGCTTGCCCCTCCTCCAGTGTTTTCAGTGCCTAAAATCCTCAAATATTCCAGAAAAAATCATACTAAATTTGAAGGGCATTTGGAGCACTTTTATTTTCAAACTATTTCTTAATGCACGGATAAGTCAAAAAACAAACAGATAATACTATTTTTGCTTTATTTATTCTAAATAACAGAAAGTAAAAAGAGGGTACAGAAGGTTGTGCCTTCTAGTTTCATCCATCTCGTGATCATCAAAATGAACCCGCTAACAAGGTTGATCAAGTCTTGTTAAAAAACTCATTCCAAATAACACGGAACCAGAGAAATTTCGAATAACACTAAGTTACCTCAACGGGGATGTGAAAATCCCCAACAATAAGAATATCATACTTTTTCTTGACAGTAGGAAGAGGAAATTCAAAACCTCCAAAAATGATAGTTGGAACTTTTTCAATAGAATTGATGCTATGAACTTGAGATTCTTTCCTCGGAAAGTGTACCGTATGCTCATTACCATTAACATGAAAAGTGACATTGCCTTTTTTGCAATCAATAACAGCCCCTATAGTATTAAGGAAAGGTCTACCAAGGATAATAGACATACTATCGTCCTCAGGAATATCAAGAATAACAAAGTCCGTTAAGATAGTGACATTTGCAACCACAACAGGCACATCCTCACAAACACCGACAGGTATAGCAGTTGATTTATCAGCCATTTGCAAAGACATTTCAGTAGGTGTCAACTTATTCAATTCAAGTCTACGATATAAAGAGAGAGGCACAACACTAACACCGGCTCCAAGATCACATAAAACGGTTCTAACATAATTACTTTTAATGGAGCATGGTATAGTTGGGACACCCAGATCTCCAAGTTTCTTTGGTATCCCACCCTTAAAAGTGTAATTAGCAAGCATGGTGGAAATTTCAGCTTCCGGTATGTTTCTTTTATTTGTAATGATATCCTTCATATACTTAGCATAAGGATTTCCTTTAAGCATATCAGTTAAGCGCATACGTAAGAAAATAGGTCTAATCATTTCAGCAAAGCACTCAAAATCCTCATCATCCTTTGACTTGGATGGTTTAGGAGGAAAGGGCATGGGTTTGTGAACCCATGGCTCTCTTTCTTTACCGTCCTTCCTAGCAACAAAATCTTTGTTATCATAACGTTGATTCTTTGATTGTGGGTTATCAAGATCAACAACAGATTCAATCTCTACATCATTGTTTTTGCTAGGTTGATCATCAACATGAACATTATCATTAACATTATCACTAGGTTCATGTTCATCACCTGATTGTGTTTCAACATCAGAGATAGAAATATCATTGGGATTCTCAGGTGTGTCTACAATAGGTTCACTAGAAGCATGCAAGGTTCTATCGTCTTTCTTTTTCTTCTTCTTAGAAGAACTAGGTGCCTCTAAATTATTTCTCTGAGAATCTTGCTCGATTCTCTTAGGGTGGCCTTCAGGATACAAAGGTTCCTGAGTCATTCTACCAGTTCTAGTAGACACTCTAACAGCAAAGTCATTTTTATTATTTTATTCATCAAGCAGATCATTTTGAGCTTTGAGTACTTGCTCAGCTTGAGTAGCAACCATAGAAGCATATTTGCTAACACGGTGAAGGTCATCTTTAACTCTAGCCAGGTTATCGCCTACGTGTCCTATCTCGAAAGCATTACTCTTTAACTCTCTACCAACATAGGCATTAAAACTTTCTTGTCTAGCCATAAAGTCATCAAATTCGTCTAAGCATGGGCTATGAAATTTAGTAGAGGGTATTTCAACTTTATCATATCTATAGAGAGAATTTACCTTGAATACCTGTGTCGGGTTATCAAGACAACGTGGTTCTTCAGGCGGTAAATTAAGACCATGTATTTCTTCAATAGGTGGTAAATTCTTAACATCTTCAGCTTTAATACCTTTTTCTTTCATTGACTTCTTTTCCTCTTGCATATCTTCAGGACTAAGAAATAAAACACCTCTCTTCTTTGGAGTGGGTTTAGGAATAGGCTCAGGTGTTGGCTCAATTGGTTCAGGAATTGCCTTAGGAATTGGCTCAGGAAGAGTCCAATTATTTTCATTAGTCAACATATTATTCAGTAATAGTTCAGCTTCATCGACTGTTCTTTCCCTGAAAACACAACCAGCACAACTATCCAAGTAGTCCTTGGAAGCATCAGTTAGTCCATTTTAAAAGAAATCAAGTATTTCATTTTTCTTAAGAGGATGATCGGGCAAAGCATTAAGTAACCGGAGAAGCCTCCCCAAGCTTGTGGAAGACTCTCTTCTTTGATTTGCACAAAATTATATATTTCCTGCAAGGCAGCTTGTTTCTTATGAGCAGGGAAATATTTAGCAGAGAAGTAATAAATCATATCCCGGGGACTACGCACACAACCAGGAGCAAGAGAATTATACCAAGTCTTAGCATCACCTTTTAATGAGAACGAAAATATCTTAAGAATATATAAATAGCGAGACTTCTCATCATTGGTAAACAGGTTAGCTATATCATTCAACTTGGTAAGATGTGCCACAACAGTTTCAGTTTCAAGGCCATAAAAAGGATCAAATTCAACTAAAGTAATAATCTAAGCATCAACAGAGAATTCATAATCCTTATCAGTAACACAGATAGGTGAAGTAGCAAAAGTAGGATCCGGTTTCATTCTAGCATTAAGAGTCTGCTGCTTCCATTTAGCTAATAATTTCTTAAGATCATTTCTATCATTGCAAGCCAGAATTTCCATAGTAGCTTCTTTATTCATAACATAACCCTTAGGAACAACATGTAATACATAATCATTGGGGGAACGTTCATCATCACTATCATCAATAATAGGTTCTTCAATATTTTCATTCCCCCTAACTCTAGCAAGTTGTTCATCAAGAAATTCACCTAATGGCAAAGTAGTATCACGCATAGAAGTAGTTTCATCATGCATAGCAGAAGTGGCATCATTAATAACATACGACATATCAGAATTCATAGCAGTAGAAGGTTTAGGTGTCGCAAGCCTACTAATAACGGAAGGAGAATCTAGTGTAGAGCTAGATAGCAGTTCCTTACCTCCCCTCGTAGTTTTGGGCAAAATCTTGGTCTTAGCATCTTTCAAGTTCTTCATAGTGATCAACAGATATAAATCCCAAGTGACTCAGAGAATAGAGCTATGCTCCCCGGAAACGGCGCCAGAAATTAGTCTTGATTACCCACAAGTGTAGGGGATCGCAACAGCTTTCGAGGGTAAAGTATTCGACCCAAATTTATTGATTTGACACAAAGGGAGCCAAAGAATATTCTTGAGTATTAGCAGTTGAGTTGTCAATTCAACCACACCTGGATAACTTAGTATCTGCAACAAAGTATTTAGTAGCAAAAGTGGTATGATAATAAAGGTAACGGTAGGAAAAGTAAAGATAAATGTTTTTGGATTTTTGTAGTAGTTGTAACAGTAGCAACGGAAAAGTAAATAAGCGAAGAACAATATGTGAAAAGCTCGTAGGCAATGGATCAGTGATGGATAATTATGCCGGATGCGATTCCTCGTGTAATAGCTATAACATAGGGTGACACATAACTAGCTCCAGTTCATCAATGTAATGTAGGCATGTATTACGTAAATAGTCATACCTGCTTATGGAAAAGAACTTGTATGACATATTTTGTCCTACCCTCCCGTTGTAGCGGGGTCCTTACGGAAACTAAGGGATATTAAGGCCTCCTTTTAATAGAGAATTGGAACAAAGCATTAGCACATAGTGAATACATGAACTCCTCAAACTACGGTCATCACCGAGAAGTATCCCGATTATTGTCACTTCGGGGTTGTCGGATCATACACATAACAGGTGACTATAGACTTGCAAGATAGGATCAAGAACACACATATATTCATGAAAGCATAATAGGTTCAGATCTGAAATCATGGCACTCGGGCCCTAGTGACAAGCATTAAGCATAGCAAAGTCATAGCAACATCAATCTCAGAACATAGTGGATACTAGGGATCAAACCCTAACAAAACTAACTTGATTACATGGCAAATCTCATCCAACCCATCACCGTCCAGCATGCCTATGATGGAATTACTCACGCACGACGGTGAGTATCATGAAATTGGTGATGGAGGATGGTTGATGATGACGACGGCGACGAATCCCCCTCTCCGGAGCCCCGAAGGACTCCAGATCAGCCCTCCCGAGAGAGATTAGGGCTTGGCGGCGGCTCCGTGTCGTAAAATGCGATGAAACTTTCTCCTTGTTTTTTTCTCCCTGAACGTGAATATATGGAGTTGGAGTTGACATTGGTGGAGGTCCAGGGGGCCCATGAGATAGGAGGCCGCGCCCTAGGGGGGGCTCCCCCTGTCTCGTGGACAGGCTGTGGCCCCCCTGGCATTAATTCTTTCGCCAAAAATTGTTATTAATTCCAAAAGGTGCCTCCGTGGATTTCCAGGACATTCCGAGAACTTTTCTTTTCTACACATAAAACAACATCATGGTAGTTCTGCTCAAAACAGCGTCAGTCCGGGTTAGTTTCATTCAAATCATGCAAGTTAGAGTCCAAAACAAGGGCAAAAGTGTTTGGAAAAGTAGATATGTTGGAGACGTATCATCTATGCATGTGCGTGTAAAAGACGGGTCGGGAGGTATTCAAGGATGATAAGGGGAGAAGATATGGTTGTGGTAAGCATATGTAACTACATAGGAAGATCAACCGTTGTGTATCCGAAAAAGGAGAGACATAACTAGCGAGGTAAGTGTATCGGTGCTTGGTGAAAACGAATTATAGTCGACCTGGCTATATGTAGGGAGATCAGTTCATATACACGTCTGCATGTGTTAGAAGCAAATAGGGTCCGGAGAGGCAGATAGGGGAGAGGGTGTGGCTAGGAGGTGGTGCGAGAGGCCTACCATGTCGAGGGGGAGGAGTGTGTGACTATGTGATCAATGAAAAGAGGGGCAGGAGTGTGCACCTGCTTGGAATCGTATTGGACATAGGGGGGCATGGACAGTGAGAAGAGAAGAGGGGAAGTATATATGTGTTTGTTGTAGGCACACTTGGCTAGAGAGGTATATCGACCGGTATGTGCCGAAAAGAAGGAGCCGGGGGCCTACACACACCACTGGTGGACGGCCTAAAGTGAAATAATGAACGTGCGTGATAGAGGGGACGCTAAGGGTGGGTGAGAGGGGGGCGGGCATGTGCATGCATGATAGAAAGTTAGCGCTAACTAGCTACAAATAGAAGAGGATCGTCAAGGTGTAAAAGACGAACAAAGATCATAATTCATTATAAAAAAGTTGATACAGATACTTGAAGAAGATATCATAATGTAGAACGTTGATTATAATTTGGGCTAATGTGTGGCTTTTGCAACTCAGGTCTAAATACTTGTCATAACGTAGGGGGCGGGGCACTATACTTTGTGTGATAAACACGGTGGACATATGGAACATGGTTTAGATTATGAATATATAGTTAGTACATCAAATGTACTATTATTTGGAATCAACATCAAGTGTATTCAAAAAATAGAATTCGAGTTCATGTAGTACACATAGTTCATATCTAATGTGGTGTGTTATTAAGGTAATACACGAATGATGGTTGAAGTTGGCAACAATCATGATTGTAGATTCTTATTGAAATAGAGAAACAAATTCAAATTTAGTTCGAATTGCAGCGGTAGTATAGACATTTGGAATGCACTAAAATGTTGGTATGAGTAGGTTACACGCATTATACAGCAAGCGAAAAAATTTAATCGGACATAACATGGATTCATACTCCCTCCTTCCATCTATATAGGGTGTAATGAGATTTTTAAGACCGCCTTTGACTATTGACAAGATTAATAGTACATGACATGCACAATGTGAAAATTATATCATTGAAAGAACCTTTCACAGACGAATTTAACGGTGTGCTTTGTGTAAGTTGCATGTCATATATTATTGCTCTAATATTTGGTCAAAGTTAGCATCGAAAAACGCATTATACCCTATATAGATGGAAGGAGGGAGTAGCTTTGAATAGCATTTGTATAGCAAAATGGGGCAAGACTCTCTCTTTGTGTGGTGTGAATAGTTTTATTTTTTTCATTTTCTTTTTGGTTGAGGGAAGTGCGAATTGATTTGGTACGTACAAGTACAATATTACTACACGTTATGCTTGTCCCTAAAATTCAACCCGCGTCTTGTTATATCCCGAAAATTCAGATATCGTGCTCCCAAAACTGGCACCTTCACAACCCGTGCCTTGCTATCTCGAAATTACAATGCGCGCGAAAACTCCCTCCAGCTGCCAAATCCCGACACACGAAATCCCCCTTCTAACCCTGAGCTGAAAGGGCCGCTAGTTCAAATCGGTGGGGGGTACTTTTGTAACACACCCTACATTTTGGACAAGTGCGTCCCTAAATCATGCTTCACCCCCTCCCATCGCCCCCTTTTCGCCATTCGAAATCCCAGCCCACCATAACCTCTCCGCTCCAGCCGGGAAACCCCACCCTCCTCCGTCCGCCACCTCACCGCTGCCCAGCCAGAGCCTCTTCCCCGACGACGTCGTCCACCGCAATAGCTCTACGTCCCTCGTCCACCTCCCCGGATGAGGATCCGCCATCCATCTCGTCTTCCCGCTGGTTCAGCCGCCCCATCCTCCACGTCCAAGGAGTTGCTCCGATGATCGTCTCATCTATCGCGGCTGCTCCATCCCCATAGCGCCGTCTTAACCTGCTCCATCGGAACCACAGCATCCTCACCGAGTCCTCTGACAAAGACGAGGCCTACTTGGCGCCACCAAAGAGGTTGTACACTCATCGCATCGCACCTTCTCCTTAACTCGACCTCTCGGTGACGATGGTGCTCCATCCCGCACCCCCATGGAGCGACTACCTTGAAGCCGGCGCCGCGGGCGACATCTCCATGGCGGCTCTCCCCCAGTGCGAGGCCCCTTCAGCGGCGGCGACCATACCAGCCAGATCTGGTGCTGCTCCTCCGGCTCTCGCTCGCTCTCTCGCGTTGCTGCTGCTGCTCCGGCTCTCACTCGGTCGCTCGCTCGCCCAGCTGCTGCTGCTGCTCTCCCCCTCGCTCGTGCTGCTACTCTGCTCTGATTTAGCCACACTTTAGTCGACTGAATCAACTTTTGGGTCAGTCGATTTTCAGGGGTTGGGGGGGGCTCGCCGGAGTTAAAGAAGAACCACCTGCAGTGGGGACGGGGGCTTGCCGGAGAGGTACCCCACTATCTATCTTAGGGTTCAGGGTAGGGGCAGGGGGCCTAGAGAGCTGGCCAAGGCGGCGGTGGGGAGTTGTTTTGGGCGCCGAGGCGGCGCTGGGGCCGGCGGTTCTGCCGGTGGTGGCTGGCGGCTCAGGGGGGTGCAGGTTGAAGATGAACTGCAGGCCCTCCCTAAACTACATGTCAAGTGCCTCTCTGCTACCATTGCGTTCAAATTCGACAGCAGCATTCAGATTCCACAGTAAATTTCAGTTTCGACAGTTAAGTTCAGAGTCAACAGTTTTTACCTCATCTGTTGTAGTGAGGTGGTTTTTGGTGATGTAAATTTTACATCCATTTTACATCATCTATTGGAGATAATATTAGAATCCCACTTGAGATTGACGATGTCTGTCTTGTGCTGCTTCAGCCTTGACGTCTTACGGCTCACCAGAGCTGCTCCAACAACAGAATGATCCATCACAACAGAGCAGTGCCTTGGACACCATCTACAGATTCCTCAGATCTTCCTCCACACCTCCGACAGCCACCTCTGCCTCAACTGCTTCAGCGACCAACCCAATGATGCTGAGGTCGACACAGCTACGGCAAAGAGGTTGTACACTTGTTGCATCACTTATTACTATATATTCACATCGATCCATTAGGGCTATTTTGGTTCAACGGAAAAACATAGCAATAGGGAATTTTCCAATGGCACTCTACTATTCAATTATTCATGCATTTTGTTGAAAGGAATGAAGCAAATCATCCACCTGGACCTACTTTTCAAAATCCTATGCATGAAAACAAGACCAAGTGCATTAGTGCCAGAATAACATTGTAACTGTACACACTTTCATATGGTTTCACTTTATTTTGGCCATGTTTCTTTGCATTCCTCTGCTCTTCCAATTCCTGTAAACCAAACACCCAAGATGACAGAAATCATGTGTTTACAAATGCTCTGTTTACCATGTGCATTTTGCTACCCTATTCCGGTGTTTTTCCTATCCCTGCGTTTTAAGAATCATGCAAGCCAAATGAGCCCTTACATAATTACTTCAGTTACAGGTATGTGTCGAAGGGAACTTTTGGTGGTTTGCCCTGCTCCTGCCGCGACGTCATCCACCTCACATGAGCTGCTCCATCGACAGAAGCATCCACCAAACTGGACATCACGACTCCTGACCGTCTTTCGCCGCCTAAGATCTCCTTCCCTGTCGTCGGCACCCACCGCAACGGCATCACCATCATCGACTCAGCAGATGAACCTGAGGAGTACACGGGTCCACAAGAGAGGTCACACTCTTTTGTTTCTGCTTATGTTATGCATTGCTTAAACTTACCTGCTACTTTATCATCCTGTTCAGCTCTTGGACTCCCAAGTCATGTCCAAATTAATGTTCAAACTTGAGTTCTAAATTAGTTGTGGGGCACATATCGAGGCAGCAATGAATAGTATGTTTGTCTAATATCTGGTTCACCTAGGGTATGCCTATGTTGTTCATCTTGGGTGGGAAACAAATAGTAAAGCAATCATCATCTGTCTTTTTATTAATTTAAAGCAATCATCAGCCTGCTATCATTATTTTTGGATCCATCCACTGGTTGTTACCATCACTCTAAATTTCTGCATGCTCTCCTTACATAATCTCACCATATTTTTTCCGTATGCATGTCAGATATTGTACACAGTCATGTTGAACATGTAGAGAAAAAGAGAAGAGTTTTGCGCGGCAATACAATGTCATGCAGACATCACTCCATGGTGGGTTCAATGGCAAACCCTCCCCACCCCTCTCCAGATTGTAATCCAAAGGAAGATATCTGTTCTGAGGCGGATTCATGCGCCGGTGACCACTCCTATTTACCCCCCAAGGTGTTTGCTCTACCTTGGCACGATGATGTTAGTCATATCATGCATATGTTGCCTTGTAGTGCCTACTTTTGACATCATATATGTCATCTGCTTAGTTTAGACATGTTCTGTAACGCCACATGTTTATTTCTATATCATATATGGGAATTATGCAGTCTCATGTCTTTTAGACAGCCATAATATATGTGAAATGTGCAACGCCATCCTGTTTAACCAGGCATCATATATGTGAATGATATCTTGCCCATCCTTTTCTTCATTACATTTCCATTTGTCGATAATGTTTGTACATTAAACTAATCTTCCTGTGAATCAGCCATTTGGGTGGGAGATGGAAAAATCTAGAGTGAAAACAAGGCCTTCAGAGCAGACAGTGCTACCTGTCGAAGCAGATCTCTTGTTGGGTCCCGATAGCTCCTCAGATATGGATTCAGAGACAGATGGCCAGTCCTATTCCCCCACTGAGGTGTATGCTCTAACTTGGCACGGTTATACTGCTCATATCATGCATAAGGTGTCTTGCATTGCATAGTTTAGACATCATATACACAATATTCAACACCATGTTCTTAGTTCAGACATCATATTGAATGCCCACTATTTAGCATATAAATCACATATGTGAATTAAATGATGCGATTCTGATTACTTAGATAACATGTAGGTGAATTATGTCATGCGATCCTGTTTAGTTATTCATCATATCTTTGAATTATGTTATGCTATGCTATCCAGTTTAGATAGACATCATATATGTGAAATTATGTCATGCTATCCGTTTTAGTTAAACAATATACATGTCAACTGTTTCATGCCCTCTTTTTTCCACACTATCTATTGCATCTGTCTCTCATACAATGTTTGTACATTCAACTATGTTTCCTATTTATCATCCATTTGAATTGGAGCGGGTGATGCCAGTATCTAGCGGACTAAAAACACGGTCTTCAAATAAAACAGTGCTACCTCTTGGTGGAGATAGCACCTCGGTTGTACATGCACAAGAACCAGCCCTACCACACATAACCCAAACTCTCGTAGATTGTACCCCCACTGCGATGGACAGAGAACCAGCTTCACCCAATCTAACCCCAACCCCAGCCTATAGTAACCCAGTTCCTGTTGACACAGCACCATCTCCACCATAGAGCTCCCAAACAAGAGCAGTTAGTAAGGCAGCTCCAGTGCCCAAAGGGCTAGTACTACCACGGTGAACCCCAACTCCACCAGTTAGTACGCCTATTCCTGTGGAGGAAGCACAACCAGCTAGTCGTAGTTTAGCATCTATCGCATTTGATGTTGTTAAGTATGTGCGTATCTTCCCATCTTGGAAATATTATACTGAAGATGAAGGAAAATTCCAATTGCAGGTGTTTGTCCAGGAGTTATGTGTAAGTAATGTTATTCATGGCAATTACTTTGCTTCGTCCCATACATCCTACCTCTATGATGGTTATAATACAACAAATTTTCCCATTTTTCTCTATAGAGAAGGACCGATTTGGAAACTCAGGATGAGGTAACCTGTGCTAATACCTCTGCTATCTTCAAGAATGCTTGGTGGAGGTATCAGAATTACCTGAAGAAAACGTACTTCACCGGCAAAGAAACTCATCAAATTCCCTTACGTTCTCCTGAGACACATTTACTGGACGATGACTGGGAACGCCTTGTTCTGTACTGGTCCCGAACCAAGAATGTGGTAAGGTCTATGAGCTCATTTTCTATTTTTAAGTATTATATTCTTGCGTCTTACTGTACTCTGTTCATGTAGAACAAGTGCCTAAACCTGAAGAACAACTGTTCTAATTTAAGATTCCATTGCTATCATAGTTCAAAAAAGCGCTAGGCGTTAATTGTGCATTTTGTCACCGCCTTGCACTTTACTAACCAAAGTGCATGCTTATGCACAGTTATGCATAGATTAAGCGTAGTTATGCACAATGCGTTTTGCCAACGCCTAGAGCCTAGGCGCGCTTAAGCGCTCGCTTAGGCGCGCCTTTTTTAACTATGATTGCTTTGCTCCTGTATCACTGTATTTACTCATACAAACTTATTTTTAAATTGAAGGATCCAATCAAAACTCCAATGGCACAGCAGGTATGTTCACGCATGTTTCTTTAACAGGTTTGCTCTTATCAATAGCTCGGTTGATTTCAATTTCAATTGTGTATACAGTTGACTTTCATATCATGCACATTACTAGCATCACAACAAAGCCAATAGTGTTGTTGTACATGTAGACCCGTGGTACCCATCTGAAATCTTGTTGTGCCGTGTAGTTTCCCACGCTTTGTATTCTTTCACTGCTGGTTTGTCTTGAACTGATATGATTTGAACCGTGTCTCTATTTTGATTTGGCAAGACAATGCAGTGACCATAGGACTGTTTGTTTGATGCTTTTATTATGTACTAGTACTTGGCAATAGAAGACTTGGTAGTTTAATCCTATCCACCTTACTAATGAACTGGTTCACCGAAATGAGTTTCATATACTAGTACATGCTAAAATTGTTATGTGTCTACTTGTTTCTTCTTTTAGAATGATGACAGAATATTGGGGAAGAGTGCCTTATTAAGCAATGGTAAAGGAAGTAATGCAGATAAGGTTCAGGATAGTGACACATCCTTCTTGATCTCCAACAAAGCTGATAAAACAGCTAAGGAAGACTATCTTGAAGACAGCGAGACAACCCCAAAGTCATGTCTTGGTTTAGTGTTCAAGTTACTGGCCACTACCGCTTGCATAAGCTATTCAAACTCACTGTCTGAATCGGTTCGGTTTCTTGAGTCTCAACTAGAAGCTGAAAGATATCAATCAGCTGTGTTGCAACAAGAAGCGGAAGGACTGTGAAGTCCCTGGAGCATTCAGATGCATACTTTCTGGTGCAACAGCAAGCGTTGGAGGATTTTAGCGCCAAACAGGACAAAGCTAATAAGCTTGCTAAGCTTATTGCCAACATGGTGGATACCCAGGATAACGTTTCTTGAGCTCTTCTGAAGTTGTTTCAGTTATGCTCTTGTTTTGCTGACGCGTTTATTTGCACTGGTGGCCAATTTTGACAGCCAATGTATGTAATATGCTACTTTGTTCCCTATTTTTGCATTGGTGGCGAACTTTGATGCCCAGTGGATGTAATATGTGTAATAGCGGTAATAGGCTAGCGTTAATTGCTTGCTTATTTATTTCCTTATTGTCTTCTTTAGTTGTTTGCTTGTAGTCACTGCATTTCTTTTTCTGTGTTTTTCTAGTGGCCACAATAGCCTATTTTTGGTAACTAGGCCAAAATAATCATGGCAATGCACAAACTGTTGTAACCATGGGCCTCCTGCAGGCCGTATGATCCACGGGCCTTCTTCCGGCCGTAGGATCCATTGGCCTTCTATACGGACCGTAGGATCCATTGGCCTTCTATATGGGCCTTAGAATTTATGGGCCTTCTACGGGCCGTAAGGTCCATGGGCCTTCTACGGGCCGTACGATCCATGGGCCGTACTATCCATGGGCCTCATACGGGCCATAGGATCCATGGGCCTTCTACGGGGCGTATCATCATTTCGCCAATCACGGGCCGTACTATTCATGGACCATAACGGGCCGTTAATAGGCCGTATTTGATAACTCTATGAAAACATCCCAACGGGTTTTTACATGAAAACAGCCCAACGTATTAATGGTCCGCAAACGGGCCGACTGTAACGATAGGCTGAATTTGGCCCACAACCAGAAAATGACAGTAACAGGCCGTATGTGACCGAATGCTGCAAATGAGCCCAAGAATCAATGGGCCCTGAGAAGGCCGAAACATAACTTGGGCTGGAAACGACCCATTGGAATAACGGGCTGTTAATGGGTATAAAGTGATACACTGTTCATTACGGGCCAGTTTCACCACGGACCATTAATGGGCCAAGAGTTACAAAGGGCCTCATATGGGCCGAAAGAAGTCATGGGCCACACATGGGCCGGAAGTTAAAACGGGCTGGAGTCATATTGGATGGCCCAGATGATGCTACTGGGCCTAATTCGAAGAGGTCATAACGGGCCCTAGGTTAGCGGGCTGTAAATGGGCTATATGCGGATAGGTCGTTAACAGGCTTTCTGTGGGCCGGCCCGCCACCTTTTGACCAAGTCAAACGGGTCGGTCTTTTCACAGGAATGGGCCTTTGTTGGGCCGTGCCACGTGTCGCCGTATCATAGGAGCCTTCAGTTCAATGAGTGGATGACATCTGTCCCAACGGTGAGCCGACATGTGTTTCCTCCAGCCAATGATGATTTTACACGTGGAAAATCCCCATTGGTCGGGGCTGTTAATGGGTTATCGGATCCAAAACCGGACCCGATAGCTTAACGGCATTCCATTACGGTGGATGCCACGTGTCGGTCACCGTTGACGAAAGCACTTCTGTGACGCGCGATTTATCATCATGGAAGTGGACACTTCCATGGTGATAATTTTGGTAATGTCATGGAACACTTCTACGACAGCACATGTATGACTATCTTGATTCTGTCATAAAATCGTCATGGATGTACATGCATGACAAAAAACCCGACCTACTGTGACAAACACGTATCATCACGGAAGTGTATTTTTTTTGTAGTGTACTCTTCTGTAAAATGAAAGCTAATCTTGTGAGCGCAAAGTTTCTGTTTTTTACAGCAAGATCACGTTAACTTTCACCCAAGTCTTCCCATAGGTCTTACTTGGCACTTTATTGAAAAAAAGCTATAAAACATGATTACTACAGTATCTTAATCATGTTAACACACAAAAATAGTAAGGGTAAATATTGGGTTGTCTCCCAACAAGCTCTTTTCTTTAATGCCTTTTCGCTAGGCATGATGATTTCAATGATGCTCACATAAAAGATAAGAATTGAAACATAAAGAGAGCATCATGAAGAATATGACTAGCACATTTAAACCTAACCCACTTCCTATGCCTAGGAATTTTGTGAGCACACAACTATGGGAACAAGGATCAACTAGCATAGGAAGGGAAAACAAGTATAACTTCAAAACTTTAAGTACATAGAGTGGAAACTTGATCTTATTGCAACTCCTACAAGCATATATTCCTCACTCATATTAATTTTCAGTAGCATCATGAATACATTTAACAGTACAACCATCAAATAAAGCATTCTTTTCATGATCTACATGAAGGACATATGCCCTAGAGGCAATAATAAAGTTATTATTTATTTCCTTATATGATGATAAATTTTTATTATTCATGCTAGAATTGTATTAACCGGAAACTTAGTACATGTGTGAATACATAGACAAAACAGACTGTCCCTAGTATGCCTCTACTTGACTAGCTTGTTAATCAAAGATGGTTATGTTTCCTGACCATAGACATGTGTTGTCATTTGATAAACAAGATCACAACATTAGGAGAATGATGTGATGAACAAGACCCATTCGTTAGCTTAGCATTATGATCATTACAGTTTCATTGCTACTACTTTCTTCATGACTTATACATGTTCCTCAGACTATGAGATTATGCAACTCCCGAATACCGGAGGAACACCTTGTGTGCTATCAAACATCACAATGTAACTGGGTGATTATAAAGATGCTCTATAGGTGTCTCCGAAGGTGTTTATTGGGTTGGCATAGATCGAGATCAGGATTTGTCACTTCGTGCATCAGAGAGGTATCTCTAGGACCTCTCGGTAATGCACATCACTATAAGCCTTGCAAGCAATGTGACTAAAGAGTTAGTTGTGGGATGATGCATTACGGAACGAGTAAAGAGACTTGCCGGTAACTAGATTGAACTAGGTGTGATTATACCGACGATCGAATCTCGAACAAGTAACATACCGATGTCAAAGGGAACAACGTATGTTGTTATGCGGTTTGACCAATAAAGATCTTCATAGAGTATGTGGAAGCCAATATGAGCATCCAGATTCTGCTATTGGTTACTGACCAGAGATATGTCTCGGTCATGTCTACATAGTTCTCGAACCCGTAGGGTCCGCACGCTTAACGTTCGATGACGATTTGTATTATGAGTTTATGTGATTTGATGACCGAAGCTTGTTCGGAGTCCCAGATGAGATCACGGACATAACGAGGAGTCTCTAAATGATCGAGAGGTAAAGATCTATATATTGGAAGGCTATATTCGAACATCGGAAAGGTTCCGACTGATTCGAGTATTTTTCGGAGTACCTAAGAGTTACGGGAATTCGTTGGGGGAAGTAGTGGGCCTTAATGGGCCATACGGGAAAGGAAGGAAGTGCCTCAAGGGGTGGCCGCGCGCCCCCCCTTGGGCTGGTCCGAATTGGACTAGGAGGGGGCGGCGCTCCCCTCCTTCCTTCTCCCCTCTTCCTCCTTCCCTTCCTTATCCTAGTTGGAATAGGAAAGGGGGGGGATCCTACTTGGACCGGGAGTCCAAGTAGGACTCCCCCCTTTTGGCGCGCCCCCTGTAGGCTGACCTCCTCTTCCTCCCTCCTTTATATACATGGGCAGGGGGCACCCCAAAGGCACTCCAAGATTTGTCTTAGCCATGTGCGGTGCCCCCCTCCACAGTTACACACCTCGGTCATATCGTCGTAGTGCTTCGGCGAAGCCCTGTGCCGGTAACTTCATCATCACCGTCGCCATGCCGTCGTGCTGACGGAACTCTCTCTCGGCCTCAACTAGATCAAGAGTACGGAGGACAACATCAAACTGAACATGTGTTGAACACGGAGGTGCCATACGTTCGGTGCTAGGATCGGTCGGATCGTGAAGACGTACGACTACATTAACCGCGTTGATATAACGCTTCCGCTTTCGGTCTACGAGGGTACATGGACACACACTCCCACTCATTGCTATGCATCACATAGATAGATCTTACGTGATCGCAGGTATTTTTTTGAAATTACCGCGTTCCCCAACAGTGGCATCCGAGCCAAGTCTATGCGTAAAAGTTATATGCACGAGTAGAACAGAAAGAGTTGTGGGTGATAATAGTCATACTGCTTACTAGCATGTCATACTTTGATTCGGCAGTATTGTTGGATGAAGCGGCTCAGACCGACATTACCCGTACGCTTATGCGAGACTGGTTCTACCGACGTGCTTCGCACACAGGTAGCTAGTGAGTGTCTGTTTCTCCAACTTTAGTTGAATCGAGTGTGGCTACGCCCGGTCCTTGTTGAAGGTTAAAACATCTCACTTGACGAAAAATCATTGTGGTTTTGATGCGTAGGTAAGAACGGTTCTTGCTAAGCCCGTAGCAACCACATAAAACTTGCAACAACAAAGTAGAGGACGTCTAACTTGTTTTTGTAGGGCATGTTGTGATGTGATATGGTCAAGACATGATGATATACAAATTATTGTATGAGATGATCATGTTTTGTAGAAGTTATTAGCAACTGGGAGGAGCCATATGGTTGTCGCTTTATTGTATGAAATGCAATCGCCATGTAATTGCTTTACTTTATCACTAAGAGGTAGCGATAGTCGTAGAAGCAATAGTTGGTGAGACGACAACGATGCTTCGATGAAGATCAAGGTGTCAAGTTGGTGATGATGGTGATCATGACGGTGCTTTGGAAGTGGAGATCAAAGGCACACGATGATGATGGCCATATCATATCACTTATATTGATTGCATGTGATGTTTATCCTTTATGCATCTTATTTTTCTTAGTACAATGGTAGCATTATAAGATGACCCCTTACTAAATTTCAAAGGTATAAGTGTTCACCCTGAGTATGCACCGTTGCGACAGTTCTTCGTGCCGAGACACCACGTGATGATCGGGTGTGATAAGCTCTACGTTCACATACAACGGGTGCAAGCCAGTTTTGCACACGCGGAATACTCGGGTTAAACTTGACGAGCCTAGCATATGTAGATATGGCCTCGGAACACTAGAGATCGAAAGGTCGAGCGTGAATCATATAGTAGATATGATCAACATAGTGATGTTCACCATTGAAAACTACTCCATCTCACGTGATGATCGGACATGTTTAGTTGATTTGGATCACATGATCATTTAGATGACTAGAGGGATGTCTATCTAAGTGGGAGTTCTTAAGTAATACGATTAATTGAACTTTAATTTATCATGAACTTAGTCCTGACAGTATTTTGCAAATTATGTTGTAGATCAATAGCTCACATTATAGCTTACCTATGTTTTTTATATGTTCCTAGAGAAAACTAAGTTGAAAGATGATAGTAGCGATGATGCGGACTGGGTTCATGATATGAGGTGTATCCTCATTGCTGCACATAAGAATTATGTCCCTGATGCACCACTAGGTGACAGGCCTATTGCAGGAGCAGATACATGCATTGTGAACGTTTGGCTAGCTCAATATGATGACTACTTGATAGTTTAGTGCACCATGCTTTATGGCTTAGAACCGGGACTTCAAAACATTTTTGAAACGTCACGAAGCATATGAGATGTTCCAAGAGCTGAAATTGGTATTTCAGACTGATGCCCGTGTCAAGAGGTATGAGACCTCTGACAAGTACTTTGCCTAAAAGATGGAGGAGAATTGCTCAACTAGTGAGCATGTGCTCAGAATGTCTGGGTACTACAATCACTTGAATAAAGTGGGAGTTAATCTTCCAGATAAGATAGTGATTGACAGAGTTCTAGTCACCATCACTAAGTTATTGGAACTTCGTGATGAACTAGTATGCAAGGGATGACGAAAACGATTCCCGAGCTCTTCGTGATGTTGAAATCGATGAAGGTAGAAATCAAGAAAGAGCATAAAGTGTGGATGATTAAACAAGACCACTAGTTTCAAGAAAAGGGCAAAGGGAAAGAAAGGGAACTTCAAGAAGAATGGCAAACAAGTTGTCACTCCCGTGAATAAGCCCAAAGCTGGACCTAAGTCTGAAACTGAGTGCTTCTACTGCAAAGGAAATGGTCACTGGAAGTGGAACTGCCCCAAATATTTGGCGGATAAGAAGGATGGCAAAGTGAACAAAGGTATATTTGATATACATATTATTGATGTGTACCTTGCTAGTGCTCGTAGTAATCCCTGGGTATTTGATACTTGTTCGGTTGCTAAGATAAGTAACTCGAAACAGGAGTTGCAGAATAAATAGAGACTACTTGAGGATGAAGTGACGATGTGTGTTGGAAGTGATTCCAAGATTGATATGATCATCATCGAGCACTCCCTACACTTTCGGGATTAGTGTTGAACCTAAATAAACGTTATTAGGTGTTTGCGTTGATCATGAATATGATTAGATCATGTTTATTGCAATATGGTTATTCATTTAAGACAGAGAATAATTGTTATTCTGTTTACATGAATAAAACCTTCTATGGTCATACACCCAATGTTGATGGTTTATTGAATCTCGATCATGGTAATACACATATTCATAGTATTGATGCCAAAAGATGCAAAGTTGATAATGATAGTGCAACTTATTTGTGGCACTGCTGTTTGGGTCATATTGGTGTAATGAGCATGAAGCAACTCCATGCTGATGGATTTTTGGAATCACTTGATTATGAATCACTTGGTGCTTGCGGACCATGCCTCATGGGCAAGCCAACTAAAACTCCGTTCTCCAGAACAATGGAACGAGCTACTGACTTATTGGAAATAATACATTCCGATGTATGCGGTCCAATGAGTGTTGATGCTCGTGGCGGGTATCATTATTTTCTGACCTTCACAAATGATTTGAGCATATATATGAGTATATCTACTTAATGAAACACAAATCTGAAACATTTGAAAAGTTCAAAGAATTTTAGAGTGAAGTGGAGAATCATCATAACAAGAAAATAAAGTTTTTACGATCTAATCGTGGAGGAGAATATTTGAGTTACGTGTTTAGCCTTCATTTAAAACAATGTGGAATAGTTTCACAGCTCACGCCACCTGGAACACTAGAGCGTAATGGTGTGTCTGAACATCGTAACCGCACTTTATTGGATATGGTGCGATATATGATGTCTCTTACCAATTTACCACTATCGTTTTGGGGTTATGCATGAGAGATAGCTACATTCATGTTAAACAGGACACCATCAAAATCCGATGAGACGACGCCTTATGAACTGTGGTTCGACAAGAAACCAAAGTTGTCGTTTATTAAAGTTTGGGTGTCGGTGTCAAAATCGGCGGATCTCGGGTAGGGGGTCCCGAGCTGTGCGTCTAGGAGGATGGTAACAGGAGACAAGGGACACGATGTTTTTACCCAGGTTCGGGCCCTCTCGGTGGAGGTAAAACCCTACTCCTGCTTGATTAATATTGATGGTATGGGTATTACAAGAGTTGATCTACCACAAGATCAAAGAGACTAAACCCTAGAAGCTAGCCTATGGTATGATTGTTATTCGTCCTACGGACTAAAACTCTCCGGTTTATATAGACACCGGAGAGGGCTAGGGTTACACAGAGTCGGTTACAATGGGACGAGATCTTCATATCGTATCGCCAAGCTTGCCTTCCACGCCAAGGAAAGTCCCTATCCGGACACGGGACGGAGTCTTCAATCTTGTATCTTCATAGTCCGGGAGTCCGGCCAAAGGTCATAGTCCGGTCATCC
The DNA here is from genome assembly GCA_900231445.1 of Triticum turgidum subsp. durum. NCBI lineage: Eukaryota > Viridiplantae > Streptophyta > Magnoliopsida > Poales > Poaceae > Triticum > Triticum turgidum. The sequence continues at coordinate 38,795,526 of LT934124.1, forward strand.
GGACACCCCCTAATCCAAGACTCCCTCAGTAGCCCCTGAACCAGGCTTCAATGACCACGAGTCCGGCGCGCAAATTGTCTTCGGCATTGCAAGGCGGGTTCCTCCTCCGAATACTTCATAGAAGATGTTGAACACGAGGATAGTGTCTGGCTCTCCAAAAGTAAGTTCCACATACCGCCGTAGAGAGAATAATTTCTGCACAAATCTAATCTGCTGACGTATTCCGCAGCGTGACATCACGCCACGGCCAAGCCTTTATTCGAATCGTTTTACTGTTCCACCTCAGCGCGTTTAGTGAGGCGGTTTCCTTGGCACGTCTGGTCAAAGCAGAGATCGTGTCCCCTTATTCCGGGATTCTCATCAATACGGGCGTGGGTAACCCAACCGTGCCTTTTGGTATGACTCTCTAATTGAAAGCGAGTCCCAAACGGTTACGGGGAGGGCTCTTGGTATTCAACTCCTTTATAAAGAGACCAAGGCTCGACTCCCTTTTCTTTCAATCCAATCGAATCTGCCCCTCGCCTCGAGTTCCAACACTCAAAGCTTCTAGTTTTAGGCGCTTTGGACCTTCGACGATGTCCGGCTCCGACCTTCAAGGCTGGTGGGTGCCTTCTTCCGTTACGGAAGAAGACGTGCGAAAGCTGAGAGATGCCAGGTATCTAACCGGCGAAATCTCGCATGGGCTGCCTGCTCAAGGGCGGGCCATTCCCTCTCCCCAGCCCGGTAAAAGCGTGGTGTTCACATCTCACTTCCTTCGGGGGCTAGGCTTCCCGATTGATCCCTTCGTGAGGGGGCTGATGTTCTATTACGGGCTGGAATTCCACGATTTAGCTCCGGAGTCCATCCTCCAAATTTCATCATTCATTGTCGTGTGTGAGGCCTTCCTCCATATCACTCCTCACTTCGGATTGTGGCTTAGAACCTTCAAGGTGGAGCCGAAGATGATCGAGGGGCAGCACGCTGAGTGCAGAGGGGCTATCATAAGCAAGATAGCCGGCGCCCCATGGCCCGAGGGCACTTTCCAAGACGAGTTCGGCTTATGGCAACGAGACTAGTTTTACATCACAGCCCCCAGGGGCCCCACATGGGTGGCGCCACCTGCTTTTCGCTCGGGTCCCCCACCACGGCGAGCATCATGGGTCAATGAAGGGCTTATCTGGGGGTCATCCAAAGACGTGCCCCTACAGCAGGACCGCATTCGAGATCTCCTAGAAAGAGATATTAACTTGACCGTTGTGGCGCAAGTTATGCTGATTCGCCGCACGCTGCCCTGCAAACGTCGCCCTCTCCGCCTGTGGGAATTTAATCCGGAGGGACCACGAGTCCTCCAACATTTCATGGGCGCGACGCCCGTGGAGATGTACAAATTGTTCTTCGGACCTGAGGGAGTTTCGGACTAGGGGGTGTCCGGATAGCCGAACTATCATCATCGGCCAGACTCCAAGACTATGAAGATACAAGATTGAAGACTCCGTCCCGTGTCCGGATGGGACTTTCCTTGGCGTGGTAGGCAAGCTTGGCGATACGGATATGTAGATCTCCTACCATTGTAACCGACTCTGTGTAACCCTAGCCCTCTCCGGTGTCTATATAAACCGGAAGGCTTTAGTCCATAGGACGAAGAACAATCATACCATAGGCTAGCTTCTAGGGTTTAGCCTCCTTGATCTCGTGGTAGATCCACTCTTGTAACACACATCATCAATATTAATCAAGCAGGACGTAGGGTTTTACCTCCATCAAGAGGGCCCGAACCTGGGTAAAACATCGTGTCCCTTGTCTCCTGTTACCATCCGCCTAGACGCACAGTTCGGGACCCCCTACCCGAGATCCACCGGTTTTGACACCGACATTGGTGCTTTCATTGAGAGTTCCTCTGTGTCGTCACCGATTGGCTCGATGGCTTCTTCGATCATCAACTATGACGCGGTCCAGGGTGAGACCTTCCTCCCCGGACAGATCTTCGTATCCGGCGGCTTTGCACTGCGGGCCAATTCACTTCGCCATCTGGAGCAGATCGAAAGCTACGCCCCCGGCCGTCAGGTCAGATTTGGAAGTTTGAACTTCACGGCTGACATCCGCGGGGACTTGATCTTCGATGGGTTCGGGCCACAGCCAAGCGCACCGCACTGTCACGATGGGCATGATTTAGCTCTGCAGGCGGACAGTACCCTGGAGGCCGCACTCGAGTCCGCTCCGATCTTCAATTCAGAGCCGGCTGCGTAGATCGAGGACGGATGGCTAGACACTGCCTCGAGGGCTGCAACCTCTACGGCGATAGAGCCGAACACTAACCTTGTCCCTCACGAAGCTCGTGACTCCGAGGCGTCGGACTCCTTGCCGGGCTTCGAACCTCCCGTGCCCCCTCCGATCGAATCCGATTGGGCGCCGATCATGGAGTTCACCGCAGCGGACATCTTTCAACACTCACCTTTCGGCGACATCTTGAGTTCGCTAAAGTATCTCTCGTTATCAGGAGATCCCTGGCCGGACTGCGGCCAGGACGGTTGGGATGCGGATGATGAAGAAATTCAAAGCCCACCCACCACCCACTTGGTAGCCACTGTCGACAATCTAACCGACATGCTAGACTACGACTCCGAAGACATCGACGGTATGGTCGATGATGCCGGAGACGACCAAGAACCAGCACCCATCGGGCACCGGAAAGCCACCCCAACGCACGACGTATACATGGTGGATACACCAAAAGGAAGCGACAACGAGGAAAAACGGGACGTGGCGAAGGACAACTCCCCCAACAAACAACCAAAACAGCGACGCAAGCACCACCCGAAGACCGGCCTAGATAAAAACGGCATGCATACGGACCCGGCCCTAGAGCAGGGCGAAGTAGTGGACGACGAACATGCCACCAAGCAACCCATCCCCGGCGAAGACGATCTCACATCACCAGAGCATATGAACCTTCATAAAAGGCTCATCGCCACTGCAAGAAGTTTGAAGAAGCAAAAGCGGAAGCTCAAAACAGCGGAGGACGCACTCAGAATGAGATGGAGCAAAGTACTCAACACCGCAGATAAATATGGCGCTAGTCACCAGACAAAGAGCTACCCGAAGCGCAAGCTGTTGCCCGAATTTGACGAGGAGGCCTTAGAGCCCCCGCAGTGAAAAAAGAAAGAAGCCGCCTGGCCGGATAGACGACCAGATGACAGGCCAAGAACAGCAAGGGGTGCCGCACACAAGCCGGCACACGATCAGCACAAAGATCCTTGGAAAAAGGATGACCCGGCCAGGTCTATCTATGGGCCAAAAAAGAAGACTCCAGGAAGCAACATAACCCGCCAAGCATTTGAAGACAACGGCACACCCAAATACAGGGGTGCCGCACACCCACTATGTTTCACCGACGAGGTACTGGATCATGGATTTCCAGCGGGATTCAAACCCGTAAAGATAGAGGCATATGACGGAACAACAGACCCCGGAGTCTGGATTGAGGATTATATCCTACACATACATATGGCCAGAGGAGACGATCTCCATGCCATAAAATACCTACCCCTCAAGCTCAAAGGGCCAGCTCGGCATTGGCTCAAAAGCCTCCTAGAAAATACCATTGGAAGTTGGGAAGAGCTTGAGGATGCATTTCGAGCAAATTTCAGGGGACTTATGTCCGCCCTTCAGATGCAGACGATTTAAGTCACATAACTCAACAGCCCGGAGAGTCAGCACGCAAATTCTGGAACAGGTTCCTCACTAAAAAGAACCAAATAGTCGACTGTCCGGACGCTGAAGCCTTAGCAGCCTTTAAACACAACGTCCGAGACGAATGGCTCGCCAGGCACCTCGGCCAAGAAAAACCAAGAACAGTGGCCGCACTAACAACCCTCATGACCCACTTTTGCGCGGGGGAAGACAGCTGGCTAGCTAGATGCAGCACCAGCGACCCGAGTACATCCGAAGTCAAGGATGGAAATGGGAAATCACGACGAAGAAAAGATCAGCGCCGGAACAAGGAAAATGGCCCAAATAGTACGGCGGTCAACGCCGGATTCAAAAGCTCTTGGCCGAATAACAAAACACTGCCCCTCAAGGACAACAGTGACGAGCTATCCAACCTAAACAAGATTCTGGATAGGCTATGTCAAATACATGGTACCTCCGGAAAGCCTGCAAACCATACCCACAGAGATTGTTGGGTCTTCAAGCAGTCCGGCCGACTTAACGCCGAACACAAGGGGCTTGACACACCAAGCGAAAGTGACGAACCCCAAAAGCAGCACTCCGGAAAACAGAAGACTTTCCCACTAGAAGTCAAAACAGTGAACTCACTTCATGTGATAACACGAAAACACAGTGCGGCACCTGCCATACCAGGACACCGTCCGCAGAAGGGGGATAGACCCTACCAAAATTCGCCATAACAGCTCTTGCTTGAAAGGAGTGACGCCAGGGCTTTAAGCCAATTATACGGGCTCTGTACCACTAGAGGTTGTGTTCGGTTCATCCGACAACCTCCATCGCGAAAAGCTCACTCTCCATATCGCCCCATTTTACAGTGGCCATCGAGCACTACTGGGACGCAAAGCTTTCGCCCGCTTTAACGCAATACCACATTACACGTCTCTTATACTTACAATGCCCGGTCCACGCGGCATAATCTCATTAAAGAGTAACTCCGAGTGTGGGGCTGCCTTGACAGCCACTCTGACCTTGCAGGTCAAGGCCCCTAAAAACAGGTCATTCAGACCCCGGACACGGTTAGGCGAGCCCGGCGTAAATAAACAAGGGGCTTCCCAGCCGCATACCCCCTTTATAAGGGGCCGCGCGTATAAATGATGAGAGCCAATAAAGCTCAACTTTCTTCATCTTCCAAATTATACTTTATTTTAATACAACTTTTGCACGATATTTCTTAGAAACTAAGTCCTTCTCTTTTTACAGATAAAGCATGTGCTACACCCGTCCAGGATACAGCACAACGGAGACACAGGCGCAGACGTGCAGCAGGGACCCGTTGCAAGGATTCTTTTCGGATTAAGACCATGCGTAAACCTTTCTTACTATCTCTTGTTGATACACATCCCCCGGTTTCCTACCATAGCCGAGGAGGAGGCTGGCGTTTTGGCATCGGCCGCGTCAAAAGTTCCCGCCTGTACCTGGACACTAGGGGCTTAGGGCATTGTTCCGCCCGGTATCATAAAGACCGAACACCTCAGGGAGTGTTCGGCGTCTCGAGTTAGGCCTTATATGCATCAGCTCCGAATCATGTCTTTGGTCAAATGTTGGGTTTGCCCGGCTCCTGTGTTTTGCTGCCTTACGTTCCGTATCATCGGCTAACACGGCACCAGGAGAACTACTGCGATTGTGCCCCGGTTCAGCCGGGCAAGCACCTCAGTAGAGAAAGCCGAAAACTGACTGTCATGATATAGCGAGAGACTGGTCAACCACTCGATCGACCATTGGAATGTTTAGAATTCCTCCGCTTTGACGAAGGACCGCTTCCCGGTCAGGCACATACGCGCCCAGAGTTTGGAGAAGAGCGGTGCCGCTAGGGGCTATATAGTAGCCCCATATTCGAGCTCCTATGGCTAAGTGAAAGTGATAAAGCATTATACTCTGGTTGCCTAGTTTGCTACGCTATCACCTCCTTAAAAGGACCAAGACGTTGGATTAAGTGTGAAAAAGCGCTTTTCTTTTTGCAAACACCGCCGCACCATGTGAGTGGGGGCTGAAGCCAAAGACTGCCATCTTTCAGATTATACATACACATACGGCCGCACAGGAGATAGTTCAATACTTGAACGCACAAGTATAAAAAGCTATTGCATTATAAACATGATCTCAGAAATCATACATGTCATTTAAACATAACATCTTTCGAGCACTGCGACTCTATTAAACAAGCGCCCTGCAGGACTTCCTCAAAATAGTGCTCAGTGGGGAATCAGCTTTCGTCCGAACCCCGGGACGCCACAGCGGTGGCATCCATCTCCGCCCAGTATGTCTTAACACGGGCGAGAGCCATCCATGCACCTTCTATGCTTGCCGACCGCGTCATCGCCCCGATATGCGGCACCGCCCCAAGGAATTGCTGCAACAAGCCAAAATAACTCTTCGGCTTGGGCCTTTCCGGCCACAGATGAGCAACCGCATCCGTCATGGCAAGTCCGGACAATCTATTTAGCTCAGCCCACTCAACCAGCCGATCACTCAACGGAAGTGGATGCTCCGGACTATGGAATTGAGACCAGAAAAGCTCTTCCATTTCGTGATCTTCTTGGCTTTGGAAGTACATGACTGCGTCCGCCGCACTCGCCGCCAAATCCAGATAAGGATCATCCGCACCGCACAATCGGCCCAGCTGAGCATATTTCGGATCCGTGAACTTCCTACGTAGCATAAAGGGCTTTCCAGCCACAATGTCTCTGACCTGACGCAGTTCCTCCTTCATAGCCCGCATGGCACTACGGGCATCCTTGGCTTCGGCGTCGTCCTTCTTCAGGTCCTCTTGCTTCGCTCGGCGTTCTCTTTCAAGAACCTCCTGGCGGTCGGTAGCATCTTTTAATTTCGCGGCCATTCCGGCCATCTCCTCCCTGCTTCGGCAGTGAGCAGCCTTCTCGGCTTCTAGCTCTTCCGCTGCCTTCGAGGCAGCCGCTTCGTTTTTTTGGCTTGCTCCTTGGCCCGAGCAAGCTCTGCTCAAAGGTTTTCCACAGCAGCAGCACCATCTGCATCAAGCATACAAATCGTAAGAAATGGGCGTCAGCTCCCTTACTAGGCGACCGCGGAGCAACCACATACCTTGTGACTCATCAAGTCGTTTATTGACCAGCGAGATGTCCGCATCCGCAACGTCGAGTTGCCTCTTCAGCTCGGCAACTCCATCAGTCCGGCTGGCCACCGAACATTCCGCCACCTGCATAGGAAAGGCGACAATCTATAACTGAGATTATGATCCTCGGCACACTGTCGCTTTCGACAGCATACCAAGTCTCAGGGGCTACTATCTATACAGGGCGCACTTCATGTGCAAAACTGTCAAAAGGTATGTCATTTTTTGCGTACCTCAAACCCTGTCAGCAAACTTCCGACGGCCTCACACAACCCGCTTTTGGCGGACGAGATCCTCTCAATAACCATACTCATTAATGTGCGATGATCTTTTGAGATAGATGCCCTCTTGAGCAAATCCTGCAGCTCCACCGGCCGTACCCCAACGGGTGCCAGACTCTCCGGCCCCGCCGGACTCGGGGAGACCCTCCGTGACGACACCTCAGGGTTGTTCGCCCCAACAGACGGGGCGGCGGATGGAGGCGTCTCGCTCTCCATCATCTCCGGACAAAGGTCCCCCGAAGTTGAGCTCTGCTGAGATGGGCTGAGATCCGAACTACAAGGTGAAAACTTCGGTTACCTTTGGAAATAATATAGGGGCGTTCCCTATTACAAAATTCCCCCTTTTTTACTTACAGCTCCCTGGAGGGCTCATTCCTCGGAGGAGACAGTACGGCCGGGGCTCTTCCCGGCATAGGACCTTCCAGTACAGATTTCTTTCCCCGCTTTGAGGCCTTGGCCCCCGGGTCTTCGGAAGCGGTCCTCTTCTCCCCCTGGAAGGAGGGACTCTCGATTCCTCCCTTATTGAAAGCCTCCTTGACAGAGGTGGTAGTTCCCCTGTGCCCCCCTTCGCCCTCCTCCGAAGGTGCAACCTCCAACATTTTGATTAACACGGGATCCTGCGTGGTCTTAGGGAGGGGGGCCAGACACCGTATCAGTTTTGCTTGTGCTATCCACTCCTGTCCAAGGGATAGCTGGTTAAAAGGCAAACCCACGATAAATAAATGGATGATGTGTCCGGACACAGGGCAACTTACTTGAGTATCCGGGCGATTGCAGCTTAGGCCAGCATCCTCGGTCAAGTCCGGACGCATCTCTTGCGATCCGAAGAACAGTTTGTACATCTCCGCGGGTGTCAAACCCATGAAGTGTTGAAGAGCTCGTGGCCCCTCCGGATTAAATTCCCACAGGCGGAGGGGGCGACGTTTGCAGGGCAGTAGGCGCCGGATCAGCATAACCTGTACCACTACGACCAGATTGATCTCCCTTTCTTAGAGGCCTCAAATCCGGTCCTGCAACAGGGGTACGTCTTTGGACGGCCCCCAGTCATGCCCCTTGTTGACCCATGACGTCAACTATTGTGGAGGGCCCAAGCGGAAGACGGGCGGCAGCCTCTGCCTGCTGCCCTGGGAGCGGTGATATAGAACCACTCCTGTTGCCATAGGCCGAGCTCCTCCTGAAAAGAGCCCTCGGGCCATGGAGCATCGGCCCTCTTGCTTATAACCGCCCCGCCGCACTCTGCCTGACGCCCCTCAATCATCTTCGGCTCCACGTTGAAGGTTTTGAGCCACAAGCCGAAGTGAGGGGTAGTGCGGAGGAAGGCTTCGCAGACGACAATGAATGATGAGATGTGGAGGATGGACTCCGGAGCCAAATCATGGAATTCCAGCCCATAGTAAAACATGAGCCCCCTCACGAAGGGATCCGTCGGGAAGCCTAAACCCCGACGGAGGTGAGACATGAACACGACGCTCTCACCAAGCTCGGGAGTCGGAATAACCTGCCCTCGGGCAGGCAGCCTATGCGAAATCTCGTAGGTTAAGTACCTGGCGTCTCTCAGCTTTAGCACGTCCTCTTCCATGACGGAGGAGGGCATCCACCGGCCTCGTAGGTCGGGGCCGGACATTGTCGAAGATCGAAGGTACCCAAATCTAGAGCCCTGGGTGTTGGAACTCGGGGCGAGGGGCGGATTCGATAGAGGATTGAAGGAAAAGAACGGGCCTTGGTCTCATTATAAAGAGGAAGAATACCAAGAGTCGTCCCCGTGACTGTTTGGAACCCGCCTTCGATGGAGGGGGCGTGGCAACGGGCACGGTTGGGTTACCCACGTCCGTATTGATGGGAATCCCGGAATAAGGGGAACACGATCTCTGCTTCGACAAGACGTGCCAAGGAAACCGCTTCGCTAAACGCGCTGAGGTGGTACAATAAAAACGACTCTAGTAAAGGCTTGGTAGTGGTGTGACATCACGCCGCAAAATACGTCAGCAGATTGAACTTGTGTAATATTATTCTCTCTACGGTGGTGCGTGGAATTTATTTTTGCAGAGCCGGACACTATCCTGGTGTTCACAATCTTCTACAAATTATTCGGAGGAAGAACCCGCCTTGCAATGCCGAAGACAACATGCGCGCCAGACTCGTCGTCATTGAAGCCTGGTTCAGGGGCTACTGAGGGAGTTCCGGACTAGGGGGTGTCCGGATAGCCGAACTATCATTATCGGCCGGACTCCAAGACTATGAAGATACAAGATTGAAGACTTCGTCCCGTGTCCGGATGGGACTTTCCTTGGCGTGGAAGGCAAGCTTGGCGATACGGATATGTAGATCTACTACCATTGTAACCGACTCTGTGTAACCCTAGCCCTCTCCGGTGTCTATATAAACCGGATGGCTTTAGTCCATAGGACGAAGAACAATCATACCATAGGCTAGCTTCTAGGGTTTAGCCTCCTTGATCTCGTGGTAGATCCACTCTTGTAACACACATCATCAATATTAATCAAGCAGGACGTAGGGTTTTACCTCCATCAAGAGGGCCCGAACCTGGGTAAAACATCATGTCCCTTGTCTCCTGTTACCATCCGCCTAGACGCACAGTTCGGGACCCCCTACCCGAGATCCGCCGGTTTTGACACAGACAGGACCACAAGCAAGGTGTCCGGACTTGTACGAGGACGCAGGTCTGAGCAGCAATCGCCAAGATGCTAAGGTAAGTAGTCCCGTATTTGGACACACCATCCGCATTTTCATCATAAAGTGGCCCTTTAACATAGCTATCCTTTGAACAGGAGTGGATAGCGAAGGAAAAGCTTATCAGGTGTCCAGCCCCCCTGCCCGAGACCGCGCTGGATCCCGTGTTAACCAGGATGCTGCAGATTATGCTTTCGGCAGAGGGCGAAAGGGGGAACCAAGGAGCTACCGCCTCCACGAAGGAGACTGTCAGGAAGGGAGGAATCGAGAATTCCCCCAACCTGGGAAAGAAAAGGAGCGCCTCTGAATACCTGGAGGGGATGACCTCGAAACGGGGGAAGAAATCTTTGTCAGAGGATCCGGCGCCGGAGACTGCCCCGGCTGCATTGCGCCCTCAAGGGGATCAGCTTTCCTCCGAGCCATATGTAAAGAGAGGGGTTCAAAAATTAGTGGCATCCCTGTTTTATTTCTGAGGAATATAACCGAAATATTACCTTGCAGTTCGGATCTCAACCCTTCTCAGCAGAGCTCGTCTTCAGGGGATCTTCATCCGGAGATGATGGAGAGTGAAATGCCTCCCCTAGCTGCACCGACTTACGAGGCAGGTGACCCCGAGGTGTCGTCCCGACGGGTTTCTCCAAGTCCGAATCCTAAAAAAGGTCGTCAGGCTAGTCCGGTGCCCTCTGGTGCGCGGTCGGAGAGGCTGAGAGATCTGCTCGGGCGAGCATCCGTCTCAGAAGAACACCGTATGTTGATGAACACGGTGATAGGAAGGATTGTATCCGCGGAAAGCGGATTGTACGAGGCCGCCAGGAGTTTACTGACAGTCTTTGAGGTACGTGAAAAGGTGTACCTTTTGATAGAGCTGCATATATAACATGCGCCCTGTATAAATAGTAGCCCCTGATACTCTGTGTGACGTCAAGAGTGATGGCGCACAGAGGATCAAAACCCTAGGTATAAAATGTCACCTTTTTATGAAGGTGGCGAGGCGTTCGGTGGCTAGCCGGACTGATGAATCTGTCGAGCTAAAGCGGCAACTTGACGTGGCGGATGCCGACATCGCGCTTGTAAATAAGCGGCTAGACGAGGCACAAGGTATGCTCCACAGATATCTGATAGGAGGAGTTCGATCCTCGTGCCTTACAATATATGTGCTTATTGCAGATAGTGTTGCTGCCATGGAGAACCTTCAGGCGGAACTTGCCCGAGCCAAGGAGCAAGCAAGGAAAAGTAATGCGGCTGCCGTTAAGGCGGCTGAGGAGCTAAAAGCCGAACAGGCTGCTCACTACCAGAGTAAGAAGGTAATAACCGAGATGGCTATAAAATTGAAGGATGTTGCCGACCGCTGTAAATTTCTTGAACAAGAAGAAAGGGCGGCTTAGAAGGACCTTGAGAAGATTACTGCCGAGGCCAAGGATACTCGCTCTGCAATGAGAGCTATGAAGGAGGAGCTGCGTCAGGCCGGAGATATCACGGCTGGAAAGCCCTATATGTTGTGGATGAAGTTCGGGGATCCTAGGTATGCTCCGTTAGACCGGCAATGGAGTGCGGAAAATACTTATCTGGATTTGGCACGAGTGCGGCGGATGCAACCGAACACTTCCGAGGTCGAGGTGACCATAAATTGGAAGAACTTTTTTGGTCGCAATTCCACAATCCAGAACGCCCACTTTCGGTATCCGACCGTTTGGCCGCCTTTGCGGAGCTAAACAGGTTTTCCGGACTCGCCATGAAGTATGTTGCGAGTCGTTTGTGGCCGGGGGAGCCAGAGCCGAAAAGTTATTTTGGATTGGTGCATCAGTTCCTTGGTTCTGTGCCGCATGTTGATGCAATGAAGAGGTCGATGTGCATAGAGGGTGCACAAATGGCTCTTGCCCGTGTCAAGACATACTGGGCGGATATGAAGGCCAGTGTTGTCGCATCCCCGGATTCGGACGAAGGCCGGTTAACTGCCAGGCACTACATTGAGGAAGTTCTTCCGGGCGCTCATTTAATAGAAGCGCAATGCTCGGAGGATGCTGTGTTCGAATAGCAGGTGCTATTGTAAAAGAAATATTTTGATAGAATATAAAAGCTTTTTATACTTGTGCTTGCAAGAATTATAATACCTCCTGTGCGGCCGTTAATGTATATGTGTATATAACCTGAAAGATGGTAATCGTTGGCTTCAGCCCCCACGCATATAATGCGGGGGTGTTCGCAAAAAATGCGCCTTTTCACACTTAATCCAATGTCTTGGTCCTACAAAGGAGGTGATAGCACGGCGAACTAGGCAACCGGACTATAATGCTTTATCACTTTCACTTAGCCATAGGAGTTTGACATTGGGGCTACTCAATAGCCCCTAAAGGCACCGCGCTCGCCTGAATTCGGGGCGCGTGTGTGCCTGGCCGGGAAGCGGTCCTTCATTAATGCGGAGGAATCCTAGAGATTCTGAGAGTCATTGAGTGGTTGACCAGTCTCTCGCTATATCATGACAGTCAGTTTTCGGCTTTCTCTACTGAGGTGCTCGCCTAGCCGAACCGGGTCACAATCGCAGTAGTTCTCCTGGTGCCGCGTTAGCCGATATAACGGAATGTAAGGCAGCAAGACATAGGAGCCGGGAAAACCCAACATTTGACCAAATACATGATTCGGAGCTGATGCATATAAGGCCAAACTCGCGACGCCGAACACTCCCTAAGGTATTCGGTCTTTATGAAAACGGGCCAAAACAAAGCCCTTTGTAAAAAAGCCCCTGGTGTCCAGGTACGCGCAAAATTCTGGCGTGGCCACATGCCAAGACGCCAGCCTCCTCCTCAGTTATAGTGAAAACCGGGGGACGTTGTCAACAAGAGACAATAAAAAAGGTTTACGCAGGGTCTTAATCTAAAAAGAATCCTTGAAACGGGTCCCTGTTGCACGTCTGCGCCTGTGTCTCCGTTGTGCCGTATCCTGGACGGGCGTAGCACGATGTTCGTCTACGAAAGAGAGGAACTTAGTAAAAAATAAGTGTGCGAGAAATCTATATTAAAATAAACAAAATATAGTTGGAGCAAGAATTGAGCCGTATTGTCTCCTGGCGTGAACACGCGGAGCCCCTTGTACAGGGTTATGCGGCTATTAAGCCTATGTAGGTTTACGCCGGACTCGTCGAGCCGTGTCCGGGATAGTAGGGCTGGATTATTGTGTGGCTGTCCATGCGGCCGCACCATTACCCGTACTTTGGGGGTCAATTGATATTCCCCTCTAATGAGATGATGCCTCGTGGGCTGGGCATTTTAAGCATAAGGGATGCATAATGCGGTATTGCGTTAAAGCGGGCGAAGGCTTCACGTCCCAGTAGCGCTTGATAGCGACTTACGAATGGGGCGATGTGGAATGTTAGCTTTTCGCTTCGGAAGTTGTCGGGTGAGCCAAACGTGACTTCTAACGAAAGGGAACCCATACTCTGGGTATCTGGACCCGGCGTGACTCCTTGAAAGGAAGTGTTTCCATGGCGGATTATAGTTGGGTTTACCCCTAGTTTGCGGATTGTGTCCTGATATAACAGGTTTAAGTCACTGCCTCTATCCATAAGGACTTGTGTAAATTGGAGTCCGTCAATAATCGGATTCAAGACCAAGGCAGTCCAGCCTGCATTCCGGTCCCCTCTGGAGTAATCCTGATGATCAAAGATGATTGGTTGTAACAACCAGTGGTGGTGCTCCTCTGGTGCTGGCCGTATGGCGCGTGTTTTCGTAGGTGCAGTTTTGTTTTTCCCTTTTGTCATCTGAAGTGAATTTACTGTTTTGACTTCTTGTGGGAACTTCTTTTGCTCTCCGGTGTTCTGCTTGTGGGGTGCGTCGTCATCCTCGCTTGGTGTGTCGATCCCCTTGTCTTCGGCGTTGAGTTTGCCGGACTGCTTGAAGACCCAACAATCTCTGTGGGTATGGTTTGCAGGTCTCCCGGGAGTACTGTGGATTTGACATATTTTGTCCAGGATTTTGTTGAGGTTAGACAGCTCGTCCCTGTCATCTTCGGGTGGCGGCTTTTTCTGATTTTGTCGAGAGCTTTTAAATCCGGCGTTTACTGCCGTGCTCATCGGGCTGTTATCCTTGATTCGCCGTTGTTCTTTGTTATGGCGCGGTTTCCCATTTCCATCTCTGAGTTCGGATGTGCTCGGGTCGCCGGTGCTGCTTCTTGCCAACCAGCTATCCTCTCCTACGCAAAAGCGGGTCATGAGGCTTGTTAATGCGGCCATTGTTCTTGGCTTTTCTTGGCCGAGGTGTCTGGCGAGCCATTCGTCTCGGACGCTATGTTTGAAAGCTGCTAGGGCCTCGACGTCCGGACAATCGACTATCTGATTCTTTTTAGTAAGGAAACTGTTCCAGAGTTTCCGGGCTGACTCTCCAGGCTGCTGAGTTATATGACTCAGATCATCTGCATCCGGAGGTCGGACATAGGTCCCTTGAAAATTTGCCCGGAAAGCATCCTCAAGCGCTTCCCAACTTCCCATGGTGTTTCCGGGAAGGCTTTTAAGCCAATGCCGGGCTGGCCCTTTGAGCTTAAGGGGTAAGTATTTTATGGCGTGGAGGTCATCTCCTCTGCCATGTGTATGTGGAGGATATAATCCTCAGTCCAGACTCCAGGGTCTGTTGTTCTGTCGTATGCTTCTATGTTCACGGGCTTGAATCCCGCTGGGAATTCATGATCCAGCACCTCATCGGTAAAACATAGGGGATGTGCGGCGCCCCTGTATGTAGGTGTGTCGCGATGTTCGGATATGTTTTGCATTGCATTGCTCACTGGAGCTTGCTTTCTTGGCCCATACATGGATCTGGTTGGGCCAGTTTTTTGATGTGAATCCTTGGGCGGATCACGCGCCGTATTGAGTGCGGCGCCCTTTGTCGCTTGATATCGATCGTGGGGTCGTCTATACGACCTTGTGGCTTCCTTATTTTTTGACTGTGGGGGCTCTATGGCCTCTTCGTCAAATTCCGGTAGTAGTTTCCGCTTTGGATAGCTCTTTGTGTGACGACTATTGCCGTACTTGTGTGCGGTATTGAGTACTTTGCCCCATCTGATCCTGAGTGCATCTTCCGCTGTTTTGAGCCTCCGCTTCTGCTTTTTCAGGCTACGTGCAGTGGCAATGAGCCTTTGGTGGAGGTTCTGATGTTCCAGTAATTTGTCCGGCGTGAGGTCGTTCGGACTGTTATCTTTCCCGGGGATGGTTTGTTCGAACTGTCCGCCCTGTTTGGACGGTTGCTCGATGGCATGTTCGTCTTCCGTTGATTCGCCCTGCTCTATGGCTGGGTCTTTGTCGAGGTGGGGCTTGGCGTGGCGCTTACGCCGCCGCTTTGATTGTTTTTCAAGGGAGCGATCCCTGGTTGCACCCTTTTGATCCTCATTGTCATTCCTTTTAGGTGTGTCCACCATGTATACATCGTATGATGAGGTGGCTTTCCAATGCCCTATCGGTGCTGATTCTTGGTCGTCTCCTCCATCGGCGTCCATACCGTCGATGTCTTTGGAGTCGAATTCGAGCGTGTCGGTTAGATCGTCGACAATGGATACAAAGTGGGTGGTGGGTGGGTTTCAAATTTCTTCGTCGTCCGCATCCCAACCCAGCCGAGCATAGTCCGGCCGGGGCTATCCTGAAAGAGAGAGACTTTAGTGAATCCAGGATATCGCCAAATGGCGAGTGCTGAAAGACGTCCATGGTGGTGAACTCCATGATCAGAGCCCAATCGGGTTCGATCGGAAGGGGTGCGGAATATTCAGAGTCTAGAACAGAGTCTGGCACCTTGGAGTCGCGGGCCTTGCAAAGGACTAGGCTGGTATTCAGCTCTATCGCCATAGAGGTTGCGGCTCCGGGGGTGGCGTCCAACCGTCCGTCCCCGACTGGCGCAGTTGGCTCCAAACTAATGGTCGGAGCAGACACCTGAGCGGCACTACTCTGGGTGCTGTCCGGCGGCAGATCTAGATCATGCCCATCGAGACAGTGCGGTGTGCTCGGCCGTGGCTCGAATCTGTCGAAGATCAAGTCCCCGCGGATATCGGCTGTGTAGTTTAAGCTTCCAAACCTGACCTGATGGCCAGGGGCGTAGCTTTCGATCTGCTCCAGATGTCCAAGCGAGTTGGCCCGCAGTGCGAAGCCACCGAATATGAAGATCTGTCCGGGGAGAAAAGTCTCACCCTGGACCGCGTCGTGGTTGATGATCGAAGAAGCCATCAGGCCTAAGCGTGACGACACAGAGGAACTCTCAATGAAAGCACCAATGTCAGTGTCAAAACCGGCGGATCTCGGGTAGGGGGTCCCGAACTATGCGTCTAGGCGGATGGTAACAGGAGACAAGGGACACGATGTTTTTACCCAGGTTCGGGCCCTCTCGATGGAGGTAAAACCCTACTCCTGCTTGATTAATATTGATGGTATGGGTATTACAAGAGTTGATCTACCACGAGATCAGAGAGGCTAAACCCTAGAAGCTAGCCTATGGTATGATTGTTATTCGTCCTATGGAGTAAACCTCTCCGGTTTATATAGACACCGGAGAGGGCTAGGGTTACACAGAGTCGGTTACAATGGGAGGAGATCTTCATATCGTATCGCCAAGCTTGCCTTCCACGCCAAGGAAAGTCCCTATCCGGACACGGGACGGAGTCTTCAATCTTGTATCTTCATAGTCCAGGAGTCCGGCCAAAGGTCATAGTCCGGTCATCCGGACACCCCTAATCCAGGACTCCCTCATTGGGGCTGCGATGCTTATGTGAATAAGCTTCAACCTGATAAGCTCGAACCCAAATCGGAGAAGTGCATCTTCATAGGATACCCAAAGGAAACTGTTGGGTACACCTTCTATCACAGATCCTAAGGCAAGATATTCGTTGCTAAGAATGGATCCTTTCTAGAGAAGGAGTTTCTCTCGAAAGAAGTGAGTGGGAGGAAAGTAGAGCTTGATGAGGTAATTGTACCTTCTCCCGAATCGGAAAGTAGTTCATCATAGAAATCAGTTCCAGTGATTCATACACCAATTAGTGAGGAAGCTAATGATGATGATCATGAAACTTCAGATCAAGTTACTACAGAACCTCGTAGGTCTTCCAAAGTATGGTCCGCACTAGAGTGGTACGGTAATCCTATTCTGGAAGTCATGTCACTAGACCATGATGAACCTACAAACTATGAGGAAGCGATGATGAGCCCAGATTCCGCAAAATGGCTTGAGGCCATGAAATCTAAGATGGGATCCAAGTATGAGAACAAAGTGTGGACTTCGGTGGACTTGCCCGATGATCGGCAAGACATATTAAATAAATGGATCTTCAAGAGGAAGACAGACACTGATAGTAGTGTTACTATCTACAAAACTCGACTTGTCACAAAAAGGTTTTTAACAAGTTCAAGGTGTTGACTACAATGAGATTTTCTCAACTGTAGCGATGCTTAAATCCGTCTGAATCATGTTAGCAGTTGCCATATTTTATGAAATTTGGCAAATGGATGTCAAAACTGCATTCATTAAATGGATACTTGTTAAAGAAGAGTTGTATATGATGCAACCAGAAAGTTTTGTCAATCCTAAAGGTACTAACAAGGTGTGCAAGCTCCAGCGATCCATCTATGGACTGGTGCAAGCATCTTAGAGTTGGAATATGCGCTTTGATGAGTTGATCAAAGCATATAGTTTTATACAGACTTTCGGTGAAGCCTCTACTTACAAGAAAGTGAGTGGGAGCCCTATAGCTTTTATGATAAGTATATGTGAATGCCATATTGTTGATCGGAAATGATGTAGAATTTTTTGGAAAGCATAATGGAGAGTTTGAAAGGAGTTTTTCAAAGAAAGACCTCAGTGAAGTTGCTTATATATTGGGCATCAAGATCTATAGAGATAGATCAAGATCTATATTTGACAAGTTTTTTGAAAGAGTTCAAAATGGATCAGTCAAAGAAGAAGTTCTTGCCTGTATTACAAGGTGTAAAGTTGAGTAAGACTCAAAGCCCGGCCACTGCAGAAGATAGAAAGAGAATGAAAGTCGGTCCCTATGCCACAATAATAGGTTCTAGAAAGTATGTCGTGTTGTGTACTAGACCTATTGTGCACCTTGCCATGACTTTGGCAAGGGGGTACAATAGTGATCTAAGAGTAGATCACTGGACAGCGGTCAAAATTATCCTTAGTGAGGACTAAGGAAATATTTCTCGGTTATGGAGGTGATAAAGAGTTTGTTGTAAAGTGTTACGTCAATGCAAGCTTTTACACTGATCCAGATGACTCTAAGTCTCAAACTGGATACATATTGAAAGCAGGAGCAATTACTAGAGTAAGCTCCATGCAGAGCATTGTAGACATAGAATATTTGCAAAATACATACGGCTCTTAATGTGACAGGCCCGTTGACTAAACTTCTCTCACGAGCAAAACATGATCACACCTCAGTACTCTTTGTGTGATAATCACATAGCAATGTGAAATAGATTATTGATTCTAGTAAACCCTTTGGGTGTTGGTCACATGGCGATTTGAACTATGGGTGTTAATCACATACATATGTGAACAATTGGTGTTAAATCACATGGCGATGTGAACTAGATTATTGACTCTAGTGCAAGTGGGAGACTGAAGGAAATATGCCCTAGAGGCAATAATAAAGTTATTATTTATTTCCTTATATCATGATAAATGTTTATTATTCATGCTAGAATTGTATTAACCAGAAACTTAGTACATGTGTGTATACATAGACAAAACAGATTGTCCCTAGTATGCCTCTACTTGACTAGCTCGTTAATCAAAGATGGTTATGTTTCTTGACCATAGACATGTGTTTTCATTTGATAAACGGGGTCACATCATTAGGAGAATGATGTGATGGACAAGACCCATTCGTTAGCTTAGCATTATGATCGTTATAGTTTCATTGCTACTTCTTTCTTCATGACTCATACATGTTCCTCAGACTATGAGATTATGCAACTCCCGAATACCGGAGGAACCCCTTATGTGCTATCAAAAATCACAACGTAACTGGGTGATTATAAAGATTCTCTACAGGTGTCTCCGAAGGTGTTTGTTGGGTTGGCATAGATTAAGATTAGGATTTGTCACTTCGTGTATCGGAGAGGTATCTCTGGGCCCTCTCGGTAATGCACATCACTATAAGCCTTGCAAACAATGTGACAAAAGAGTTAGTTGCGGGATGATGCATTACGGAACGAGTAAAGAGACTTGTTGGTAACGAGATTGAACTAGGTATGATGATACCAACGATCGAATCTCAAGCAAGTAACATACCGATGACAAAGGGAACAACGTATGTTGTTATGCGGTTTGACGGATAAAGATCTTCGTAGAGTATGTGGGAGCCAATATGAGCATCCAGGTTCCGCTATTGGTTATTGACCGGTAACTTCATCATCACCGTCGCCACGCTGTCGTGCTGACGGAAATCTCTCTCGGCCTCAACTAGATCAAGAGTACGAGGGACGTCATCGAACTGAATGTGTGCTAAACACGGAGGTGCTGTACGTTCGGTGCTAGGATCGGTCGGATCGTGAAGACGTACGACTACATCAACCGCGTTGATATAATGCTTCCGCTTTCGGTCTATGAGGGTATATGGACACACTCTCCCGCTCATTGCTATGCATCACATAGATAGATCTTGTGTGATCATAGGTAATTTTTTTTTTTGAAATTACAGTGTTCCCCAACACTACAAGCATAGAAATTTTACTACTGTCGACATAAGCAAAAATTCTTCTCATTCGGAATAGTGGGAGCAAACTCAACAAAATAACTGTCATATGAGGCATAATACAATTGAAAATGAAAAGCATGATGACAAGTTTCATGGTTAACATATTCCTTTATAGCATACATGTCATTACAATAATCATCATAGATAACAACTTCATTCTCATAATCAATTGGAACTTCTTCCAAAATAGTGGAATCATTACTAACTAAAGTTGACACTCTTCAAAATCCACTTTCATGAATATCACACTAAGATTCAACACCCTCCAAAATAGTGGGATCACTAATTCCTAAACTTGACACTATTCCAAACTCACTTTAGATGATAGTATTATTCATACTCCAAAAGATATAAGTGAAGTTCATGGGGCATTCTACAATAATATATATTAACCAATATCCAAGATTAGAATATATAAGTGAAGCATACGAAGCATTCTATAAAACCATACTCAAAATATTTAAGTGAAGCACAAAGAGCATTCTATAATATCATTGAAGGGCTATATCATACTAGCATGGTTCCTAAAGGAAAAGAAAAACACAAAGGACACAAATCATGTGAACAAAACAAAAACCGAGGTATACCGATAATTGTTAACGAAGAAGGATGGGATGCCAACTATGGCACCCCGGCTCAGAGAAATAGGAATGCCCCGTATTCCAGCCCAGAGATCAAGGAGAAGTCTTCTGGAATACGGTACTGCTTGACATAGAACAAATCAGCTCTTATTACAAAGGATAATAATACAAGTGTCTGATGTTATGGAGGTTCACATCAGCATGGTGACACTACGCGTGTGATACTACACTTGCTCTATGCTAGTAGTGGAACAACTCGTAGCAGTGGAAATCTTCTAGCAGCGGAATAACGACGAAGGTGGTGAACTCCACTCCGCAGGGACTCTGGCTAGGACACGATCTAGCTCACACGAATGGAAACCATGACAAGCAATCAATCAATCACTGCATCACCTGCAATCTGGCATGACGTGCCAGGTCAGTACATTGAATGTACTTGCAAGCTCACAACAACCAAAAGCATCAAGGCAAGACAACAACATAGCATTAGCAGATTAATTAACAACTACTATGATGCAGAAACAACCACTAAGCATGATCTGAAACTACTACAATACTGATAAACCACCATCTCAGATCTCAATAACCATCTCACGCTTGGTTAACCGACTAAGCAATATACCATCTCGATCACCTCGTGATCTATACCTCCATGTGATCACCGCGTGACCACATCACCCACTAAATGATCACACTCAAGATCATCCCAATATCATCATCAACAACCTGCCAAACTGTCACAACTCATCATATCAACATATTAGTCCTATAAAAGTCATTGTCACATGAGTGTTGATTGAACAGTGTGACCTAGCACGAACTTATGCCCATGACCGAGGATGCAGCTATCGATAGATTAAATACACACACTCTCTGCAGAGATTAGTGCACTTTACCCACACTACGGAACTCAAGGGCCTCGCACTCCCATTCAGGTGGACCACGGAGTTCCGACAAAACCCTTCCCTTGCCATGACACTCTCCCGGCCACTTTGACTTACTCCCTCTCAGGGCTAAGTCATGGGTGGCCCATGGCTACCAAAGGCATCTTCAGCCACCATCGTGGCAAAATGGTCCCAAACGGGGACAAGGATCCAGAAAACAACAACGGGCACACAAGGCTTATGTCGTCCTACCTGATCAGGGTAGCGCCCACACATAACCTTCCCTCGTTGGAGGCACCAGCGAGAGGCATGAGAAAAGACCGAATCAAGACCCCCCATAAAGGTAAGTGTGGTTGCACTGGAAAAGCCCGGTTCGGAGGCACCTGACCAACTTAATGACAGAATTTATCCCCAAAGCATATATGTGCTAACTGATACTCCAATATCATCTATCAACCTATAATCCAAGTCACAGAAATATCCAACAACTAATCCAAAGCATAACCTAGCCATAACATAATACTCCGAGGGCAACATGACACTACTATCATGATGAATCCAAGAACGATAATACTACTACTACTCCCATAGCAAGAACTAGCTATCCTGCTAAGATCAACATGCAAGCATCATCTCCGAAAATACTACTACAAAGCAACATACCAACTACAATCCCGAAATAATCATACTAGCCACTAATAATCCAAAGGCAGCATAACACCCAAAGTAATGCTCCAAAACATACTATCGGATACCAGCATGAAAATAATCACAACATAAGCCACTAATAAACCAAAGGCAACATGTCATCCACATAAGCTGCAAAACATTAGCCCTAGAAATCCAAGCAACATCATGGCAATAACAAGTTCAACAGAACTCCGAGAAAATGCCATGAACAAATCAGAAGTAGCTAAAATTATATTTTAAACAAGTTCAAATAGTTCAAACCATGTCACTTCATTACAATGATGCAAATGGAGGGTGTGGCTTGCCTGGGAAAGATGGATTCATCAAAAGAAAGTGTGAGAAACTCGCGGAAAGAATCGCCCGAAAACATACACTCTCGGAGGGGGCTCATTTGGAGTTAGGATCAAAAAGATATAGAGGTTTTTCCGCCAGGGACCTATCTGCAAATAAATCATCACAAACAGGCCCATGACTGAAAAACTGAAAGCGCCCTTGCTGAAAATATGATTTCCAGAAGGGAAAACGCATTTCGGCCCGAAGAAGAGGAGAAGTGCGCTTTCGTGTAGGGGAGACATATTCGGGAGAATACACCTCCACTTATCCACGTCAGTGGGAGGCGGGGCCGGCCATCTAAGTCGCTTACAGGCGGGGCCCACCGCATCTCTTCTCTCTCCTCCCGCCTCCATCTTCTTCCCTCGACTCGCGCCCGCAGAACAGAGACGGGCCACCGGTGCTGGCGCGCACCTGGCCAGTTCCGGCCACCGCGCGGGGAGCTAAGACCACCACCGAGCTCGGGAGAGGACGCCGCCTCCATCCCAGCTAGACACGGACGCCGGGGAGCACCGAGACGGGCAGGGCTTCGACCATGGTGGACTGAGGGCTCGGGCAACTCCGGGCATGGCGCCACGGCCATGGAGAGAGGGCGGAGAGCTACGAGAAAGGGACCAGGGTGGTGGTGGAGGATTTTGGTGGTGGAAACAAGAGGAGAGTGGCTCGGCATTGTTTCAATTTAAGCGGAGGGGAACTGCGGCCATGGTGGCCATGGAGGTCGAGGAGGGGTTCTGGTACTCGAGGAAGAGGATGGGCGGGGCTAGAGGAGGTGCAGGAGACGAGTGGTGAGGTCGAGAGGCCTCGGGGTGGGCTTATATAGCCAGGAAGAGGCGGTTGGGCGAGGCCCGAGGCCATGTGCCGCCGCTCGAGCTCGTCCAAAGCTTTGGCGCGCTCAGCGAGCACGGGCGGGCACGGCAACACGACGAGGGATCGATGTAGAGGGTCACGGAGAAGAACACGACACCGGGGAGCATAAGAAACAGACGGGAAGAGCTCAGAGACAAACCAGACAAAGTGCGCCCGTGGGTCCTCGGCGTCTAGCTCCGGCGAGGCGGTTTCTGGAGGGGGCAGGGGGTCGAGGGAAACTTGGGTGGCACGGGGAGTCAGGTCGGCACCAGCGGACATGTGAAATCTGTCAAGGCAGGGCTAGCCAGCGCGTCCCGACGCCCAAAGCGCGGCCAACACTGCCAAAGCGCGTCAAACGCCATGCCAAGGGGACAGTCACCATGGGCACTAGCACGGAGAGGACAAGGGAGGCTGTTAGGAGTTGTCAAGTGATAGTCCCTACATAAAAGAGGCTGAGGGAGTTGATGGATCAACAAAAGGAGCCAAGGAGAGGAGTGTGGCATCGCTGCAAGTTTGCTGCATCAAACTTGGACGTGCACTGCTGATCAACAGGGACTTGATTGGGTCAAATGAAGTTGTCTGGGAGGTTTATCTATTGAAGGACTACAATCCTAGAGGTTTTGAGGGGATTTGAACCAAGATTTAATATAGTTGCTTTGCAACTGCCAAATTTGGTCAGAAACTAAATCAAGATGATGCACTCTCTTGGATGTCCACTTGAGCTCTAATTGGGTAGATCATGATGATATGGATAGGTGATGATGCTGTAAAAAGCTCATGCCAAATGGGTTTACCAAAATGGTACTTGCTTCACAAACATCATTTCTGTCCAGAAAATTGGAATAATTTTGGTGCTCAAATAGCTCAATGAAATGATACCAAATTGGGTGGAGAGATATTTTATGGGTAGGAGAATGATCTGGTAAAGCAATATAAAATGCACTTGCTTAACAACCTGAAAATATTGCCAGATTCAAAGATTTGGTCCTGTGCTCACTTAGATGATTGGATGGGGCTACAAATGGGTGGAAGGGGTTAATATGAGCACATGAAACAGTGTGCAAAAGTACAACTCATTTGGATACTCCTAGCTAGTACTTCCTTCACAAAGCCTTCTGTGTGATAGAAACTTTGAAAAAACATCGAGGAAGATTGGCTAGGAAAATAAAGTTGAACTTGTGCATGAGGCAATGGTTTGGGAATAAAAGAATGCCCAAGGAGTTTGGGAGCAACTAGGAAAAGATAAATGACACTTCCTTCACAAAGTGCCATTTAGGGCAGAATAGAAGAATAATTATTGGGGAATTATTCTTGGGCTAGGACAGGAAAGTTTGGGCATATTTGAGCAACATATGACCCAAAGGAATTTTGATAATTAATTGGGAATTTTTGGATCTACAGAAATATAGGTTGCTTCACAACCTAGGGCAATTGAGGTTTTCCTTTAATGGAAAAAGAATTTTTCCCCAAGAAAAGAATAATGGGATTTGGGCTAAGGAGTGAAGTGACATGATCTTGGCAAGGTTTTGCGAATGATGAGCCACTTGGGAGGAGGAATGAGAATGATTTCCCAGGTGGCAAGGCCACAGAACCACTCCAAAAAGCAAAATAGAGCAAAATCCAAATAAATCAATGGAAAAAAGAAAAGGGCCAAAATCCAGGCTGTTACACCAACCGGGCATCCCCAAGCTTAGATGCTTGAGTATACTTAAAATATTTACTTGGGGTTCCTTGGGCATCCCCAAGCTTGAACTCTTGCCTCTCTTTATTCTTCTCACATCGGTAACTCCTCGTTCTTCGAACACTTCATCCACACAAAACTTAACAGAAACTTTGTGAGATCCGTTAGTATAATAAAGCAAATCACTACCTTTAGGTACTGTTTCAAACTCATTCTTAATTTATATTGGTGTAATATCTACTGTATTCCAACTTCTCTATGGTTCATACCCCCCGATATTACTCATAGATTCATCAAAATAAGCAAACAACACGCGGAAAACAGAATCTATCAAAAACAGGACAGTCTGTAGTAATCTGGAAATTTAGTGTACTTCTATAACTCCAAAAATTCAAACCAAAATATGAAAATTTAAAAAAATTGTACAGAAGTAATGTGCAAAAAGTTTCAGACCCATTTGACTTTCTAGTAAAAAATGTAAATTCACGTGCTACAGCCAAAGTTTCTGTTTTTGTACTGCACATAGTAGACAAGCAATCTAATCATCCTAAAACCAAAGCTTGGCACACTGTTTTTATAATACAATTGATATATACAAGGGAATAATTATTTTCAGAGAAACTTCCATGAAAAATTCTACATTGTTTCCGTGAGCATGAACACAAGTGCTCAAGGTCGACCCTTGCTTCTCCAATGCATAACTTTCCAATCACTTCTCTTTTTGAAAAACTTTTTAGGCATATGAGGCAAGTGCATATTTTTGTATTTTCATTTTTTTTATTTTTTTTTTGTATGTTTCACCCACAACTAAGAAAAACTAAAAGGGAAAAACAAAAACTACTTAGTGAAGAAAGCAAACAAGCACACACGAGAATATCAACCCCATGCTATTGCTCCCTGGCAACGGCGCCAGAGAAGAGCTTGATAATCCCCAAATGCAGGGAATCATCGTAGAAATTCCCAAAGGTGGAAGTGATAAGTATGGAGTGTCGAACCCACACGGAGCTAAAGGTAAGATCAATATTCTCTCAAGTCCTATCTGTTGGGGAACATTGCAGAAAATAAAATTTTTCCTACGGTTTCACCGAGATCCATCTATGAGTTCATCTAAGGAACGAGTCGTGGGAGAGAGATTGCATCTACATACCACTTGTAGATCGCGTGCGGAAGCGTTCAAGGGAATGGGGATGATGGAGTCGTACTCGCCGTGATCCAAATCACCGATGACCAAGTGCTGAATGGACAGCACCTCCGCGTTCAACACACGTACGGAGCGGATGACGTCTCCTCCTTCTTGATCCAGCAAGGGGGAAGGCGAGGTTGAGGAAGAAGGCTCCAGCAGCAGCACGACGGCGTGATGATGGTGGAGAGGCAGTACTCCGACAGGGCTTCGCCAAGCACTCAACGGAGGAGGAGAGGTGTTGGGGAGGGGAGGGGCTGCGCCTTGGATCAGGTGTTCAGCCCTCCCCTCGCCCCTCTATTTATAGGGGAAGGGGAAGGGGCCGGCCCCCTCTAGATGAGATCTAGAGGGGGGGCGGCGGCCAGGGAGGGGGGCTTGCCCCCCAAGCAAGGGGGCGCCCCCACTAGGGTTCCCCCCCCCCCAACCCTAGGCGCATGGGCCCAAGGGGGGGCGCCCAGCCCTCCAGGGGCTGGTTCCCTGCCCCTTGCGGCCCATGAGGCCCTCCGAGAGGGGTGGCCCCTCCCGGTGGACCCCCGAAACCCCTCCGATGGACCCGGTACAATACCGATATGCCCCCGAAACTTTCCGGTGTCCGTATGACAACTTCCCATATATAAATCTTCACCTTCAGACCATTCCGGAACTCCTCGTGACGTCCGGGATCTCATCCGGGACTCTGAACAACATTCGTTAATCACATACAAGTCTTCCTAATAACCCTAGCGTCACCGAACCTTAAGTGTGTAGACCCTACGGGTTCGGGAGACACGCAGACATGACCGAGACGGCTCTCTGGTCAATAACCAACAGCGGGATCTGGATACCCATGTTGGCTCCCACATTCTCCTCGATGATGTCATCGGATGAACCACGATGTCGAGGATTCAATCAACCCCGTATGCAATTCCCTTTGTCAAACGGTACGTTACTTGCCCAAGACTCGATCGTCGGTATCCCAATACCTCGTTCAGTCTCGTTACCGGCAAGTCACTTTACTCGTATCGTAATGCATGATCCCGTGACCAAACGCTTGGTCACTTTGAGCTCATTATGATGATGCATTACCGAGTGGGCCCAGAGATACCTCTCCGTCATACGGAGTGACAAATCCCAGTCTCGATCCGTGTTAACCCAACAGACACTTTCGGAGATACCTGTAGTGCACCTTTATAGTCACCCAGTTACGTTGTGACGTTTGGTACACCCAAAGTACTCCTACGGTATCCGGGAGTTACATGATCTCATGGTCTAGGGAAGAGATACTTGACATTGGAAAAGCTCTAGCAAAACGAACTACACGATCTTGTGCTATGCTTAGGATTGGGTCTTGTACATCACATCATTCTCCTAATGATGTGATCCGGTTGTCAATGACATCTAATGTCCATAGTCAGGAAACCATGACTATCTGTTGACCAACGAGCTAGTCAACTAGAGGCTTACTAGGGACGTATTTGGTCTAAGTATTCACACGTGTATTACGATTTCCGGATAATACAATTATAGCATGAATAAAAGACAATTATCATAAACAAGGAAATATAATAATAATCCTTTTATTATTGCCTCTAGGGCATATTTCCAACAATCTCCCACTTGCACTAGAGTCAATAATCTAGTTACATTGTGATGGATCGAACACCCATAGAGTTCTGGTGTTGATCATGTTTTGCTCGCGAGAGAGGTTTAGTCAAGGGATCTGCGACATTCAGATCCGTATCTACTTTGCAAATATCTGTGTCTCCATCTTGAACATTTTCACGGATGGAGTTGAAACGACGCTTGATGTGCCTGGTCTTCTTGTGAAACCTGGGCTCCTTGGCAAGGGCAATAGCTCCAGTGTTGTCACTGAAGAGTTTGATCGGCCCCGACGCATTGGGTATGACTCCTAGGTCGGTGATGAACTCCTTCACCCAAATTGCTTCATGTGCTGCCTCCGAGGCTGCCATGTACTCTGCTTCACATGTAGATCCCGCCACGACGCTCTACTTGCAGCTGCACCAGCTTACTGCTCCACCATTCAACATATACACGTATCTGGTTTGTGACTTAGAGTCATCCAGATATGTGTCGAAGCTAGCGTCGACGTAACCCTTTACGGCGAGCTCTTCGTCACCTCCATAAATGAGAAACATGTCCTTTGTCCTTTTCAGGTACTTCAGGATATTCTTGACCGCTGTCCAGTGTTCCTTGCCGGGATTACTTTGGTATCTTCCTACCAAACTTACGGCAATGTTTACATCAGGTCTGGTACACAACATGGCATACATAATAGATCCTATGGCTGAAGAATAGGGGATGACACTCATCTCTTCTTTATCTTTTGCCGTGGTCGGGCATTGAGCCGAGCTCAATCTCACACCTTGCAATACAGGCAAGAACCCTTTCTTGGACTGATCCATTTTGAACTTCTTCAAAATCTTATCAAGGTATGTGCTTTGTGAAAGACCTATGAGGCGTCTCGATCTATCCCTATAGATCTTGATGCCTAATATGTAAGCAGCTTCTCCAAGGTCCTTCATTGAAAAACACTTATTCAAGTAGGCCTTAATGCTGTCCAAAAGTTCTATATCATTTCCCATCAAAAGTATGTCATCTACATATAATATGAGAAATGCTACAGAGCTCCCACTCACTTTCTTGTAAACGCAGGCTTCTCCATAAGTCTGCATAAACCCAAACGCTTTGATCATCTCATCAAAGCGAATGTTCCAACTCCGAGATGCTTGCACCAGCCCATAAATGGATCGCTGGAGCTTGCATAATTTGTTAGCATTCTTAGGATCGACAAAACCCTCCAGCTGCATCATATACAGTTCTTCCTTAAGATGCCCGTTAAGGAATGCCATTTTGACGTCCATCTGCCATATCTCATAATCATAGTATGCTGCAATTGCTAACATGATTCGGACGGACTTCAGCTTTGCTACGGGAGAGAAAGTCTCATCGTAGTCAACCCCTTGAACTTGCCGATAACCCTTAGCGACAAGTCGAGCTTTATAGATGGTAGTATTACCATCCGCGTCTGTCTTCTTCTTAAAGATCCATTTGTTTTCTATCGCTCGCCGATCATCGGGCAAGTCTGTCAAAGTCCATACTTTGTTTTCATACATGGATTCTATCTCGGATTGCATGGCTTCAAGCCATTTGTTGGAATCTGGGCCCGCCATCGCTTCTTCATAGTTCGAAGGTTCACCATTGTCTAACAACATGATTTCTAGGACAGGGTTGCCATACCACTCTGGTGTGGAACGTGTCCTTGTGGACCTTCGAGGTTCAGTAGCAACTTGATCCGAAGTACCTTGATCATAATCATTAATTTCCTCTCTAGTTGGTGTAGGCACCACAGGAACATTTTCCTGAGCTGCACTACTTTCTGGTTCAAGAGGTAGTACTTCATCGAGTTCTACTTTCCTCCCACTTACTTCTTTCGAGAGAAACTCTTTTTCCAGAAAGGATCCATTCTTGGCAACAAAGGTCTTGCCCTCGGATCTTAAGTAGAAGGTATACCCAATGGTTTCCTTAGGGTATCCTATGAAGACGCATTTTTCCGACTTGGGTTCGAGCTTTTCAGGTTGTAATTTCTTGACATAAGCATCGCATCCCCAAACTTTTTAGAAACGACAGCTTAGGTTTCTTCCCAAACCATAATTCATACAGTGTCATCTCAACGGATTTAGACGGTGCCCTATTTAAAGTGAATGTAGCTGTCTCTAGAGCGTATCCCCAAAATGATAGCAATAAATCGGTAAGAGACATCATAGATCGCACCATATCCAATAGAGTGCGATTACGACGTTCGGACACATCGTTACGCTGAGGTGTTCCAGGCGGCGTGAGTTGTGAAACGATTCCACATTTCCTTAAGTGTGTACCAAATTCGTGACTTAAGTATTCTCCTCCACGATCTGATCGTAGGAACTTTATTTTCGATCACGTTGATTCTCTACCTCATTCTGAAATTCCTTGAACTTTTCAAAGGTTTCAGACTTGTGTTTTATTAAGTAGACATACCCATATCTACTCAAGTCATTAGTGAGAGTGAGAACATAACGATATCCTCCGCGAGGCTCAACACTCATTGGACCGCACACATTGGTATGTATGATTTCCAACAAGTTGGTTGCTCGCTCCATTGTTCCGGAGAACGGAGTCTTGGTCATTTTGCCCATGAGGCATGGTTCGCATGTGTCAAATGATTCATAATCTAGAGACTCTAAAATTCCATCAGCATGGAGCTTCTTCATGCGCTTGACACCAATGTGACCAAGGCGGCAGTGCCACAAGTATGTGGGACTATCGTTATCAACTTTACATCTTTTGGTATTCACACTATGAATATGTGTAATATTACGTTCGAGATTCGTTAAGAATAAACCATTGACCATCGGGGCATGACCATAAAACATATCTCTCATATAAATAGAACAACCATTATTCTCGGATTTAAATGAGTAGCCATCTCGTATTAAATGAGATCCAGATACAATGTTCATGCTCAAACTTGGCACTAAATAACAATTATTGAGGTTCATAACTAATCCCGTGGGTAAATGTAGAGGTAGCATGCCGACGGCGATCACATCGACCTTGGAACCATTCCCGACGCGCATCGTCACCTTGTCCTTCGCCAGTCTCCGCTTATTCCGCAGCTCCTGCTGTGAGTTACAAATATGAGCAACGACATGGTATCAAATACCCAGGAGTTACTACGAGTACTGGTAAGGTATACATCAATTACATGTATATCAAATATACCTTTAGTGTTGCCGGCCTTCTTATCCGCTAAGTATTTGGGGCAGTTCCGCTTCTAGTGACCCTTCCCCTTGCAATAAAAGCACTCAGTCTCAGGCTTGGGTCCATTCTTTGACTTCTTCCCGGCAACTGGCTTACCGGGCGCGGCAACATCTTTGCCGTCCTTCTTGAAGTTCTTCTTACCCTTTCCCTTCTTGAACTTAGTGGTCTTATTGACCATCAACACTTGATGTTCTTTCTTGATTTCAACCTCTGCTGACTTCAGCATTGAAAATACTTCAGGAATGGTCTTCACCATCCCCTGCCTATTGTAGTTCAATACAAAGCTCTTGTAGCTCGGTGGGAGCGACTAAAGGATTCTGTCAATGACCGCCTCGTCCGGGAGGTTGATCTCCAGCTGGGACAGGCGGTTGTGCAACCCAGACATTTTGAGTATGTGCTCACTGCCAGAACTGTTTTCCTCCATCTTACAACTATAGAACTTGTCGGAGACTTCATATCTCTTGACCCGGGCATGAGCTTGAAAAACCATTTTCAGCTCCTCAAACATCTCATATGCTCTGTGTTTCTCAAAACTCTTTTGGAGCCCCGGTTCTAAGTTGTAAAGCATGCCGCACTGAACGAGGGAGTAATCATCACCACGTGGCTGTCAAACGTTCATAACGTCTTGGTTCTCTGGGATGGGTGCTTCACCTAGCGGTTCATCTAGGACATATGCTTTCTTGGCTGCTATGAGGATGATCCTCAGGTTCCGGACCCAGTCCGAATAGTTGCTGCCATCATATTTCAGCTTGGTTTTCTCTAGGAACGCATTGAAGTTCATGTTGACATGAGCGTTGGCCATTTGATCTACAAGACATATTTTGCAAAAGTTTTAGACTAAGTTCATGATAATTAAGTTCATCTAATCAAATTATTGAATGAACTCCCACTCAGATTTGACATCCCTCTAGTCATCTAAGTGTTACATGATCCGAGTCGACTAGGTCGTGTCCGATCATCACGTGAGACGGACTAGTCATCATCGGTGAACATGTCCATGTTGATCGTATCTTCCATACGACTCATGTTCGAACTTTCGGTCTCTTGTGTTCCGAGGCCATGTTTGTACATGCTAGGCTCGTCAAGTTAACCCTAAGTGTTCTGCATGTGTAAATCTATCTTACACCCGTTGTATGTGAACGTAAGGATCTATCACACCCGATCATCACGTGGTGCTTCGAAACGACGAACTTTAGCAACGGTGCACAGTTAGGGGGAACACTTTCTTGAAATTATTATAAGGGATCATCTTATTTACTACCGCCGTTCTAAGTAAACAAGATGCATAAAACATAATAAACATCACATGCAATTATATAAAGTAGTGACATGATATGGCCAATATCATATAGCTCCTTCGATCTCCATCTTCGGGGCTCCATGATCATCTTTGTCACCGGCATGACACCATGATCTCCATCATCATGATCTCCATCATTGTGTCTTCATGAAGTTGCCACGCCAACGACTACTTCTACTTCTATGGCTAACGCGTTTAGCAATAAAGTAAAGTAATTTACATGGCGTTCTTCAATGACACGCAGGTCATACAAAAAATAAAGACAACTCCTATGGCTCCTGTCGGTTTTCATACTCATCGACATGCAAGTCGTGATTCCTATTACAAGAACATGATCTCATACATCACAATATATCATTCATCATTCATCACAACTTCTGGCCATATCACATCACATGACAATTGCTGCAAAAACAAGTTAGACGTCCTCTAATTGTTGTTGCATCTTTTACGTGGCTGCAATTGGGTTCTAGCAAGAACGTTTTCTTACCTACGAATAACCACAACGTGATTTTGTCAACTTCTATTTACCTTCATAAGGACCCTTTTCATCGAATCCGCTCCAACTAAAGTGGGAGAGACAGACACCCGCTAGCCACCTTATGCAACTAGTGCATGTCAGTCGGTGGAACCTGTCTCACGTAAGCGTATGTCTAAGGTCGGTCCGGGCCGCTTCATCCCACAATACCGCTGAAGCAAGAAAAGACTAGTAGCGGCAAGCAAGTTGACAAGATCTACGCCCACAACAAAATTGTGTTCTACTCGTGCAATAGAGAACTACGCATAAACCTGGCTCTGATACCACTATTGGGGAAGGTTGCAGAAAATAAAAAATTTCCTACGGTTTCACCAAGACCCATCTATGAGTTCATCTAAGCAACGAGTCATGGGAGAGAGATTGCATCTACATACCACTTGTAGATCGCGTGCGGAAGCGTTCAAGGGAACGGGGATGATGGAGTCGTACTCGCCGTGATCCAAATCACCGATGACCAAGTGCTGAACGGATAGCACCTCCGCGTTCAACACACGTACGGAGCGGATGACGTCTCCTCCTTCTTGGTCCAGCAAGGGGGAAGGAGAGGTTGAGGAAGAAGGCTCCAGCAGCAGCACGACGGCGTGATGATGGTGGAGAGGCAGTACTCCGACAGGGCTTCGCCAAGCACTCAACGGAGGAGGAGAGGTGTTGGGGAGGGGAGGGGCTGTGCCTTGTATCAGGTGTTCAGCCCTCCCCTCGCCCCTCTATTTATAGGGCAAGAGGGAAGGGGCCGGCCCCCTCTAGATGAGATCTAGAGGGGGGGCGGCGGCCAGGGAGGGGGGCTTGCCCCCCAAGCAAGGGGGGCCCCCACTAGGGTTCCCCCCCCCAACCCTAGGCGCATGGGCCCAAGGGGGGGCGCCCAGCCCTCCAGGGGCTGGTTCCCTGCCCCTTGCGGCCCATGAGGCCCTCCGAGAGGGGTGGCCTCTCCCGGTGGACCCCCGGAACCCCTCCGGTGGCCCCGGTACAGTACCGATATGCCCCCGAAACTTTCCGGTGTCCGTATGACAACTTCCCATATATAAATCTTCACCTCCGGACCATTCCGGAACTCCTCGTGACGTCCGGGATCTCATCCGGGATTCCGAACAACATTCGGTAATCGCATACAAGTCTTCCTAATAACCCTAGCATCACCGAACCTTAAGTGTGTAGACCCTACGGGTTCGGGAGACACGCAGACATGACCGAGACGGCTCTCCGGTAAATAACCAACAGCGGGATCTGGATACCCATGTTGGCTCCCACATGCTCCTCGATGATGTCATCGGATGAACCACGATGTCGAGGATTCAATCAACCCCGTATGCAACTCCCTTTGTCAAACGGTACGTTACTTGCCCGAGACTCGATCGTCGGTATCCCAATACCTCGTTCAGTCTCGTTACCGGCAAGTCACTTTACTCGTACCGTAATGCATGATCCCGTGACCAAACACTTGGTCACTTTGAGCTCATTATGATGATGCATTACCGAGTGGGCCCAGAGATACCTCTCCGTCATACAGAGTGACAAATCCCGGTCTCAATCCGTGTTAACCCAACAGACACTTTCGGAGATACCTTTAGTGCACCTTTATAGTCACCCAGTTACGTTGTGACGTTTGGTACACCCAAAGTACTCCTACGGTATCTGGGAGTTACACGATCTCATGGTCTAAGGAAGAGATA
Organism: Triticum turgidum subsp. durum; assembly: GCA_900231445.1. Lineage (NCBI taxonomy): Eukaryota > Viridiplantae > Streptophyta > Magnoliopsida > Poales > Poaceae > Triticum > Triticum turgidum. The sequence goes on from LT934124.1 coordinate 38,829,517, forward strand.
CTTGACATTGGAAAAGCTCTAGCAAAACGAACTACACGATCTTCTGCTATGCTTAGGATTGGGTCTTGTCCATCACATCATTCTCCTAATGACGTGATCCCGTTGTCAATGACATCTAATGTCCATAGTCAGGAAACCATGACTATCTGTTGACCAACGAGCTAGTCAACTAGAGGCTTACTAGGGACGTATTTGGTCTAAGTATTCACACGTGTATTACGATTTCCGGATAATACAATTATAGCATGAATAAAAGACAATTATCATGAACAAGGAAATATAATAATAATCCTTTTATTATTGCCTCTAGGGCATATTTCCAACACTATCTGCCACTGATACGACTCTACATACACCGAACATTTGCTTCCAACTAGAAACGAGAAATAAAACTATGTTGTGGGTATGAAGAGGATAACATTGCATGATATCGGAGAGCTAAAGTATAAAAGTAGGTGATGTTATCATAGAATTAGAATATATTATTAAATATTATAAATAGCGAGTGTGGAATAATGATGGGTTGGTGTGCGGAATCATCCTAAACAATTGTTAACAAGACCGGTAATCACTATTGCAATCTCATATGAGGGAGAGGCATAAGCTAACATACTTTCTCTTCTTGGATCATATGCACTTATGATTGGAACTCTAGCAAGCATCCGCAACTACTAAAGATCATTAAGGTAAAACCCAACCATAGCATTAACATAACAAGTCCCCTTTATTCCCATACGCCATGACCCACTTATCCATGTTTATGCTTCTGTCACTCAAGCAACGCAGACAATAAGTAAACCATGGACATATTGCAACACCCTACAGCGGGAATCCCTCACACTTGCGCGACACGGAGGGCACAATAGGACAACACCAAAATAAAACATACAAATCATAGCAATCTAGATCATCAATCAACCCAAAGACAAATGATATCTACTCAAAACAGCATAAGATGGCAACACATCATTAGATCATAATATGTGGCGTAAAGCAGCATGTTCAAGTAGGGATTACAGCGGGGTGCGGGAGAGTGGACCGCGTAAAAGAGATGAGGATGGTGATGGTGATAGTGATGTTGATGAAGGTGATCACCGCGGCGATGATTCCGCTCCCGATGGCACTATGGTGCCACCGAGAGAGAGGAGGAGAGGTTCTCCCTCTTGTGCTTCCTCCTGGCGATGATGGACCCTCCGAAATCCTTCCCCATGGCCTCTGGTGATGATGGCCCCCTCCGGCAAGGTGCCAGAGAGGGCCTAAAAGTATTTCTTGTGGCTACAGAGGCTTGCGGCGGCGGAACTTCTGATCTAGGTTATTTTCTAGAAGTTTGGGCATTTATAGGAGAGGTTGGCGTCAAGGACAAGTCAGGGTCCCCACGGGGAGTCCACGAGGCACAGGGGCGCGCCCCCACATTCGTGGGCCCCATGGGACTTCCCTCAAGTAGATTTTGTTCCAGTATTTTTTATATTTTCCACAAAAAATCTTTGTTGATTTTCAGCACATTCCGAGAACTTTTATTTCTGCACAAAAACAACACCACGTTAGTTCTGCTAAAAACTGCGTCAGTCCGGGTTAGTTCTAATTAAATCATACCAAAATCATATAAAACCGTTGTAAACATGGCATGAATACTTCATAAACTATAGATACATTGGAGACGTATCACGTAGCAAGGCGTTAAAATCCTATTGCATCGCAGCCATCCAGCGCGGGTCACGAAGAGCGACTCGAATTGAGGACGGCAATGGCGATGGCGTAGAGGTGGACGCCGCATGGACATAGTCATCCGAGGCGTAGCGTGAGCTCGGGCGAAAAACGTCGTACGGGCGCGGGTGACTGGACCGGTAGGATGCCGAGTCCACGGGGGGCGAGGGGGCGGCGGAGGCCGCAGGCGCTAGAGCCGCGGGAGGAGGGGGCGCCGCATGCGGGAGGCGTGCCTCAAAGCCAGGGGCGGGCCAAGAAAGGCGTGCGAGCGCCCTGGGAAAGGCGTCGAGGAACCCGCGTCGTCGGTGGTGGGAGGAACAACTGGGGGTACTTGTTGAAACGGAAACACATGCTCATCAAAGTAAATGTGCCGGGAAGTGAACACACGGTGGGAGACGGGATCGTAGCACCAATATCCCTTGGAGTTAGAGGGGTAGCCGATGAGGACGCACGCAACAGAATGGCGTGCAAGTTTGTGGCGAGTAGTGTCGGTAGTGCTAGGATAGCAAAGGCACCCGAAAATACACAAGCCATCATAGGATAGGGGTGTACCGAAGAGACGATGGTAGGTGCAGAGTTCCATCGTGGGCGGCTGCTACGTCTTGAGCTTGCGTTGGTTTTCCTTGAAAAGGAAAGGGTGATGCAGCAATAGTAGCGTAAGTAGTTTCCTCAGTTTTTGAGAACCAAGGTATCAATCCAGTAGGAGGCTCCTCAAAAGTCTCACGCACCTACACAAACAAACAAAGAACTTGCAACCAACGCAATAAAGGGGTTGTCAATCCCTTTACGGCCACTTGCAAAAGTGAGATATGATAGAGATAGTATGATAAGATCAATATATTTTTGGTATTTTATAATATAGAAAGGAAAAGTAAATATGCAAATAAAAGTAGATTGAAAGCTTATATGACAAAAGATAGACCCGGGGGCCATAGGTTTCACTAGTGGCTTCTCTCGAGATAGCATAAGTATTACGGTGGGTGAACAAATTACTGTCGAGCAATTGATAGAAAAGCGAATAATTATGAGATTATCTAGGCATGATCATGTATATAGGCATCACGTTCGTGACAAGTAGACCGACTCCTGCCTCCATCTACTACTATTACTCCACACATCAACCGCTATCCAGCATGCATCTAGAGTATTAAGTTCATAAAGAACAGAGTAATGTATTAAGAAAAATGACATGATGTAGAGGGATAAACACATGCAATATGATATAAACCCCATATTTTATCCTCGATGGCAACAATACAATACGTGCCTTGCTGCCCCTGCTGTCACTGGGAAAGGACACCGCAAGATTGAACCCAAAGCTAAGCACTTCTCCCATTGCAAGAAAGATCAATCTAGTAGGCCAAACCAAACTGATAATTCGAAGAGACTTGCAAAGATAACTTAATCACACATAAAAGAATTCAGAGGAGATTCAAATATTTCTCATAGATAAACTCGATCATAAACCCACAATTCATCGGATCTCGACAAACACACCGCAAAAAGAGTTACATCGAATAGATCTCCAAGAAGATCGAGGAGAACATAGTATTGAGATCCAAAAAGAGAGAAGAAGCCATCTAGCTAATAACTATGGACCCGAAGGTCTTTAGTAAACTACTCTACTCATCGGAGGGGCTATGGTGTTGATGTAGAAGCCCTGCATGGTCGATTCCCCCTCCGGTGGAGCATCGGCGAAGGCTCCAAGATGGGATCTCGCGGATACACAAGGTTACGGTGCTGGAAATAGTTTTTCGTGGTATCCTTTGATGTCCTCGGGGTACGTGGGTATATATAGGAGGAAAAAGTAGGTCGGTGGATGCCCGAGGGGCCCACGAGAAAGGGGGTGCACCCAGTAGGGGTGGGTGCACCCAGTAGGGGTGGGCGCGCCCTCCACCCTCATGGCCGCCTGGACTGCTTCTTGACTTGCACTCCAAGTCCTCTGGATCACGTTCGTTCCAAAAATCACGCTCCCGAAGGTTTCATTCCGTTTGGACTCCGTTTGATATTCCTTTTCTTAGAAACACTGAAATAGGCAAAAAAACAGCAATACGGGTTGGGCCTCCGGTTAGTAGGTTAGTCCCAAAAATGATATAAATGTGTAAAGTAAAGCCCATAGACATCCAAAACGGGTAATATAATAGCATGGAACAATAAAAAGTTATAGATACATTGGAGACGTATCAAGCATCCCCAAGCTTAATTCCTGCTCGTCCTCGAGTAGGTAAATGATAAAAACAGAATTTTTGATGTGGAATGCTACCTAGCATAATTCTCAATGTAATTTTATTTATTGTGGCATGAATGTTCAAATCCAAATGATTCAAAATTAAAGTTCATATTGACATAAGAAATAGTAATACTTCAAGCATACTAATCAAGGCAATCATGTCTTCTCAAAATAACATGGCTAAAGAAAGTTCATCCCTACAAAATCATATAGTTAGGCTATGCTTCATTTTTGTCACACAAAAATGCTCCCAAATTATACACCCCTGATGACAAGCCCAGCAATTCTTTCGTACTTAAATAATCTCAAACTTTTTCAACTTTCTTGCAATACATGAACGTGAGCCATGGATATAGCACTATGGGTGGAATAGAATATGATAATGGGGATTGTGTGGAGAAGACAAAAAAGGAGAAAGTCTCACATTGACGAGGATAATCAATGGGCTATGGAGATGCCCATCAATTGATGTCAACATGAGGAGTAGGGATTGCCATGCAATGGATGCACTAGAGCTATGAAAGCTCAACAAAAGAAACTAAGTGGGTGTGCATCCAACTTGCTTGCTCACGAAGACCTAAGGCATTTTGAGGAAGCCCATCGTAGGAATATACAAGCCAAGTTCTAAAATGAAAAATTCCCACTAGTATATGAAAGTGACAACATATGAGACTCGCTATATGAAGAACATGGTGCTACGTTGAAGCACAAGTGTGGAAAAAGAGATAGTAACATTGCCCCCTTTTTATTAATTTTTTCTTTTTTTCTTTTTTTTTCTTTTGGGCCTTTCTTTTTTTATTTTTGGCCTTTCTCTTTTTTTATTTTTTTTCCTTTGGCCTTTCCTACTCTTTTCTTTTTGGCC
>LT934124.1:38841261-38854917 GCA_900231445.1 Triticum turgidum subsp. durum
ACAACTCATCGGGGGGGGGGGGCTATGGTGTTGATGTAGAAGCCCTCTATGGTCGATTCCCCCTCCGGCGGAGCGCTGGCAAAGGCTCCAAGATGGGATCTCGCGGATACAGAAGGTTACGGTGGTGGAAATAGTTTTTCGTGGTCTCCTTTGATGTTCTCGGGGTACATGGGTATATATAGGAGGAAGAAGTAGGTCGGTGGATGCCCGAGGGGCCCACGAGATAGGGGGGCGTGCCCAGTAGGGGTGGGTGCGCCCTCCACCCTCGTGGCCGCCTCTCGACTGCTTCTTGACTTGCACTCCAAGTCCTCTGGATCACGTTCGTTCCAAAAATCACGCTCCCGAAGGTTTCATTCCGTTTGGACTCCATTTGATATTCCTTTTCTTCGAAACACTGAAATAGGCAAAAAAATAGCAATACGGGTTGGGCCTCCGGTTAGTAGGTTAGTCCCAAAAATGATATAAATGTGTAAAGTAAAGCCTATAAACATCCAAAATGGGTAATATAATAGAATGGAACAATCAAAAATTATAGATACGTTGGAGACGTATCAGCGGCAGGGTCGAAGGTTAAGGAGAAGTGAAGCAGTAGCAAGTGCATCCGGCCAGAAACAAGGCGGCACGTTAGCATGGAACAGAAGCGTGCGAATGTAGTCGTTCAGAGTGTGAAGGACATGTTCGGCTCGACCATTATGCTGTGAAGTATACGGGCATGTGAGAACAAAAATTGTGCCGTGGTGGCGACAGAAAAGTGCGAAAAGCAAGGTTGTCGAACTCTTTTCCATTGGCAGTCTGAAGAGCAAGAATGGGACGCCCAAACTGCATGCTAACATAGGAGTAAAAAGTCGTCAAAGTGGAGTGCATCCGACTTTCGTCGCAAAGGAAAAGTTCACACATAGTGAGAGTAACCATCAAGGATAACCAGATAATATAAATAGCCCGAACTACTAGAAACCGGAGAGGTCCACACATTGCTATGAATCAGCTGAAAAGGAAAAGAAGCTATGGTGGTGGAGTTATTAAATGGGAGGCGAACATGTTTGCCGACACGACATGCATGACAGGTGTGATCCTCTATCTTATTACAACTGAAACTAAAACTCCTAAGAATATGATGAAGTGTGACGGGATTGGGATGACCCAAACTAGCGTGCCAAAGATCAACGCCAGTGGAGTGAGCAACCGGTGCAGTGGTGGAGGTGGACGGCGGATGCACCGGATAGAGCTCATTGGGGCTGTCACATCGGTGAAGTACCATCCTGGTTCGAGCGTCCTTGACACAAAAACCAAGCTCGTCAAATTCAACAGTAACAGGATTTTCACGAGTTAAACAATGAACAGAAACAAGGTTCTTAATAAGATGAGGTGACACAAGTATGTTAGACAAAGTTAAAGGCAGTGAATTGGAAAGAAAAGAAGTGTGCCCGACATGTGTGATAGGGAGTGTGGAACCGTCATCGACAATGATGCGGCGGTCGGTGGTGACATGAGTGAAGGAGGCAAGATTACCAGGATGAGCAAACATGTGAGCCGTAGCTCCAGTGTCCATTTACCAATCATCGCCTCCATTGTAGTTGTTCGGCGTAGGCGCGGTGTGCAGCGCGGCGAGAAGCGCCGGATCCCAAGGCGCCGGCGGCAGGGCCGGCAAGAGCAGCGGCGGGGCCGCAGGGTGACCGTAGCCGCCGCTCACCTGCGGCGGTGGGTATCCTCCATACGGCTGTGGAGCCATGTAGTACGCCTGGTGCGCAGGCGGGCGCGGCACGATAAGGGTCGGTGCAGGGGGGCCGTGGAACTGGCATGGTGTAGGCATGAACAACACCGGTCCATGGGTTGTAGCCGGAGGCCCACGGAAAGGGCACCTGGAACTGCTGTTGCTGCTGACGGGGCGGGTCAGTACCCTGCAGCTGCTGCTGCTGACCGCCGCGGCGGCCTCCACTGGCCCGGCCCCCACAGCGTCGTTCGGCGGGAGGGGTGGGAGGGGCAGGCGGGCCATAAGGCAGCAGGAGCAGCCCCGGCTACTGGGGCGCCGGGTACGGCGGCGGCGCCTGGAAGGGCACTAGGCAGCACTGCGGCGGGGGCGCGGCTAGGACATCAGGAGACGCCGAGGACCCGCCGCGGGTGGTGCCGACGGTGAGAGCGGTGTGGATGGACCGCGCCTTGACCTACTTCATCCGCCGCTCCTCCAAGCGGAGGTACGCAACGAACTTGGTGAAGGACGGGTTGGGGATGAGGCTGAGGTTCGTTGTGGCGTTGCTGAAGTCCTTGTTGGGCCCGACGGCGAGCGTGCTGAGGAGGAGGTTATCATCGATCTTTGCGCCAATATCGTGAAGCTCGTCGATGGAGGTGTTGTCCTGGTGACTCCCAAACAACTCTTGCTGCAAAAAAACACGACGCTGGAGCTGGTTGTCGGTGAAGAGCCCGTTTAGCTTGGTCGACACGGCACAGGCATCATCACCGTCCTTCACGACCGTCTGGAAGAGGTCCGGTGAGATGGTGAGGAAGAACCAGCGGATGATCGTGGTGTCGATGGTGGACCAGTCATGGAACTCGGGGGCGAGGCTAGAGTCGACGGTGTCGTCCACGTGATCAGCGAAATGATACTCCCGAAACACGAGGGAGAAGTATGTCTTCCACGTGTAGTAGGAGGAGTCCGCCTGAGAGAGACGAATCGACACCCGCTCGTAGATGTTCAGGTTGCGGATGTCATTGACGTCAGGAAGGTTGGCGTCGGCGAACGGGTTAGAGTTGGTGGACGCAGAAGACGTGATGGACGACATGGCGAGGATGGGGTGGCTCGGGTGCGGCGGCTTCGAACAATGCGGGTTGGCAGCGACGTGAGTTGGCAGCAGCAGGCGATGGAGCGTGGGCGAGCGGCGACGCGGGTTGGCAGCAGTGGGAGATGCGGCATGGGTGAGCAGGAGTGGGTCGGGCGAGCTGGTTGGCGGATTGGTGGCTTCGGGCGAGCGGGCTCGCGGTTGCGGCCGATGCGGCGTGCGGGGCTGGCGGCTGCGGGCGATGCGGCATGCGAGGCTGGCGGCTTCGAGCGCGGGCAATGTGGAGTGAGATGGGATGCGACTGGGGGAGCGCGCGACAGGGAGAGGGAGGCGGCAGCGGCCGGCACGGCAGGCGCGCAAGGGGCGGCGGCGGTGGAGAGGAGGCGCGCGGAGGCGGCGGAAGACTAGGGTTTAGACCCGAAAACTGATACCATATAAGATGTGGGAATTACGTGTTGTATTCCTCAGGTACAAACACACGTATATATATGATCTACAGGAGTGGGACACGACCTCAATTATACAAGGCAACTTTTTTTATTAAAAAAACTATACAAGGCAACTAGGAGGTGGGCCCAATACAAAGATATACACAACACATATACTCAACAGGAACTCATGAATGGAAGAGGCACTTGCATGGAAAGTTGATTAAAAATGGATGCCATTTACACCAAGCAAAACGTCCCCGGTAAGATGTGTTCCAAATTCAAAACCCATTGGTGTGGAAGTGGAAGTGGCCCGAGTAAGCTATAGCCCGAACCGTTTTCTAGGGTTTAGTGGCAAGACAGGCGGCGGCGGCGGCGATCCTCCGATCTCCCACGCGCGCGCACTACTCCTTGGCGATCTTTGCACCGAACCCAAGCCCTGATCGACGCCTTCTCCGCGCTGCTCTCGGGGTGTACAAGGGGGGTCCTGGTACCCCTACCCACCCTTGGAGCGCAGGGGGAGGTGGCATCTAGGGTTTTGGGAAGGGGCGACATGGCGTCAGAGGAATCGAGGAAATCGAGGGAGCGAGTTGAGAACATGATGGAGAAGATGAAACTGACAGACAAGGAGAGCAAGAAGTTGGTAGTAGATGATCAGGAGTTGGGAGGAGAAGTGCCCCAATTGGCGTTGGTGGGGAGGGTTCTGCACCGTAAGTTTATCCATGTCAACACTATTGCTGAAGCCCTCTGACCGGCCTGGGGCAACCCGAGGGGACTGAATTTTAACCCGGTAGGAGAGAATACTTTCGTTGCAAACTTGGAGAATCAACAAGATCGTGATCGCATCTATAGTGGTGGGTCGTGGATGGTTGGGAAACATGTTGTGATTTTGGAGTTGTTTGATTTCAGGGCCCGACCATCTGACTGGAAATTTGAGAAGATGCAAATCTGGGCTAGGGTAATTAACCTACCTTTCAATCTGCGGTATCCACCATGGCCGGAGCGAATTGCAGGTATGATGGGAGAGGTGATTAAGCTTGACGTGGACTCAAAAGGCTTTGCGTTCAGTGAGTCCCTCAGAGCAAGGATCTGGATTAGAGTGCAGGAGCCCCTAATGAGGTGGGTTCAGTTGGAATCGACAAGGACAAAGGAGTCTATCCTGTATGATATCCAATATGAAGGTTTGCCGTATTTCTGTTACTCGTGTGGCCGACTGGCACATGTAGATGCTTTTTGTCCGGACCCGGGGGAATGGGATGATGTTGGATGTCTCCCATATGGTGAGAAGCTTAGGTGGGCTGGATCCCGAATGAGTTGGGCGAGTGCACCCCCGGGCAATGGTAACGGGGGTAGGCAGGGTGCCAGAAGAGAGGAGGAATGGAATGAGGAGGAAGATGAAGTGGAGAAGGGTGAGGAGGTGACTTCACCACTGAAAAATAATGCCATTCAGGTCAGGAATGCAGTGTATCAGTTCAACTCCCGGGGTGGGGCTGCTGGTCGCGCTGGTCCTGGGAGGGGCTTTGATAGAGCCAGAGGTAGAGACAGGGAAAAGGTGTACCGTCGAGTGGATATGGGGCTTGGGAGCCACGCTAATAGGTCGTCGAGCCAGCTAATGATCTTGGACCAGGACACTCTCAATAAGAAATGATCAATAGAAGGCGGCGAACCAAGCACATCCAAGGAAGATAGCAGGGATTCGAAGAAGAAGAAAGCTGTGGTAGGGGGTACCATTGATGAACAGGCGGTGGCTGATGTGCAGCCCCGCCGAGAGCCATGAATTGCATAACGTGGAACTGTCGCGGGCTTGGGAACCCGGAGACAGTTCGTGAACTTCATCATTTGGTGAGGATTGAAGCGCCCACCCTAGTCTTTGTGTCGGAGACGAAGGTTGAAGGAAATAAGGTAGCGGAGATGCGAGCAAGATTGGGGTTTGAAGGTTGTATACCTATCAGCAGTAATGGGCTGAGCGAAGGACTTGCCCTTTTCTGGTCTAGGGAGGTGGATGTTAAGCTCAACAATATGTCTAATCAACATATAGATGTTATGGTAAAGAATGTGGGTAGCGACCAGAAGGAGTGGCGTTTTACAGGCTTTTATGCCAAAGCAAAAAGGAGTGAAAGGAGGGAGAGTTGGACACTTTTGAAGTGGTTGCGATGCCAAAGTGATGTACCATGGTTGTGTGGTGGGGACTTCAATGAGATTACAGATAATACAGAATATTTTGGGGCTAATGAAAGGGCGGAATGGCAAATGCAAGGTTTTCGAGAGGCCATCGATGAGTGCAAGTTTCAGGATCTGGGTTATTCCGGGATTCTGTACACATGGGATAATTGCCAAGATGGGGATGCAAATGTCAAGGTACGCTTGGACAGATATCTAGCCGACCCAGCTTTTATCCAGGAGTATGGAGCTACGGGGGTGAGGCATGTGCCATCTCCACAATCGGATCACTGTATGTTGGTCATTAAAATCAAGAAACTGGAGGAGTGGGAGAGCAGCGGGCCACGCCGCTTTGTTTATGAGGAAGCATGGAGGCGGGAGGAGTCGTATGAGCCCACAGTGGCTGCTGCATGGGATAAAAAGAGAGGAGCTCTTTCACTTGAGGACCTCAACTCTGCGCTATATGACATGCAGGACCAGCTCACTGATTCGAAACAGAAAAAGTTTGGAGATGTGAAGCGAAAATTAAAAAAGGTGAGGAGGGAGTTTGAAAGAGAGAAGGCAAACTCACTATTCCGTGGGTCGTCTAGGAGGGAGAAGGAATTGGCGAGGCAGCTGAATGACCTGCTGCTGAAAGAGGAGATCATGGCGAAAGCTAGGTCAAGGGCAGACTGGCTTAAGTCAGGTGACCGGAACACTGGTTTCTTCCACGCTCAAGCATCAAGGAGGAAGCATCAAAATAAAATTCTGGTGCTCGAGAGGGCGGATGGAACGATTGTGGATAGTAAAGATGATGTGAGAGCTGAGGTACAAAACTTCTACACACAACTGTATACAGCTCAAGATGAAGTGTTGATGGACGAAGTGCTGCACCATGTGCCACCAATGGTGACTAGCGAGATGAATGAACGACTGAATAGACCATTTGGTGCCGAGGAAGTGGAAAAAGCTTTGTTCGCCATGGCGCCGTCGAAGGCACCGGGTGCGGACGGGTTTCATGCAGGGTTCTACCAGCACCACTGGTCACTGATCAAGGAGGATGTGACCCGAGCTGTTTTGCACTTTTTAAACGGCGGGCATATGCCTGAAGCTGTTAATAAAACTGTAATAGTACTTATCCCAAAGGTTAAAAATCCGAGGAATATTTCACAGTACAGACCAATCTCCCTCTACAATGTTATTTATAAAATATGTTCCAAAGTTTTGGCAAACAGGTTAAGGGAGGTGCTGGATGATATCATCGCGGAGGAGCAAAGTGCTTTTGTTCCTGGTCGGTTGATTACAGACAACGCCTTCACAGCTTATGAGTGTATACATGCAATGAAGCGGAAGAGGACCAAGCAAGGGTGGTGTGCTGTCAAGCTGGACATGATGAAGGCGTACGACCGTGTAGAATGGGCGTATCTCCAAGGAATCATGCTGCAGCTGGGTTTTTCTGAGGAATGGGTGTCCCTGGTTATGGGATGTGTAAACTCTGTCACGTTTCAGGTCAAGATGAATGGAGAGTTGTTGCCATCTTTTCGCCCCTCCAAAGGTATACGACAAGGTGACCCCGTCTCCCCGTACCTATTTCTACTCTGCGGGGAAGGACTCTCTTGCCTGCTGAAAAATTATGATGCTGGATGGGTTGATAGAGGCATTCGGCTAGGACTGAGGGCCCCATGGATCTCGCACCTATTATTTGCGAACGATTGTCTAGTCTTCATGAAGGCGGATTCAAGGAGTGCACAAAGGTTGAATGAGATTCTTCAAGCATATCACCGGGGTTCAGGGCAGTGTGTAAACAAAGCCAAGAGCTCGGTTTATTTCAGCCCAAATACACGGGCGTCGGTTAAAGTAGGGGTAAGGAACAACTTGCAAATCTACAGAGAAGCTCTTGCAAAAAAGTACCTGGGCTTGCCTACGGCGGCGGGCCGGATCACAGAGGATAGTTTTGTTCATGTGAAGGAGCAAGCAAGGTCCAGGGTGCAAGGATATTGTGAAAGGTTAATGTCAATTGCGGCGAGAATGGTTCTTCTGAAAGCGGTGATTCAATCCCTACCGGCCTATTCTATGAGATGTTTCAAGCTCACTAAGGGTTTATGCCAGAAGGTCACGGCAGTGATGTCAAAGTTTTGGTGGGATGAATCTCTGGACAATAGAAGAATGCATTGGCAATCGTGGGAGAAGATGGCCGTCTCCAAAACCAAGGGAGGTCTGGGATTTCGGGATTTGGAGTTTTTCAATGATGCAATGCTCGCCAAGCAGGCGTGGCGGCTGCTCGATAATCTAGACAGCCTATGTGCGCGTGTCCTAAAGGGACGGTATTACCCAGAAGGCGAATTTTTGCAAGCGGGATGCCCTGCTAGTGCCTCCACTACGTGGAAAGCCATAATCATTGGGAGAGAAGTGCTAAAGAAGGGCTTAATCCGTCGAGTTGGTGATGGCATGACTACGGAGGTATGGCATGATAACTTGATACAAGGAAGCAAAACCTTCAAACCAGTTTGTAATATTGGAAGTGAACCCATCCACCTCGTGTCTGATTTGATGACGGATGATGGTGAGTGGGATGAGGAAGTTATACTCAGAACTTTCATCGGTCCGGATGCGCTGGCGATTCTCAATATGCCAAGACCGCGGGTTGCTATACCTGATTCTTGGGCATGGGGCCATGAGAGATCTGGGTTTTTCACAGTTAGATCTGCGTACAGAATGCTTATGGAGGATCGTGAGAACGACCTGAATGGTGTTGGTAGTTCGTCCCAAGGGGAGGAGATCTGGAAAGCACTATGGCGTGTCAAGGTACAACCAAAGATACGGATCTTTTGGTGGCGAGTCTTGAAAGGTTTCTTGCCGGCGAAGGAAGAATTACGCCAAAGACATGTAGGGGAGGATCCCACATGCCCAATGTGTGGTTATCAAGAGGAATCGTTGTTTCATTCCATGGTAACATGTGACCATGCGAAGCTATTCTGGAAAAAGGCAGAGGATTTCTTTGAATTTAAACTGCCACGGCTGCACCCAGCTACGTGGTCGAGGGACTTACTTGACCCCAGCTTCATTGGGAAAGATAGAGCAGCTATTATCATATCAGTTATGTGGACTATTTGGTCAAGCAGGAATAAGTACACTCACGAGGAAGTCAAGTACCAGCCCCGGCGATCCATGATCCTAGTGAAGGAACTCATTCAAGCCCTGTATATCCGTACGGAAGGGGTTGACAAGAGAAACTGCAGCAAGGAGAAATGGAAACCGCCAGAAGAAGGGTGGTGCAAAATCAATACGGATGCTTCGGTTAATGTCGTTTCAAGAGCATCAGCGATTGGGATTGTGGTGCGAGACCACAACGGAGAGATTATACTAGCCACAGGCCGCAAGGTGCAGGGGGTGACCGACCCTTATTGCGCTGAACTACTAGGTGTCAGAGATGCTGTGTGTCTGGCTATGGAGAAGGGCTGGACACGGGTGACCATCGAGTCGGACTGCAAAACTATCATAGACGAGTATATGGCGACAGAGAGCAGGTCGACAGGAAGCCCAATTATCAGCGAGATCAAATCTTATCTCCACAATTTTCAGGGACTCCAAATCAACTATGTTAGTAGACAGGCCAATGAGGCTGCTCACTGGTGTGCTAGAGAGAGCCTTGCGAGTGCCTCGAATGTAACTTCTTTTGATGTTTTCCCTGCTTCATTGATTGCCTTGGTGCAATCGGATGTAAACCGTCAAATTAATGAATAAAGGCCTACGAGGGCGGTTCTCAAAAAAAAAAGTGGCCCGAGTATTTATTTTCTCCGGAAAAAATAAAAGTAGATGAGGTGTTGAGGGTTGGGGTCCTCCCTCCGACGATGGCCTCCTCACGGACCACCGCATCAGCTACCAATTCTTTTTGACTCGCTGGCTGCATGTGGGCACCGTGGAACCGCTGTTGGTTGCCCAAGGCCGATCTTCGCTCGCACGCACCTGTGGTTTCTGGTCTGCGCGAAGCACACACGCACACCTTGCGTGAACCAGGCACGGAGACAGTGTCTTCATCGGTGAAACACTGAAAGGGTGCACCTGACTTTGGCTTTTTGGAGTACTGTTCAACAGACGCTCCACATCACCTGATCACACGCCAAGAAAAAAGAGGACGCTCCACGATGAACGAGTATGAACAGAGCCAGCCTGCACACAGGGGACGGTGCTAGAGGTACTCCACGCATGTACCCCTCCCTTTCGGTTTAGGCCAACTCCATCGCGCGACCCCAAACGGACGTCCGGTTTGGCCGGATTTTGTCCCTTTGGGGCTCCGATGGGTTTGCCCATGTCCGCGTTTGTCCGATGGGTCGTGGGTGCGTCCAACGCGCGGCCGCACCCCAAAACCTGTCCGGGGTGGACGTGAATAAAAAAAGTTTAAAAACTAAATGAAATGACTAAAAAAGTAAATAAACTTAGTTAAAAAAACATAAAACATATATATAGGGGTTACGGCCACAAAACGGCCCAGTTTATCAGTCCACTTAAACGGCCAAGTTCGTAATTAACATAAAAGAAAAAAGAAAAATGCCTCCCGCGCGCTCCTGCTCCTGCCGCGCCCGTCGATGCCGTGGCCGACGCCGCTCACTGGCCGCCGGTGTCATCGCCGTCGCTGACCAGGTCGACGTAGGCCGGCGGCGTCCAGAGGTGGGCCGGCGGTGCGTGGTAGACGGGGGCGGGCTGGACGGCGTGAGGTGCCTGCACCACCTCCTCCCGCGGCGACGCCTCCCGCTCCGGTGACCGCGGCGGCGTGGGGCGCCAGTTCACGCCCACGGCGTCGGCCATCTCTTCTGCCGTGCACGACCAGCCCCACCCCTGGCCAACCAGGGCCGGGTCGAACGCGGCCACCGGCGGCTCCTCCACCACCTCCTCCTTCGCCACCATCTCGAGCTCGGGGATGGCGACCTCGCCGGCGGCGGAGCGGGCCATCATCTCCTCGAGGCCCTCCCACTGGCGCTCGTCGTGCGTGCGCATGGAGTCTTCCATGACGCGCGCAACGAGACGGGCCTCCTCCTCCTCCATCATGCGAGGAGGTGGTGGTGGCGATGGAGACGGCGAAGGCGACGGCGTGGGCGTGACGCCGCGCACCCGCCTACGCCCGCGCTCCTGGGGAGCAGGCGCTGCACGGTCCTGTCGTGGCCGCCGCGCCCCCGTCGAGGTGCCGGCGAAGAACAACGCGCGCCTGGTGTCGTGCTCGTCACGAAACCAGGTGTCCCAGAGCCCGGAGTCGGGGGCGTACCTGGCGTCGTAGAAGAGGTCGTCGGGGAGGAGGCGGCGGCGGCGCTCGATCTCCTCGTCGCGCGCACGGCCGCTCGTCGGGACCGGCAGGATGGGGACCCGATCGGCGGAGAGATGCCAGTTATTGGGGAGATTGACGTCGCTCCAGGGGAGCGGCGTCCTCGTCTCCCAATAACGGCGGCACACCGATGCGCGGATGTAATGCCGGTCGCGCTCGCCGGCGGAATTGGGCGCGATGGAGAAGGCGGATGGCGCGGGGGCCCGGCGTGGTGGCGATGGCGACTCGGGCTCCTCTTTCTTCACCGAGCCGCGGCGGCGCCCCAATGAGGAACCAGCCTCGCCGTCATGCTTGCCTTTCCGGCCGTAGTTCCAGAGGCCCATGGCTGCGGGCGGCCGGCCGGCGAGTTTCTTGGCTAGGGTTTGGGAGCAGGCGCTATCGGGTTTCAAGGAGGCCGCAGGGTGACGTGGGGCAGTGTGGACGATGAACCCTCCACGCTTCCCACTTAAAGAAGGACGGCGACCGTTCGACGTGCGGATGACAGGTGGGGCCGCCCGCTCGTGCGCATTGATGTTGGCTGGTGGGAGGTAGGTGGCCGCCTGCCACGCGGCCCCGACGCGGACGAGGTGCGCGTCCGTTCGGTGTCCGCCGCGACCCAAACCCGGCGCAAGTTTGCGCTCGAAATGGGTCGACCTGGACACAAAACGGACAGGATGGGTCTGAGATGTCGCGCACTGGGCCGCCTCGTTTGTCCCTTTTGCCCCAAACGGACAGGGCCGGACAGGATAGGGTCGCGCGGTGGAGTTGGCCTTAGAGGCATATATCTATTTTTGGACATCGATAACTGCCACACATGTGGCAGGAAAGGATATGCACCACACGTCTCTAATGCAAATAGATTGCCACGTCATCGCATGTATGCATGCGAGAATCTTTTCGGATTTTCAGTTTTTAAAATGTTTTACCTCTTAAATGAAAAATCCGATTGAAGATCCGTTTTCACCATTAAATCCGTCGCGACGAGATCTTCAAAACTAGATCTCATATCGATATATTTCGGCGAATTTTTTTTTGTTAAAAGTTGCCATGTCTATTGCACATGAATTGCCATGATATTTACACTGAAGTTGTCATGATATGTTTCAACTATTTTCTTTTACATTTAAAAGTAAATTTTAACATATTATAAAACGGAGAATTAAGAAACTAGACTTGCCATGCACCATAAACTTAAAATTGCCATGGTTCAATAAAAAATATTTTCATGGTCAAAGTACTAGAATTGCCATCATCAAAAAACTAAAATTGCCATGATCTACAAACTAAAATTGCCACATGGCAACTTTAGTTTAAGCACTATGGCAACTATAGTGTAAACATCATGGCAACTTCTGGGCAAAAAAAAATTCATCGAAACATATCAACATGGGGTCTAGTTTTGAAGATCTCGTCAAGACGGATTTAATGGTGAAAACAGATTTTTTGTTCGCTTTTTTATTTAGGAGATAAAACATTTTTAAGCCGAAAACCAAAAAGATTTCTGCTGATGTCATCTATTCATACGTGGCAAAATGAGTGGTGATGGAGGCGCGTGGGTGATCTGCAAACGCCCACACGTGTGGACGTTAGTTTTTCCCTTTTTTTTGTCTCATTTTATTGTTTTTCATCACATGTTCATATTTCAAGGCACGGTAAAACGCGGCATGTAAGTACCGAGGGAAAATTCACAAATGCGTGTAAAAGTCTTTGGCCATTTAATGATCACGCATGCATGCTGCAATTAGTGCATCGATATACATGATCCTTTTAGAAAACGAGTGCATTAATTGAATACTTTTGCAAACAAAAAAAATCAACAAAACAAGAAGAATACTCTGAGTGGAAACAAAACAAGAAGATGCTGCATGAGTCATCAATTCAAACAAGAAGAACTTGTTTCATGTGATTTTTTGTGGAAAGTGGAAACATTGTTTTTATAACAACTAATTCGACAAAACAAGTGCTACACTCTGATCATTATGTGCATATGATATGACTCTAGCTATTTTCCTTTGAATGGGTGATTTTAATCATGACGTAGGATGGTTCCTACAAGTGAAACTATCAGCTCTCATGTAATGCTTAAAAAAGAAAAATGAGAGCAATTTGTGACTTTTGATGTATAACATTGCAAAATTGTATGGAAAAAATGTTTAATTTGTCAGAACTTTTAGGAGGGAGTGAATGGCGAATGTTGGAAGGTATTCAAAGTTAGGATGATGAGAATGTCTATGGCACTTTGGCGAACTTGAAAACATATGCGAATTTTAGCTGGGTGGCAATGTAGAGCTAAACCCAAGAGGCTCGTATTCATCTGTTAGTCCATGAGTTTGGCATGATGTGACTCAACAATTTAATAGATTAGGAAGGAACACGGATTTGGAGTAGGGTGACAACATAGCGAAGTAATAACACGATGATTGAAGAGCTCAAGTTGAGGGGCTTGTGATAGATCCAATTGTTGGCCGGTGGCAACGCACGGGCATTCTGCTAGTCTGTCTTAGTTGGAGAGTCTTCTATATTGGTCACATTAAGCCGGAAGGAAGAAAGTAGTGTCCAGGTACGATCGTTCCCCATAACCGAAACACACTTGCCCACGTGAACACACACGCACCCTCCTTTGCATGTGTGCAAGCAACACCGTGAACAAATTAGACCATGCGGATGAAGAAAAGAAAGATTTTGCATTGTCATGATTTGATGAGCCATCAAGCTATCTTGCGTTTACTTGTTTGAATTGAATGTTGGTATGAACCCAAGGAACCGAATTAAGGTTCCATAGAATCTCATTGGTTTCGATGGCAAGTGAAATCATGAATTCACCCGTAAAAAAAAGTGAAATCATAAATTCATTTGGGACCAAGCCTCGTTTCCACATTCTTCTCAAAAAATTTGATGGTTTCTTTTTTTTAATCCACATATCGAGACATAAGAGTGGATGAATATGGTGGTCGTGGCCGAAGTTGAGGGAAAAAGGAGGCGATGACTGGAGTTGAGCAAAAAGGTCGGCTTTTTCTTT
>LT934124.1:38859434-38877126 GCA_900231445.1 Triticum turgidum subsp. durum
CCAGCGCATAGCCAGCATCCAGGAGTGTTGGCTGGCCGGGTTCCAGAACTCGGGCAGGGACCTGGCATCGGTGCTGCGAGCACTGTCCCCCATCTGCTGCCGTCCACCATGAGGGCAGGCCAATGCGGTGCCGGCCGTTCCTGCTCCGCCGCCGATTCTGGACCTCGTGCTCCTGGGTTCGGCGCCGGCGCCATCCAAGGAGCCGCCGCTTCTTGGTACCCCATTGGGCAGGGTGGTTTTCTTGACCCCCGTCCAAGGGTTTTCTCCTGTCGGCACACCGTCCTCCTCGACCTCCGACGTGGTCATGAACACGGGGACGATACCGCAACCCCTCGCTAGGGCCGACTCCTCCTCTGCTCCGACACCGCTCTCCTTCCCGCCGGGGTTTTCACCGCGGCCTCGGTTCGCAGCGGCTGCGCAAGCTCCGTGAGTCAAACCCCCCTAATGCTTGCTCGTAAATGTAGATTAGGGGTTTATTTCTTAGGCATGTTCTAGTAGTTAGTGGATTCGATCGGATTAGATAGGATTCGAGTAGATCCGATTGGATGCGATCCCAATCGAATACAATCGGACCGATCTGTTCTTGTTTCTTACAGCGTGTGTCCTAGGATAATTTTCTTCTGCTACTGCTAGTGTGTCCTAGGATATGTGTTCATGCTAGTAGATGTGTTCATGCTAGAATCCCCAATGGTAGTGTGCTTTGCTAGGATATGTGTTCATAGTAGGGTCTTGCTAGGATCTGTGTTCATACAAATGGCATGTTCATTTTAAGCTAGGATCATGTTCATGTTGCTACATACATGTTCAAGCTAGGGTTTGTGTTGATTGTTATACATGCATGTAGTATGACCATTTTAGGATGCTGCCAATTGTGCATGGGTGCACATGGGTCCTATTGGCACTTGCTGTTACTATTTTTAGATGTTTCCATGCTTAGGATAATGCACTGATGAGTGGCAGTTGCAGAAAAGGAGATGCCACTGATCAGTGGCATTTTCTCATGTGCAAGTACCACTAATCAGTGGCATTTGCTCTTGCTATTGGGCAAATGCCACTGATCAATGGACTTGCCCAACAGCAAGTGCCACTGATCAGTGGCATTTGCTCATGGGCAACTACCATTGATCAGTGGCACTTGCTGTTGGGCAAGTCCACTGATCAGTGCCACTGATCAATGACATTTGCCCAACAGCAAGTGCCATTGATAAGTGGCATTTGGCAAAGAGTTTGTGCACTAATCAATGGCATTTGCTCTTGGGCAAATGTCTTTGATCAGTGCCATTTTGCAAAGAGTTTGTGCACTAATACTTGTCATCTTACCTGACAAGATATTGAAGAGTGACTGGGATGTGGCGGGTGGAGGAGCTCAGGTGGTGGCCGGAGCTGAGCGCGCCGAGAATTTCATCCTCATGAATAGGCGGCTCAGGACGGTGGACCTGCTTGGCATGATCGCCTTCATGAGCCTGCCTCGTTCAAGGGGACGATCTCTGAGGCAGGGCCACGAGAAGGGGGACCGGGAGCCGCTGCGCTTCTACCAGCAGATCAAGGACAATGAGGACCTCGCCATGCTTGTTGTCCCTCGCAAGTTCGTGGAGGTGATGAACACCTGGCTAGTCATCAAGCGGCTCCCGCGCATGGTTAGGTTGTCGGCGAACAAGCGGTGCGTGTTCTGGGTGTAGGTCCAGAACTTCGAGGGGCACATGGTTCTTGGCCGGGGCTGGAACTACTTCTACCGGCGCCACCGGATCGTCCCCGACGACCTCGCCATTGCGCGCATCTCAAGACTCGACTTGAAGGTTCAGATCTACAACCATGACTCCTCGGTCATGTGTAGGTTTCATTGCAGCAGGCACAACTGTGTTGGTGACATTGAGCATGCTATGTAGTTAAGTAAGGTGTTAGTGTTGAACTTTTATGGTGTGTGGCTAGACTCATGGTACATGTGTTGGGAACTTGTTAATATTTTGGCCAGGAGCAGCACCTTGGCGTGGAGCAGGGAAGGAGGAAGCCCCTGCTGTTAATCTAAGTAGTTTGCTGTCATTTTTTGCTTGCTTGCTTTGTTTGATCTTGCTTTGTTTGATCTCATATGTGCTTGTTGTTGTGTTGATCATGTGGTGGTAAGGCCACCACATTTGAATGGGGTGAGCAAAACACAAATATTGTTTGCAACCAAACAGCTCAAGTTTGCATCTGCTCACACCCTAAGCACAAAAACGGCAACCAAAACAGTAGGAGGTAAGTGCCCCTTGATACGTCTCCAACGTATCTATAATTTTTGATTGCTCCATGCTACTTTATCTACTGTTTTGGACTATATTGGGCTTTATTTTCCACTTTTATATTATTTTTGGGACTAACCTATTAACCGGAGGCCCAACCCAGAATTGTTGATTTTTGCCTATTTCAGTATTTCGAAGAAACAGAATATCAAACGGAGTCCAAACGGAATGAAACCTTCGGGAACGTGATTTTCTCATCGAACGTGATCCAGGAGACTTGGACCCTGCTCCAAGGAACAACCGAGGAGGTCACGAGGGTGGGGGGCGCGTCCCCCCCTAGGGCACGCCCCCCTGCCTCATGGGCCCCCTGTTGCTCCACCGACGTACTCCTTCCTCCTATATATACCTATGTACCCCCGACAGATCAAATACGGAGCCAAAAACGTAATTCCACCGCTACAACTTTCTGTATCCGCAAGATCCCATCTTGGGGCCTGTTCCGGAGCTCTGCCGAAGGGGGCATCTACCACGGAGGGCTTCTACATCAACACCATAGCCTCTCCGATGAAGTGTGAGTAGTTTACTTCAGACCTTCGGGTCCATAGCTAGTAGCTAGATGGCTTCTTCTCTCTTTTTGGATCTCAATACAATGCTCTCCCCCTCTCTTGTGGAGATCTATTCGATGTAATCTTCTTTTTGCGGTGTGTTTGTTGAGACCGATGAATTGCGGGTTTATGATCCAGCTTATCTATGAATAATATTTGAATCTTCTATGAATTCTTTTATGTATGATTGAGTTATCTTTGCAAGTCTCTTCGAATTATCCGTTTGGTTTGGCCAACTAGATTGGTAGTTCTTGCAATGGGAGAAGTGTTTAGCTTTGGGTTCAATCTTGCGGTGTCCTTTCCAGTGACAGCAGGGGCAGCAAGGCACGTATTATATTGTTGCCATCGAGGATAACAAGATGGTTTTTTTATCATATTGCATGAATTTATCCCTCTACATCATGTCATCTTGCTTAAGGCGTTACTCTGTTTTTAACTTAATACTCTAGATGCATGCTGGATAGCGATCGATGAGTGGAGTAATAGTAGTAGATGCATAATCGTTTCGATCTACTTGTCTCGGACGTGATGCCTATACACATGATCATACCTAGACATACTCATAATTATGCTCAATTCTGTCAATTGCTCAACAGTAATTTGTTCGCCCACCGTAGAATACTTATGCTCTTGAGAGAAGCCACTAGTGAAACCTATGGCCCCCGGGTCTATTCTCATCATATCAATCTTCATTACTTTATTACTTGCTTTGTTTTTACTTTGCCTTTTACTTTTAACTTTGCATCTCTATATTAAAAATACCAAAAATATTATTTATCATCTCTGTCAGATCTCACCCTTGTAAGTGACCGTGAAGGGATGGACAACCCCTAATCGCGTTGGTCGCGAGTAGCTATCATTTTGTGTAGGTACGAGGGACTCGTGCGTGACCTCCTACTGGATTGATACCTTGGTTCTCAAAAACTGACGGAAATACTTACGCTACTTTACTGCATCATCCTCTCCTCTTCGGGGAAATCCAACGCAGTGCTCAAGAGGTAGCAAGAAGAATTTCTGCTGCCGTTGCCGGGGAGTTTGCGCAAAAGTCAACTATGCCAAGTACCCATCACAATCCCTATCTCTCACATTACATTATTTGCCTCTCGTTTTCCTCCCCCCACTTCACCCTTGTCGTTTTGTTCGCCCTCTCTTTCCCAATCTCCTCCTCTCTTTCCCTTTCGCCTTTTTCTCGTTTGCCTTTTTGTTTGCTTATGTGTTGGATTACTTGTTGCCATGGTGCAAGATAATACCTAATTGTGTGACTTCTCGAATACCAATAATAATGATTTCCTTAGTACTCTGATTGCTCCTCTTAATAATGATGAGTCTTGTGAAATCAATACCGCTTTGCTGAATCTTGTTATGAAAGATCAATTCGCCGGCCTTCCTAGTGAAGATGCCGCTACTCATCTAAATAATTTTGTTGATTTGTGTGATATGCAAAAGAAGAAAGATACGGATAATAATATTGTCAAATTGAAGTTATTTCCATTTTCACTTAGAGATCGTGCTAAAGTTTGGTTTTCGTCTTTGCCTAAAAATAGTATTGATTCTTGGAACAAGTGCAAAGATGCTTTTATCTCTAAGTATTTTCCTCCCGCTAAGATCATCACTCTTAGGAGCGATATTATGAATTTTAAACAACTTGATCATGAGCATGTTGCCCAATCTTGGGAAAGAATGAAATTGATGCTTCGCAATTGCCCTACTCATGGTTTGAATTTATGGATGATCATAC
Organism: Triticum turgidum subsp. durum; assembly: GCA_900231445.1. NCBI lineage: Eukaryota > Viridiplantae > Streptophyta > Magnoliopsida > Poales > Poaceae > Triticum > Triticum turgidum. Next base: position 38,863,997 of record LT934124.1, read on the forward strand.
AAAATTTTTATGCCGGATTGAATTTTGCTTCTAGAAATCTTTTAGATTCAGCCGCGGGAGGCACGTTTATGGAAATTACATTAGGAGATGCTACAAAATTACTTGTAATATTATGGCTAATTATTCTCAATGGCACACCGAAAGATCTTCTAGTAAAAAAGAGCATGCTATAGAAGAAATCAATGTTTTGAGTGAAAAGATGGATGAACTTATGAAGATGTTTGCTACTAAAAATACTTCTCTTGATCCCAATGATATGCCTTTATCTACTTTGATTGAGAATAATAATGAATTTATGGATGTCAATTTTGTTGGTAGGAATAGTTTTGGAAATAACGCGTATAGAGGGAATTTTAATCCTAGGCCATATCCTAGTAATCCTTCTAATAATTATGGAAATTCCTACAACAACTCTTATGGAAATTTTAATAAGATGCCTTCTGAATTTGAGAGTAGTGTTAAAGAGTTTATGAATTCACAAAAGAATTTTAATGCTTTGCTTGAAGAGAAATTGCTTAAAGTTGATGATTTGGCTTGGAACGTTGATAGAATTTCTCTTGAAATTGATTCTTTAAAGATTAGATCTATTCCTCCTAAGCATGATATCAATGAGTCCCTCAAAGCCATGAGAATTTCCATTGATGAGTGCAAAGAAAGAACCGCTAGGATGCGTGCTTCCAAAGATGCTTTTATTAAAGCGTGTTCTTCCAATTCCTATGAAAATCAAGATGAAGATCTAAAAGTTATTGATGTGTCCCCTATTAAATCTTTGTTTTGCAATATGAATCTTGATGAAACTGAATATGATCTTCCTTTACCTAGAAGGCGTTCTAAGAATTCGGAGTTTCTAGATCTTGATGATGAAATTGATGAAAGTGGGATTGAAAGAAATAAAAACCTAGATGTTGCTAAACCCACTATTTTGGATCTCAAGGAATTTAATTATGAAAATTGCTCTTTGATTGGTTGTGTTTCCTTGTTGCAATCCGTGCTAGATTCTCCTCATGCTTATAGTCAAAATAAGGCCTTTACCGAACACATTGTTGATGCCTTGATGCAATCTTATGAAGAAAAACTTGAGTTGAAAGTTTCTATCCCTAGAAAACTCTATGATGAGTGGGAACCTATTATTAAAATTAAAATTAAAGATTATGAGTTTCATGCTTTGTGTGATTTGGGTGCTAGTGTCTCCACTATTCCCAAAACTTTGTGTGATTTGCTAGATTTCCGTGACTTTGAAGATTGCTCTCTAAACTTGCATCTTGCGGATTCCTATATTAAAAAGCCTATGGGAAGAATTAATGATGTTCTTATTGTTGCAAATAGGAATTATGTACCCGTAGATTTTATCGTTCTTGATATAGATTGCAATCCTTCATGTCCTATTGTTCTTGGTAGACCTTTCCTTAGAACGATTGGTGCGATTATTGATATGAAGGAAGAGAATATTAGATTCCAATTTCCCTTGGGAAAGGGTATGGAACACTTCCCTAGAAAGAAAATAAAATTATGAATCTATCATGGGAGCCACTTATGGATTGCCTACCAAAGATGGCAAAACCTAGATCTATCCTTGCTTTTATGCCTAGCTAGGGGCGTTAAACGATAGCGCTTGTTGGGAGGCAACCCAATTTTATTTTTGTTTTTTGTTTCTTGCTTCTGTTTAAGAATAAATAATCCATCTAGCCTCTGGTTAGATGTTTTTTTATTTTTTAATTAGTGTTTGTGCCAAGTAGAACCTATAGGATAAGCTATGATGATAGTTGATTTGATTCTGCTGAAAAACAGAAACTTTGCGCTCACGAGAAAAAAAATCAATAAATCACAGAAACGTGCTTTTGCATTGATTATTTTTGCTTCTGATCAATAAATAAATTCTCCAGTACGTCCTATTTTGGTAGAGTTTGTAGAGTTCCAGAAGTTTGCGTTAGTTACAAATTTCTACAGACTGTTTTGTTTTTGACAGATTCTGTTTTTCGTGTGTTATTTGCTTATTTCAATGCATCTATGGCTAATAAATTAGTTTATAAACCATAAGGAAGTTGGAATACAGTAGGTTTAACACCAATATAAATAAAGAATGAGTTAATTACAGTACCTTAAAGTAGTCTTTTGTTTTCTTTCACTAACGGAGCTCACGAGATTTCTATTGAGTTTTGTGTTGTGAAGTTTTCAAGTTTTGGGTGAATTCTTTTGATGGATTATGGAACAAAGAGTGGCAAGAGCCTAAGCTTGGGGATGCCCATGGCACCCCAAGATAATCCAAGGACACCAAAAAGTCAAAGCTTGGGGATGCCCCGGAAGGCATCCCCTCTTTCGTCTACTTCCATCGGTAATTTACTTGGAGCTATATTTTTATTCACCACATGTTATGTGTTTTGCTTGGAGCGTCTTGTATTATTTGCATCTTTGCTTGTTAGTTTACCACAATCATCCTTGCTGTACACACCTTTTGAGAGAGCCATACATGATTTGGAATTTGCTAGAATACTCTCTGTGCTTCACTTATATCTTTCGAGCTTGATAGTTTTGCTCATAGTGCTTCACTTATACCTTTTTGAGCATGATAATTTTTGCTCTAGTGCTTCACTTAGATATTTTAGAGCACGGTGGTGGATTTGTTTTAAAGAAACCATGGATCTCTCATGCTTCACTTAGATTATTTTATGAGTTGTTAATAGCATGGTAATTTGCTTAAAGATAATATACTTGGTATTCAAGATATGTGAAACTTTCTTTTGAGTGCGTTGAATACTAAGATAAGTTTGATGCTTGATAATTGTTTTGAGATATGGAGGTGACAATATCAAAGCAATGCTAGTTGGGGGTGATTATGGATTTAAAGAATGCTTGTGTTGAAGTTTGTGATTCCCGTAGCATGCACGTATGGTGAACCGCTTTGTGATGAAGTTGGAGCACAATTTTATTTATTGATTATCTTCCTTATGAGTGGCGGTCGGGGACGAGCGATGGTCTTTTCCTACCAATATATCCCCCTAGGAGTATGCGTGTAGTGGTTTGGTTTTTGATGACTTCTAAATTTTTGCAACAAGTGCATGAGTTCTTTTGATTAATGTTGAGTCCATGGATTATACGCACTCTCACCCTTCCACCATTGCTAGCCTCCCTAATACCGCGCACTTTTCGCCGGTATCATACACCCACCATATACCTTCCTCAAAACAGCCACCATACCTACCTATCATGGCATTTCCATAGCCATTCCGAGATATATTGCCATGCAACTTTCCACCATTCCGTTCATATGTCACACATTACTTTTGTCATATTTCTTTTTGCATGAACATGTAGTTGACATTGTATTTGTGGCAAGGCCACCTTCATAATTTTCATACATGTCGCTCTTGATTCATAGCATATCCCGGTACACCGCCGGAGGCATTCATATAGAGTCATATTTTGTTCTAAGTATCGAGTTGTAATTGTTGAGTTGTAAAAAAAATAAAAGTGTGATGATCATCATTATTAGAGCATTGTCCCAGTGAGGAAAGGATGATGGAGACTATGATTCCCCCATAAGTCGGTATGAGACTCCGGACGAAATAAAAAAAAAGGGGCCAAAAAAAAGAAAAGAGAAAAGGCCCAAATAAAAAAATGAGAGAAAAAGAGAGAAGGGACAATGCTACTATCCTTTTACCACACTTGTGCTTCAAAGTAGCACCATGATCTTCATGATAGAGAGTCTCATATGTTGTCACTTTCATATACTAGTGGGAATCTTTCATTATAGAACTTGGCTTGTATATTCCAATGACGGGCTTCCTCAAAAGTGCCCTAGGTCTTCGTGAGCAAGCAAGTTGGATGCACACCCACTTAGTTTCTTTTGTTGAGCTTTCATATACTTATAGCTCTAGTGCATCCGTTGCATGGCAATCCCTACTCACTCACGCTGATATCTATTAATGGGCATCTCCATAGCCCATTGATACGCCTAGTTGATGTGAGACTATCTTCTCCTTTTTTGTCTTCTCCACAACCACCATTCTATTCCACCTATAGTGCTGTGTCCATGGCTCATGCTCATGTATTGCGTGAAAGTTGAAAAAGTTTGAGATTACTAAAGTATGAAACAATTGCTTGGCTCGTCATCGGGGTTGTGCATGATTAAATACTTTGTGTGATGAAGATAGAGCTTAGCCAGACTATATGATTTTGTAGGGATAACTTTCTTTAACCATGTTATTTTGAGAAGACATGATTACTTCGATTTGTATGCTTGAAGTATTATTACTTTTATGTCAATATGAACTTTTGTCTTGAATCTTTCAGATCTGAATATTCATACCACAATTAAGAAGATTTACATTGAAATTATGCCAAAGTATCACTCCGCATCAAAAATTCTTTTTTATCATTTAGCTACTCGAGGACGAGCAGGAATTAAGCTTGGGGATGCTTGATACGTCTCCAACGTATCTATAATTTTTGATTGCTCCATGCTACTTTATCTACTGTTTTGAACTATATTGGGCTTTATTTTCCACTTTTATATTATTTTTGGGACTAACCTATTAACCGGAGGCCCAGCCCAGAATTGCTGTTTTTCGCCTATTTCAATATTTCGAAGAAACAGAATATCAAACAGAGTCCAAACGGAATGAAACCTTCGGGAACGTGATTTTCTCACCGAACGTGATCCAGGAGACCTGGACCCTGCTCCAAGGAACAACCGAGGAGGTCACGAGGGTGGGGGGCGCCCCCCTAGGGCGCGCCCCCTACCTTGTGGGCCCCCTGTTGCTCCACCGACGTACTCCTTCCTCCTATGTATACCTACGTACCCCCGACAGATCAAATACGGAGCCAAAAACCTAATTCCACCGCCGCAACTTTCTGTATCCGCGAGATCCCATCTTGGGGCCTATTTCGGAGCTCCGCCGGAGGGGGCATCTACCATGGAGGGCTTCTACATCAACACCATAGCCTCTCCGATGAAGTGTGAGTAGTTTACTTCAGACCTTCGGGTCCATAGCTAGTAGCTAGATGACTTCTTCTCTCTTTTTGGATCTCAATACAATGTTCTCCCCCTCTCTTGTGGAGATCTATTCGATGTGATCTTATTTTTGCGATGTGTTTGTTGAGACCGATGAATTGTGGGTTTATGATCCAGCTTATCTATGAATAATATTTGAATCTTCTCTGAATTCTTTTATGTATGATTGAGTTATCTTTGCAAGTCTCTTCGAATTATCCGTTTGGTTTGGCCAACTAGATTGGTAGTTCTTGCAATGGGAGAAGTGTTTAGCTTTGGGTTCAATCTTGCGCTGTCCTTTCCCAGTGACAGCAGGGGCAGCAAGGCACGTATTGTATTGTTGCCATCGAGGATAACAAGATGGGGTTTTTATCATATTGCATGAATTTATCCCTCTACAAAATGTCATCTTGCTTAAGGTGTTACTCTGTTTTTAACTTAATACTCTAGATGCATGCTGGATAGCGGTCGATGAGTAGAGTAATAGTAGTAGATGCAGAATCGTTTTGATCTACTTGTCTCGGACGTGATGCCTATACACATGATCATACCTAGATATACTCATAATTATGCTCAATTCTGTCAATTGCTCAACAGTAATTTGTTCACCCACCGTAGAATACTTATGCTCTTGAGAGAAGCCACTAGTAAAACCTATGGCCCCTGGGTCTATTCTCATCATATCAATCTTCATTACTTTATTACTTGCTTTGTTTTTACTTTGCCTTTTACTTTTCACTTTGCATCTCTATATCAAAAATGCCAAAAATATTATTTATCATCTCTATCAGATCTCACCCTCGTAAGTGACCGTGAACGGATTGACAACCCCTAATCGCGTTGGTTGAAAGTAGCTATCATTTTGTGTAGGTACGAGGGACTCGTGCGTGACCTCCTACTGGATTGATACCTTGGTTCTCAAAAAGTGAGGGAAATACTTACGCTACTTTACTGCATCATCCTCTCCTCTTCGGGGAAATCCAACGTAGTGCTCAAGAGGTAGCATCCCTCCCATACGATGCAGGCAACCAAACAGGTTGCATCTGCTGCATATGAGGCTGCATTTCAAGAACCAGGCTGGCTGGAGATGGACATGCAATGCAACTACTATTGCAAACTGGAACCAAACACGCCCTAGATGCCTCGAGAAGGAGACTACAGTACAATCAGCCAGAATTAGCCAGGACGCCTCATTGGATTTGCACGGAGTAGATTTTTCGTGGCCAACAAGGGTGGCACCAGCTTGAGATGGGTGTCAAATATCAATGTGCCTGACAATGGTAGATCACAACAATGAGCCCAATTGGTCTACATAGTTTCATACAGAAATGTTATCAACATTCGAGAAATCATTGTTGTTTGTAGTAACCCAGCGACCTGAAAGGTAAAATAAAATAAAATAAGAACTCTTCATACACTTGTCACTACTAGGAAAACTCTTACCAGTAGCGTTGGGTTTCTTGCTATTAGTAGCGCGGGCAGGCGCGCTACTGCTACGGTGCTACAACTATTTTTTAGCAGTAGCGCTTGTTTGGCCCAACGCTACTGGTATCTAAATCTAGCTTTAGCGCGCTTTCACCCAGCGCTACTGATAATTATCTACAGCACGTGGAACTAGCCAGCGCTACTGTTACTTGAGTGCTACTGGTAAGTGGTAATCTTTACCCACATGCCAATACTAACTTTTGTATTATTTTTTTGCGTTTTGGCTCTGTACACAATTAAACAGATCCACCGTTTATACAATAACATGCATATTCATTGAAAAGCAAGTGAGTCATCGATGAGCCAAAGTTATTAGAAGTCCCGACATGTCTCAAAAATCTCATCATCATCAATCATGGTCGAATACATGTCTCGAAATAGCGTTACAAGTCATTACAAGTTCTCAATACATGCAACTACATGGTCACATACTCATGTTTCATCATCAATGTAGACTATGATATGACCCCATAGAAGATAAGAGCGATCACGATGATCAAAAGCGGTATTATGTAGTAGTTTTTGCAGCGGCGCTGGTTGTGAATCCCCTGTTGTGCTATGAATCTCAAGTAACTAGCTTTGGCTTCCGCTCTGCTATCAAACCCTTTCTGGCTTCCGCCGGAGAAGCCAGAGACTTGGGCCTGACACTCTAGCCACTCATCATACACACCCGGAACATGCCCTACATACACGGCATACCACTTCCTCGCCATCGTTGATCTATATACCTGTCGGAGATGCACATATATATACCATGAAGCGAATTCAACAAAATAGTTATGAAATAGAAGTAACATATATAGTAAACATAGTTAACAAATTTTATCGTACCTAAAGTAATTAACTAGAGCGCGACACCATACATCTAATAGTTTCGTCGTACTGAGAGATTCGAAGTTTCGTCATACAGAAAGTAACAAGTAACTAAACAGACACATTGTTTTTAAGCAGTGCACTCTTCCCATCTGTCCATATCCGGAAGGGTGCACCCAAGCTTAGTGAAAGGCGTCATGTCCTGACGCTGTAGGGGAATGCGGGTTCGGACGTCAGCTCGCGATATTGGGCCGGCGTAGAACATCCCATTCTCTTCGAGGACATCTTTGATGATGATGGACGCAATTTCCTGTTGGATCCGGTAGAAATCATTTCGAAGTCGATTATCCGGCACGGCTCCAAAGGCTTCGGCCCATCTCTGGATATGGGTATCGGATGAAGATTTCATGCAAAGTGATTGCACATCCCTTCTGTACTCCATCATTAGATGGATGACGTAGAATCCATCATTCTCACTTCTTGCCGGTTGGTGGATGCAACAGAAGTCAGTCTTGTGGCTGAAACAAAGCCCAACCTTATTTGCTTTTTGTGTTGGATGTAGCCACCCCGCATGCCGAAGCCCAGCATAGCTCTGTCCAGAACATACTTTATGTGTGTGTAATCTTTCTTCTGTATGTTCTTTGACGGGTCCAAATATAGAGCGCGGGAGTAACGCGGGTAAAGAACAATGAGAACAACACGACACCCCCCGCTGCGCAAAATACACGATCAAGTTTAGCCTCCATGTGTGCAAAGTAACTATTGAAATGCATGAAAGGATGTATGTGTTATAGTGCTATCCGCGGATGACTTACCTGGGATGATAAGGTAGGAGAATTGTTTCTTTGTCCTTATTGCTGACCAAGAATTCTTTGATGTACTGACTCGCATATTGACGGTTGGCGTCGTTGACTGACAAGAAGCCCTCATGCATGTAGTATGGGTCCGCGATCACAAGACCAGTGACTTGCTCTCTCCTGACGATGTAGTTCATGTGCAGCGCATACATGCGGATGAACGTAAAATTGAGTGTCCTCATTTGAAACATTTGGAAGATGTAATCAAACCTCAGGAAGAAGAGGTCCGTGGGGCATGTGTGGACATACATCTTGCAACTGCTCGGCACATGAACCGTATAAAGTGGGTATCCTGGATCATCCGAGGAGAGGAGGCTTCTCTCTGTCGAAAGCACATGGTCATGGAGTCTCCTGAGATCCCCTTCTATGGCAGCTAGTGCATTCGCCGGTACCATTGGCTCTCCCGCAACATGGATTAATGGCGCATGTTTCATCGATACATGGTCAACCTTGGTCGAAGGCTGCTGGGTGCTAGAACCAACATTGCCAGCTTTATTGGATTTTCTCACCGCCGGTCTCTTCCTCTGCTTCTTGGTGGGCTGAGGTGCTGGTGGGTCTGTCAGACCCTCCCTGAGCACCACCCCTAGTGTTGCTGGGCTCAGCATTAGACGACTCTGGCTAAGTAGTTGGGCTTGGGTGGAGCCGACATCTGGAGGCGTGTCCTGCGAGGATTGCATGAACAAAGACTTCTTGCACTCCCGAGGACGTTCCGGCTCTGGTACATGCATCTCATATTCATATGGTTGACTCATTGTTACTTCGTTGTCAAAGGCAGTATTGAAATACTGGTTAGGGTTATCGTTGGCCTCCTCCATGTCATGATCCCTATCCTCTTCCATGGGGCAGATGGCATCATCTGCCGGCGGAACGGTTGTCCCTCCTTCCTCATGTCTCTCGATCTCAGCAAGCAGCAGAGACGATGGTTGTACTTGTGTAGGTGGTGTTGTGATCATACCTTCCTGAGGTCCCGTTGGTGTGCTCCCGGCCACCTCGACATGAAGAAGATTTTTCGGCCACAGGATCGGCCAATTTTTGCATTGGCCAAGCTGCGTGGGGGTCTCATCATCCTCTCCATCGGTTTGTATCAGACGAGGGAGACCCTCGTAGCCCACTTTCACACTCGCCACGGAGACCCTTAAGGCGTTATTAGGCATCTGCCGGCGGTGAAACAATCGATCCTTAGGCTTCACTATAGTACCCTTCCCCACATCCACCAACCCGCCCTTCATGTTGTAAAAGAGGGTGCACGGAGTGGAGTCTGCCTACAAAGACATATATGTGCGGCGTCAGAGATCCAAAAAGAACGGCAACTAAAGATTAATTAATTAGTTGAGTTGATGAAGGTGCGACGACGCGTATTTACCATGAGGGCGTCGAGCCCAGCCAATGTCAACGGCCCGACATTCAAGCCAGAGATGGAGCTAGGGCTGTTGTGAGAGCTGGGCGGAGGAGCAGGTGCTGGAGGAGGTGCGGGTGCGGTTGCCATTCTAGTTACGGGTATGGGTGCGATGTTCATTGAGTTGCTCCTGGTGAAGCTGGGCATTGGAAATTCACTTGGTGGCGCATTTGGATTTTGTTGCACCCATGTGACCACTATTGGAATCAAGCTTGTAAAGGCATCCACGAAATCAGATCTATAGGCAGCGATTATCTCAGCTTTGGTCTCAGCTTTTGCTTTCTCCATCACCCGCGCCACCTTCTCATCGATAGTCACTTGACTGAACTTCTTTCTCTGTCTTTTGGCCTCGAGGTCCTCGCTATAATAGTACTTCCAAGTGGCCCCATCCCCGGCGCCATGCACACGTCCATATTGCGGCCGCTGGCCGGGCGGGTGTCCCATCATTATGTTCATGGCTCGGTTGAAAGGAGTGTCCCACTTGTACTTCACTGACGACTGAGTCGACTGAGTCGACGAGTCGCTCTCGGCCGCAAGCTTGTGTTGCTCTCTCTGCAAAATGGACCGTGAATCATTTACGAATGCGACTAGAATGTAGTAGACTTCATTGATCAGAACCTAATATGTAAGGTGGTAAAAGGATAATTACCAGTAATCTCATGAATTTCCTAGTCAGCCCGTCGGTGAAAAAAAAATCTTTTTTGGGGGTCCCATGAGAATCGGGCCCTGATGAAGTCGTGCTCCTGCTGGTCGGTGAACTCAGCCAATGGGTCTGGGATCCCCTGACGTGCATGTTCTACGTCCTCCTTAGCCCACACGGGCCTCTTTCCCGTGTTACCATGACTTCCAAGGCGCTGGTCCCCATGTTCTTTGCCTGCAGCTGCTTGCCTCTCTCTGACCTGGCCTTGGCAGCTTCTTCATTGCAAGTCTCCTTGAACTTTTCAAAGTCCTCTATCGTAATTTTCGAATTGTCTACAACAATCTCGGCGTAGGTTTCATGGTCTACTTGAATCGCCTTTTTCACCCTAGTTTTCCAAGCGCTCAATGCGTTGTTGAACTTCCCTAGGGCTTTGTTGTTGATTTTTTTTCATGGCATCATCATCCCATGGGTCGACTTCGCCATTACGACCAGGGAACAGGAATCTTGCGTGCAACCTAGTTAGAACCAGCTTCTTCAACTATTCATTCTTCCATATTTTTGTGGTATTGATGTTAGCGGTATCCCGTAGGATGCATGTTAGTTCGTTGCCGTAACACGCTGCCACTTCTCGCGGCTCTATTGGCTCGAACTCGCCAGGGTGCACCGCTGTGACCACCAGTCTTCCGGTGCCGAGCTCATTTGGGCGTCGTGTCCTCTTTTCCTTCTTGCCCTCACTAGCTTGGGAGGTCCCACCTTCCGTGCTATAGTTAGGAACATCATCAACGCCAGTCTTAGTGCCGGTGTCGTTGGTGGCATTAGTGTCGGCACCGGCGCCACCACCGTCGTCATCCGTCATGACAAGTCGGTCCGGACACCCAGCTTCCTGTCTCTCCTGATCCGCCGGAAAGTCGAGGTAGGCGTGTGCTCGACCTAATTGGGAGTGAGAATCTCCGACCTCATCGGTGTCGGTCATGTTTCCTAGGGTTCAATGTCGTAGTCGTTTAATTATCGAGCTTTATATAATAAAGTGAATAATGATAAAAAAAGTGACCTTTGTTTTGCCAGAAATGTCGTTTCATTCCCGTCGCGACAAATCTCAAGCACTCGATATGTCCAACTTTCTAGCACAAGTCATGCCGATATTCACGGAAAATTTCGGCATGACCTTTGCTAGAAAGTGCACATATAGAGCGCCTGAAATTTGCCGGAATGGAAATGAATCAACATATCCGGCAACACATAGGTCACTTAGCAATCAGTTTCACTGCAAATGACAATAAGCACTATGTGCTGAAGTGATGTCTGTCATCACATGCATGTCAAGTGGATTCACATTACCCAGAGGTGTGCAACAATGATCAAGTCTCACAACATCAACTGCACTTTAGTTTAGGAAACAGAAGAAAACTCATTACATCTCCACATGGCTAGGCAAAGAACAAAAGCAGTAGACTAAGAAGGCAGCAGTGCCTCTGTTTAGATGCAAGTTAAGATTCAGAAATGTATCATTTGCCTCTGTATATGTTCACTTTTTTTTGCCTCATGAACTACAAATGGACATCAACTACAAATTTAAAAAACTTCAAATGGACAGCAACATAAGCTAACAAATGCTACTGCTCATGAAGTCAATTTGGACACCCTACATAGAAAAATTGGCCCTAACTAAAGAACAACAGGAAAGGAGGGGGTGGCTCACCGCGTGTCGGGGTCAGGGTCACCGGGGCTGAGGGGGTGGCGTCGGGGTCGCCGGGGCAGAGGGGGTCCTTCTCCTCCTCGTCGATCTGCGGAGAGACCAAATTTACTTTATCAACAAACTAAACACTCATTTTCATTTACTCTAGCAACAAAATAAAAAAAGCATATTAATAGCATTCTAACAATAGGCATTTTAACAGCAAGCATTTGAGCAACATGCATTTTAACAAAAAGCAGTTGAACACTCTAACAAAAAGCATTTTAGCATTTGAACACTCTATGACAGCAAGTGTGGACTATTGTGCCGATGAATGACAACCCCTATCTCCAAACCCAAAACTCTCTAACACTTAGCTCGCCTAAACGTGTCCCTAGACAGACTTAAAATCCATGGAAACCACAACCAAGGAAATGATCATGTTGGCTGTCAGGCAAGAAAGTAGAACTAATACCTCACTACTCTTACCAAATGGAACTACTAAAGGAAACATATGGGATATGGCCAGGAAAACTCCATTACCCGTCTATGAAAATTTTGAAACCGATGTGTGTGCCTGTGGCCTGTGGCATACACTCATCAAGCAACTGATACTTAGTAGCACTAGGTGTTTGAAAGGAGCAACCTTGTGAGGTAAATGTAAGCTAGCAGAAAAAAAACATTATTCCAAGAAATTGATGCGGATAGGTTGTTTGTGTCACGCCAGAATGCAGCCTGATCTAGCTGCTCATGCCACGTCCAAACATGCAGAAGGAGAACAACATAAGCTGAACTGCTGAAGTAAACTGTCGAAGCTGAACCAGCGCAACTGTAGGGCAATATTCAGACTGAAGATCCTAATGTCCAAACTGAACCAGCGCAAGTGCAGAGCAACATTCAGACTAAAGCTGCCATTATTGAGCTGGCCGCAAATCACGCACGCCCAAACCAGTAAATTATTTAGCCTAAACCATGAACGCACGGGGCAATGACAGACAGGGTGAGTCACAGGCACTAGGGCAGCTTCCTCCTCCTCATGGTTCTTGAACAAACAAACAAACTTTCCCAAGAAGACAAGAAAAAGGTGAGAGCACCGCCAAGCTTAGCAGCGTCCTAGTCCTAGGGCGCCAAGTTCTGCACCGGCCGAGGTAGAATAGAATCCGGCGGTGGTGGAGATTGTGTGACAAGGGGAAAGAAGTACTACTCACACTAAGCTATTTAAGAGAGAGCCGGGGCTGAGGGTCGGAGAGGAAGGAAGAGGGGGCGGGGGGCCA
>LT934124.1:38877381-38890027 GCA_900231445.1 Triticum turgidum subsp. durum
CGTGGGCAGGTGCAGGCGTCGGTGGAGGCGTCGGCGGGTGCGGGCGTCGGCGGTGGGTGGGTGGGTGCGGGCGTGGACGTGGGCGGTGGCGTGGGCGGGTGCAGGCGGCGACGGTGGCGTGGGCGGGTGCGAGAGAAAGGGGATCAAGCGAGAGACTGAGAGAGAGAGAGAGGAAAGAGATGGGTGCAGTGGCTCTGTATACGCAAATTAGCTATAGCGCGTCTGGGCAAAATGCGCTATAGCTAACTTAGCTATAGCGCCGATCTAGGAAAAAAGCGCTACTGCTAACATTTTCTTCTTTTTTTCTTTTTCTTTTTCTTAGCTATAGTGCTGCCCTCGCAAAAACGCGCTACTGCTAACTTTTTCTTTTTCTTTTTTTCTTTTTCTTTTTCTTAGCTATAGCGCTGCCCTGGCAAAAATGCGCTACTTCTAACTTTTTCTTTTTCTTTTTTTATTTTTCCTTTTCTTTTTCATATTCCACAAACTTCCTTCTTTTTTATTTTATTTTTATTTCTCTTTTTACTTTTATTATTCTTTTTCTTTTTCATTTTTCTTTTTCTTTTTCTTTTTCTTTTTCTTGTTCTTTTTCATATTCCACAAACTTCCCTCTTTTTTATTTTATTTTTATTTCTCTTTTTACTTTTATTATTCTTTTTCTTTTTCATTTTTCTTTTTCTTTTTCTTGTTCTTTTTCATATTCCACAAACTCAGGGGTTTAATTTGGTCTGTCGTTTGAGCAATACCACTGTTACCCTCCGGATAATAATTAGTATAATATATATCTTACATCATTTGACCGCTATCGGCGGTATACAAAATAGCTAGACACACACAAACTTTGGGATTAGTTTGTCATCTTGGCAACGACGACGCTTCAGACTGATCTTCTTCCCTCTTCTGTTCGTTGTCGAATAATTGAGCCCATGGTCGTGACTTTTCCTTCTCCAGGGATTACGATCTTTCGTAGGTAATGTAGTCTTCATTCTTCTTTTGACATATGTTTCGTCGTCATCAGCATCATCTTCCTGTTGGAAATATGCCCTAGAGGCAATATTAAATTAGTTATTATTATTATATTTCCTTGTTCATGATAATCGTTTATTATCCATGCTATAATTGTATTGATAGGAAACTCAGATACATGTGTGGGTACATAGACATCACCATGTCCCTAGTAAGCCTCAAATTGACTAGCTCGTTGATCAATAGATGGTTACGGTTTCCTGACCATGGACATTGGATGTCGTTGATAACGGGATCACATCATTAGGAGAATGATGTGATGGACAAGACCCAATCCTAAGCCTAGCACAAAGATCGTGTAGTTCGTATGCTAAAGCTTTTCTAATGTCAAGTATCATTTCCTTAGACCATGAGATTGTGCAACTCCCGGATACCGTAGGAATGCTTTGTGTGTACCAAACGTCACAACGTAACTGGATGGCTATAAAGGTGCACTACGGGTATCTCCGAAAGTGTCTGTTGGGTTGGCACGAATCGAGACTGGGATTTGTCACTCCGTGTAACGGAGAGGTATCTCTGGGCCCACTCGGTAGTACATCATCATAATGTGCACAATGTGACCAAGGGGTTGATCACAGGATGATGTGTTACGGAACGAGTAAAGAGACTTGCCGGCAACGAGATTGAACAAGGTATCGGCATACCGAAGATCGAATCTCAGGCAAGTAAAAATCCGCTAGACAAAGGGAAGTGTATATGGGATTGATCGAATCCTCGACATCGTGGTTCATACAATGAGACCATCACCACGCCGTTGTGCTGCTGCTGGACGGAGTCTTCCTCAACCTCTCCCTCTCTCCTTGCTGGATCAAGACATGGGAGACGTCACCGGGCTGTACGTGTGTTGAACGCGGAGGTGCCGTCCGTTCGGCACTAGGATCTCCGGTGATTTGGATCACGACGAGTACGACTCCTTCAACCCCGTTCTCTTGAACGCTTCCGCTTAGCAATCTACAAGGGTATGTAGATGCACTCCCCTCTCTCTCGTTGCTAGTCTCTCCATAGATAGATCTTGGTGACTCATATGAAAATTTTGAATTTCTGCTACGTTCCCCAACAGTGGTATCAGAGCTAGGTCTATTACATAGATTCTTTGCACGTGTAGAACACAAAGTAGTTGTGGGCGTTGATTTTGTTCAATATGCTTACCGTTACTAGTCCAATCTTGTTCCGACGGTATTGTGGGATGAAGCGGCCCGTACCGACCTTACACGTACACTTACGTGAGACAGGTTCCACCGACTGACATGCACTTGTTGCATAAGGTGGCTAGCGGGTGCCAGTCTCTCCCACTTTAGTCGGATCGGATTCGATGAAAAGGGTCCTTATGAAGGGTAAATAGCAATTGGCATATCACGTTGTGGCTTTTGCGTAGGTAAGTAACGTTCTTGCTAGAAACCCATAGCAGCCACGTAAAACATGCAAACAACAATTAGAGGACGTCTAACTTGTTTTTGCAGGGTATGCTATGTGATGTCATATGGCCAAAAAGGAATGTGATGAATGATATGTGATGTATGAGATTGATCATGTTCTTGTAATAGGAATCACGACTTACATGTCGATGAGTATGACAACCGGCAGGAGCCATAGGAGTTGTCTTTATTTATTGTATGACCTGCGTGTCATTGAACAACGCCATGTAATTACTTTACTTTATTGCTAACCGGTAGCCATAGTAGTAGAAGTAATAGTTGGCGAGACAACTTCATGAAGACACGATGATAGAGATCATGGTGTCATGCCGGTGACGATGATGATCGTGGAGCCCCGAAGATGGAGATCAAAAGGAGCAAAATGATATTGGCCATATCATGTCACTATTTGATTGCATGTGATGTTTATCATGTTTGTGCATCTTATTTGCTTAGAACGACGATAGTAAATAAGATGATCCCTAATTAAAATTTCAAGAAAGTGTTCCCCCTAACTGTGCACCGTTGCGAAAGTTCGTCGTTTCGAAGCACCACGTGATGATCGGGTGTGATAGATTCTAACGTTCACATACAACGGGTGTAAGCCAGATTTACACACGCGAAACACTTAGGTTGACTTGACGAGCCTAGCATGTACAGACATTGCCTCGGAACACAAGAGACCGAAAGGTCGAGCATGAGTCGTATAGTAGATACGATCAACATGAAGATGTTCACCGATGATGACTAGTCCGTCTCACGTGATGATCGGACACGGCCTAGTTGACTTGGATCATGTAATCACTTAGATGACTAGAGGGATGTCTATATGAGTGGGAGTTCATAAGATGAACTTAATTATCCTGAACATAGTCAAAAGATTTTTTGCAAATCATGTCGTAGCTCGCGCTTTAGTTCTACTATTTTAGATATGTTCCTAGAGAAAATATAGTTGAAAGTTGACAGTAGCAATTATGCGGACAATAGAAGGTTTATGTCCTTAATGCACCGCTCGGTGTGCTGGACCTCGAACGTGGTCTGTGGATGTTGCGAACATCTGACACACACATTTTGATGACTACGTGATAGTTCGGTAATATTAAACGGTTTAGAATTGAGGCACCAAAGACGTTTTTGAAATGTCGCGGAACATATGAGATGTTCTGAGGGCTGAAATTGGGATTTCAGGCTCGTGCCCACGTCAAGAGGTATGAGACCTCCGACGAGTTTTCTAGCCTACAAACTAAGGGAGAAGATCTCAATCGTTGAGCTTATGCTCAGATTGTCTGAGTACAACAATCACTTGAATCGAGTGGGAGTTGATCTTCCAGATGAGATAGTGATGTTTCTCCAAAGTCATTGCCACCAAGCTACTAGAGCTTCGTGATGAACTATAACATAATAGGGATAGATATGATGATCCTTGAGCTATTCGCAATGTTCGACACCGCGAATGTAGAAATCAAGAAGGAGCATCAATTGTTTATGGTTAGTGAAACCACTAGTTTCAAGAAGGGCAAGGGCAAGAAGGGATACTTCATGAAACGGCAAATCAGCTGCTGCTCTAGTGAAGAAACCCAAGGTTGAACCCAAACCCGAAACTAAGTGCTTCTGTAGTAAGGGGAACAACCACAAGAGCAGAATTACCCTAGATACTTGGTAGATGAGAAGGCTCGCAAGGTCGATAGAAGTATATTAGATATACATTATGTTAATGTGTACTTTACTAGTACTCCTAGTAGCACCAGGGTATTAGATACCGGTTCGGTTGCTAAGTGTTAGTAACTCGAAATAAAAGCTACGGAATAAACGGAGACTAGCTAAAGGTGAGCTGACGATATGTGTTGGAAGTGTTTCCAAGTTTGATGTGATCAAGCATTGCACGCTCCCTCTACCATCGAGATTGGTGTTAAACCTAAATTATTGTTATTTGGTGTTTGCGTTGAGCAAAGACATGATTGGATTATGTCTATCACAATACGGTTATTCATTTAAGGAGAATAATGGTTACTCTGTTTATTTGAATAGTACCTTCAATGGTCTTGCACCTAAAAGGAATGGTTTATTGAATCTCGATCGTAGTGATACAAAATTTCATGCCAAAAGATATAAGATAGTAATGATAGTACCACTTACTTGTGGCACTGCCATGTAAGTCATATTGGTGTAAAACGCATGAAGAAGCTCCATGTTGATGGATCTTTGGACTCACTTGTTTTTGAAAAGTTTGAGACATGTGAACCATGTCTATTGGTGTATACGCATGAAGAAACTCCATGCAGATGGATTGTTTGGACTCGCTTGATTTTGAATCACTTGAGATATGCAAATCATACCACATGGGCAAGATGACTGAAAAGCCTTGTTTTCAGTAAGATGGAACAAGATAGCAACTTGTTGGAAGTAACACATTTTGATGTGTGCAATCCAATGAGTGCTGAGGCATGCAGTGAATATCGTTATGTTCTTACTTCACAGATGATTCGAGTAGATGTTGAGTATATTTACTTGATGAAACACAAGACTGAATTATTGAATGGTTCAAGTAATTTCAGAGTGAAGTTGAAGATCATTGTGACAAGAGGATAAAATTTCTATGATATGATCATAGAGATGAGTATCTGAATTACGAGATTTGGCACGCAATTAAGACATTGTGGAAATTGTTTCACAATTAATACCGCCTGGAACATCATAGTGTGATGGTGTGTCCGAACATCATAGTTGCACCCTATTGGATATGGTGCGTACCATGATGTCTCTTATCGAATTACCACTATCGTTCATGGGTTAGGAATTAGGGACAACCGCACTCACTTTAATAGGGCACCACATAATTCCGTTGAGATGACACTGTATGAACTATGGTTTAGAGAAACCTAAGCTATCATTTCTTGAAAGTTTGGGGCTGCGACACTTATATGAAAAAGTTTCATCCTGATGAGCTCGATCCCCAACCGGATAAATGCATCTTCATAGGACACCCAAGACAGTTGGGTATACCTCCTATTTCAGATCCGGAAGCAAAAGTGATTATTTCTAGAAATGGGTCCTTTCTCGAGGAAAAGTTTCTCTCGAAAGAATTGAGTGGGAGGATGGTGGAGACTTGATGAGGTTAATGAACCATCACTTCAACCAGTGTGTAGCAGGACACAGGAAGTTGTTCATGTGGCACCTACACCAATTGAAGTGGAAGCTGATGATAGTGATCATGATGCTTCGGATCAAGTCACTACCGAACCTCGTAGGTTAACAAGGACGCGTACTACTTCAGAGTGGTACGCAATCTTGTCTTAGAGTTCATGTTGCTAGACAACAATGAACCTACGAGCTATGGAGAAGCGATGGTGGGCCCGGATTCCGATGAATGGCTAGAGGCCATAAAATCCGAGAGAGGATCCATGACTTTGGAAGAAATACTTGATGGTCGTAAGGCCATTGGGTACAGATGGATTTTAAAAGGAAGACAGACAATGATGGTAAGTATTACCATTAAGAAAGCTCGACTTGTCATTAAGATGTTTTCCGACAAGTTCAAGGAGTTGACTACGGTGAGGCTTTCTCACTTGTAGCGATGCTAAGAGTATGTTTGGATTATATTAGCAATTACTGCATGATTTATGAAATCTTGTAAATAGGATGTAAAAATCATTGTTTCCTCGACGATATCCTTGAGGAAAGGTTGTATGTGATAGAAACCAGAAGGTTTTGTCAATCCTGAAAGACGCTAATAAGTATGCAAAGCTTCAGCAATCCTTCTAAGGACTGGAGTAAGCATCTCGGAGTTGGAATGTACGCTTTGATGAGATGATCAAAGATCTTGGGTTTATACAAAGTTTATGAGAAACTTGTATTTCCAAAGAAGTGAGTGGGAGCACTATAGAATTTCTGATTAGTATATGTTGTTGACATATTGTTGATCAGATATGATGTAGAATTTCTGGAAAGCATATAGGGTTATTTGAAAAGTATTTTTCAATAGAGAACCTGGATTAAGCTGCTTGAACATTGAGCATCAATATCTATGAGGATAGATCAAAACGCTAAATGGTACTTTCAAATGAGCACATACCTTGACATGATCTTGAAGGTGTTCAAGATGGATCAGTCAAATAAGGAGTTCTTGCCTGAGTTGTAAGGTATGAAGTTAAGAGTTAAAGCTCGACCACGGTAGAAGAGAGAGAAAGGACGAAGGTCGTCCCCTATGCTTCAGACATAGGCTCTATAGTATGCTATGTTGTGTACCGCACCGGAAGTGTGCCTTGCCATGAGTCAGTCAAGGGGTACAAGAATGATCCAGGAACGGATCATTGGACAACGGTCAAAATTATCCTTAGAGGAATAAGGAAATGTTTCTCGATTATGGAGGTGATAAAGAGTTCGGCGTAAAGGGTTACCTCGATGCAAGCTTTAACACCTATCTGAATGACTCTGAGTAGCAAACCGGATACGTATAGTGGAGCAACCATTTGGAATAGCTCCAAATGGAGCGTGGAAGCAGCATTTACAATATGACCTAGAGATTTGCAAAATACATGCGGATCTGAATGTTGCAGACCCTTAACTAAAACCTCTCTCACAAGCAAAACATGATCAAACCCCAGAACTCATTGAGTCTTAATCACATGGTGATGTGAACTAGTTTAGTGACACTAGTAAACTCTTTAGATGTTGGTCACATGGTGATGTGACCTATCAGTGTTAATCACATGGCGATGTGAACAAGATTATTGACTCTAGTGCAAGTGGGAGACTGTTGGAAATATGCCCTAGAGGCAATAATAAATTAGTTATTATTATTATATTTCCTTGTTCATGATAATCGTTTATTATCCATGCTATAATTGTATTGATAGGAAACTCAGATACATGTGTGGGTACATAGACAACACCATGTCCCTAGTAAGCCTCTAATTGACTAGCTCGTTGATCAATAGATTGTTATGGTTTCCTGACCATGGACATTGGATGCTGTTGATAACGGGATCACATCATTAGGAGAATGATGTGATGGACAAGACCCAATCCTAAGCCTAGCACAAAGATCGTGTAGTTCATATGCTAAAGCTTTTCTAATGTCAAGTATCATTTCCTTAGACCATGAGATTGTGCAACTCCCGGATACCATAGGAATGCTTTGGGTGTACCAAATGTCACAACGTAACTGGGTGGCTATAAAGGTGCACTACAGGTATCTCCGAAAGTGTTTGTTGGGTTGGCACGAATCGAGACTGGGATTTGTCACTCCGTGTAACGGAGAGGTATCTTTGGGCCCACTCGGTAGTACATCATCATAATGTGCACAATGTGACCAAGGGGTTGATCACGGGATGATGTGTTACGGAACGAGTAAAGAGACTTGCCGGTAACGAGATTGAACAAGGTATCGGCATACCGACGATCGAATCTCGGGCAAGTACAATACCGTTAGACAAAGGGAATTGTAGCCGGGATTGATCGAATCCTCGACATCGTGGTTCATCCGATGAGAACATCATGGAACATGTGGGATCCAACATGGGTATCTAGATCCCGCTGTTGGTTATTGACCGGAGAACATCTCGGTCATGTCTGCATGGTTCCGAACCCATAGGGTCTACACACTTAAGGTTCGATGACGCTAGGGTTATAAAGGAAGTTTGTATGTGGTTACTAAATGTTGTTCGGAGTCCCGGATGAGATCCCGGACGTCACGAGGAGTTCCGGAATGGTCCGGAGGTAAAGATTTATATATGGGAAGTCATGTTTTGGTCACCGGAAAAGTTTCGGGTTTTATCGGTAATGTACCGGGACCACCGGGAGGGTCCCGGGGGTCCACCAAGTGGGGCCACCGGCCACAGAGGGCTGCGTGGGCCAAGTGTGGGAGGGGACCAGCCCCAGGTGGGCTGGTGCGCCCCTCACAAGGGCCCAAGGCGCCTAGGGTATGGGGAGGGGGCGCCTCCACCTTGCTTGGGGGGCAAGTTTCCCCCTCTCTCCCCCTTGGCCGCCTGCCTAGATCGGTTTTTGGGGCAGCCGCACCCCTTGGGGTGGAAACCCTAAGGGGGGCGCAGCCCCCTCCCTCTCCCCTATATATACTTGAGGTTTTGGGGCTGCCGTACACAAGAGTTTCCACCTCTCCCTGGCGCAGCCCTACCTCTCTTTCTCCTCATATCTCGCGGTGCTTGGCGAAGCCCTGCAGGATTGCCACGCTCCTCCACCATCACCACGCCGTTGTGCTGCTGCTGGACGGAGTCTTCCTCAACCTCTCCCTCTCTCCTTGCTGGATCAAGGCATAGGAGACGTCACCGGGCTGTACGTGTGTTGAACGCGGAGGTGCCGTCCGTTCGGCACTAGGATCTCCGGTGATTTGGATCACGACAAGTACGACTCCTTCAACCCCGTTCTCTTGAATGCTTCCGCTTAGCGATCTACAAAGGTATGTAGATGCACTCCCCTCTCTCTCATTGCTAGTCTCTCCATAGATAGATCTTGGTGACTCGTATGAAAATTTTGAATTTCTGCTACGTTCCCCAACACTTCCCTCATCGGATCACCATACTGGTCATAGTCTTCCTCGTTGGCGACTCCGTCCATTCCGGCGATGCTCCTTTTGCTTCTCCTCACGATAACACGGCTGGGATTGATCAGATCAGTTATGAAGAAACATTGTGTCACGTGTTTAGCGTGTACCCATGGCTCATTTTTGGCGATGGCGTTGATGGTACCGCTATCATCGGAGTCGGGTATACACATGGTAGTGAAATGTCGGTTTTCTTTGTGTACATTTTTAGCCCATCTGACATGGAACATCATCGCGCTATGCAATCTAGAGTAGTACTGCTATCATCGGAGTCGGGTATACACATGGTAGTGAAATATCTTTCAATTACATTCCCGGTCATGGCTTCCATCGTCACCCCTGAGTTTTGGTCATCACTATTTATATCTTTCTCCTCCGTGTAGAACGTGTATCCGTTGATATCGTATGGTTGATAAGTCATGAGGTTGGTCGAGAGGCCATGTGCTAAGGCGTATATGAGTGTTCTGTTCGGACAACCCTCTTCCGGGGGATTAGCCAGAACTCGCTCTTTGAACCAACGCAAGAAAGTGGAGTTGTGCTCTCTAATAACTTCAGTGTCCGTCTTGTGCACCCCACGGTCACGGTACTTCTTTGCGATGGTCTCTTTGTGCAGTGTCACGAAATCTTCTAACACATCTAGGTGTTGTAGCACTACTAAGTTTGCCTTGTCAAGGTCATTTTGTAGGCCCGAGCGTAACACATTCACATCCCTATGACCGTTGGTGTGACCTTCGCCTTCGAGCCTTCCATAGTGCTAGTTGACAGGAAAACCAGCAACATGGTCTTTGGTCAGATAACTCTCACAGAAAGAGATGCACTCTTTGGTCAGATATCCCTGGGCTATGCTTCCCTCTAGGCGGGACATGTTACGAACGAATCCTTTGATGACCCCATTCATCTACTCGAACGACATCATGCTATGCAAGAATGTCGGCCCTAGGTCGATGATGTCGTCCACGATGTGGACACATAGATGCACCATGACATCAAAGAACGCGGGCGGGAAGTACATCTCTAGCTCATTCAGTATGACAACAATCTCTTCCTGTAGCCTATGGAGTTGCTTCACACTGATCGACTTTCGAGAGATAGCATAAAAAAGTGGCATAGGTTAGTAAGCGTCTCACGCACATGTGTGTCCATAATCCCTCTAAGTGCAACCGAGAGTAACTGCGTCATCATCACATGACAGTCGCGAGACTTCATCCCACTGAACCTTTTTTTCTTAGTGTCTAGATATCTGCTTATCTTCCCACAGTATCCGGAACTAACTTTGATTCCGGCAAGGCACTTGAACAATTGATCGACCTCCTTCAGATCTAAGGTGAAGCAAGAGGGGGGCCATATTGTTCTTCCTTCTTGTTTACTTTTTTGCCCCTATCTTTCGTCTCTGTCTTCGTCTCGGTCTCCTCTGACGACCTTTTACCGGGCATTTGGAGATCTTTTCTAATTTTCAAAAATTGCAAGTCTTTTCTTGCCTTCGGCCCATCCTTGGTCCTCTCCGGCATGTTCATCAATGTTCCAAGCAAACTCTCAAGGATATTTTTTGTGATATGCATTTGATCAAGGCTATGAGGCGTGTCGAGTATGGGCCAGTATTCCAAGTCCCAGAAAACGGATCTCGTCTTCCATATCTTCAGCAGGGGCTCCGACGCCTTTTCTTCATCTTTCCTGGCGAGGGGCACTCTTCCTAGTTCTTCAATAACTCATATATTTCTGCACCGCTATGCTTACGTGGAGGACCTCGATGCTCAGCCTTACCATTGAATAGGTCTCCATGCTTTCTCCATGGGTCATCCTTCTCGAGCCATCTTCGATGCCCCATGTACACGATTTTTGAAGACCCGCCATCTTTCGATAGCTGCAGAGAAGTTGTATCATCCATGCACCTCGTAAATCTGTAATATCCATGGCACACCTGGCCGAAGAGATAGCCGTAACCGAGATAGTCCTGCACCGTCGTGATCAGCGCGACTCTCATGTAGAAATACTCTCCTTTTCTTGCATCCCATGTCTTGGCCGGCGTTGTCCATAAGGTCTGTAACTCCTATTTCAGTAACCCGAGATACAGATTTATATCATTTCCCGGTTGTCTTGGCCCTTGAATAAGCATAGCCATGTGTATGTATTTTTCCTTCATGCACAACCAGGGGGGAGGTTGTACATCCATACAAACACGGGCCATGTGCTATGATTGGTGTTCTGGTTGCCAAATGGATTGATCCCATCACTACTAGCGCCAAGCACGATGTTCCTTGGATCATTTGCGAAAATTTCAAATTCAGCATTTAATGCTCTCCACTGGCTAGCATCTGCGAGGTGTCTCAGCTTCGGTTCATCTCCATCATCTGGCTTCACCCTCTCCGCGTGCTAGCGCATAAGCTTTGCTTCCTTAGGATCTACTAAATACCGCTGTAGACGCGGAGTGATCGGATAGTACCATACAACTTTCTGTGGAGCTTTCTTTCTGGCCTTTTTATATCGTGAAGCATTGCACTTTGGACAAATGGTTTTTTCCGCGTGCTCGTTCCGATATATGATGCAATCATTGATGCATGCATGATATCTAATATGTGGCAGATCAAGAGGGCACACGATTTTCTTTTCCTCCTCGACACTAGTAGGACACAGGCTTCCCGTGGGAAGAACCTTCTTTAGATACTTCAGAAGCTCATCCAGGCTTGTATCTGTCCATTTGTTTTTTGCCTTCATCTTTAGAAGTTCTAGTGTGAAACTCAAGCGGGTCACCTCGGGATTATTGCAACCATCATACAAAGGAGTCATCGAGTCTACCTCCAGTTGCGCCAGTTTGGCCTCCTCTCTAGAAGCAGCTCTGTCGCTAGTCGTCTTCTTGCGAAGCAGGTCTCGAACATGCGGGCCCCGCATGGCTGAACTTAGTAGCGACGAAGACGGTGGCGTGTCTACGTCTTCTCCGCCTTGAACTGCCTCTTCGCCATCGACATTTCCGAGGCCGTCTTCCTCTTCGGGCACATAATCGGTCATCTCTTCGTCTGGTGGCCCCATGTCGTTATTTCTTGCCCCGTCGACGTCCTCTTCATCATCATCATCATCATCATCTTCACTTATCCATCGAGTATGGCCATGCATGAAACCATGCATGAGCATGTGCGCCTTGAATTTACCACCCTTAAAGGGTTCGAGCCTGACTCTTCCTTTGCATTTTCGACACGGACATAAAACATCCTTCAGTCTTTTTTCATACATGTCATCCACAGCGGATTGCCAGTATCTTTCCACCATCCTTCCATTGACCTTCATGATCACCTGCGGGCAGAGCAAATATTATAACCATGTATATATGCATGCATGGATCAAATTCATACAAAAATTCGGCATGACCTTCCCTAAACATAGGACATATTGAGTTTGCATGCCCGAAATTCACCGAAACGGAATTGAATCGACAATTCGGCAAACCATAGGCAACTCATGTCACTCACATGCCACACACAATTTGGTATATTCATATCGTACATAGTTTCGGTCCTGATCGCAAACACACATATTTCCATTCTTGCATAGCTCTTTTTTTGCTCACCTATTTGTCGAGAGGGATATCGAGCACCTTCTTATAATTAGCTAGTAGCTCTAGATAGTGAGGTACCTACATAAATATAGCTCCAACTAG
>LT934124.1:38890277-38911335 GCA_900231445.1 Triticum turgidum subsp. durum
GGGGAAGCATTGAAGAACAAGCAAGTGCAAGAGGGAGGGGGGACAAAGAAAGGGGGAGGAAGAAGAGGGGGGAGGTGGTAGATATTTTGGCTGGCGACCATAGCAGTAGCGCGGGCTACCAAAGCGCGCTACTGCTATGTGTGTCAGCCAAAATATCTACTGGTACATAAAACTAGCTATGGCGCTTGCCAAAAAAACACGCTACTGGCAAAGATTGCACATAGAAGAAGTAGCAGTAGCGCGTTTTTGTGGACACGCGCTACTGCTATTTTCTTAACAGTAGCATGTGTTAGGGTGCCAACGTTGCTACTATCTTTTGGCTGGGGGGTGTGGTGTGGCTCACTTACCAGTAGCGTGCCCCCAAGAAACCAACGCTGCTGCTAAGTTGTACCAGTAGTGCTGTTTGTAACGTGGGGGGCCAGGCCGTGCTGCTAAGTAACACACGCAACTGGTACTTATTAGTAGCGTGGTGTCCAAAACACATGCTACCAGTAAACTTCTATGTATAAGCCTTTTCCTAGTAGTGTGTGCGGTTCATATGTGGTTCCAAGCAGAATGGAAAACATTTCACGCAGATCCTTGTTCTGGGATAACACCATCAAATATATGTTTACCTGATATCACAAGCATGAATAATAGTTCACTACTGGAATCATAGAATTTGCCGTCAGCTTATTCTTTACCGTCAGGTTGCTGACGGCAAAAAAGGTCTTTGCCGCCAGCTCACAAAAAACGGCAAAGAACTCGCTGACGACAAAGACGCAGTTTGCTGTTAGCCAGTTCTTTGCCGTCGGCTAGCTGACGGCAGAAGCTACTTCACCATCTGCTAGCTGACGGCAAAGAAGTTGTTGGGTTGAGCGAAGGGCGGCTATCCTGACGGCCTGGCCCCCCACCTCTTTGCCGTCTGCTAGCAGACAACAAAGTTGCAAATAAAAATCTACCTAACGGAGCTAACGCCCCGCCCCCACCTCTCTCTTTCTCTCTTATCTCTATGTCTCCTACCTCTTCCTCTCTCTCTCTCTCTCTTATCTCTCTGTCTCCCACCCCTCCTCTCTCTCTGTCTCCTACCCCCTTCCCTCTCTCCCTGATCGCACCCTGATACGTCTCCAACGTATCTATAATTTTTGATTGTTCCATGCTATTATATTACCTGTTTTGGATGTTTATGGGCTTTATTTTATACATTATTATCATTTTTTGGGACTAACCTACTAACCGGAGGCCCAACCCGTATTGCTGTTTTTTTGCCTATTTCAGTATTTCAAAGAAAAGGAATATCAAACAAAGTCCAAACGGAATGAAACCTTCAGGAGCGTGATTTTTGGAACGAACGTGATCCAGAGGACTTGGAGTGCAAGTCAAGAAACAACCGGAGCCTCCACGAGATAGGAGGGTGCGCCCCCTGTCTCGTGGGCCCCTCGGGCGTCCACCGACGTACTTCTTCCTCCCATATAAGCCTACGTACCCCGAAAACATCCAGGGAGCAACCACAATACAATTTGCACCGCCATAACCTTCTGTATCCGCGAGATCCCATCTTGGAGCCGTCGCCGGCGTTCTTTCAGAGGGGGAATCCACCATGGAGGGCTTCTACATCAACACCATAGCCCTTCCGATGAGTTGTGAGTAGTTTACCACAGACCTTCGGGTCCATAGTTATTAGCTAGATGGCTTCTTCTCTCTTTTTGGATCTCAATACAATCTTCTTCCCCTCTCTTGTGGAGAACTATTCGATGTAATCTCTTTTTGCGGTGTGTTTGAATCTTCTCTGAATTCTTTTAAATGATTGAGTTATCTTTGCAAGTCTCTTCGAATTATCGGTTTGGTTTGGCCTACTAGATTGATCTCTCTTGCCATGGGAGAAGTGCTTAGCTTTGGGTTCAATCTTGCGGTGTTCTTACCCAGTGACAGAAAGGGTTGCAAGACATGTATTGTATTGTTGCCATCGAGGATAAAAAGATGGGGTTTATATCATATTGCTTGAGTTTATCCTTCTACATCATGTCATCTTGCTTAATGCCTTACTCTGTTCTTATGAACTTAATACTCTAGATGCATGCTGGATAGCGGTCGATGTGTGGAGTAATAGTAGTAGATGCAGGCAGGAGTCGGTCTACTTGTTGCGGATGTGATGCCTATATACATGATCATGCATAGATAATGTCATAATTATTCGCTTTTCTATCAATTGCTTGACAGTAATTTGTTCACCCACCGTAATACTTATGCTCTTGAGAGAAGCCTCTAGTGAAACCTATGGCCCTCGGGTCTATCTCTTATCATATTTGCTTCCAATGTACTTTTATTTGCATCTTTATTTTCTGCATCTATATTATAAAATACCAAAAATATATTTATCTTATCATATTATCTCTATCAGATCTCACTTTCGCAAGTGGCAGTGAAGGGATTGACAACCCCTTTGTCACATTGGTTGCGAGTTTTTTGTTTGTTTGTGTAGGTTCATGGGACTTGTTGAGAAGCCTCCTACTGGATTGATACCTTGGTTCTCAAAAACTGAGGGAAATACTTACGCTACTGTGCTGCATCACCCTTTCCTCTTCAAGGAAAACCAATGCAAGCTCAAGACGTAGCACACCCCGTGAGGGAGTCCTGGATAAGGGGGTATCCGGACAGCCGGACTATGTACTTTGGCCGGACTGTTGGACTGTTAAGATACAAGATAGAAGACTTCGTCCCATGTCTGGATGGGACTCTCCTTGGCGTGGAAGGCAAGCTTGGCGATCCGGATGTAAATCTCCTCCTCTGTAAACCGACTCTGTGTAACCCTAGCCCCCTCCGGTGTCTATATAAACCGGAGGATTTAGTCCGTAGGACACAACAACAATCATACCATAGGCTAGCTTCTAGGGTTTAGCCTCTCTGATCTCGTGGTAGATCAACTCTTGTAATACTCATATCATCAAGATCAATCAAGCAGGAAGTAGGGTATTACCTCCATCGAGAGGGCCCGAACCTTGGTAAACATCGTGTCCCCAGCCTCCTGTTACTATTAGCCTTAGACGCGCAGTTGGGACCCCCTACCCAAGATCCGCCAGTTTTGACACCGACATTGGTGCTTTTATTGAGAGTTCCTCTGTGTCGTCGCTACAAGGCTAGATGGCCTCTCCAACCTTCGACCACGCTGTCCTGGGTGAGACCTTTCTTCCTGGATAGATCTTCGTGCTCGGCGGCTTCGCACTGCGGGCCAACTGGCTTGGCCATCTGGAGCAGATCGATAGCTACGCCCCTGGCTATCGGGTCAAGTTTGGAAACCTAAACTACACCGCCGACATCCGCGGAGACTTGATCTTCGACGGATTCGGGCCCGTGTCAGGAGCGCCGAACAACCACGACGTGCATGACCTAGATCGGCAGTCGGACAGTATTCGGAACATCGCACCTGCTACAACTCCGGACTTCGTTCTAGAGCAGGTTGTGCCTTCCAAGGTCGGGTGGATGGACCCCGCCCCGAAGGCCGCACACTCCTCGACGTTGGAGCCCAACACAGACTCCTCTCCTAAAGGGATCTGTGTCTCCGGACTACCGGACTCATCTCCGGCCGTGTGTTCTGGACCGCGTGCACCCATGCCCATCGAATCTAACTGGACTCCGGTTATAGAATTCGCCGCCGCGGATATCTTTCAGCACTCACCCTACGGAGATGTGCTAAATTCATTAAGGTCTCTCTCTCTGTCAGAAGACTCCTAGCCGAACTATGTCCAACCCGTGTGTGATATGGAGGACGAAGAAAATCGCAGACTACCCTCCACCCACTTTGTAGCCATAGTCGATGACCTAACAAACATGCTTGACATCGACCCCAATAACATCGACAGTATGGACGTTGATGTAGGGGAAGATCCGGAACCACCGCCCACGGGGCGCTGGACAGCCACTTCATCATACGACGTCTGCATGGTGGACACCCCCAAAGAAGACAATGGTGACAAAAAGGACACAACGGAGGATAAACCCCCCGGGAAAAAGCAAAAAAGACGGTGTAGGCGCCGCCTTAGGTCCAGCCATAGTCAAAATAGCAATAACAACCCACAATAGGATGACACTCCGGTTGATTTCAAAGACAACAACGACCATAGGGACCCAACGATGGAGTAGGATAAATCAGGTCATGCCGAACACAGCCCGGAGCAGACGCCCGATCACAATTCAGAGGGCCGAACTCATCACGCTACCTCCAGAGAAGAGAACAGTCCGGTTGACGATGCGTTCATCATCCCGGAAGAACAATCAAAACAAGACAACCTCCGCAAAAAACTCCTGGCCACAGCGTGGAGCCTGAAGAAGCAGAAGCAAAGGCTTAAGGCCGCGCAGGATACGCTCAACCGAAGATGGAATAAGGTGTTGGACACCGAAGGAAAACATGGCGATAATCGCCACACAAAAAGCTATCCAAAGCACAAACTGCTACCCGAATTTGACGATGAAGCCGCAGCACCCGTTCGGCCCAAAAACACTACGACTACTCAGCCAGACCAACCACCTCATGGCTGTGATAGAGCAGCCACCAATACCGCACACGATTTATGAGAGCTCCTAGACAAAAAGGCCAGTGCGGCCAGATCCTTCTATGGGTCTAGAGGACACGCTCCGATGTGGGATTATGGTCACCACAATGATCATACTGATCAAATACCAGTCCGGAATCAACACCGGGAACAACAGCAGCCGGCAGCATGCCACGACACGGCCAGATACAGAGGGGTTGTGCACCCCCTGTACTTCACGGATGAGGTGCTGGATCATGAATTTCCATAGGGATTCAAACCCGTGAATATAGAGTCATACGATGGAACGACGGACCATGGGGTCTGGATTGAAGATTTTATCCTTCATATACACATGGCTCGTGCGGACGACCTCCACGCCATCAAATACCTCCCCCTCAAGTTAAAAGGACCAGCTCGTCACTGGCTGAAAAGCCTCCCCAAAAACTCAATTGGAAGTTTGGAGGAACTTGAGGATGCTTTCAGGGCCAACTTTCAAGGGACCTATGTCCGGCCTCCAGATGCTGACGATTTAAGTCATATAATACAGCAGCCTGGAGAGTCAGCCTGCAAACTTTGGAACAGATTCCTCACTAAGAAGAATCAAATTGTCGACTGTCCAGACGCCGAAGCCTTAGCGGCCTTCAAACACAGTATCCGAGACGAATGGCTTGCCAGACACCTCGGCCAAGAAAAGCTGAGAACGATGGCAGCCTTAACAAGCCTCATGACCCGATTTTGTGCGGGCGAGGACAGCTAGTTGGCCCGTAGAGGCACCAGGGACCCAGGCACATCCAAAATCTGAGATGGCAATGGGAAGCCACGGCATACTAAGCACAAATGTCGGAATAACAATAGTCTGGACAACACAGCGGTCAACGCCGGATTCAGGGGCTCTTGACCTGGTCAAGAAAAGAAGCCATTTAAAGGCAGTAAAGAGGAACCATCCGGTCTGAACAAAGTCCTGGACAGATTGTGCCAAATCCATGGCGCTTCCGACAAACCTGCAAATCATACTCACGGAGAATGTTGGGTTTTCAAGCAAGCCGACAAGTTAAACGCCAAACACAAGGGAAGGGAAACACGAAGCGAAGATGAGGATGAGCCTCGCCAGCCGAGCACCAGGGGCCAGAAACAATTCCCACCGGAAGTCAAAACGGTAAACATGGTACACGCAACTCACGCAGAGTTCGTAGCCTCCCAATTCAATCCCTGGGTAACTGGCCCGATCACTTTTGATCACAGGGACTACCCGGCCAGTATCCGGCACGGGGGATTGGCTGCCTTGGTGCTCGACCCAATAATTGATGGATACCATCTTACTCGCGTCCTAATGGATGGCGGCAGTAGTCTTAATCTGATATATCAAGACACCATCCGCAAGATGGGGGTAGACCCATCCAGAATAAGTCAAAATAATGCCTCCTTCAATGGAGTGATTCCTGGTGTAGTAGCCCACTGCTGGGGCTCCCTCGTAATAGAAGTGACATTCGGTTCTCCCAACAACTTCAGAAGCGAGAACCTACTCTTCAACATCGCCCCCTTCAGCAGCGATTATCATGCATTGCTTGGAAGAACGGGCTTCGCTTGCTTTAACGCAATACCGAACTACGCCTGCCTTAAACTCAAGATGCCCGGTCCATGCAGCGTCATCACGGTTAGCGGAAACACAGAGTAGTATGCGGCAGTTCCCGCTGCCGGACTCTAGGCGGCCTCTCCCACCAGAACGCATGACCGGTCGTCAAGACCACGGACACGGTTAGACGAGTCCAATACACCATTTTCACAATGGCTCGGATAAACCTGAGCCAGGGGTTGTACATGTGTCCCCATAAATAATACGAGGGGCTGCAAACATGTAACACAAGCCCAAAATTCGGCTTGCCTCATTAATAGGCCGGATCTCGAACATTTCTCGAGCATAACTAACTTTTCGCATGTTTTCTTTCGTTCTTACAGACACTACCAGTGCGACACCCTTCCAGGATACGGCACAATGGAGACACAGGCACAGACGTGCAGCAGGGCCCCGCCCATAGGTTTCTCTTTAGATTAAGCCCCTACGTAAACCTTCTTTACTGTCTCGTGTTGCTCAACATCCCATGGGTATATCATAAACCTATAAGGGACACTGGTGTTTTAGGCTTTTTGCCACGACAGATCAATGCGCGTACCTGGAATCACAGGGTCAAGGGCATTATTCAGCCCAAATATATGTTATAAAGTCCGAATACCTTCGGGAGTGTTCGGCGTCACGAGTTTGGCCTTAAATGCATCAGCTCCGAAACATGTCTTTGGTCAAATGTTGGGTTAGCCCGACTCCTGGGTTTGTTGCCTTATGTTCCGTTCTATC
The DNA here is from genome assembly GCA_900231445.1 of Triticum turgidum subsp. durum. Lineage (NCBI taxonomy): Eukaryota > Viridiplantae > Streptophyta > Magnoliopsida > Poales > Poaceae > Triticum > Triticum turgidum. The sequence continues at coordinate 38,897,139 of LT934124.1, forward strand.
GGCTAAGGCGGACAAAGGAGAACTACTGCGATTGTGCCCTGGTTATTCCGGATGAGCACCTCAGTAGAGAAAGCCGAAAACTGACTGTCATGATACAACGAGAGACTGGTCAACCACTCGAGGACTCATCGGAATCTATAGGATTCCTCCGCATTAACGAAGGACCGGTCTACCGGTCAAGTATGCGCACCGTATCCGGATACTCGCGGAAGTACCAGGGGCTACATAGTAGCCCCACCTTTCAAAATCCCAAGGCTAAGTGAAAAGTGTTACATCTATATAGTCTGGTTGCCTGGTTCGACGTGCGATCACCTCCTTAACGGACCAAGACGTTGGATCAAGTGTGTTCACGCATATTTTCTCGAACACCCCTGCATTATGTTCGTGGGGGCTGAAGCCAACGACTGCTAACTTTCACGTTATATGCATACATAAACAGCCGCACACGAGACACTATAATACTTTCAAGAAAAAGTATATAAAAAAGCAGCCTTTATAATCAAACAGATAATTGTTTACAATTAACAGAATCGTCACTCAAACATGACATTCTTGGAGCACTGGGCCTCTATTCTACGGGCACCTTCTATGACCTGCTCAAAATAGCGCTCGACTGGGTCTTGGCTTCCTGCCGGACCCTGGGTTGCAATGCGGGTGGCCTCCATATCCGCCCAATATGTTTTCACACAGGCAAAAGCCATCCGCGCACCCTCTATGCACGACGATCTCTTCATGGCATCGATCTGCGCTCTGGTGCCAAATAATCATTGCACCAAACCAAAGTAACTATCCGGCTTCGGCTCCTTCGGCCACAGATGGTCTATTACAAACCTCATTGCAAGACGGGACAGCCTATGGAGTGTGGCTATGGCGGCCATCTTCTCACTCAAGGGTAAGGAGCACGCTGGAGCACTAAATTGCCACCAGAACAGCCTCTCCATTTTGTTATCTTCATGATCCTTGAATAACTTCGTCGCATCAGCCGCACTTTTCGCCAAGTCCGCATACTCATCTGTGGCGCTCCATAGCTTATCCAATGGAGCATACTTTGGATCTAAAAACTTCATCCGCAATAAATAAGGATTTCCGGCCACAATTTCTCCGGCTTGTCGAAGTTCCTCTCGCATGTCTCTAATCTGAGAGCGCGTCTCCTTAGCCGAATCCAGCGCCTTCCTTAGGTCGGCCGCCTTTCTCGGATTCTCCTTTTCAAGAAGCTCATACCGGCCGGCGGCGTCCCTTAGCTCCACAGCCATCTCGGCTATCTTCTCCTCGCTTTGGAGACGAGCGGCCTGTTCGGCTTTCAATTCTTTGGCTGCCTAGAGCAGCCGCATTGCTAATCCGGGCTTGTTCCTTGGCTAGGGAAAGCTCCGCCCTCAGGGCTTCAATGGCAGCAGCTCTGCCTGCAACTACATCACATCACATTAATATTACAACCTTCTTGCAATTTCTCAAAAATATATGGGGATACAAGAAAGCATACTCTGCGACTCCTCGAATCACTTGTTCACAAGCGTGACGTCGTCCTCCACCTCGCCAATCTGCCGCCTCAATACGGCGCATTCAGCGGCTGGTCTATTGCCGAACCCTTAGCAACCTGCACATCAATACAAGTGCAATCATCATCTGGGAGTGTGATCCTCCGTCTATCGCCATGGGCTGGCATCCACAGTCTCAGGGGCTACTATCTATACAGAGCGCATGTATCGTGTGCGGTACAACTAAAAACTGTGTATTTTTGCAGCTTACCTCAAAGCCTTTGAGCAGGCTCCTAAAAGCTTCATTCAAACCGCTTGTGGCGGAGGAGATTTTCCCCAACACCGTACCCATTAGTGTAAGATGGTCCTCCAAGAGAGAAGCTGACTCCAGGAGGCCCGTCAGCATGTTCGGCCGGATACCAGACTCTCCCGGACCCTTTTCATTGTCCGCCACGGGAATCGAATGCGCCGGGCTCGGGGTGGCCGAAGTGTTAGCTTCCGGCCCCATTGGATCTGGACTCCTCCGTGACGATACCTCAGGGTCGCCCGCTTCACAGGACGGAGAGGCAGGTGGGGTTTCACTCTCCATCATCTCCGGCAGAAGATCCCCCAAGGACGAGCCCTGTTGAGATGAACTACTGGCCAGACTACAAAAAACTGGTCCCGGTTATTACTCTCAGAGGAAAAAGCAATAACTTCCTTATTTAATTAAACCTATAGCTTGGTGGAGGGCTGGCCCGTTTGCGGGTACTGTGCGGCGAGGACGCCCTTCGGGGCAGGGCCCTTTGGTGAAGTTCTTTTCCCTTGTTTAGGCGCCCCCGTCTCCAAATCTTCGGAGGCGGCCCTCTTCTTCGCGCGGGGGGAAGAAACATCAGATTCGACTCCTCGATTCTCCTCCTCCGTGGAGGTGCTAATTCCCCTGGTTCGGATGCGCAATGTGTGAGGCCCACTCTTGGCCTCCCCACTCTTCCCTTCAGCTTTCTCCGGTGGCACCTGACTTAGTGTCCGTTTAAGAATCCTTGCCATTGCCGGGCCAGGCGAACCTTCGGGAAGAGGGGTCGGACACCTGATCTTTGATAACCCACAAGTGTAGGGGATCGCAACAACTTTCGAGGGTAAAGTATTCAACCCAAATTTATTGATTCGACACAAGGGGAGCCAAAGAATATTCCTGAGTATTAGCAGTTGAGTTGTCAATTCAACCACATGTGGATAACTTAGTATCTGCAGCAAGGTATTTAGTAGCAAAGTAGTATGATAGTAATGGTAATGGTGGTAAAAGGTAAAGATAGTAGTAGCAATATTTTTGGTGTTTTGTAGTGATTGTAACAGTAGCAACGGAAAAGTAAATAAGCGAAGAACAATATATGAAAAGCTCGTAGGCAATGGATCAGTGATGGATAATTATGCCGGATGCAATTCCTCATGTAATAGCTATAACATAGGGTGACACAGAATTAGCTCAAGTTCATCAATGTAATGTAGGCATGTATTCCGTAAGTAGTCATACGTGCTTATGGAAAAGAACTTGCATGACATCTTTTGCCCTACCCTCCCGTGGCAGCGGGGTCCTAGTAGATACTAAGGGATATTAAGGCCTCCTTTTAATAGAGAACCGGACCAAAGCATTAACACATAGTGAATACATGAACTCCTCAAACTACGGTCATCACCGAGAAGTATCCCGATTATTGTCACTTCGGGGTTGTCGGATCATAACACATAATAGGTGACTATAGACTTGCAAGATAGGATCAAGAACACACATATATTCATGAAAAAAGAATAGGTTCAGATCTGAAATCATGGCACTCGGGCCCTAGTGACAAGCATTAAGCATAGCAAAGTCATAGCAACATCAATCTCAGAACATAGTGGATACTAGGGATCAAACCCTAACAAAAATAACTTGATTACATGGTAAATCTCATCCAACCCATCACCGTCCAGCAAGCCTACGATGGAATTACTCACGCACGGCGGTGAGCATCATGAAATTGGTGGTGGAGGATGGTTGATGATGACGACGGTGACGAATCCCCCTCTCCGGAGCCCCGAACGGACTCCAGATCAGCCCTCCCGAGAGAGATTAGGTCTTGGCGGCGGCTCCGTGTTGTAAAACGCGATGAAACTTTCTCTCTGATTTTTTTCTCCGCGAGAAGGAAGATATAGAGTTGGAGTTGAGGTCGGTGGAGGTCCAGGGGGCCCACGAGATAGGGGCGCGCCCTACAAGGGGGGGGGGGCGCCCTCCTGTCTCGTGGGTAGGCCGTGGGCCCCTCGTGTATTTCTTTCGCCCAGAAATTTTTATTAATTCCAAAAAGTGCCTCCGTGGATTTGCAGGTCATTCCGAGAACTTTTCTTTCCTACACATAAAACAACATCATGGCAGTTCTGCTGAAAACAGCGTCAGTCCGGGTTAGTTTCATTTAAATCATGCAAGTTAGAGTCTAAAACAAGGGCAAAAGTGTTTGGAAAAGTAGATACGTTGGAGACGTATCAACTCCCCCAAGCTTAAACCTTTGCTTGTCCTCAAGCAATTCAGTTGATAAATTGAAACTGATAAAGAAAAACTTTTACAAACTCTGTTTGCTCTTGTTGTTGTAAACATGCAAAGCCATAATTCAGGTTTCAACAATATTATAAACTAACAATACTCACAATAACACTTAGGTCTCACAATTACTCATATCAATGGCATAATCAGCTAGCGAGCGATAATGATAAAACTCGGATGACAACACTTTCTCAAACAATCATAACATGATATAACAAAATGGCATCTCGCTAGCCCTTTCTGAGACCGCAAAACATATATGCAGAGCACCTTTAAAGAACAAGGACTGACTAAACATTGTAATTCATGGTAAAAGAGATCCAATCAAGTCATACCCAATGTAAACCAATAATAATGAATGCAAATGACAGTGTGCTCTCCAGCGGGTGCTTTTTAATAAGGTGATGACTCAACATAAAAGTAAATAGATAGGCCCTTCGCAGAGGGAAGCAGGGATTTGTAGAGGTGCCAGAGCTCGATTTTAAAATAGAGATTGAATAACATTTTGAGCGGCATACTTTCGCTGTCAACGCAACAACTACGAGAAGGCTGTATCTTCCATACTACATGCATTATAGGCAGTTCCCACGCAGAATGGTAAAAGTTTATACTCCCCCAACCACCAACAAGCATCAATCCATGGCTTGCTCGAAACAACGAGTGCCTTCAACTAACAACAGCCCTGGGGGAGTTTTGTTTAATCATTTTGATTTGCTTTGATCTTTTTGGATCATGGCACTGGCATCCCGGTTACCGTCCCTTTCCCGTGAATGAGGAGAGGAGTCCACTCCTCTAAGAATAACCCACCTAGCATGGAAGATATAGGCAGCCCTAGTGGAAACATGAGCGGCTAGAGCATACAAAACAGAATTTTATTTGAAGGTTTAGAGTTTGGCACATACAAATTTACTTGGAACGGCAGGTAAATACCGCATATAGGAAGGTATAGTGGACTCATATGGAATAACTTTGAGGTTTAAGGAGTTTGGATGCACAAGCAGTATTCCCGCTTAGTACAGGTGAAGGCTAGCAAAAGACTGGGAAGCGACCAACTGAGAGAGCGACAACAGTCATAAACATGCATTAAAACTAATTCATACCGAGTACAAACATGAGTAGGATATAATCCACCATGAACAGAAATATCGTGAAGGCTATGTTGATTTTGTTTCAACTACATGCGTGAACATGTGCCAAGTCGAGTCACTCAATTCATTCAAAGGAGGATACCATCCCATCATACTACATCATAATCATTCTAATAGCATATTGGCACGCAAGGTAAACCATTATAACTCAAAGCTAATCAAGCATGACACAAACAACTATAATCTCTAAATGTCATTGCAAATATGTTTACTTCATAATAAGCTGACTCGGGAACGATGAACTCATCATATTTACAAAAACAAGAGAGGTCGAGTTCATACCAGCTTTTCTCATCTCAATAAGTCCATCATATATCATCATTATTGCCTTTCACTTGCACGACCAAACGATGTGTATAATAATAAGAGTGTACGTGCATTGGACTAAGCTAGAATCTTCAAGCATTCAACTCAAGAGAGAAGACAAATAATATGGTCTCTAAATTAAATAAACAATCATGCATATGAGAGCCACTAAACATTTTCAATATGGTCTTCTCGACCCCCAAAGGAAAGAAAAGAAAATAAAACTATTTACACGGGAAAGCTCCCAACAAGTAAAAGAAGAAGAACTAGAAATCTTTTTGGGTTTTCATTTTAATTTCTACTACAAGCATGGAAATTAAGCTAACTAATTTTTTTGTTTTTTCTCAAGGTTTATCAAACACACAAGAAGAAACTAGAAAAAGGAATTTAAACTAACTTGGATAATACAATGAAAGAGTACGAGCATCGACAACTAGTGTGTGAACATGAATGTAAAGTCAGTGAGAAATACGTACTCCCCCAAGCTTAGGCTTTTGGCCTAAGTTGGTCTAATACCAAGGACCGCCGCTACTCTCTCCGGTGTAATGAGAGGTGGAATCAGGATACCACTGGTTGGTCATCTCCGGATCCCACTGGACAAATGATGCACGATAAGGTTCCAGTTCAGGTTCCGGCTTAGGTTCAGGTTCTGGAGTAAAGGCTTGGGCTCGATGATTGTTCACCGCTTCCAGTGTGACGAGAAAATTTTCTGCAAGCAAATCGAACAACAGAGGCACAGGCAAAATAATAATCTCAAAGTGTTTTTTATTGAATCTAAGTTTATACAAGAGCATTCTCTCTTCGTTGTCGACAATAAACTTGTGTGCTACCATGCTCTTGTAATCCAAAATGTGAGGAGGCAATGTTGTCTCCTCTTTCTCAATATGCCTAATAGGTATCCTAAAATGTCTAGCAAGACGTGAAGCATAGATACCTCCAAATATGGGTCTTTTTGTGCGATTCAGGGCTAGTCGTTTAGCAACGACGGCACCCATACTAAAAGTATTTTCTCCAAGCAAGGCATGTTGAAGAATGATAATATCAGGAACACTTAAGTTTCCACTATTTTCACGACCAATCAAGCATCTACTAGCAAATATGGCAAAGTAGCGTAAAACAGGAAAGTGTATGCTAGAGACTTTTGCCTCGGAACCCTTCTTTGGCTCCTCTACAGCTATAGTGTTAACAAAGCCAGCCACATCTTCACGATGGGGTTCCTCTAATTTTCCCTCATAAGGTATCCTACATACCGCGCAAAAATGACGTAAAGACATTTCCTTGAACTCATCATATAAATGAAATGATACTACAGGCGGTGACTTATTAGGATAAAAATAAAAGTTTTGCACAAAAGTATTGGTGAGTAAGAGATACTGATCGATTCGGTCGTTGGTGAAACGGCGAGGCCTGCAGTCTCGAGTGAAGCATAAAAGTCTTCATAAATTCCAGCTTCTTTCAAGAAATTATCACATGGCCATTCACACGACCGTACTTCCGCTAAGCGAGGAAGATTATACTTGACTTTTTCCTTCTCTTTAGCTTGTTTTTCCTGAGAGCTTTGGCTAGAAGAGCCCTTCAAAAGTCTCCTTAACATTTTCTGAAAATTTCTGAAATTTTAGTAACTTCAAAATAAAAATGAATAAAACTTAACAAGAATGGTAGCAACTACTCCTACAAGTGCCTAGAGCCTATATCATGCATTAGAATTACTTGGAACCTCATAAATTTAACATGCAAGCTCAAGAACAGGGTCACCAAGGCAGCAAGGATTTGCAATGAATAAAGTACTAGAACAAAAACTAATTCCACCAATGGAGGAGTCACATACCAAGCAACAATCGCCCAAAGCAGTTTTGTGAATGGAGCTTTGAGCAAGGAGATCAAAAATCACAGCAAAATGGGCTAGAACTCATGCTTGAGCTGGATGGGGATTTTTTTTGGGTAGAAGACGAAGTGTGTGGGTGCTGGCATAAGTGGAGGGGGGCTACCAGGGGCCCACGAGACAGGGGGCGCGCCCTATAGGGGGGGGCCTCCACTCTCGTGGCCTGGTGCTTGCCCCTCCTGCAGTGATTTCAGTGCCTAAAATCCTCAAATATTCCATAAAAAATAATACTAAATTTGTAGGGCATTTGGAGCACTTTTATTTTCGGACTATTTTTTTATTGCACGGATAATTCAGCAAACAGACAGCTAATACTATTTTTGCTTTATTTATTATAAATAACAGAAAGTAAAAAGAAAGTACAGAAGGTTGTGCCTTCTAGTTTCATCCATCTCATGATCATCAAAATGAATCCACTAACAAGGTTGATCAAGTCTTGTTAATAACTCATTCTGAATAACACGGAACCGGAGAAATTTCGAAATGGCACTAAGTTACCTCAACGGGGATATGAAAATCCCCAACAATAAGAATATCATACTTTTTCTTGACAGTAGGGAGAGGAAATTCAAAACCTCCAATAATAATTGATGGAATTTTCTCAATAGTATTTATGCTATGAACTTGGATTAGCTTCCTCGGAAAATGTACCGTATGCTCATTTCCATTAACATGAAAGGTGACATGGCCTTTGTTGCAATCAATAACAGCTCCTGCAGTATTTAAAAAGGGTCTACCAAGAATAATAGACATACTATCGTCCTCGAGAATATCAAGAATAACGAAGTCTGTTAAGATAGTAACATTCGCAACAACAACAGGCACGTCCTCACAAATGTAGACAGGTATAGCAGTTGATTTGTCAGCCATTTGCAAAGATATCTCAGTAGGTGTCAACTTACTTAATTCAAGTCTACGGTACAAGGAAAGAGGCATAACACTAACGCCAGCTCCTAAATCACATAAAGCAGTTTTAACATAATTTCTTTTAGTAGAGGAAGGTATAGTGGGTACTCCAGGATCACCAAGTTTCTTAGGTATTCCACCCTTAAAGGTATAGTTGGCAAGCATGGTGGAAATCTCAGTTTCAGGTATTTTCCTCTTATTAGTGCTGATATCTTTCATATATTTAGCATAAGGGTCTATTTTAAGCATATCAGTTAAGCGCATGCGTAAGAAAATATGTCTAATCATTTCATCAAAACACTCAAAGTCCTCATCATCCTTTGACTTTGATGGTTTAGGAGGAAAGGGCATGGGTTTCTGAACCCATGGTTCTCTTTCTTTACCGTGCTTCCTAGCAACAAAATCTCTCTTATCATAACGTTTGTTTCTTGATTGTGGGTTATCAAGACCAACCGCAGGTTCAGTTTCTATATCATTGTTATTACTAGGTTGAGCATCTACATGAACATCATTATTAGCATTATCATCAGGTTCATGTTCATCTCCAGATTGTGTTTCAGCATCAGAGATAGAAGTATTATTAGGATTCTCAGGTATTTCTACATTAGGTTCACTAGAAGTTTGCAAAGTCCTATCATTCTTGTTTTTCTTCTTCTTAGAAGAACTATGAGCATCTAGATTATTATTCTGAGAATCTTGTTCAATTCTCTTAGGGTGGCCTTCAGGATACAAAGGTTCCTGAGTCATTCTACCAGTTCTAGTAGCCACTCTAACAGCAAAGTCATTTTTATTATTTAATTCAGCAACCAAATCATTTTGAGCCTTAAGTACTTGTTCAGCTTGAGTAGCAATCATGGAAGCATGTTTACTAGTGAGTTTAAGTTCACTTTTAACTCTAGCTACATAATCATTCAAGCGTACTATCGTATAAGCATTATTCTTCAGTTGTCTACCAACGTAATCATTGAAATTTGCTTGTCTATTCATGAAATCATCAAATTCATCTAAGCAAGGGATATGAAATTTAGTAGATGGGATTTCATCTTTATCACATCTATAGAGAGAATTTACCTTTACTACCTGCGTCGAGTTATCAAGACAATGTGTTTCTTCAACAGGCGGTATATTAAGACCATGTATATCTTCAATAGGAGGTAAATTCTTAACATCGTTAGCTTTAATACCTTTTTCTTTCATTGATTTCTTTGCCTCTTGCATATCTTCAGGACTGAGAAATAGAACACCTCTCTTCTTCAGAGTGGGTTTAGGAATAGGCTCAGGAGTTGGCTCAATTGGTTCAGGAATTGGCTCAGGGAGAGTCCAATTATTTTCATTAGTCAACATATTATTCAATAGCAACTCAGCTTCGTCGACTGTTCTTTCCCTGAAAACACAACCAACACAACTATCCAAGTAGTCCTTGGAAGCATCGGTTAGTCCATTATAAAAGATATCAAGTATTTCGTTTTTCTTAAGTGGATGATCAGGTAAAGCATTAAGTAATCGGAGAAGCCTCCCCCAAGCTTGTGGGAGACTCTCTTCTTTGATTTGCACAAAGTTATATATTTCCCGCAAGGCAGCTTGTCTCTTATGAGCAGGGAAATATTTAGCAGAGAAGTAATAAATCATATCCTGGGGACTACGCACACAACCAGGAGCAACAGAATTATACCAAGTTTTAGCATCACCCTTTAATGAGAACGGGAATATCTTAAGGATATAAAAGTAGTGAGATCTATCATCATGAGTAAACAGGGTAGCTATATCATTCAACTTGGTAAGATGTGCCACAACAGTTTCAGATTCAAGGCCATAAAAAGGATCAGATTCTACCAAAGTAATAATTTCAAGATCAACAGAGAATTCATAATCCTTATCAGTAACACAGATAGGTGAAGTAGCAAAAGCGGGTTTATGTTTCATTCTAGCATTAAGAGACTGCTGCTTCCATTTAGCTAATAGTTTCTTAAGATCATATCTATCTTTGCAGGCAAAAATAGCTTCAGCAGCTTCTTTATTCACAACATAACCCTCAGGAACAGCAGGCAATACATAATCATTGGGAGAATTTTCATCATCACTATCATCAATAATAGCATCTTCACTAATTTCATTCTCTCTAGCCCTAGCAAGTTGTTAATCAAGAAATTCACCTAATGGCACAGTAGTATCACGCACAGAAGTAGTTTCATCATAGGTATCATGCAAAGCAGAAGTGGCATCATCGATAACATGTGACATATCAGAGTTCATAGCAGTAACAGGTTTAGGTGTCGCAAACTTATTCATAACAGAAGGAGAATCTAGTGCAGAGCTAGATGACAGTTCCTTACCTCGCCTCGTAGTTGAGGGATAGATCTTGGTTTTAGCGTCTTTCAAGTTCCTCATAGTGATCAACAGATATAAATCCCAAGTGACTCAGAGAATAGAGCTATGCTCCCCGGCAACGGCGCCAGAAATTAGTCTTGATAACCCACAAGTGTAGGGGATCGCAACAGCTTTCGAGGGTAAAGTATTCAACCCAAATTTATTGATTGGACACAATGGGAGCCAAAGAATATTCTTGAGTATTAGCAGTTGAGTTGTCAATTCAACCACACCTGGATAACTTAGTATCTACAACAAGGTATTTAGTAGCAGAGTAGTATGATAGTAATGGTAACGGTGGTAAAAGGTAAAGATAGTAGTAGCAATATTTTTGGTGTTTTGTAGTGATTGTAACAGTATCAACGGAAAAGTAAATAAGCGAAGAACAATATATGAAAAGCTCGTAGGCAATGGATCAATGATGGATAATTATGCCGGATGCGATTCCTCATGTAATAGCTATAACATAGGGTGACACAGAATTAGCTCCAGTTCATCAATGTAATGTAGGCATGTATTCCGTAAATAGTCATACGTACATATGGAAAAAACTTGCATGACATCTTTTGTCCTACCCTCCCGTGGCAGCGGAGTCCTAGTGGAAACTAAGGTATATTAAGGCCTCCTTTTAATAGAGAACCGGACCAAAGCATTAACACATAATGAATACATGAACTCCTCAAACTACGGTCATCACCGAGAAGTATCCCGATTATTGTCACTTAGGGGTTGTCGGATCATAACACATAATAGGTGACTATAGACTTGCAAGATAGGATCAAGAACACACATATATTCATGAAAACATAATAGGTTTAGATCTGAAATCATGGCACTTAGGCCCTAGTGACAAGCATTAAGCATAGCAAAGTCATAGCAACATCAATCTCAGAACATAGTGGATACTAGGGATCAAACCCTAACAAATCTAACTTGATTACATGGTAAATCTCATCCAACCCATCACCGTCCAGCAAGCCTACGATGGAATTACTCACGCACGGCGATGAGCATCATGAAATTGGTGGTGGAGGATGGTTGATGATGACGACGGTGACGAATCCCCCTCTCCGGAGCCCCGAACGGACTCCAGATCAGCCCTCCCGAGAGAGATTAGGGCTTGGTGGCGGCTCCGTGTCGTAAAACGCGATGAAACTTTCTCTCTGATTTTTTTCTCCGCGAGACGGAAGATATAGAGTTGGAGTTGAGGTCGGTGGAGGTCCAGGGGGCCCACGAGATAGGGGGGCGCCCTACAGGGGGGCGCCCCCCTGTCTCATGGACAGGCCGTGGGCCCCCTTGTGTATTTCTTTCGCCCAGAAATTCTTATTAATTCCAAAAAGTGCCTCCGTGGATTTGCAGGTCATTCCGAGAACTTTTCTTTCCTACACATAAAACAACATCATGGCAGTTCTGCAGAAAACAGCGTCAGTCCGGGTTAGCTTCATTCAAATCATGCGAGTTAGAGTCCAAAACAAGGGCAAAAGTGTTTGGAAAATTAGATACGTTGGAGATGTATCAATCCTCTCCGCCTTACTAAGCTAATCCTGGTTGCGGACATCGTTCAGAACAATGCTATGACAAATATAAGCAAGGTGTTCGGTTATATGGTTACTTACTTGGGTATCGAGGCGATTGCAGCTCCGGCCCGCATCCTCGGTGGTGTCCGGACACTTTGTTCGTGGTCCGAAGAACAACTTATACATCCCTTCGGGCATCATGCCGAAGAAATGCTGAATGGTTCACGGACCTTCTAGATTGAATTCCCACATCCAGAGAGGCCGACGTTTGCACGGCAGGATCCGCCGAACTAGCATTACCTGGATTACTTTGACGAGACTAATGTCCCTCTCGAGGAGCTCCCGAATGCGGCTTTGTAGCATTGGTACATCTTTGCAGGCCCCCAGTTTAGTCACACGTTGGCCCACGATGCCAGTTGAGGTGGAGGGCCCGAGAGGAAGGCGGGCGCGGCCGCCCACTTTGAACCTCGAGGAGCTGTGACATAGAACCACCTTCGTTGCCATAAATCAGATACCTCCAGAAAGGAGCCTTCGGGCCATGGGGCTTCGACGTTCCTACTTCTTATGGCACCTCCGCACTCTGCGTGTCGCCCCTCAATCATCTTCGGCTTCACATTGAAAGTCTTGAGCCATAAGCCGAAGTGGGGGTGATGTGGAGGAAGGCTTCACACACAATGATAAATGACGAGACGTGGAGGATGGAATCCGGAGCTAGATCGTGAAAATCTAGCCCATAGTTGAACATGAGCCCCCTCACGAAGGGATCAAGAGTAAGACCTAAGCTCTCATTGGTCTTGGGAGTGGGGATAACCTATTCGGTAGCAGGAAGCCTATGCTTGACATCGGCGGTCAAATACCCAGCCTCCCTGAGCTTCGCAATATCCTCCTCTATGACAGAGGAAGCCATCCATCGGCCTTGATGGTCAGATCCAGACATGATCGAAGATCCGGGGTGCTTAAGCTCGGGCTTTGGGTGTTGGAACTCAGGGTGCGAGATGTGCGAGCGTGGAGATAGAGGGATAGGCCTCATCTCCTTTATAAAGGGGGAAGAATATCAAGCGTCCCCGAACATGGTCGTTCGGGACTTGCCTAAAAACACGGGGTCATGCCAACAGGCACGGTTGGATTAACCATACCCGTATTGATGAGAATCTCGTAGTAAGGGGGACACGATCTCTGCTTTGACATGACATGCCAAGGAAACCACCTCGTGGTGTGAGCGGTAGCAAGTTGTAAAAACGGTTCGAATAAAAACAGGACCGTGGCGTGATGTCACTTCTTGAAGAATTGTCAGCAGATTAGATTCGTGGATTGTTATTCTCTCTATGGTGGTATATGGAAATTATCTTACAGAGCTGGATACGGTCCTTGTGTTCGGAATCAATTTTGGAGTATTCAGAGGTGAAACCTGCCTCGCAATGCCGAAGACAATCTACGCGCCGGACTCATCGTCATTGAAGCCTGGTTCAGGGGCTACTGAGGGAGTCCTGGATAAGGGGGTATCCGAACAGCCGGACTATGTACTTTGGCCGGACTGTTGGACTATGAAGATACAAGATAGAAGACTTCATCCCGTGTCCGGATGGGACTCTCCTTGGCGTGGAAGGCAAGCTTGGCGATCCGGATGTAGATCTCCTCCTCTGTAAACCGACTCTGTGTAACCCTAGCCCCCTCCGGTGTCTATATAAACCGGAGGGTTTAGTCCATAGGACACAACAACAATCATACCATAGGCTAGCTTCTAGGGTTTAGCCTCTCTGATCTCGTGGTAGATCAACTCTTGTAATACTCATATCATCAAGATATATCAAGCAGGAAGTAGGTTATTACCTCCATCGAGAGGGCCCGAACCTGGGTAAACATCGTGTCCCCAGCCTCCTGTTACCATTAGCCTTAGACACACATTTCGGGACCCCCTACCCGAGATCCGCCGGTTTTGACACCGACACCCCGCCGCCCGCCCTGCCGCCCGCTGCCACCGACGCCCCGCCACTAAGCCCCCCAGCCCCACGCCCCTCCGCCCCCCAACGCCCCACCACTCC
>LT934124.1:38911688-38930385 GCA_900231445.1 Triticum turgidum subsp. durum
CCCCACTGCTCCTGCACGCCGCCGGCCTTCCCAACCTCTCCGGTATTATTTTAAACAAACACATATTTTCTCATTGCATTTTCATTCAACAAATATAGAGACGCTAATCGTTGTCGCCAGCCGCTAGCAGGTCGATCACGACGGCGCCTTCGTCGTCACCGTCGTCGTAGCTGTTGCTGTCATCCCAGTCGACAGGGCCGTCGTCCTGCTACTCCATCGCCGCCGGCGCTGCCTCCTCGTCCTCCGCCAGCGTCGCCTCCTCGTCCTCCACCGGCGCCATCGCGGCCTCCTCTGCCGCTATGGCCGCGGCGGCTTTGATTGCGGCCGCTATCTCGACGGCCTCCTTCGCAGCCACCGCCGCCTCCACCGCCGCTTCCGACGCCCGTAGGGTTACGTGCCAACCCAAAGTGTTGTCCGGGTTGCCGTCCTCATGGAGGACCACTTGTTCCGGCGGCAGCTCCATGGCGGGGGTGGGGGGTGGGGTGCGCATGCGGCCGCATCCGCCAGGGGTGTTGGCTGGCGGGCAGCTCCATGATGACGCCCCCGCAGGGCCGGGCCGTGCGTCGGTGCCGGGGCGTGAAGGCGGCCGCTCGCGCCAGTGAGATCGGGGGTGACGCCGGCCGCTGCCAGCCAAAAGGCGACGATAACCTCGTCATTGACCTTGCCTTCCCAAAAGGCATGACAACATATGATGTTGTGGCGGACGCCGATGTGGTTCCGGAGCTCCTATGCCATCGCGCCGGGGTCGAGCATCGGATAGCCGTCCTTGCTGATCTTCCACTGTCGGGGAAGATGGCAGCCCGACGGCACAAGGAGACCCTACCGGCACACCTCCGCCGTCTCCGGAATGCCGAGGCTGGACGACCAGGCACTCGGGGCGTCGTCATCGCCGCCGGCGCTGCTGCTCCCGCGGTGGTAGCACATCGCCGGCGCTGTGCTGGTTTTCTCTTCGGCGGCAGGACATTGGGGGCCGGCGCCGGGGCGGGGTCTTATAGCCGTCAGGGCGACGGGAGGTGGGCGACCGACATTACTGCTCATTAATGTCGGCGCCTCGGGACTCGACGCGACAATGGGACGGGGCGGCGGGGGGTGGAAGGCGAGGCGGCCATCGACGAGAGGTGGCGTCGGGGGTGGCAGACGACGCAGTTTGATCGGGCGACGCGCGTCGGCTTGACCGGACGACGCGGTTGGACGCCACACGTCACGTCGGGTACGTAGGGTGACATCACGTTTTGTAGTCAGCTGGCAGACAGCAAATCCTCCGTTAGCCACCTAACGGGGCTAATGTCTCTTTTTTGCAGTCCAAGTTCTTTGCCGTCTGCCACCGACGGAGAAGTGCTTTTGCCGTCCGCCATGGCAGACGACAAATAAGCTGATTCTGTAGTGGTTAAAGATCAATGCCAAACACACAACTAAAACAATAATGCATTCAAACACTAAACCAAACACCCAATGAAGACAATAATGCATTCAAATGAAGCGTCAACCATTTCAGTGTAGAGTATTATAGATTCAGTAGTACATATAATGCAGAGTTAAGAAGATAGACTAGAGGAGCAACTTGAGGACCTTGGTGGTGGTCGGACAACAACTGGGGAACCAATGAGAGAGTAGTAGCTGTAGGACCTTGATGCTAGTTGGCAATCTGTTGGGGAACCGACAAAGAACAAGCAAACGGTTGCGAGATAGCATTTTTGTTGAGCTTAGAGCATCTCCATCTGATGATGCAACACTCGAAAAACTTTTAGGGCATATAGAAAATGTTTTCGATAACTAGAATTTTTTCTGTCGTAGCTGATGATGTGAAATAAGGCATCGAAAAAAAATCTATCATAGCAGATGATGTAAAATAGGACAAAAACTATCTTTTTCATCTCTACAATTGCATACATATTGAAACATAACATGAGGTATGAATCCAATTTAAACATTGCAAGATCATCATACACATATCAACAACATATTAAAGTGTACTGCAGACTAAGGCATAGCCTAGTGGCAGGAAGGGGCTGATGCCGTCTCACCCACCCAGGTTCACGATACTTGCAATTTGGGTTTGTTGCATCAATTATACTATAGAGGGTTCCCTTATAGTCTTTCTTTAAAAAAACATATTAAAGTGTACTATCACTACTAGGGAAAAGGCTAGCAGCAGCACGGGTTTTTAGGCTAGCAGCAGCGCGGGTGGCCGCGCTACTAATAAGGCGCTACAGCTAACTCATAGTAGTAGCGCGGTCCTAACCCGCGCTACTACTGTTGACGATATCAGCATCGCTTTTTGGGAACGTGCTACTATTAACTAGCTGTAGCGATTTCGCCATCCCTCGCTACTGCTATATCTTTCATCATTTTCCCATTTCAGTTCTCCTTTCAGATACTAGATACTAGGTACTGCTAGTAGATATCAAATTCATAAACCATTACTAGGTACGGTAGTACTCCCTTCGTTCCAAATTACTCGTCGTGGTTTTAGTTCAAACCACGATGAGTAATTTGGAATGAAGGGAGTACTAGATAACAATTTCATGCATAGCCAACATGCATCCTCAAGCAGTACAAGGTCATATCAACGGCCATCATCATATGTAGTTGTAGATGATATCGACGACGATCATCATATGTAGTTCTAGATGATATAGCCACACACACATATATAGTTCTAGATGATATAACCACACACACATATGTAGTTCTAGATGATATAGCCACACACACATATGTAGTTCTAGATGAAATCGAAGACAATCATCATCCTCAAGCCTGGGCGGTTGGTGTTCCTGATAGTAATTAGGATGGCCTGTCCAACACGAAGATTCTTGCCATCGAGGAATTTCTTTCACCCAACCGAGTTTAAGTGTGTGCGACCGTCCGTGTCCGCGCGGTAAGTACAGGTTGTGACGGAGCCCCTTGCAGTAAGGCGTAGTCCAGCTGAGCCTTCTTCATCAGGCTCGATACCATAACTCACAGATATGCTTTTTGCCAATTTCTGAATAAGAAAAACATATCAATTAATAAGCATGTGATTGAACTCTACACTAAAACATATATATCATCGACTAGATTCCACACAACATACCATATCATTGGACTGTACACTAAGTAATTCACACTATTAATTTGCATTTGTAAGTATAACATACCATATCATGTCGATCAACCATGGTATTTGTCAAGCGGGTCACGAATGGCACCCCGACAAAGTCAGCACGTGGCAGAATTATGTCCCACAGGTTGCACACCTCCTCCTCACTCAGCCTTGTTCTTTGAGCTACGATGGTTTCATGAAGTGGGTCCTCATCATCTTCATCGAGTGGGTCCTCATTATCTTCATCATCTTCATCATCTTTGTCATCTTCATCATCTTCCACTAGGTTGAGATAAATGACAGCTAGCTTGGGTCTTTCTGCTCGGAAGTTGAAGCTGATCAACTCACCACCAGTAAGATGCATGCGAGCGACGAAACGGGCCCATCCATCTCCTCCAATCTGCGATATATGGCGTCCTTTCTCGACCTCCATAGTGTACGACCCCCCAGGAGCCTCAAATGTCACAGTGTCTCCTGTCAGCTTGTTGAATTTCAACCTCACATTGCATGGGACGATCTATGTAAAATAAGCAAAATGACACAATGCAGTAATGCCAACACTAAAAATAAAATAGTTATTACATTTCATCTAATTTCTTACCGCCGCATGACGAAAACTCGGCTGGAAGTAGATGCCGACCAGCTTGCCAGTTGCAAGGCTGCTGGCGTATCTTGACTTGCACAGTTGACATAGTGGTGGTGGTGGTGGCGCCATTCTTCCTAAAGCAATATGAGCAAAGGATTAACGATCAACTAAATCAAAATGTTCTAAGTGAACTAAATCAACTAGCCTACTAAATCAACTAAATCAAAATGTTCTAAGTCAACTAAATCAACTAGCCTACTAAATCAACCAAATCAAAATGTTCTAAGTCAACTAAATCAACTAGCCTACTAAATCAACTAAATCAAAATGTTCTAAGTCAACTAAATCAACTAGCCTACTAAATCAACTAAATCAAAATGTTCTAAGTCAACTAAATCAACTAGCCTACTAAATCAACTAAATCAAAATGTTCTAAGTCAACTAAATCAACTAGCCTACTAAATCAACTAAATCAAAATGTTCTAAGTCAACTAAATCAACTAGCCTACTAGGATGGAGGAGGAAGGCGGAGCGAGGAGGGGCCGGCCGGCGCGGCCAGTTGAGGGAGGACGGAGGAGGAAGGCGGAGCGAGGAGGGGCCGGCCAGCGGCGAGTGGAGAGGGAGGATGGAGGAGGAGGCCAGTACCGAGTCCAACAAGGAGGAGGAGGTGATGGCGCGGCGCAGACGGAGGAGGGGCGACAGGGGCGCGCGGTGCAGACGGATCGGAGAGGATTGAGTGGCTGTGTGTGTGAGTGGATCCGAATGGAGGAGATGAGGGAGATGAATGGCTTAGCAGTAGCGCTCTTCAGGAAAAGACGCTACTGCTAAGCTACCTGGCAGCAGCGCCTTTCACAGTAAAGCGCTACTGCTATGTGTCAGCATGTAAAAATAGACTTTGTTCAATATATCAAAAACACATTGATCATCAACGATCTTTTTGTGTACAATCTGATTTGACAATATGAGTCCTCAGCGGTTTAAGAACAGGTGAAGACTCATATTGCAGCCACAAATTCTACACATAGAGTTCAATGAAGATCAAGTGCTTGTCAAAGTGTGAGAAGTAACATATTTAAGGTGGTAGAAACTCTCTTCACGGAGCGAGGTGGGACTAAATTTTTGTAGGAAACTTAGCAGTAGCGCTTATCAGAGAAATGCGCTGCTACTATGCCACGTAGCAGTAGCGTGCATCACCTTAACGCGTTGCTGCTATAACTACCCTCGCGGCGGCCTCGTAGGAATTATAGCAGCAGCGCGTCTTTGGGGTGACGCGCTACTGCTATATTTGTCTCAGCAGCGGGTTTCGTCTGTCCGCGCTACTGCTAGTTAGCAGCAGCGAGTTATTTTGGAGTGCGCTGCTGGTAAGATTCTGTGTATAGGCTTTTCCCTAGTAGTGTATAGCACCAACTTAGCACATTTTGAGGCTGCCGATATTTGATGTAGTCCACTATTTAAACTTTGCGCAAAGAGAATGAGGACCTAGAATGGTTCTGGACCTGCAAAAAAAAAATAAGATCCGTAAAAGTTGTGTGAGGTGATGACAGCTAGTGTGATCATGTACAACATGATTATCAGAGATAGGGGTGACGGAGTTCGCCACAATTTGGAATTTGAGCACACGAGTAATCCTATCAAACTTCCATAGCATAACCCAACGATGTTTGAGGAATTTATACAAACTAGTAAATGCGTCCGTGCAATGCACGTTGATAATTGATAGAATACTAATTGCAGATTGATTGTTAATATTTGGTAGAATGTTACTTGCATGTTGATATTAGGTAGGATATCAATAGTATGGTAATAATGTGATTAGCGTTGATATGATATATGATATGGTATTAATTGCACGTTAACATGTTGAGCGCTTACCATGAAAGCAATCCATATCGTTGGATTGGCATGGTTTAGTGGTCGAGATTAGTTGGATATGCCCCTTTGAGTTTTTCTATATTGATATAGAAATAGATGCATCAACAGATTTGCCATCGAGCAACTCATGGCAACTTTGGAATGACTGGGTTAAAGATCTGTAGGGGCTTCAACAGGAGAACTATAAAATATGTTTGAATAAGTTGAATTCAAATTTTTCATTGCAAAATTTAATTTTTGATTGTAATATTTATATATTTAAATTATTGTTGTATTAGAATGTTTCCACATTGCGACTATGGACGAAGGATGATTTTATTTTTTATTTTTAGTACTTTGGATAAAACAAATTGGATGGATATTTAATGGATCCGTGGCATGTCCAACAACGATTGACGCGTTCAATTTAGTGCACGGTGTTGCAATGCCCTTATTTAGAGCGTCTATAATAGCTAATCCGAAGCCTATACGCCCGCAGACGCGCCTACAGACTGGTCCCATTTGTCCCTCTCCACAACCACACTTCTCAAATCTTGATACCCAAATCTATGCAAATCCATGCAAATGAAAATTCATCACACATTCAACGATACAAACATAGTGTAGCCCAAATAAAATTAGTACATGCTAAAATAAAATCTAATAGTTCATACATACATAGGTGATAAACGAATGAGTCAATGACTTCACTAGTCGCGATCATTGTTCTTCTTCTTCACGTGGAGCTATCACTTCTTCCCTTCCTCATCCAAGAAGTTGATATCTTGTAACATGATTGTCGACTCCTTCGTCTCTCTCGCATGCCTTCTCCGCCGCCTCACGCTCGTGTTGCCTCCGGCGGCAGTCCTTTCGAGTAAGGTTCTCCGCCTTGCAAGGATCCACCGCCAAGCAGAGGAGCCCGATTGATTCCGTCGAGGCATGATCCATGGCAATGGTGACAGACAGGATCGTCGATGATGAGTTCTGCGAAGGCGGACGAGGACAACGTGCAAGGAAGGGGGTGGGCAGCTCCGTGGAGGCGGGAGAAATGAAGGAGAGAGACTTGACATAGCCTATGTGACGAGTATGCCTGGGCGCGCACAGACATCCTCGTATCGGCCTCAGATTTGGGCCGGATATAGAGAGTGTCGGGTTGGGTAGTGTTTTTTCATCCGGCCGCTGGCCGGGCAATCTGTCCCGATGTTTAGCACGGATACGGTATGCTCTCGTGCTCTCGAGAAATCTACACGTTCCGTTTCAAAAAAAAAAAATCTACACGGTCGGGTCGGGTGTGGACTCATGGACAAGACATCTTGTGTCGTTTGACCATACTACACTCGGCTGGTCGTCGTTTTCTTTTCCGTCCTGACACGATTAGTCACAATCTCACAGACCACCGGATCAACAGCAAATCCCTTGCTTCCGCAGCTTGGTCTGGCAGTCCCGCTAGCGCCCAAGCGCTTAGGATGTGGCATTGCACAGTACGCACACACCACAGTTGCCATTGCCTGCAAAAACCTACGTGCATACAGACAACCGAGCTGGCCAGCCGGGTTGCAGTGCAGGCTACTGCCAAAGTCTTTTATCAGTCAGGTGCAAAAAAGGAAGCAAGTAAATGCCCACACACGGTGCTGCAGCGTGGCCGGAAGCAACCATTCCCGAGAAGGCGAGGAGCATGTGTCGTGGCCAGTCTCAGGAACCCCTCATGCAAGTAGTACTAGCTACAGTCTTTCCCGACATCAATCTCTTGTGTCTACCGGGGAAAACTCTGCGTGATGGTGGCGCTCGTGGTCATTGAAGTTTTGGGTCGGTGGTGATGTGTGTTGATCAGGTGCAGGCCGCAATTTGACGAGCGTGGAGTTGTTGGTGGTGCGCATGCATCTGTTTGAAACTCGCTTGGTCGAGGTGGTAAAAAACAAGACAACCATTTCAAATGATGATGGACATAACTTAGGGCATCTCTGTCACGACTGCCACGGTGGCCTCACTGGACAGAGAGGAAAAGAGGACCCAAGCGGCAAGGCGTGGAATAAGGGCACGGCGCTGTGAATGACCAGTGGGTCTGCGTCGTCAGGCGCAGGCGTGTGTGAGTGGTCTGCGTGCCGCAAGAGTTATAAGCGAGTCGAGTCAAGCGTGTGTGGGGTATTCCGAATTATATGGAATTGACGAACGGTAGCAAGAGAAGTTGTTCTTCCTCCTCCGGCTACCTAACCCCCTTTTCTTCGATCTCGATCTCTCCTTTCCCAAGCCAGCGTTGCAGGCCGTAACAATTTGGTATCAGAGGTCAGTAGATCTGGATCCCCTCTACCAAAAACCACGCTACCAAACCAAACAAGCCAAGCAAGTGGCCGCCATGAAAGAGCGGCTCGCCGCTCTTGCGAAGGACGTCAACGAAGCCCGGCTTGTAACAATTCAGGCTTCCCTGGAGATGTGGTTCTCAGTGGTGACCAACCTGCAGCAGCAGGTCGACGAACTGCAGAAGCAAGTGGGGCGAATCGCGTTGCATCCCGCGCTGGCAGCATATTCAGCAACACCAGAGGACACGGTGGTGCAACTGGCGTCGTCTCCTCTGATCACGACCCAGGGCACCATGGCCAAGTGGCCACAATGAGAACATCGACAATGGGGGCTCGGTGCATGGGGTGGTCACCACCCTGGTGCCGCCTCAGATCACGGGTGCGTCTCTTCGATCCCATCTTCACATCCCTAGCATCCATGGCATAGATCTGGCGAATCTTGATGATCTTCCACCTCAGTCTCCACAATCTCGTCATTCTCAGAATGTCACGCACAACAATTGGGCCCTTCCGCGGCTTGATTTTCCGTCATTGGATCGCGAGAACCCCAATTTTGGAAAACCAAATGTGAGAAGTACTTTGATGTGTATGGGGTTCAGAGAGACGTGTGGGTGCGCGTAGCTACTCTTCATTTTTCTGGCAACACAGGGTGCTGGCTTCAAATCCACGAAGCACACAACACCCCATTCACATGGGACACGCTCCGTTCGTCTGTGTGCGCCAAATTTGGCAACGAGCAGTAGCAGGCTTAGCTTAGGCAATTTAACACTCTACATCAAACTCGTTTTGTTATTGAGTATATGTAGCGGTTCGAAGAGCTTATGCATCATTTCCTCGCTCATAAGCCTGCATTTGATCCTCTGTTTTTCACCACTCAATTCCTTGATGGTCCTAAAAGTGAAATTAAAGTTGGTTGATTTACATCGCCGGAAGACTTGGACTCCGCCTTCTCTCTTGCTCTCTTGCAGGAGGAGTTGTTGGACAATTACTGGGATAGGTGAGGCAACCTGCTCGTACATTGATGGCCATGGGCGGACCGCCTCCACGTCTCGCGTTACTAACACCCGTGGCAGCAGCGGAAGATCGTCGTGCGTTGGACGCGGCACGGGCTGCCGATCGGCGCCCTGAACCTGCTCGAGGCGAGGGGCGCATCGCTGCACTATTCAAATACTGACGACCATGTAGCCTCTGCTTCAAGTGCGGGGAGCGTTGTGCACCTCGGGACTGCATGACAGCCGCTGGAGGCGCCGAAGTCTGCGCTTAATTAAAATGGAAAACAAGCCCGGGGGCTCATACAACTCCCACTCCCATCCACATCTAGCCACACCCGCTCCATCGCCGGCGACAGGAAATCCCAGCCCTAGCCATGGCTGGCTTCTTTGGGAAGGGGAATGGCAAGGCGAAGCACGACACTAAGGCCAGCTTGTCGTGTGGGCCGGCGAGGTGGGTGTTGGTGCCAGCGGCAAGGAGGGCTCGCCGGTCACGGGATCGTCTGTACATCCTAGTGCACCGTGCGCGGTACCACTCTGAGTATCGTGTCCCGCTACCGTGCCTCACCGCGAACCTCCCCCACGGCTGGCACCTCGAGCCCCTCCCGCATCCCGGTGTCAGTGGTGCCTGATGGTGTCCTGGACTAGGGGGTACTCACCACGTCGTCTCTCGACCTATGGGTGGGTCGAGGACCCCCATGTCGGTTCACTATTGGGCCAGTTCGGGCAGCACATACCGCATACAAGGGATATTCCACAAGACTTGGCGCCCAAGACGAGGACTCTCCTAAACCCTAGGCCTCCGGTGTGTTATATAAACCGATGCCAGGCTAGTCAATAGATCATCTAATATTCATTAGAACAATCTCATGGTAGACACATGTACTTTGTACTATCCCACATATGAATACAATCAAAAGCACGACGTAGGGTATTATCTCTTCGAGAGAGCCTGAACCTGGGTAAAACCCTGTGTCCGTGTTACCATCGCTCCAAGACGCGTAGCCTACGACCCCTACTACGAGATACACCGGATATAGAACCAACATTGGTGCTTTCCTTGAGAGCCTGCTGCCACTCACCTCGATGCGATGGGAATTCGGGTCGTCTCCGGCGTGATCTATGTATCGGAATCGAACTTTATTGTCGATGTCGGCTTCTTCATCACTGGCTCAATTGGTCACCTTGGCTGGACTAAGGACCGCTCTCCACATCAGATCATCAAGATCGGACGGATACTTTCATCATCATCAATTCAATTCTCGACCAAGACCATGGAAAAGTCGTCCATGGAGCTCGGGGGCTCAACGTCAACATTGCCTTCGTGCGATCGAACAATTTTTTCTGTACAACGGACTTGTTTTCGCTGCCACCGCCTCCTCGAAAGTTGATCTGATGAACCCTTTGGTAGAATTGTGCAGAATCAAGAATACAACAACCCTGCAAAATTTCGTCACCTTCCAATGGAGGAATCTCCGGCGATCTATGATATACTGGAGACCTGTCGAGTCTGGACGGGAATCAGGACTAGTTTAGGGCATGGTCTCCAGAGCCTAGCTCGGAGGTCATTTGGAAGATCCAACCATTCATCTTCTTTGCAATTTCCATATCTACCACGTCTCAAAATTTCAGCTCGATCCGACCGTTCAATCTCCGGGAACCTTCCGATTAGTGCATCACTTTTTGGATCTGTTTTCTGCGTGAATACGAATCCGACCTGAGTTCATATTTCTTCATGAACGGGATATTGGACAACCTTTTTGGAACAATCTCTTCGTAGGGTATTGTGTTTTGTTTCCGAACACATGCTCACAAATTTTGCTCCTTTTCGGAGGTAATCTTCACCGTCGCGTCGGTGTCAAACCTGTTGTTGCCGTCTAGCCCTAGCCCTAGCTCTCCTCTCTCTCTCACTTAGCTTAGTCTCTGTTGCCGTGGCGCGAACCGACAAAGAGGGAGGAAGAAGAAGGAGAAGACACGGGACATAGGTGGTTTTATGGCGCACGAACGCCCCAGCCGCACGAACGGCTGTATATTTGCCTCGAGCTCGAACTGCCAACCAGCTATAGGGAGGAACAAGGGTTATATACCTGCGAGCACTGGCATTCCAGGCCTCGCCTCGCACCCAGTCGCTCTTCCACTTGCCCACATCCTTTGCACTCTGGCCGCGCCCACGCATCGCGCCCGTATGCGATCGCCACGACCTCCCCGCACGCCCGACGCGGTCTACCCCTCCTGATCGCTCGCTAACAGAACATTGTGGCCTCACGCACACAGGCGCTGGCTCACACACTCACACACGCACACCCCACGGACCCGGCGCGCCTAACGCGTCCAGTGCACACCCATAACACGCGTCGGTCGCGCCCGGCTCGCCACCGCGGCTTATTGCCCAACACACGCGCCCTAAGGCGCGGCTCAGAGCAGCCCGGTATCCTCGACGGCATCGTCCACCAGCAGGGCTCGCTCCGCTGCTGGCGCCTTCTTCAGCTGCGGTCAATCATGCTTGAACCTGCGATGGCCGCACTTGTAGCACCGTCCCCGCCGGTTGCCACCGAAGCCCGAAGCCTTGCTGCGCACGTCGTCGTTGTCCGCGCTCCGCCTTGACGCCGCTCTCATGGCCGCCATAGCGCCGCCGTGTACAACAGCTTGCCATGATCTCGCTCGCCGCCCGCCTACCCGCGTCGATGTAGCCGCTCCTCGAACGCATTCAGCCGCCCTAGCGCGTCCTTGAACAGCATCGTGCCGACGTTGCAGAACTGCTCGATCCCTGCCACCGCCGCGTACATGCGGTCCGGCACCGGGTTGAGCAGCTTCTTGATGAGCGTTGCATCCTCCAGGGTCGAGCCGAGCGCCGCGTAGCGCGCCGCCATGCCTCCAAGCTTGCCGGCGAACGCGTCCAGGGATTCGGTCTCGACCATGCGCAGGAGCTCAAACTCCCCCCGGAGCGTGCCTAGCCGCGCCGCGCGCACACGGTCCTTGCCCACAAACCTGTCCTTCAGGCTCGCCCACACCTCTGCCGCCGTCTTCCTCGACTTCACCTGCAGCAGTAGGTCCTCGGCGAGTGCCCTGAGCAGGTTGGCCCTCGCCGGCTAGTCCTTCTTGGCAATCACGGACGCCGCCGCGTCCTCTGGCACCACCACCGCCACCCACAGCCCGGACGCATTGTGGTTCGCCTCAACCTTGATGGCCCACATTGTGTAGTTGTCGCCGGTGAGTTGCGGCACCGGCTGCGGCAGCGATTCGCCTGCTCCGCCTAAAGGAAATATGCCCTAGAGGCAATAGTAAAGTTATTATTTATTTCTTTATTTCATGATAAATGTTTATTATTCATGCTAGAATTGTACTAACCGGAAACATAATACATGTGTGAATACATAGACAATATAGTGTCACTAGTATGCCTCTACTCGACTAGCTCGTTAATCAAAGATGGTTAAGGTTTCCTAACCATAGACATGAGTTGTCATTTGATAAACGGGATCACATCATTAGGAGAATGATGTGATTGACTTGACCCATTTTGTTAGCTTAGCACTTGATCGTTTTAGTTTACTGCTATTGCTTTCTTCATGACTTATACATGTTCCTATGACTATGAGATTATGCAACTCCCGGTTACCGGAGGAACACTTTGTGTACTACCAAACGTCACAACATAACTGGGTGATTATAAAGGTGCTCTACAGGTGTTTCCGATGGTACTTGTTGAGTTGGCATAGATCGAGATTAGGATTTGTCACTCCGATTGTCGGAGAGGTATCTCTGGGCCCTCTCGGCAATGCACATCACTATAAGCCTTGCAAGCAATGTGACTAATGAGTTAGTTGTGGGATGATGCATTACAGAACGAGTAAAGAGACTTGCCAGTAACGAGATTGAGCTAGGTATTGAGATACCGACGATCGAATCTCGGGCAAGTAACATACCGATGACAAAGTGAACAACGTATGTTGTTATGCGGTTTGATCGATAAAGATCTTCGTAGAATATGTAGGAGCCAATATGAGCATCCAGGTTCTGCTATTGGTTATTGACCGGAGACATGTCTCGGTCATGTCTACATAGTTCTCGAACCTGTAGGGTCCGCGCAGTTAACGTTCGGTGATGATCGGTATTATGAGTTTATGTGTTTTGATGTACCGAAGGTAGTTCGGAGTCCCGGATATGATCACGGACATGATGAGGAGTCTTGGAATGGTTGAGACATAAAGATCGATATATTGGACGACTATATTTGGACTTCAGAATGGTTCCGGGTGAAATCGGGATTTTACCGGAGTACCGGGAGGTTATCGGAACCCCCCGGTAAGTGTATGGGCCTTATTGGGCCTTAGTGGAATAGAGGAGGAGGAAGCCTAGGAGGGGGTGCCCCCCCCCAAGCCCAATCCGAATTGGGTGAGGGGGCCGGCCCCCCTTTCCTTCTTCTCTCCCTCCTCTTTCCTACCTCTCCTACTCCAACTTGGAAGGGGGAATCCTACTCCCGGTGGGAGTAGGACTCCCCTATGGCGCGCCCAAGAGAGGGCCGGCCCTCCCCTCCTCTACTCCTTTATATACGGGGGAGGGGGCACCCCATGGAGACACAAAAGTTGATCATTGATCTTTAGCCGTGTGCGGTGCCCCCCTCCACCATTATCCACCTCGGTCATATCGTAGCGGAGCTTAGGCGAAGCCCTGCGTCGGTAGCTTCATCAACACCGTCACCACACCGTCATGCTGACGGAACTCTCCCTCGAAACTCTACTGGATCGTGAGTTCGTGGGACGTCACCGAGCTGAACGTGTGCAGATCGCGGAGGTGTCATACGTTCGGTACTTGGATTGGTCGATCGTGAAGACGTACGACTACATCAACCGCGTTGTCATAACGCTTCCGCTTACGGTCTTCAAGGGTATGTGGACGACACTCTCCCCTCTCATTGCTATGCATCACCATGAACTTGGGCGTGCGTAGGATTTTTTTTTGAAATTACTACGTTTCGCAACACCGCCGTCGTACGAGACGATCGACATCGCCGGCGCGCCCTGACCTTCACGTGGCTCTGATCCCAATTGTTGTTGTTGTCTAGCCCTAGCCCTAGCTCTCCTCTCTCTCTCTCACTTAGCTCACTCTCTGTTGTCGTGGCGCGAACCAACAAAGAGGGAGGAAGAAGAAGGAGAAGACACGGGACAGAGGTGGTTTTTTGGTGCACAAACGCCCCAGCCACACGAACGGCTTGACATTTGCCTCGAGCTCGAACTCGACCTGCCAACGAGCTACAAGGAGGAACCAGGGTTATATACCCGCGAGCACTAACATGGCAGGCCTCGCCTTGCACCCACTCTCTCTCCCACTTGCCCACGTCCTTCGTGCTCTGGCCGCGCCCATGCATCGCGCACGTACGTGATCGCCACGGCCTCCCCGCGCACCTGATGCGGTCTACCCCTCCTGTTCGCTCGCTAACAAAACGACATGGCCCCACACATACATGCACTGGCTCATGCACTCACACACGCACACCCCGCGGACCCAGCGCGTCCGACGCGTCTAGTGCGCACACATAACACGCACCGGTCGCGCCCGGCTCGCCACTGCGGCTTATTGCCCAAAAAACCAGCCCTTACTCCACGTCTGCCGACCTGCGCTAGAGAGATCGTTTCGTCATCGAGCCGAGCCCAACCTTATCAGATCATCAGCTCGGCAAGCCGAACAAGAGTTCCACCGTGAAGGCTAAATTTTCACCAACACCCCCCCCCCACGGATTGCATGGGTCAGGCTCACCGACATTGCTACTCGGTCCCTTCATCAATCCAGCATTGACCGTGTCACAAGTTATGACCAGCGTCAGCATGGCCGAGCCATAACTTCTTCAAACGATGTCAGCCATGCCGAACCGCTTCAACACCTCGACTGGCACGGTGGCTGCAACATCACCTACCGACCTGCTCCGTCACCTCGTTTGGACCGGGGGCTTCGCCATCTCTTCATCAACCTACTGCGGAGACTTCGACGTCACCAGCTGACCAACTTTGTCACGTTAGCTGGACCGGGGGCTTTGTCTCGGCGAGCCAACCTTTGCTAGCATCGCCATGCCGTCGCTTCATCGCCCACCAGGCAATGGGTGTGCGGATCGAGTCCCAATATTGGGAGTAACCTTTTTTCAGATGGCTACAACAGATAAACCAGGTGCTATTAATCCTAGTAATTTTTTCTTGCTTGGGTTTATTTTTCTGAGGAATTATTACTCTGGCTCGTTCCATCATCTGTACACAAGTCTGTCAAATGATGGCCGCATTAACGATGGTTGCGTGATGGTTCGGTCAGTTTCCCGTCCGCAGTTCGGCGAATGCCACATCGGGTACTCGTACCGACCTGTGAATACATGCTTTGTCACACCGGTGCCCTACACCGACATTGGCTTCGACGCCATGCTACATCTCTTTAATTTCTTTTCGTAAATTAATTATGCGAGATTTTTTTCTATATATATGTTATTATTTTTTGTACTTCACTATTTTACATGTGTAGGTAATCGACTTCGACTGCGTCACACGGTCACTTCGGCAAGCCGATGTCATCGTCCCAATCGACGTAAATCGGCTCGCTTGATCACCTTGTTGCTCGAATTGCCATACCGACATGTTCGGTTGCCTCGGGGACTTCGGCATCGCTGAGAAAGCTCTACCTTATCGAGTGTCCGACACACATGCCATATTTCTTTTATCGCTCACTTTGCATAAATTATTTATTATGCTACGAATTTTTTAAATTTATTATTATTACTATTATCTCCGGCTTGCACTATTTTCTGTGCACAGGTAAATGATCCGGGTTGGGTAGCGTTGTCACCTCGGCGTACCGATGTACCATGTCACCATGGCTGGACCGGGGGCTTCGTCATCACTTCATTAACCCACGCCAGGAACTTCGGCGTCATACTGCCGGCCTGCTCCGTCGCCTCGGATGGACTGGGGGTTCCACGTCGCCACATTGGCTGTGCTATGTCGCCACTTTGGAGTGCCGAGCTCTTCGCTCTGCCACCTCGGGGCCGGCTTGGGGGCCGGGACCTCATCCCGCCATAAGCTCGGGCCGTGCATCGACACCGAGCACATTAACCAGCTAAGTCGCTTCCATGCTCAATTTTTTTAATTCTTGTTCGGTTCGACTAAACATTATATTTGTGTTAAAAACTTAGTTTGTCAACAAACGTTGTTTGTTAAAAATACTTCCTTTACCCAAGTTAATTGGGGGCTCTTAAATTTGTATGAGCCGTTCTATAATAATTGTTTTCTTCCTAGTCGTTGCAAAGTCTTTTTCTATCACTCCTTTTTCGACGTGAGTGTGTGGTCAATAGCCGGGGAGCCTAGTTTCTCTCTCAAAGCCGCTCGAGTTTAATTCGCTAAACTGGCCTAACAAGCAGTACTCCGCCTTCGGGATAGGAGGTTGCAGTCATAGGCTGACCCGCTTGAAGTCTTGAGATCGGATGTGTCATATTAATGCACGACAGAAAAAAAATTAAGACCAATTTTCGGATTGGCATCAAATGACTTGATTTAGTTTGAACGTCAAGCTTTTACAAAAGTTTTTTTGGCTTTTCGAGCTTTTGGCTTTTACAAAAGTTTTTTGGCTTGCCGTACAATGCTGGAAACCTTTAAAGCTTCGGCAATATCAAAGAGGGGCTGCGGCTAGAGCCGAACCTACCAAAAGCCAAGGTATTCCATGGACTCCTTGGCAAAACATTCTCCGATACTTCTTTATATGCATCGGTTTTGAATTGTGTCTTTGGTCAATAGTTGGGTTGCCCGGCTTCCGTGCTTACCATCACGTTCCCGATTGTTCGGCTAAGGGTAAAGGGTGAACCACTGCGATTGTGCTTCCGGTTCAACTGGTCAAGTGCCTCAGTGAAGAAACCGAAAACTAACTGTCACAATAAGTGTAAACTGGTCAGCGATCCGATGACTGTGTTAAACTATAGATCAATGGAGGTCAACCCATGTTAAACAACGGGCCGTTCATAACATTGGCCGATTATGGGCCACTTTCAACTGATAAACTGTCGCAATGGAGTCAAAATAAACATACCATCAACATTTATATTCAGTATACAAGCGCTGCCTTCCGTAATCGTTGTTATAAAGCCATAAATATGCATCAAAATTGACTTAAGATTTTGGCCAAGCTGGGTTGCCTGGATCCTGTGTTTAACCCTATGTTCCAGATTGTTCGACTAGGGGGTAAAGGGAGCACCTCTGTGATTGTTACTACCGGGTCAACCGGATTAATACGTCAGACTGGGTGAAGCCGAAAGCTAGCTATCTTAAGAATATAATTGTTCGGCAATGACGGAAGTGAAAATTTTGGTTCATTAAGACCATAGAGTTCGGGAACTTTCCCCACAGTAAATCCTCGATATTTTCCTCCCACATTGATCGGAGGCGAGGTTTCATGATCATGATCAACATGACAACCCAAAGAGAGGAACCGATAGTGGGACTATTTTCTTCGGAAGATGTCTCTGACGATAAAACATAATATACCATATCTCTTAGTGTACCTTTGTTTATAAAACCATATGGTCAAACTGCCTTGTTTGTCGTAAATCTTTGCCCTTATAAAGGCTTTATAAAGTAGGACAAACACTCCCCGGCTACTGGCCAAGGAGGTTGAAGCCGATGGTCAGTCAACAAAGTTTGTACAATGCGGATCCGAGCATTAATGATGTAGAGTACTTGGATACATAGAATCATTACACATAATTTGTGATTTTACTCCGAATATCGATCCTTAATTCAGCCACCCATGCCCACATCAAGGCTCGGGGGCTACTAGGCTTTAGGCTTATCATTTACAAATATTAAAGGGGTACATCAATCCCCTGATCTGGTGTTGCCACCTGACCAGTGTCTCGGGGGCTACTGCATTGCCTATTCAATGCAGAAAATTCAAATTGCCTAGTGTTCGGCTTGTCACATCCCTAGCTTTACCTTGGCCTTGTACTAGCTTGGTTGTTGCATCATGTTTAAATTCAAATGAAATTTGAATTGGGGAATTTTCAAAGCCTCAGAATCCTTTTAAAAATGATCAAGATAAAATCGCTTCAAATAAGTCCAAGAAAATGTTCCTGTTATCCTCTGGAAATATTGGCAAGAGGTAAAATCCAAACCAATATTTTTGGTGTCTCAGAAACATTTAATTTGGGCATTTGAATTAAATCAATAAAAAAATTGAATTGGATTTATATCTACTATTAAATAAATATAGGTCCAATAATTCTGAAATATTTTGTGGAGCATTGTTTTAATTCTTTTAGCTCCTAAAAATATTGTCAGAAGCAAAATAAATTGAATTGGTTTCAAGACCAAATTCAAAACAAACCTGCAAAATAGAAAAGATAAAACAGTATAGGATTATAAAAGAGAGAGAGAAAGACCCGTATCTGGGCCACTTACCTGTAGCCGGCCCAGCTCCCCCACCTGGCGGCCCAGCCCACCTCCTCCCCCTTGTCTTCTTCCTCCCCTCGCACCGAAGCAGCTCGGTGGCGAGCGCCGATGCCGCCTCGGCCACCTCCTGCTTCCACCGAGGCGTTCCCGAGCCTCCCCCTCACGCCACGCACTTCCCCTCGCCCCCTGCACCTCCCCTCTCTTCCCCTGGACCCCGTTCTCTCCTCTGCTTTCCTCCCTGCACGCGCCCGAGCGGAGCTCGTCGTCGCCGACGCCGTTCGCCGTAGCCACCGTGCTCCTCGCTGCCACCCGAAGTACCCAGGGGATCCGCCTCGACCACTTCTTCCTCCTCGCCGAGAAG
Organism: Triticum turgidum subsp. durum; assembly: GCA_900231445.1. NCBI lineage: Eukaryota > Viridiplantae > Streptophyta > Magnoliopsida > Poales > Poaceae > Triticum > Triticum turgidum. Next base: position 38,930,274 of record LT934124.1, read on the forward strand.
CGCACCGCGGGAGCCCCTGCAACGTCGCCACCGCCGGCTTCTTCAACCTCGGGACCGCCGGCCATCTTCGTCAAATTCGTCGGCTCGGGTGCCTCCCCGAGCTCCCCGAGGC
>LT934124.1:38942712-38959973 GCA_900231445.1 Triticum turgidum subsp. durum
GAAACAACCGGGACTAAAAGGAATCCACACGTCAGCAATTCAGGGGCTGGGGGTTTTGTTTTTCTAAGGGGGGGGGGGGTTGGGGTTTTTGTAGGGTTCATATATTGTGTTAGCTAGCTAATAGAGAGGACTTCACACGCTAGCTAGTAAGCAAATGAAGGAAACCATTAAGTACACAAGATCGTCATGAACATATACAAAGATAAGTGATCGATCTCTCTTTCTTCGAGAGATTGGTAGAATAACAAGTTTTCGTATATCTATCTGATGCTACTAGCTAAATATATACAATATAAGATCTCTTACAATCCCTAATATCTGATGTCAAGTTCCACATGGTATTCTGCGTCTTAATCTATGACGTGGTCAAGAAAGAATCCCGCAAATTCCTCTTGAATTGCTTTTATGCGATCTTGTGGTAGGAGTTCATCCCGCAGCTGCCAAAGCTAATTTGAAGAAGGGGGTCAATACATATATATGAATGAAACTCAACACAAATGATGGTAGTAAAATAAAATTGTGAATATTATTGCTTACGCACTTCATAATCTTCTTTAGAGTAGCCCAGCTTAGAGGCCGTCGCGTTGTAGATGCACTCGCAAACATAATATCCACAAAAATTATTCCCGGCGTCCTGCCACAACCACTTTAAGAGGAACATAGGTCAATCAAACTGATAATCAAGCATTATAAATGGTATTGATGAAACTAGCTAGAATCAATGGGAGATGCGCGGAACTAGCTAGTAGTACTTACTTTCGGGTGTGTAAAGCGCGGCTCCCCCAGCAGTCCCGGAGCATCTGCGGTGAACACTTTCCAAACCCTGTGAGACAAAGAAAATAATTACTTGATATCAGGAAATGAACAAAGTTGCTGATATGGTGCGATAATGATCGATTGAACTTACTTCTAGAGCATTTCAGTCATGGCCGCGTACTCCTTGGGATCTTTTCGTCTTGAGTCTAAGACGGTTACTAGTCCCTACTCAAACTTAATCTCTAGGAGAATAAAGTGGAACCTGCGCACGCATGCATAACTAATCAATTACATTACTATAACCTTGAGTAATAAGGGAAACCGAATATGCACAAGACAGTAACACTCACTTGAATTCGTAAGGAAAGAGTATTTTATCTTTGTCTTGATTTAGAAGCAACGATTTTAGCAAGTTGCCCTCGGCTTCTTTGGCATCATGTTTAACCGTCCATTCATCTATGAGATTTGTTTTAATGAACCCAATATCATAGATTTGTCTTTTCTTGCATTCGACGATCTTCAATCTGCATAATATAGTGAGGATAATTATATATGCATGCAATGAAAGAGCTGAGCTATATATAGAGACTTAATTATAGAAGTAGTACTTACAGACAGTAGCAAGTGACGATTATTTTATCGAGGTCCTTTTGATTGAGAAACTGGAAGGACTCCTCAAGTAGAAGAGACAACAGACCAATTCCAACGAGGTCGTGCTCCTCTTTAACTCTCAGTGTCAAAATATCCTTCCCAGACTTGTAGGTGTCCATGTACCACTTTTGGAATCTTCACATCATCGTTGTTAGATGAGGATGACCAGGTTTGACGAGAGGCTTCCTGTACCAGTATTTGTGTTTGTCCACCTCCATTGATTCAAAGTGTGCATCGTCCGGCAGGTAATCACTAGGATTGGTATGAGGAAGCATCCCTGGCAGATTTATGACGATATCACTAGACACCTTCAGCGGGGGCACAGTTGGTTTGCCTGTTTGCCGAGCTGGGGATTTTTTTCCCACTTCTTTGTTCTTGTAACCTTTGGTCACTTGAAGTAGTTCTTGACTGGCGCACTTCCCCCACTGCCTGTTTAAGAGCGTGGACATGGTTGTTAACCGGCGGGGGCGGTGGTGGTCGCTTCAGGGCATCCAAAGTGTGCTGAACTTTCACCTTATCTATCTTCTCATGTGGAGGTGGAGGTTTCTTTGCAATAAAATCCTTCACATAGGCTTTACAGATCTCCGCATTTTCCTGTTCGGTCATCTCGTATGGTAACTTCTCTAGAGGCTTGAGAGATGGACCGAATCTGTATTGCCTCCTACCTCTGGCTTTACTGCTAGATGACGGAGCAGGCGGAGCGGCTGTGGTTGTCTTCTTTTATTGCTTACGAGGCGGAGAAGGAGGCAGAGTGCTACGACGAGCTGGAGCAGCCGGAGTGGCGGCGGCTCAGTTCCGCCCTTGCTGACAAGGCGGAGGAGGAGGCTGGCTGCTCGGACGCGCCAGCGCAGGTGGAGAAGGAGGCAGAGCACCGCCACGCGCCTGAGCAGCCTGAGACGGAGGTGGAGTGCCCTGATCACTCGCCAGAGGAGTAGGCGAAGGAGTAGGCAGAGTGCCTTGACTTGCCGGAGGAGGAGGAGAAGGCGGAGGCGTCCAGTTTGGAAGCTTGATGTGCTCCTTCCGCCATAGACATGGAGTCTCCAGAGCAAGACGCAGCTGAGTCTCCCCTTCACCGATAGGGTGGTCAAGCTCGAGCTCCTCAAATCCCTCTGTTATTTCATCGACCATCACAACAGCATAGCCTTGTGGAATCGGAAGGCAGTGAAAAGTTGCGCCTGGTTGAGGATGTGCAATAGAGGCTACAACTGCCTTGACTTTGAGGTGCCCCCATTGCGCCATAAGGTGGCAATCTTGAGCCTCCGTGATAGCATCCACGGGGTATCTGGGAGCCATGAAGTCAGGTTGTTGAAGGAGCTCGGTGGAAGCCACACTGCTTCTCCGCTGAGATGGTGGGGTAGCTTCTAGGGTAGCTCCAGCAGGTCACTGGCTGTGAGCTAGTGCTTGTTGTTCCTCTAGTGCTTGTACCCTTGTGTGCAGCTTCTGCAGTTCGGTCAGCTCCACTTTCCTCCTCCTCTCCCGGGTTTTGTAACCGCCTGCGCCGGGAAACCCAGCCTTCCATGAAATGGAGCCTGGCGTGCCTCGTGTCCGTCCAGGGAGCTCAGGATTGCCGAGGGCCTTTGTGAGCTCGTCGTTCTCTCTATCGGGAACAAATGTCCCTCGCTGCACTGCGTCGATATACTATTGAAGCTTCTTGACGAGTATGTCAAGTTGGTCGTTCATCCAAACACACTTCCCTGTTTCAGGGTCCAACGTTCCCCCAAGCCCGAAGCACCAAGTCCTTGAATGGTCTGGCTAGTGCAATGTCTCTGGTTCGACCCCTTTATCAAGCAGGTCATTCTTATCCTTGTCCCACAACGATCGGGCTTTGAGGTAGCCACCTGACCCCGTGCGATGGTGAAGCTCCTTCTTTGCAGCATTTTTCTTGTTTGTCGCTGACATCTTCTTACTCTTCTCCGATTTCTTGTGGGCCACAAATGCATCCTAGTGATCTCTTATCTTCTCAAATCGGCCGGTGAATTCTGGAGTCTTGTCTTTATCGACAAACATTGATTTCAACTCATTCTTCCACCTCCTGAATAGATCTTCCATCTTCTTAAGAGCATGAGCCTTGACCAATGGCTCTATAATTGGCTTCTTCAGATCCTCCTCTGGCGGTATGGTGCAATTTGCCTTCAGCTCGGTCCAAAGATCATCTTTCTCCCTATCATTGACATAAGACACCTGAGGGTCTTCGTTCTTAGGCTTATACCATTGGTGGATGCTGATCGGGATCATGTCCCTAACAAGAACCCCGCACTGAGCAGAAAATGCTTCCTTGGTCCGGATGGGTTCAATCGGTTGGCCATCGCACGCGATTGCTCTGATCGTGAACTTTTCATCCCGGCGCAACCTTTTCTTCAGGCCTCGTCTTGTTACCGAAGTTTGGCTCGATCTGGAGGGCTAGAAAAGAAGAAAGAAGAGAGTTAACATGTGTACATACCAAAACAGTTAATGCATCAACTAGATAGTCAGCACAGGGTTAATTAATACATATACCTGGCAGGACTCCGTTCGGTCACCGGAGCCGTCATCACGGTGTCCTTCTTCCACCGGCATTCGGTCACCGGAGCCATCATAATCATGTCCCTCCTCCTCCATTGTTCGATCACCATAGCCTGCTTCACCCTCTCCTTCCAGACCATCGGTGTCGTTGAGATACGACAAGACATCACCTCCGCCGAGGATTATGTCCCCCAACAGCTGTTCTGCTTCCAAGTCTCGGTGCTCCTTAGTTTCTGCAAATATTACAACATGGCAATTAATATACAAACATGACAGATGGATATATTAGTGTCAAATGTAGAACTAGCTAGCTAATCACAACAAGGAATCATATTAGTGGCCTCAACGCTTCTAGGGTTTGGGGTGGCCTTGGCAACGCTTCTAGGGTTTGGGTGGCCTCGACGACAATGCTCTTTTTGGTAAATTTGGGTGGCCTCGGCAGCGCTTCTAGGGTTTGACCGACATGGGATTTAACTAAATGGCGCCATTCTAGATCTGCAGAAAATGGTCCATATTTTTCCTGATCTCATCTACGCTTCTATATGTCACGTTGTCTAGTGTCAAAGAATTCAAGAAAACCATGAGTTCATCATTAGCCGGAAATGACAGGTGCATAATGGTACGAAGCTCTAAAAAGTTCAGCAAGAGCCTTATGAATATTGCTATTTGGCAGGCCTTTGTTGAAATTCGTACCAAAAGGCAAATTATTCTAACAGGATCTCCGTTCCAAAATAACTTTGAAGAGCTTCGTAGCATCATACGCTTGTTACATCCAGCTAATGATAAAGCCATATATATATATATATATATATATATATATATATATATATATATATATGCACATCCCTAATGGGGGCATTCTTGATACATCTGGACCCTCGACCCCTCGTGACCCTCGACCCTCTACACTAGTTCACGACCCTCTACCCTACTTCCCGACCATCGCCCCCCTCATGTCACGTTTGTCTAGTGTCAAAGGATTCAACAAAACCATGTCTTCATCATTAGGCAAAAGTATGAAAGCACAAGTGCTCCCTCGGTGATTTTAGTAATTAGTGTCAACATATCTCTTGTTGGACAAATAATTTTACCTAGTATGTTTCAGATAAGTTCAACAATGGAGTGGCATGGACTAGAGGATGTGGAACCCCTTCAAGATGCTAAGGACAAATGATTGGCTCAAGCTCAAAGCACAAGACTCTACATTTTACTTTTAGTGATCCAAGATCACATTGAGTCCATAGGAAAGCCAATACTATTAAGAGGGGATGAGGTGTTGCTTAATGGCTTGCTTGCTCAAAGTGCTTAGTGATATGCTCCAAAGCCCTCAACTACTTTCTCACATCCACACATGTCCCAAACCAAAAGTCAAACTCGGCCCTACCAAAACTTTCTATTCGGCGCCACCGAGTTCAGTTGACATAGCCACTGCCAGAAACCCTAATCAAATCGGTCTCACCGATAGGGATCTCGGTCTCACCGAGATGGGATTTCAAACTCTCTATTGCCCATTGCAATAATTTCGGCCCACCGAAGTATGCAATCGGTCCCACCGAGATTGCAATGCAAACTCTCTGTTTCCCTTTCGTAACATTTCGGTCTAACCGAGATGAGCGAAATGGTCCCACCGAGTTTGCTTGACCAACTCTCTGGTTAGCTTATTGCCAAAATCGGGCTCACCGAGTTTGAGTAATCGGTCTCACCGAGATTACATTATGCCCTAACCCTACCCATATCGGTCCCACTGAGATGACATGTCGGTCCAACCGAAATTCCTAACGGTCACATTATGAACTGAATCGGTCTGACAGAGTTTCACGATTCGGTCCCATCGAGTTTCACGATTCGGTCCCACCGAGTTTGGTAAGTTGTGTGTAACAGTTAGATTTTGTGTGGAGGTTATATATACCCCTCCACCCACTCTTCATTCGTGGAGAGAGCCATCAGAACATGCCTACACTACCAACATACATTTTCTGAGAGAGAACCACCTACACTTGTGTTGAGATCAAGATATACCATTCCTACCACATAAATCTTGATCTCTAGCCTTCCCCAAGTTGCTTTCCACTCAAATCTTCTTTCCACCAAATCCAAATCCTATGAGAGAGAGTTGAGTGTTGGGGAGAATATCATTTGAAGCACAAGACCAAGGAGTTCATCATCAACACACCATTTGTTACTTCTTGGAGAGTGGTGTCTTCTAGATTGTCTAGGTGTCACTTGGGAGCCTCCATCAAGATTGTGGAGTTGAACCAAGGATATTGTAAGGGCAAGGAGATCGCCTACTTCATGAAGATCTACCCTAGTGATGCAAGTCCTTCGTGGGCGACGGCCATGGTGGGATAGACAAGGTTGCTTCTTCGTCGAGCCTTCGTGGGTGGAGCCCTCCATGGACTCGTGCAGCCGTTACCCTTCGTGGGTTGAAGTCTCCATCAACGTTGATGTACGATAGCACCACCTATCAGAACCACGACAAAAACATCCGTGTCTCCAATTGCGTTTGCACACTCCAATCCCATCCCTTTACATTATTGCAATTTGCATGCTTTACTTTCCGCTGCTCATATACTCTTTGCATACTTGCTTGTTATGTATTGTGAATGTTAAACTTGTGCCAAAACTCCACTTCAACTTAAAGAAATTAAAAACTGCAACTTTTCTCACTTAGTGTCTAATCACCCCCCCCCCTCTAGACACCTCTTCTCGATCCTTTCAATTGGTATCAGAGCATTGGTCTCCGTTGCTTTGGTTTAATCACCATTGGAGGAAGATGGATGTGTCTACTTTGTGGAGTCTTAGACATAGAGTGCCTATACTTGATGGAGAGTATTTTCGTGAGTGGAAAATGAGATGCTTGTGATTTTCAATGAATATCATTTGAACAAGTACATTACTAGCCCTTGTGCACCTCATGTTGATCCTATGCATGCCACCCTTGATGAGTCAATTGACATGATTCACAATCTTAGAACTGTTAACCTTATCACTAGATGTTTGCCTAGAAACTTGATTGGATGTTTGCCTACTCTTGAGTGTGCCTACACTATATGGAAATTTCTTGAGGAACGTTTTCCAAATTATTCCTTGAAAAATGTAGATGAAATTCTCCATAAGTCTATTGCCTTGAGTAAGATGAATTCCAATGATCCTAAGTTTGGTGATTGTCCATTTGAGCTTACAAATCTTATGCGTGCCAAAGGAGATGTTGGAATTATTAGTGATATTATTTCTGAAGCCATTAAAATTCATAAAGAAGATCATCGTCAAACTCATTCTAACTAATCACCCTCTCTAGGAATTGATCCATCACATGACGATGTTGAACATGGATACTATGATGAGGATGATGATAGTGACTTTGATCTTGATGATGCAATGAGACACTTTGGTCTTATGGCAAATCTTCGGGGATACATGGCAGGAGGAAAGGAATGGGTTCTTGACAGTGGATGTACCGATCACATGACCGGAGATAAAGATATGTTTCGTGAGCTTGCTGAAAATGACGACCCTCGAAAGTATGTCACTTTTGGTGATAACTCAAAGGGTAAGGTGGTTGGCCTCGATAAGGTGGCCATCTCACATGATAGCTCCATACAAAATGTCATGCTCGTTGAATCTCTTGGGTACAATTTACTTTCAGTATCTAGACTTGCTGATTTTGGTTTCAATGTCCTATTTACTGAAGTAGTTTGCCAAGTGTTTTGTAGAGATAATCATAAAATGGTCTTTACTGGTATACGTAGAGGTGATCTTTACATTGTTGATTTCACTAAAAAAGCTCAACTAGAACTTGCTTAATTGCTAAATCCTCTAAAGGTTGGTTATGTCATAGACGGTTAGGTCATGTGGGCATGCGAAACCTTGACAAGCTTATTAAAGGAAATCATATCCTTGGCATTAACGATGTCATATTTGACAAGGATAGACTTTGCAGCGCTTGTCAAGCAGGTAAACAGGTTGGAGGAAGGCATCCCGTGAAGAACATCATGACCACAAGGAGGCCACTCGAGCTACTTCACATGGCTCTTTTCGGTCCCAACGCTTACAAGAGTCTCGGTGGAAATTCTTTTGGTCTAGTTATAGTTGATGATTTTTCAAGGTTTACGTGGGTGTTCTTTCTCGATGATAAATCGCAGGTCGAGAAGATCTTCAAAAACTTCGCCAGGAAGGCCCAAAATCAACTTGAAGTGAATATCAAGAAGGTTCGCAGTGACAATGGAACGGAGTTCAAGAACGCAAATGTGGACACCTTTCTTGACGAAGAGGGGATTTCACATGAGTTCTCGACTACGTACACACCTCAACAAAATGGACTTGTTGAGAGGAACAACCAGACGCTCATCGAAATGGCGAGAACGATGCTTGATGAGTACAAGACGCCGAAGCACTTTTGGGCGGAAGCGGTTGAGACAACTTGTCATGCAACAAATCGCTTGTATCTTCACAAGCTATACGACAAGACGTCATACGAGCTCCTCACCAGTAACAAATCCCAAGTTGGATACTTTCGAGTATTCGGCTCAAAGTCCTACTTGGTTATGGCTCAAACTCTCACACTTACCGTGTCTACAATAATTTCACCCGAAAGGTTGAAGAGACGGTAGATGTGAAGTTTGATGAATCTAACAGCTCGCAAGTAGAGCAATTTCCAATTGATGTAGGAGACAAAGATCCATTGGAAGCAATCCAAGACTTGTCTATTGGCAAGATTCGTCCAACGAAGGAAAGGAGAGTACCCTATCTCTCCAACTGGAAGCTTCTACCTCACGACAAGGTGAACCAAGAGTTGATACGGAAGCATCAACAAGTGGGACACACCAAGATGAAGAAAACGAGGAAGTACACCAAGATGAACATCAACAACCTCCTTCTCCACCACGACAAGAGAACGACAACGTTAACAATGAAGAAGGCCAAGAAGAAGAACAATATGAAGAAGATGTTCCACCAAGATCCAAGCAAAAGCTTTCACGAGTTCGAGCAAGAGTTGCCAAAGACCATCCCGTCGAGCAAATCTACAATGATATACAAACCGGGAGAATCACTCGCTGTAAAACTCGTTTGCTAACTTTTGTGAACATTATTCATTCATCTCTAGAATTGAACCTATGAAGGTTGAAGAAGCATTAGAAGATCTGGATTGGATAAACACCATGCATGAAGAGCTACACAACTTTGAGAGAAATCAAGTTTGGACATTGGTCGAGAAGCCCGACAACAACCACAACATCATCGGTACCAAATGGGTGTTTCGCAACAAGCAAGATGAAAATGGACAAGTAGTTCGCAACAAGCACGTCTCGTCGCCCAAGGCCACACTCAAGTCAAAGGTATGGACTATGGTGAGACATATGCCCCCGTTGCTAGACTTGAGTCCATTCGCATCTTACTTGCCTATGCTAATCACCATGATATCACCTTGTACCAAATGGACTGTAGCGACCAGACCTCAAACAGTCTGATCTCTGTGCTTTAGTGTCATCCCTGGATCAGTAATGCTGACACGCACAATAGTTGAAGGATTTATAACAGAGTAGCAATCACACACTTATTACATCGAATGTCTTAAAAGAGAACTTATTACAATAAATATGGCTTAAGGCCATCTAATAACAATAACATCGGAAGGCTTGGAAGATAAGTGAGTCCATCAACTCCAACGGCATCACTGAGTATAAGACCACGACCTAAAGCACCTTACTCGTTGTCTGAAAAGTCTGCAACATGAACATTGCAGCCCGTAAACGGGTCAGCACATGGAATATGCTGGCAATGTAACACATAGAGAGTAATGAACAGAAACATGCTACACTACATGATATATATGGCTGGTGGAAAGCTCTATGGTTATAGTTTTGCATAAAGCCAATTTTTCCCTACAACAAAGGAATAACTTTTATTTAACTATCATGGTGGTTGTTAAACATTGAGAAGGTAGCCACCCTCTCAATCCCAATTAAGCATCATCATTAAACCCAACAAATTAAATTAAAGTAACATATGAGATTCACATGATAATTCCAGGTACTAGATACTCAAAACATCCATAACCGGGGACACAGCTAACCATGATTAGTTTGTACACTCTGCAGAGGTTTGCGCACTTTTCCCCACAAGACTCGATCTCCTCCGTTAGATTTCTCGCACTACATGGTGTTTGAGAAACGGATGACCGAGACACAGTCTTTCAGAAGTGCTAGCACCTTACGATCGGGTAGACAGTTACACCTACTTTCCCCTACATCTGCTAGTCTACCACTGTAAGAGTTCGCATGACTTAATCAACTATGCTAGAGCCCATAGTAGCTTGTGGCTGCACAAGGAAGTTTCTAGCATGAATAATCTCATGATCAATTTGAGCCTGGGTGGCGGTCCATAAAAAAAACAGGCAATCGCTGGAATACCCAGGTGCCTCAATCCACCAGATGTGAGTTTAAGTTGCCACCTTAAGTAAACCATTAAATATCACTCTCATGTCTGTCATGAATACACTCAACCAATCCACGTCTACGAGCATAGCATAGCATTATAAGCAAACGTAGAAGTAACTCCCAAAGGTTTGATAATAAAACAAGTAATAGATACTACCTCATCTACTCCCCAAAACCCACATATTAAATCAGGTCCTACTCATGCAATTGTTTTAGAATTGATCTAATGCAATAAAAATGGTAGTAAAGAGGTACGATCAAAGTGTTACTTGCCATGCTGATGATCCGTGAAACCTAGAGATTTGAAGTAGCAAGCGCGCACTCCGGGTACTCTATCGCAAACAAACAAGCATACAATAAGTACTCATCTAATGCACAGGTAAAACTCAAATAAGAGATCTAACCAGAAAGTTCAACTTAAGAACTCTAGTTTACAAAAAGAATCAAATCAAACGAACCAACGAAACTCAAACGGCGAAAGAAACAAGCTTAGTTTACTAATTTGGACCTAAGTCAAAATTTTACAGTAGCAAAAACTTGTTTGAGTTGGTTAAACGGAAAGAGGGTTTCGAGATGAAACTCTAGGCGCTTGAATCGCCTGATTCTGATAAACGAGCGAAAAGAAAAACTAAAACGAAAATCGGATCAGAATTCGTGATCTGGAATAATCGCGGAAAATCCAAGAAAAAGAAAAACTGACGAACAGTTTAACGAACGGACGTTCGTTAACTGCAACTAAACGGCGAAAATCATTCGTTAAAACGAACGAACGAGCGAACGCACGGTAAATAAATAAACCGGAAAAAATATATAAAAACCGATCTAAAAAAATAAAACCTAGGGTTTTCTAAAAACACCGGATCAGTTTTCCTCTAGAAAACCTGGGCGGCGGCGGGCGGCTACCTCGTCGGGCTCCGGCGAGGTCCGGCGGCTCCGGCGGGGTTCGGGCGGCGGCGGGAGGCGGTGGCTACGGTGGTGGACGGCGGCGGCAGCAGCGAACGGCGGTGGCGGCGCAAGGTGTTGCGGGTCAGGTGGCGCGGTGGGGCTCGTGGCAGCGGTATTTATAGGATGGGGCGACGTCCGGCTTGGGGAAGGGGCACCGGGTCGGGGTCGGGAGGCGTGCCCGGCCGGACTCGGCGGCGGCGGCGGCGCGGACTCCCCTCCCGCGGGGGAAGGCGGCAGCGCGGGCCTAGCCTCGCTCGGCTGGGCCTTCGGCCCAGTCGGGCGCGTGGAACTTTTTTTTAAGAAATTCCACCGAAACTAAGAAAAATTCTAGAAAATAAAAAATAAAATTCTAAAAATACCAAAATAAATTTTCATCGTCTAAATTAAATATTTAGGACGAGATGAAAATTTTCTTGGCCCTAAAATGCAGTTTCTGAAAAATGTGCAATTTTTCCTAAATTCAAATAAAATAGCCAAAAACTCCGAAATAAAGTCTTATTTGATTTTTTTATTAAATCCTCAGTATTTATTTATTTTTTGGAAAGTCATTTTATTCCCTCTCTCATACTTTTATAGTTGAAATAATTGAAGATAAAATAAATAAAATCAAATGATCCTATTTTCAAAATTTGAGAAAACTCAAATATGAAAATAACGAAATTCCCAACTCTCTCCAAGGGTCCTTGAGTTGCGTAAAATTTCTATGATCAAACCAAAAGCAATAAAATATGATATGCAATGATGATCTACTGTATAACATTCCAAATTGAAAATTTGGATGTTACATGGATATTAAAAGTGCTTTTCTAAATGGTGAAATAGAGGAGGAAGTTTATGTTAAGCAACCTCCTGGATTTGTCAATCCTAAGAAACCTAATCATGTTTATAAACTTCACAAAGCTCTTTATGGTCTTAAACAAGCTCCTAGAGCATGGTATAAATGCTTGACCAAGTTCCTTATTGAAAAAGGCTTTGAAATTGGAAATTTTGATTCTACTCTTTTTACTAAAAGGGTTCATGGAGAACTATTTGTTAGCCAAATCTATGTTGATGATATTATATTTGGTTCGACTAACCCTCACTTTAGTGAGAAGTTTGGAAAGCTAATGTTAGAGAAGTTTGAGATGTCTATGATGAGTGAACTCAAGTTCTTTCTCGGTTTCCAAATCAAGCAAGCTAAGGAAGGCACCTTCGTTTCTCAAACAAAGTACACCAAGGACATATTCAAGAAGTTCAATATGAAAGAATGCAAAGGTATGACTACACCCATGCCTACTAGTGGACATATTGATTTGACCAAAGATGGTGAACCAGTTGATCAAAAGGTTTACCGCTCCATGATTGGATCATTGTTATATCTATGTGCCTCTCGTCCCGATATTATGCTAAGTGTGTGCACGTGTGCACGATATCAAGCGGCCCCTAAAGAATGTCATCTTAAGGTTGTGAAAAGGATAGTGAGATACTTAATTCATACACCAAATTTTGGTATTTGGTATCTGAAAAGGGCCTCCTTTAATCTTGTTGGCTACTCCGACTCGGACTATGCCGGAGACAAGGTTGATAGAAAGTCCACTTCGGGTACTTGTCAATTTCTTGGTAGATCTCTTATGTCTTGGTCCTCCAAGAAACAAAACTCGGTACCCTTATCCACCACCAAAGCGGAGTACATTGCCGCTGGTTCATGTTGTGCTCAATTATTTTGGATGACCCAAACTCTTAAAGATTATGGGATATATGTGAAACATGTTCCATTGCTTTGTGACAATGAAAGTGCTATCAAGATTGCTCACAATCCCTTGCAACACTCTCAAACTAAGCATATTGAAGTTCATCATCATTTCATTCGAGATCACGTTGCCAAAGAGGACATTAATCTTAAACATGTTCGCACCGACAAGCAATTGGCGGATATATTCACTAAACCACTTGATGAGAAAGTGTTTTGCAGGTTGAGAGGTGAATTGAACATCATTGATGCTTCAAACTTGGAGTAGGAACTCCATTTGGATACATGCAAGACATGTGCCTATGACTAATCCTTGATATTTCTCTTATGATGATAATCTTATGTCTTGGATATATCTGCACCTTGCATGTTATCTAACCCTTGTAGGTACTTGGATGATTCTAAATCTATGAGATTGCGACTCACTCACATCTTGAGCAATCTCTACATCACCAAGTCTCTACACAATGGTGGTTGATGACGAGGAAGCACGAAACCATTCAAACATATCCTTTGAGAAATGAGTTTCATGATTGTCATTTTGGATACACAAGTGCCCTTCCTTGCAAAAACTAACCCATGTAGGTAGATGAACTCAAATTCCAAGTGGTGCTCCCAACTCTTGATGAGCTACATCAACCTTGAGCAACCCACACAAGTTCAACTACATGATCACGATCAACATCACCACCCAAGGTATGTTATTACATCTTAGAGAAGCTTTACTCCAAGACATGAGTCAAAGCAACTCAACAAGATGCGAATACATCAAAATGCTTAAACGAAGAATGGTAACCCCATTTTGAGCTTAAACGATGAGTATGACCTATGATCAAGTGATCTCACTTGAATCCTAAGTCAATATACTCTAACATAGGTGACTTTGTTGCCGACCAATTCTAGATGAAGTTCTTGTGTGCTCTTTTCTGTGCTCTTGCATTTGTCTCATGCATATTTATTTCCCCTTTCAAAAAAAACTTCATCTACATTTCTTTTCTTTTATTTCTATTCTCCAATTCCTTGCAAATCTTTCAGTTAATTCCTTGCAAATCCTTGTGAGATCTTACTTGTCTAGTGAGCTGAGGTGACAAGTGTTTTCTATGTGATGAACTCGATTACACCAGTATGTTGCCTTCGGTCCAACCGAATTCTTTCGGTGCAACCAAAGCACACAACTCGGTGCCACCGATTTCACTACAGGAAAGACAGCTTGCCACTTGTCCCTGCATTCTTTTGATCCAGCTCCACTCAATGATTCTTGTCCTCTACCAGCATCACATTCGACTTGCTGCTTTGCTTTGTGACTCAAGGACCAAACCCATTTGTAACAAATATCCAGAAGAACCCTTCTTGGAAATTGATGTCAAAGGGGGAGAGAGAGATCACATCAAAGCTTAATCATTTCTATAGGGGGAGGAATACTCAGGAAGAGAGAGAGACCCCAGATGCTTGGTGTTCAAGAGGAGAGAAGTCACATGTCTTTAAGAGGGGAAAGACATGTTTATATTTGATTGTTTGCATTAGCTCTGTTTCTTTTCTTTGCTATGATTTTCTATTCCCTATCTTCTCCCAATATCCCATGCTAGATTCAGGGGAGCAAGACATATAAGGGAAGGAAATCCTTGAATTCATTGCGCATATTTACCTTTGGGGACATGTCTATATCCAATGTGGTACTTAGTACTCACTCTACATGTCATCCCAGTCTTGGTTGTCTTGTGGTTTCTTTTGTTTGCTCTGGCTAGTAGGTGTATCTGTGTTATCTAACCTTGTTTACGCAGGTTCATTCCTTTCTAAGCCAACTCAAGACCACAAGGTAAGTATATGCATCACAGTCATGTGTATGAGGATTTCTTGCTAATGTACATACTGTTTGCAAGAAGGACTCATGAGCATCAAGGCACATTTCCAATATTCACATCATTTGCTCTGATGCATATAGCCAAGATACATGTAACACATTGCTTACTCTGTCATGCTTATGCATTCACCTGCTCCTATATTTCATATTTACATGATTGCATACATGTAGGGGGAGCCTATGCATGTTATATGTCTTTCCAAAGCTTTACTTGTTATTCTCTATATCTTTATCTAAAGCTTTGATGTATGTTGTCATCAATTACAAAAAAGGGGGAGATTGAAAGCACAAGTGCTCCCTGGGTGATTTTGGTAATTAATGTCAACATATCTCTTGTTGGACTAATACTTTTACCTAGTATGTTTCAGATAAGTTCAACGATGGAGTGACATGGACTAGAGGATGTGGAACCCCTTCAAGATGCTAAGGACAAAGGATTGGCTCAAGCTCAAAGGACAAGACTCTACATTTTACTTTTAGTGATCCAAGATCACATTGAGTCCATAGGAAAGCCAATACTATTAAGAGGGGATGAGGTGTTGCTTAATGGCTTGCTTGCTCAAAGTGCTTAGTGATATGCTCCAAAGCCCTCAACTACTTTCTCACATCCACATATGTCCCAAACCAAAAGTCAAACTCGGCCCTACCGAAACTTTCTATCCGGCGCCACCGAGTTCAGTTGAGATAGCCACTGCCAGAAACCCTAATCAAATTGGACTCACTGATAGGGATCTCGGTCTCACCGAAATGGAATTACAAACTCCCTATTGCCCATTGCAATAATTTCGGTCCCACCGAAGTATGCAATTGGTCCCACCGAGATTGCAATGCAAACTCTCTGTTTCCCTTTCGTAACATTTTGGTCTAACTGAGATGAACGAAACGGTCCCACCGAGTTTGCCTGACCAACTCTCTGGTTAGCTTATTACCAAAATTGGGCTCACCGAGTTAGAGTAACCGGTCTCACCAAGATTACTTTATGCCCTAAACCTACCCATATCGGTCCCACCGAGATGACATGTTGGTCCCACCAAAATTCCTAATGGTCACATCATGAAGTGAATCGGTCTAACCGAGTTTCACGATTCGGTCCCACCGAGTTTGGTAAGTTGTGTTTAACGGTTAGATTTTGTGTGGAGGCTATATATACCCCTCCACCCACTCTTCATTCGTGGAGAGAGCCATCAGAACATGCCTACACTTCCAACATACATTTTCTGAGAGAGAACCACCTACACTTGTGTTGAGATCAAGATATACCATTCCTACCACATAAATCTTGATCTCTAGCCTTCCCCAAGTTGCTTTCCACTCAAATCTTCTTTCCACCAAATCCAAATCCTGTGAGAGGGAGTTGAGTGTTGGGGAGACTATCATTTGAAACACACCATTGGTTACTTCTTGGAGAGTGGCGTCTCCTAGATTGGCTAGGTGTCACTTTGGAGCCTCCGTCAAGATTGTGGAGTTGAACCAAGGAGTTTGTAAGGGCAAGGAGATCGCCTACTTCGTGAAGATCTACCCTAGTGAGACAAGTCCTTCGTGGGCGACGGCCATGGTGGGATAGACAAGGTTGCTTCTTCGTGCACCCTTCGTGGGTGGAGCCCTCCGTGGACTAGCGCAGCTGTTACCCTTCATGGGTCGAAGTCTCCATCAACGTGGATGCACGATGGCACCACCTATCGGAACCACGACAAAAACATTTGTGTCTCCAATTGCGTTTGCACACTCCAATCCCATCCCTTTACATTCTTGCAAATTGCATGCTTTACTTTCCGCTGCTCATATACTCTTTGCATGCTTGCTTGTTATGTATTGTGAATGTTAAACTTGTGCCCAAACTCCACTTCAACTTAAAGAAATTTAAAACTGCAACTTTTCCCAATTTGTGTCTAATCGCCCCCCTCTAGACACCTCTTCTCGATCCTTTCAAAGTAACAGACGCATGATGTTATGAAGCTCTTCAAAGTTGTTTTGGAACGGAGTCCCAGATAGGATAATTTGCTTTTAGGTACAAAGTTCAGCAAGAGCCTTCCAAATATCGTTATTTGGAAGGCCTTTGCTGAAATTCGTACCAAAAGGCGAACTATCCTATCTCGGACTTCGTTCCAGAACAACTTTCTAGAACTTCGTACCATCAAGCCCTGGTTACTTCCGGCTAATGATGAAGCCATGGATTTCTTCAATACTTTGACACAAGGCAACCTCTCGACCCCCTGGCGATCCTCGACTCTCGACCCTTGAACCCTCGGCCCCTCGACAACCCTCAAACCCTCGGCCCCTCGACGACCCTAGAACCCCTGACCCTTGACGACCCTCGACCCTTGAACCCTCGGCCCATCGACGACCCTTGAACCCTCGACCCTCGACTCCTCGATGACCC
>LT934124.1:38964811-38987239 GCA_900231445.1 Triticum turgidum subsp. durum
CCCCCGTTTCGACCTAGCGCTCCAACACAAGTCTGTTTCCTCCGTTTTGCGGTACGCCACACCCCTCCCGATCAACAGGACCCCGTTTCGACCGTAGGAGGTCCAACACAAGTCCGTTTCCTCCATTTTGTGGTACGCCAGACCCCTCCCGATGAACAGGATCCCTTTTTGAACGTGGCCGGTCGAACACAAGGCCGTTTCCTCCATTCTGCGGTACGCCAGGCCTCGTTTCCATCGCCTGTTCTGTCCAAGCCCCCTCGATGAACATGACGACGCATTCCGTTCCGACCCAGCCGGTTGGCTCCTCATGAACACGACGACGACGTTGTTTCTCCGTTCTGACCCAACCATGTACACGAACCCTGGCCATACGTATGCGCGAGTAGGCATTCGAGACCCCGCCCGTATGTACGTACGTGGCCGTATTTTCTTTCTTGCACACTGGCCGTTGTACGTACATGTACATGCTACATGCGCTCCTCTACTACGACACGTGTGCGCCTCTACATCGACTAGTATGTACATACACGTTCGCGGCCAGAATGACAACGCTACGTACGCTTCGACCAGGTGGGTCCCGACTGTCAGGCACTTCCTTGCGTGCGAAGATGTAGCTGGTGGGTCCCAGCAGTTAGGCGGGAAACATTTTTTTTGCGAAATACAGTGGCCCATCTGGTGGGTCCCTGCTGTCAGGTGGAGGAATCATTATTTTCCGTGTAATAAGGATGTACTTCCTTGTTGCGGCCGTGGACCCATCTGTCAGCCTCTCCACGTACAGTCCACGTCTGATGGAAGTTGTCCCTTGACCACGTGGACCACGCCGTGTCGAGAGCACCACGGCAGTGGACGATGGCGAGGCCTAGGAAGGGGACGACGCGGAGCCAGGGAAGACGCGGCAGTGGATGCCCACGTGGAGAGGAGTACGAGGGTTCACTGGTTCGGCTGCGATGAGAGGCTGCTGTCGCCATAGAATAACAGGGGGTGTGGGTTAGTAGAGGTATGGCCTGGCCAGCAATGGGAGTAGTATGGTGGCGGTGAGGCCTCCGCGGCAGCATAGCCGGCCATGGGAGGCAGGAGCAGGTGGCACGACCGGCGCTGCTTTCGGCCGCTAGAGCAAGAAGACCAGAGGTTGAAGAAGCAGTATGGCCGTTGGATGGACACCATACGGTCACTGGAGCATTGACTAAGTTGACAAAGCCCTCCGTCCCAGTCAACTTCGTAGGCCCACAAATCAGCCACCCACTATGGTGGGTCCCAGCTAGCAGGGGGTAATTCATTTTTTGTGCGTAATAAGGAGGCACTTCCTTGCATGCGAAGATATAGCTGGTGGGTCCGACCTGTCAGCGGGGGAACATTTTTTCGCGAAATATAGAGGCCCTTCCGGTGGGTCCCAGATGTCAGCTGGAGGAATCATTATTTTGTGCATAATAAGGAGGCATTTCCTTGTGTGCGGCCGTGGACCCAGTTGTCAGCCTGTCCACGTACAGTCCACGTCCGATGGAAGTCATTCCATGACCATGTTGACCACGCCGCGCCGAGAGCACCAAGGCGGTGGACAACGGCGAGGCCTAGGAAGGGGACGACGCGGAGCCGGGAAAGACGCGGCAGTGGATGCCCACACTGAGAGGAGTACGAGGGTTCACTGGTTCGACTGCGGTGTGAGGTTGCCGTCGCCACAGAATAACAGGGGGTGTGGGTGAGTGGAGGGATGGCCTGGCCAGCGGTGAGGGTAGTATGGGGGCGGTGAGGCCTCCACGGCAGCATAGCCGGCCACGGGAGGCAGGAGCAGGCGGCATGACCGGTGCTGCTTTGGGCAGCTAGAGCAAGAAGACCATAGGTTGAAGAAGCACTACGGCCGTTGGATGGACATCGTACAGTCACTGGAGCTAGAATCGTGCATATTGACTAAGTTGACAAAGCCCTCCGCCCCCCTCAACTTAGTAGGCCCACTATACTGGGTCCCAGCTAGCAGGGGGAGTATTCATTTTTTTGTGCGGAATAAGGAGGCACTTCCTTGCGTGCGAAGATATAGCTGGTGGGTCCGAGCTGTCAGCGGCGGTAACATTTTTTCGTGAAATACAGAGGCCCTTTCGGTGGGTCCCAGATGTCAGGTGGAGGAATCATTACTTTGCGCGTAATATGGAGGCATTTCCTTGCGTGCGGTCGTGGACCCAGCTGTCAGCCTCTCCACGTACAGTCCACTTCAGATGCATGTCGGTCGTTGACCACGTTGACCACGCCGCACCGAGAGCACCAGGGCGGTGGACGACGGCGAGGCCTAGGAAGGGAACGACATGGAGCCAAGGAAGACTCGATAGTTGTTTCCCATGCGGAGGGCAGTACGACTGTATGAGGGTTTATTGGTTCGTCTGCCATCACCAGAGAATAATAGCAGGTGTGGGTGAGTAGAGGGATGGCTAGGCTAGCGATGGGAGTACGGTGGGGCGGTGAGGCCTGCGCGGCAGCACAGCAGGCCGCGGGGAGGAGGGAGCAGGCAGTCCTGCTGGCGCTTGTTTGAGCGGCTCGAGCAGGAAGAGCAGAGATTCAAGAAGCACGATGGCCGTTGGATGGACATCCAACAGTCACTGCTTGTGCGTCAACTTTTTTTTAGGAAAGCCTCAAATCTATGGAAAACAACATACAACCCATCTGCTATTATTTCTAATAATTTACAGCTCATTTGCTAATTCTTAAGGTTTTTTTGGAGCCCATATTATTTTTGTTAGCATTACAACCCATATTGTGGCCCGGTTAAAAAATTATACGAAATTTTCCATATTCGGTGCGGTTCGAACTGTTTTTAATCCCGAAATTTTGAGTCACATTCAAACTGATTTTAAAAATAAATATATATATATCAATATAAAATCCAATAAATTGTCCACGCATAAAAATTAATGCAATTTAAAATCTCGAAATGAAAAAAAAGAAATTTGAAACTAAATGTTGGTTTGATGTGTTTTAAAAATGTACAACCCATTTCTCATTACTGATAGGCCATTTTCTCGGCTAGCCGAATGAAGCTCCCCTCGTCTTGAAAGATTTGCAGCCCAATAGGTCTGACAAAATGACTTACTTGACAAATCACAAAAAAACTGGGCTAGCCAATTTCAGAAACAAAAAAAAACTACTGGGCTGGTCTGTGTTAAACATAAAAGAAAAGGTTGTCTAGACAGGCCAGAGTGCCCCGCACAGCCCGGTTGACACCCTGCTTCTGTCTCAAAAATAAATTAGATAAATGCCACTCCAATTATGGCGATTCATAAAAATGCCACTGCAATTTTTGCAAGCTTTAAAAAACGCAACTGCAATTTGCAAACTTTGAAAAACGCCACTCCAGACTTCGAAAAATGCCTCTGGAAATGGCATGAAATGGTATTTTTAAAAGTTTGGAAATTGCTGTGGCATTTCTCGGAAACACCAGATTTGGAGTGGCATTTATCAAATTAACCCAAAACAAAAATAACTGGGCGACCTGCTGGGTCCCTGGTGTCAGCCGCTCGTTGTGCAATTCTCTCATTTATTCTGCGTTGACAATGGCATGGGACCCAGATGTCAGAAATACATTAGGAGGAGCCATTTTTTTATTGGGTTGAAATAAGGAGGCACTTGCTTGCGTACTGCCATGACCTTGGTGGGTCCCAGCTGTCATCCTCTCCACGTACAATCATCTCCTGATTGTGTACGCGTCAACTTGGTAGGCCCACAAGTCAGCATCTAAACCCGTGGAGGACAAATACAACCCATTTCAAAAGAAAACAGCCCATTCCATATGTTCAAATGGAAAGTTCAACATTCAGAGCAAAGTAACAGGTCTGATCCACATATAGAGTACTGAACTTCCACGTTGACAACCATCATAGCCAAGTTAACTATCTACTCCCACTAATACTCTAGTAGCATACAAATACTAACTTACTCTTAGCTAACTAGACGCCGCCGCCATCTGCGGTACATGCTAAACGCCGACACCGGCATCCTCCACCTCGCCTCGGACTTGCCAGAGGTGTGATAGGGCGCGTTGCTCGCACGCGCTGGCCCTTTCGATGCCGGCGTGGTCCACCGAAGCTTCGGCTTCTAAGCGGGAAACCCACTTGACGAGCCGGTAGTAAAAACCAGCGTCGCGAACGCGTGCGTGCCCGACAGCCTCCAGGGCTATTTTTTGGACGCCAGCCTCCATGTAGTCGGCCCAATTGCGGGCGCTCTGCTCGCGACTCAAAGCGTCGGTGCGCTGCTGCTCCATGTCCCATTGGCGGCGCAAATCGACGATACGCTGCTCCTCCGCCAGGCGGTCGCTCTTCAACAACTCCTGCTCCTCCGCCAGGCGGTCGAGCTCCACCAAGTCCTCGATCTCCGCATTGCCATCTAAAGACCGATATAATGCCTCCTCCCTCCGTCTGCCTTCTGGTTAAAAACCGAACACTAGTTCCGGTGGTGACCGCCTCCGGCCTCGCCTATCGCGGATGGGCGGGGGCATGGCGGACGTGGCGAGAGCGAGGATAAGTGGCGAGCGATGTCGGCCCGGTGGGGGCTTATGAGGATATGGCGAGTTGGGTCACAGTGCCACCAGAGAAGGCCAGGAAACAGTACTTATAGGCAGAAGGTAGCGCGACGGTCATCGAAATTCAATGCATAAGCAGGCATGGCTTAGCGCGCCAGCTTGCCATGGAAAACTAGAGAAAATGAAACTATGACTGTGTCGTCTCGTACCGTTCGTGATGGGACGCACGCCGGCATGACGGTCAAACGAGTGCACTCCAATCATCTCCCTCCTTGTCAATAATGATTCCACGGATTTAAAAGGCCCGCAACAATTAAAGCGCATCTTTTTCGCATCGGTTAGCTGCTTAATTACGGCCGGCAGCATGCAGGCACTCAGAATCGCTCGCAGCCAGTACGCGGAGCAGCATGCAATGAGTCGCAGCCGAGGGCACGCATGCAGCCACTTAAATCGCTGGAATTAATTAGGCTTAAACTTCTGCATGCAGCTAATTATTGCCATGCCTTGGTCTTGCTGCTTTGCTCACGGGACTAATAAACCCGGACGGAGGGAGTACATTGGTTGGTGAGATTTTTGAATTAAGCCCTGCAAACCGGAAAGGAGGTACTAGTACGTGCATGATCCGCTATTTATTCGTGTAGGATCAAGTAGGTGGTTTCTTGAATTGAGCCCTGCAAACCAAAAAGGAGGTAGTACGTGCGTGATCTGCTATTTATCCATATAGGATCGAGTAGGTCGGATAGTGTACGTGTAGGATCGAGTAGGTCGGATGGTGTACGTGTACGATCGCATAAGTTGATGAACGTTAGCTGGGGGATATGGCATTTGCGAACGTTTTTGCTGGCATTTTCTTCAGATTCGCATGGCATTTTCTTCAGAGCAGCTTGTCAGTTTCTTCAGAGGTAGGCATTTTTATTCAAAAAACTGTCACTTCGGATCTTGCGTCGCAACTAAAACTACCAGAAGCGCATTAGTAGGCTAGCTAGTGATCGATCAGTAACTTGTAAACACTGAGCAAACAGAAATAAGGAACTATTAATGCATCTTAATGATTCACAGATCATATACAAATATGTAGCTCCAAAAGCAAAGATCAGGCACTTTAGATCTTGCGTCGCAACTAAAACCAACTGTACGATTCTCATACATAAGATCAACATGTTAATGCATCTCAATGATTCACAGATCATATATAAATATGTAGCTCCAAAAGCAAAGATCTAGAAAAAACATTTGTTCTTCCTACTAACATGGATGCTTCTCTTGGCCAACATTCAGTACAGACTGAAAGACAAATTTGTTTGTGAAGTCTACAATTCCTCTGCAAACGTAAGTGGTTTCACCAACACCTGGAACCATGAGAATGAACCACACATGATGGAGGAACATCCACTGCAATATGATTTGGTCTTCTCTCGATCACACGGCGAGACTATTTTTGGAATACAAACTTTAACTTAGGCAAAATGATGCCCATTGTATAATCAGACCAAATCAATGAAGCACCTAGTGTTGGAGAATAAATAGTACAATACTACTTTTCTGCTGTCCATGAAGTGACTATTCAATCTTTCCGTGTCTATTTCAAATGGCACTGCATGCAGTGACTATACTATTCTCTTGTGCAGTTCAACCAAAATTGTGATCACTTTGTTCGTTTGCCAAATAGCAATGGGCAGACATCTCTGTCTGCACAAATATCAAGCAGCTAGTAAACATATACCCCACCTTGTATTTTCGGTTTAAACATGTCTCTTCCACCTAGCATTTGTCATGTTTTGCACTAGACAATTTGATACAGTCATGTTTTGCCCTAGACAATTTCATACTGAATTGATTTGCTGGTTCAGAGCAGAAATATAGCGCCTATTCTTCATCATACCAAGGATATCCGTGTTCGTAGTGATGGAAGAGGTGAAATCGATACAACCGAAATTGAGCATCCAATCATTGAATCATGTCCTGCACCTCCAATGTAGGTCCACCCTGCCAATAAATTCACATGCAAACCAATAGTATTACTATCTAATGACAGTACAAAAAGAGCAGCAAGATAGTAGCAAACCATGTACCTTCATAATGAACAGCTCATAGTGCCACCAATTGGATATAAAGGTTTGGAAGAAAACATGCTCCTAATGTTGAACTAGTTGGACTTTTTGTGCAGTTCCACAAAAATCGAGCATCCCTGTTTGCATAGATATTGAAAGTGTGATTACTGTAAAAATGACACTAGTTCAAGCATAGACTCACAAATATAAGCATTCCAATTTCTTAATGGGAAAAGGTAGCAAGACTGTTTCTAACCACCTGTTTGAAGGAATAAATAAGGCAACATCGGCTGATGGCAGAAAGGCATATATAGTTCTTTGTGAAAGAATGATCGACTCCTGACCTTTCCTTTTCTTTTAAGCATATTTTGTGTGGTTCAACTAAAATAAAATGCCATCACCGCCTTGACAATTCAGTGACACTGTGCAAAAGGAAATGACTTAACATTACATCATGATGTCAGGTATGTAGTCGATAGGCATTAGAGACAAACATACAGACCTCCTCCGATAACATAATGAACATTAATTTTAACAAATGTGTGACTAGCTTTACCGAGATAATTTGAGTAAACTCTACACCCTCTGTTCCTTAACATAAGATGTTTTCTTGGTTCAATTTAAAGTACCCAAACGTCTAGTATTTAGAAAAACAGGTAGTAGTTTTCTTGAGCACATATCTTCGAGAGCTTGCCACACTTAATTTATGTCCATACGCTAATGCAACACCATTCGAATACTACAAATATACACTAATCCAGTGGTACAGTACAATGGTTTTACTCAACAGATTTCAATAAACTCTAGCACTGGAAGATTTCTATAAGAATTAACAATACAAAATGTAAAGGTAACAAGTTTCAGCATTGGTATACTAGTTGTGCATGAGCATTAAACCAAATACAAAAGTCTGAAGGGAACTAGCATTATGAACTAATGACAGTATAAAAAAATTGCAAACCATGTACCTCCAAGGTAAATATCATTTCGAACTCATGGGGACCTTAAAAATTGCTATC
Source organism: Triticum turgidum subsp. durum (assembly GCA_900231445.1). NCBI lineage: Eukaryota > Viridiplantae > Streptophyta > Magnoliopsida > Poales > Poaceae > Triticum > Triticum turgidum. The sequence goes on from LT934124.1 coordinate 38,972,383, forward strand.
TCAATCTTGATAATCGATCAAACATAAAAACTTGATCGAACGAATCAAGAGAACAGCCGGAGGAGGAGGTGCCCACTCTTGACCTTTCCTCTTCTCTTCATAATTGTTTTCTGCAGTTTAACCAAAATAAAATGACATCAGCGCCTTGGCATTTTGGTGACATTGTACAAAAAAATTTAACTTATCTCATGAAAGTGAGGTATGTAATCTATAAGTATTAACAGTGCAAAAATCTGAAGGTAGTAACAAGTTTCATCGTTGGTATACTGGATGTGCAACAACATTAGAATGCCTTAGCTGAAAAATCTTTAACACATCCACAATCAACAGCTAACCCTGAAATAATCCGGTGACATTAAATGGCATTGCTTAAATTTATTGGTGGCATTAGACTGAGTGCGGCATTAGTTAAATGTGGCATCACTTTAGTAGTAGCATTGCTTGACTTGACTACTGGCGTTATACTAACAGCAAAAAAGTGGCAATAAGAGCATGGGAGGCCCATTCGAGACAGTGGGCGCACTAGTATGATGTACCTCCATGGACGCATAGAGTGGTGAGGGAGGTATGGTTGCCCAGAGAAACAAATATACAGGCAGCATATGTGGATTACGTCCCATTTTTTATCTCTTTAGCCACCTTTTTCCTATGTGAGGACAACAAACTGATCAACCTGGTCATTCTCTATTGCGTTGTCATGCCTTTCTACCCTTTTTCAACCAAGAGACACGAGACTCGTTCCTTAGCTACTGATTTTCCCCTTTTCAACCTAGATGCGGGTTTGATGCCTACTCTCTTGTACAGTATAGTCTCCCTTCCTTTCCTTATTCAACCCAGACATGGATTAGTCTGCATGAAATAGGGTTTCCTTTAATAGTGCAAATTAAGGTTTTCGTCTGCGTGACCAGCAGAGCAGAGGATAGCAAATTGGGAAGATGGTGGAGTGGAAAAAGATCCACATGCAGCAACGTGGCAGATGGGGCAATAGAACAAGGGTATGGTTCAAAAAGAGGTACCATACCCGAGGGTCAGCGGGAAGTGGCTTCGCTCGTGGTCGTCGTCCTCCGCACACACTACGACAGCGAGCTTGGGGACGGAGGCCATCCCACGCGGGCGCTAGGTCTGAGAGGACGGCCTTGTCGTCAGTGCGTGACCTCGCTCACCAACGATGAGTGCGTCAATGTTGCATGTCCTTTTCTTCCCCGACGGATCTTTGACCACCGGTGAGGAGGGAGAGAGAGGCCATATTTTTTAGATCTAGAGAGAGGGTAATAGTGTGAGAAGCAAGTGGGCAGCCCTTAGCAAGAAAGCGCTGAAGCTCCAGCCTATATATATTTTTTATACTACTAGTACTAGAGGTGGAGTAGTGGTAGAGTAGTTTATATTTTCTCTGCATATACAGTACCAGTTAGTGTGCTTCAAAACTGAACGGCATGCCATTAAAAAAATAAAGGTCGATAACTAATGCGGCACCTCGGGCAACGCGGCCAAATTGCATTTTGCATGAGAAATTACACACCATGTTTCGTTGACATGTGGTCCCGTTCCAACATGTCAGTGAGACAATGGCTAGTCCTTTTCTACTAGTATTTCCCAACGCACGTGTAGGCCGGGGCGCCTCTTCTTGTACCGTGGCAAACTGGCAATCGTCCAACGACTCTTTGCCTTTCCCTCTCGATTTGGAACTGTTATCGCATGCTCTTCCTCCCTCCTCCATTTGCCTTCACCCTTCCTTCTACCATTGTTTGATCGTCTTCTCCATGGAGGGAACAGGCCGGAAACGACCCCGTTATTCTTGCCCCAATCTGAAAGATGACATGGTGGAGGAACTCATTGATCTTTGAGACGTCATCACCTAGTCTAGCATGGCAGGTTCGTTCAAGACCATTCTCGACTCAACTAATAACATCATTACAAGGAACCCAAGGGTCCAGGAGAGGTTTGATCTCCCCAGTCTTATTCGCTATAAGCCTGTTCGCATGGGCGTGGACGACGGAGGCCTCGCCTTGTGCAAGTTGATGCCGCTTGATAATGATACGTGTGATGTCAAGATGCCATCGCTTAAGGGTAAGGCCTGGGATGGCGTAAATGGAGATTGGCTTTTTTATATTGGGTACAATTGTGAGTGGGAACTTGTGAATGTGTACACTCGTTAGAGGATTCCACTTCCAAAAATCTCAGAGTGCCCTGAGGTTGAGCACACAGATGATCTACGTACGTTCAAATACGATCATGGTGGTTGTCGTCTACGAAAGATAGCAATTTGTCGAGTTCCCAACCGCTCTTGGAATTACAAGAACTATGAAGTTGTTGCTATCTTCGACAAGCTTGTTGCCGTCGTTACTGATTCCATGGTTCGTCCATGGATATTGCTCAAAAATCAGTTTCTGTACATGGATGATGAGTACTATGATGCAATTGAATACGCGGATCTTGTGTTTGCTTCCAGCACTCGTGGCACTGTTTTTGCATGGGATCCTCGTAGTTTCGGTATGTTTGTCTTCCACCGTAATTATAATTGTTTCATCCACATGCCTGCGGGTTAGCAAGTTTCCCTTTACTAATTAACCTTCTTCTTGTGTTTCCAAGGTCCTGTGAACATTCCACCACCTATACTTGAAAAAATTTATAACCAAGGGGGAGATGACGATGGTGATGATCATGAGCATGAGGACGAGCACGACTTATATACTCAGTGGCGCCTGGCAACTAATTCCGATGGATCACCTCTTCTTGTCTGTATACAATGCACTGAGATTTTTACTATTGAGGGAGCACGTGTTGTCTCCCATGGTCGCCCTCTCCAGACCTATTCCAACACCCGTTGCAGGGTATTCGAGATGGATACTAGTGTGCTAGCGCCAACACCTTCTCCCTGGTTCAGTATTGATAGTCTTGGAGAAAACTCTCTCTTCCTTGGACCAAACTATCCAATGATGGTTAAAGGCGATCCAGCTGCTGTTGACACAACGTTACTACCATTTATGAGAATCAATTGTATCTATACCTCGGACATTGCGGTGGTTACCTACCCTGCTCCTGATATATGCCGCTTCAGCCTGGATGATCAGTCCTGCGTTGCTCTCGACATTGATAATAATTGGCCCTTCCCATAGCACCTATGGTTCAAAGCAAGCGTTTCCAACGCCGAGGATTGGTTGAGTTGAAGTTCATTTCATTGCTTGTTATTTGTTGTGTGATGAAAACTTCAGTATTTACTAGAATGTTTTGTTGGAAATAATCTATAATCCAACATGTATCCTCGTTGTCATTGTGTGTTGATGACTTGTTGTATGTAACGAATGGTACATTTGCAAATGCATGTCATAGGCTGAATTTATGAATGGTTTTCGAGTCACTTCTTGGAGTGTGAGTACCATAGTAGTATAGCCAGCATCCGGTTAGTATATGAAGTTGCCACATCACATAGAGCCAACCTAATATTGGAGTATGCTACTCCTCCACCGGCGCACCGCTTCAAATGGCGGACGAAGTGAGAGATCGCGTCACCTTGTGTCCAGATCTGAGATGCCACGTGTACTAGATGAATGACTCCAAGTTTGACCACCGTGATGCTAGGTGCGAGCTGAGGAACACTATTGGAGAGAGCCCCCTCATAATTTTCCTACATTGGTTGTTTGATTCATAAGATAAAATGCTATAGGATTTTTTATATGTAATCATGTTTTAATTGGCAATCTAGCATCCACTCCAACTTTTGTTTCACTTCCTTTATTCCTATGAAGAGAGTAGTTGCTCTAAATGATGTGCCGCTGCAAGAGCTGCCTATATTAATTAACCATGCTCTAAAAAGGTAGACCAGCTTTGGCTATAGTAGTACTGTACTAGGTTAGTAGGTGACCTTGCGCTTGGCTCTTCTCCTCTTCTAGAAGTTGAACAATAATGATGGTACTACAGTAGTACTTCTGGCAATCTGACACCAAATGAACTGTTGCACGTCCACCGCTTGTAAGCAAAAGTTTCTCCTCGTGCTGCGAGCCACCACGCACGCATTGGCAAGAGAGAAGGTAAGCAAGCTTCTCGTCGTTCTCTGAGTTGATGGGACACATCAAAGCTATTTATTAGTACTCTCTTCAAAAAGGGCTGACCATGTCCATGGCTATCATCCCGTGCTCTGTCATTGAGTACGTGCACTATTCACGTGCCATCGAGGAGAAAAAATATTGCGTAGTACTCCCTCCGTCCGGAAATACTTGTCATCAAAATAAATAAAATGGGATGTATCTAGATGTATTTTAGTTCTAGATACATCCCTTTTTGTCCATTTTAATGACAAGTATTTTCGGACGGAGGGAGTACTAGGTGCCATCGAAGTGCACGACTCACTTACGCACTGCATATCTCCATTTTCTTGTATGACACACCACCTTGATGCTAGATGTCCCATGTGTCATGGAGGCATATAGTATGCTTTTTCAAATGGAGGCATATAGATGTCCCGCGTGTCGGCAAAAGGATGAACAAAGCTCAATTCTTAAATGAAAGAGTGGAAGAACATAGATTCCCAACGACCGAGAAGGAGCATATAGTACATAAATGTACGTGCATTGCAACAGGTTATCGGATGAGGCCAATCAACAATAGTACTAGTACACTATTTGTACTACTAGCTTCACATGCTTCGCGCGTCGGGCGGGTGTTTTTACTGTAGTTGTGAATCCCATCATCCTAGGTCCTCGGATGAGTCTAGTATAAATTGCATTTTGATGTTTGGGTTCAAACTTTCAGAACTGCTGCATTATCTCTACGTTTACGTATATGTAATACAACATATTTTAAACTTGAGACCAGCCACCCACCCTCACAAATACTAACACTTTTTAACCTAGCACGGACTCCAGGAAATTTGGCCACAGTGTGAGGTGGGCCATATATTAATGTGTTCGTTGTACGTAACCAGCACCTCGAATCCTTGATACTAGTACTACTACTATAAGTAGTAGGAGTAGTAGGGTGGCATGGGCCAGAACAAGCATTCACGTCCAGGAGTACGGCACACGCCACCAGCACGACTTCCATCTGACACCATATTTCTTGGAGTCCGTGCTACAGCAATCTCTTCAACCTCGTCGTTTCTCTAACTCAGCCATCGCATGGCGGGCGAGGTGGGGGTTTGCAATAGTCGGTTTACTCAACTGCGGTCCCACTTGTAAGGCCAACTCCAATGCTCGACTCCAAGCGGACCTCCATTTTGCTTGGATTCTGTCTGTTTGGGTAGTGTAATGGGATCGTGTCCGGGCCATTTCTCGGATGCGGTGGTCGTGCTCTTCTTCCCAATACCAAAACTTGCATCCATTCTACATAATAAAATTTTGAGTTAGCACAACTAATCTAATCCGAGAGCACAACCCAATATTTGATTGGGTTCTTCCTCCTTTCGCCGACACGTGAGACATCCAATATCCAGGTCGTGTCATGCAAGAAAATAGAGTGGTAGTTGAAGCCACGTGATGTACATCTTGGGTTAAACTATAAATAGAATCTTACTACTCTTGAGTAACTCCAAAAGCAGCCACCAAAGATCTTTATTGGATTTGTTTTTCATCACCAGCACGTCGAGGTGAAAGATGTGCAGGTTTAGTGGGTCCTCTTGCATTTTCACTAACATGTGGGACCGTATATGAGCAAACAAACGATGGGCTTCGTGCGTCCGCTGGCTGGCCGAGAATAGAGATAGAGGAGGGCTCAGCACGGACTCCAGGAAATTTGTTCTACGTGACCAGCACCTCGATATAGGCTCCATATAGTGGGGTGGCATGGGCCATAACTAGCATTCGGGTCTAGCAGTTCGGCACACGCCACGCGCACGAGTCCCATCCGACACCAATTTTCTTGGAGTCCGTGCTACAGCCATCTCTTCTCCCTCCTGTTTTCTCAGCCATCGCACGGTGAGCGGGGTGCGGGTTTGCCGATAGTCGGTTTGCTCAACTACGGTCCCACTTGTAAGTGAAAATGCAACACCGCACGCATTCCCCCTTGAGCGGTGTGCCGGATCAACCGTGTGGGGGTGCGACGCGAACACGGCAGGCTTTTCCTTTTGAACTTGTAACTTGTAAAATTTGGTTCTGCTCCATGGCACGACCGATAGATAGAAATAACAATCTTCCCTAGAGTAATGAGAAGTTTGGTTCTGGCGCGGTTCATGCATGGAGTACGTACGAAAATTATGAAGTTGATGCGAAAGGTAAGATAATTACTAGTAGTACCATATACTGCTACATGGATTTGACGAAAAGATAAAAATACATACGGATCCATCAACGGCATCCTGACGCCCTAGTGCACCGGGTCACCAACCGACGTGTGAGGAGCAGCGGCGTTGGCGGCAAGCTCAACGTGCTTCTGAACAATGCCGTCCAAGGTTGCCCTGCGGTCCAAGAAGGCCAGCATCCTATCGTCCTCCTCTTGCATGTAGTAGTCCTTGTGGGCGATTTGCGCGTAGACGTGGGTGATTATGTCGATGGTGTCTTGCTGCGCCAGGCGCTGCGCGGCGAGCACGACCTCGAGGTGGACATTCTCCGGCGCAACGGCGGGCATTCGCAGGGCCACCAGTGTGTCGAAGAGGTTGTCACCATAGTGTCCGTTGAGGGTGGCGGGCATCGCAGAGCCTGGGCACGTCGGCTAGAGGCATACGTCAAGCTCATCCGCGAGCTTCTTGATGATGGTGAACTTGTCGAGGAGACCGATGACGACCTCGTCGAACAAGGAGACGAAGTTGTTGTCCAAGCGGCCCCTTGCTCTAGCGGCCTCAAGCACTACCTGGAGAAGCTCCTCGGTGCTGGGCCGCAGGCCGGCATCGTGGACCATCTGGCACAGCCGGCTGATGCTTGCGCTCATCGCCTCCATGGGTCTAGCTTAGAGGGTGCTTGGATCCAAGGGACTTCTAGTCATCTCACTGGACCTTTAGTTGGGGCCAAACGAGAGAAGTTTGATGTTTACTGGTTTATTGGTCCCCTTTGCATTCTGTGCCACGTTTTCACCTTTGATTTAACTAATAAAATGTTAATGCTTGTAAACAAAAATGTTGTGTAAGTCACCTTATGAAAAACCAAATTATCCTAAAACACTTAGGCACGGTACATCGTTTCTTATTTCATGACATATCAACCAATGAGAGATGTGGGCCGTGCATGCTTTCAATGACTTGAGACTATCAAACATGACATGCAGTGTTTAGTTCATTGCATATCCTATTAATTAGCAAAAAGACATTAAGTTCTCTCGCCGATGGAAATAAAACAATACACCATGTATTTATTTACAGAGGGAGTAGTACATTTTTTGTGACATGCATTACTAGATATTGCTAGTCAAATACTAAAATCCAGATGGACGTGGTAGTACTCCTAAATCCAGACGGTGGTGCTAGTAGTACTAGTAGTAGTACTACAAATGTAGTAGCACTGTACTACCCGTTGGTCAAATTATTACGTGCTGCTCCTCACAGTGAAGTGACAAGACCCTGCGCCGGAGATGACACCTGGGTATAGGCGCCGTGTTCAGCATACCGTAGTCAACCTCACCGTCTGCAGTCACTATCATCATGGCTGTAGAGCTGGCCTACTTACAACTAGCCGTGTTCGACATAATTTCCCGTGTGTAGATGCCCGTGCATTGCACGGAACACCAAGATTGGGGGTGGACGGCGCCGGCAGCGGCCATCACGCCAGATTTTTCCATGGCCTTCTAGATGTAGTGGGGAGGAGATAAGGCTGATTGTGGGAGACAAGGAGTTGTTTGTAAATAGGGAACAAGTGCGGGCATCTTTTTGCAAAAATGGAGAAGTTTGGTTTGTATGCGTCAGATCTAGATTCGACGGCTTTTGGTGAAAGATGGGAGGCGCAACATCATCACCATCTTAGGACCTGTTTGATTCGCATGATTTTGAAAATGTTACAAGTTTCAAACTGATATTACAAATGGTAGGAGTAATGCTGCACCTACGAGGAGGGAATTACTAGGAAGTTTACATAAGAACTTTCGTTACTTTAGGTGGATGCAGCATTATCGTACAAACTAAAATCCACCACCCTAACAAGTCACTAATGGGCAAATAAGTTTTCGAGTCTCTGGCCACTTGATGTTTCAAAAACAAATTCAGCTTCTGCGGAGACTTACTCATTTAGGCTTAGACGCTTGCGGTGATCAGCACGCCATTCATTGTTGCGCCAGAGAACGCCAAACCTCTTTACCTTGAGCACACTTGCCTCCAGAACAAAGAACCTGGCCAATTTAATCTCAGATGTGCTGCCTCAGTAGTCGATCAAATCAATTTCTGTAAGATGGAGATCAAGGCATTCGATGAGATTGTTATAGTGCAGCACATTTTTCACTTTCGGGTCTTTTTTATCTGCGAAAGAAGAGAATATATTAGAGCAGCTGGCTGTATAAGATTGCCGTGTCATCAAGAGGTACCAGTATCATTCACTCATACGATAGGGTTGGCTGGTTAGTGATATTTTTTCACTCTCTCTCTCTCTCTCTCTCTCTCTCTCTCTATCTTTATGTTTCCTCTCATTTACCTAGGAGCACATGAAGAGCTTGGGCACTTGTTGCCTTCAACTATGTGGTCGATGCCATATTTCACAAAAGTATGCCACATAATAAGCATCGATGTCAAATCAAAAGATTTTGGCACCGCTCTCGCGATGTGAGAGAGTTGGCACCGCTGTACACATAGACCCACATGTATAAACAAATCAATCAAACCAACTACACCAGCCTCTCACTCTCCCAAACAAGTGTTTTTTTATTGCCTCGGTCCTCTCTCTCTCTCTCCCACGCAAGTGTTTTTCATTGCTTTAGTTAATTTGGCACCGGAGCAAAGTAGTTGATCCAGATTGGGGCACCAGGTGAGCAATGGAGGGGCATCGATGCCAAATGCATCACAAGTGAATTTGGCACATGTTTTGGCCTACATAGTGGAGGGCCGTTATAGCCCACTTTTGTACTACCTCGTATTTAGTATAAAATTTTGACCACAGATTTACCTAAGAAAATGCCAATGCATGTCACTAAAAATTACACCATTTGAAATTATGTTCAAATACGAATCCAATGATATAGTTCTTAGTGACATGCATTAACATTTTGTCAGTTAAATCTATGGTAAAATTTGGATACTACAAAATAGGAAGAGTAAACCAGGACGGAGGTAGTACTTGCTCTTAGGGTAACCATAGAGTTACTGGAGTAGTCTAAGTTACTTTCCACTATGACTAGCCTAGGCTACTATAGTAGTACAACAACAAAAATGATGCAGGTGATCACGTGAGAAAAAAATACTAAAAACATTTCTTTCGATGCAGTGCGTAGATGCAGTTTTGAACACTACACTTGTCATCGTGATTTCGGAAAATTACGAAAAAATTGAGCTACGTTGTGATTACTGTTTACTAATAGGAAAGAAGTTTCACCTCAATGAGTAGCTTCTCCGTGCATGGAAAGCATGTAAGGAATCCAACAACTTGATCTACATTGGGGCCGATAGATTTTATTGCCAAGATCTACACTGTGCACATAGACTGGGTCAAGCTTGTGGGAATCATTTTCTGGAAGACGGTCATAAATACATCAAGATGAAATTTAAAAATGTGAATTTCAAGAAGACGGAGAAGAAGATGAGTGTTGTACCTGAATGATTATGGATCCAATAGAGAGTTTGGAGAATTTGGCAGACGAGTACACCAACGCTGTCAATTTCAGCGCGTCAATGACCCTGATTTTTGTTGGACCTTCTAGATCTGATACAAGCAATCTCACAAGGAAAGGCGCATTCTCAATGACCATAACGTGGAACAGCTAGAGTGATCTCTTCCCAATTGATGTCTTGTTGAGGGGCCAGCAAGACACATAAATCCATCGAAGATTCGTCGAGGCGATGTGGAGGCTAATGAACCCGTGGATCTGCTCAAGACGAAGGTACTCGAGTGCAGTACAGCTGCGGAGCAGGTGCTCCATATCCTTCTTCGAGATGACAACGTCGAAGGGGTTGAGCTGCTTGAGTTGAGGGAGAAGAAGGGCGGGTGCGGCATTAATCTGGGGAAGATAGCAGGAGCTGAAGCTGGCGTGGCGCCGCGTTGGCGTGAGGCGGAGCGTGGACGGCGGCAGAGAGCGACAACGTCCAGCTTCAAAGCTGAGCTCCTCGAGCTAATCTAGGGCGGGGGATAAGAACCACTCATTGAACTTGGGTTGGACCTTGCAGTTTGTAGTGAACATGCGGATGTCAAGGCGTCTGGCTGGCCCAGGGTGCGATGAAAGGATCTTGGAGACTGCGGCCATGTGTTTGCAATCCCCGTCGCAGAGGCAGCTGTCGACGGTGAGGTTGAGGGGGACGCGGCGCCGGAGGGGGCGCCACCGCCGAGAGAGCACGGCGGTCCACACGGCAGATTTGGTGGGGAGGAGGCCGATGATGACGAGCAGCATGTCGTCGGGGAGGCTGCTGATGAAGTCCAGGCTCGCCGGATGCAGTTTTGGCTCAAGTCGCCTCCGCTTATTGGCTGCCTCGCCGTCCATATCAACCGGCGGCGATGCCGGTCTACACGTGTGCTGGTGTGTGTTGTGTGTTGGGTGTGAGCGAGTGCGTCCTTCTGTGCATGCCATCGCGCAGTGGTGAATTGTGCACGATTGCGTCCTTCAGGCGGAAGAAGTGTGTCCTCAATGCGCCCTCAATTTACTAGCGTGCGGGGTGCTACCCCGAGTGGTTTCAACTTTGTTTACTTCACCGCGTGTTAGATGGGCCTCTAGTTTACTTATTTTCACCCACTGCCACATGAGCCAGCACACGAAGATACAGAACATGAACTGACAAGGCAGCATGTGGACTGGTTGACTGGTCAACTAAACAATATACGAAGCTATACGCTGACACAGTTAGCCTATAATCCGTCGGTGTAGAGAGATCAAGTGAGAGGGGATGCCCGTGAGAGATAGCAGAGAAAGAGAGAAAGAGCTACTCCCTCCGTTCGATAATGTAGTTCCAACATTTTTTTTAAAGTCAAACTTTTGAAACTTTGACCAAGTTTATAAAGAAATTACTTATAGTTATATCTACAATACAAAAGATAAATGATAGTATGAAGTAAGTACATGTTGTGATGAATCTAATGATCATTCCAGATGTAAATGTTTTTGTCCACATATACCTGGTCAAACTTTTCTGAGGTTTAACTTTTCAAAACATCCATATGCTTATGGACGTGAGAGAGTCCCTAACTAGAGAGAGAGAGAGAGAGAATGAAATAGAAAGAGTGAGTGAAAAAAGTGTCCGTGCCTCTGTGAAAGAGACATGGACAACACAGATAAAAGTAGAGAAAAAGCGTGTGTGTCTTATGCAAACATATCACACATGCATCTTCGACAACGGAAGAAAGGTGAGGAGATAGTGTGTGGTTGTTTGCAACCGAGAGAGCAAGACCCCTAGCACGTGGCCAAGAGGGGTCTGACAAACAAGGGAGAGAGGTCGAGAGAGACGTACAGAGAAAATGCAAACATGGGGAGGAGAGAGTGTATGTTTGTCATATAGAGATCCCCTGGAGATCGTGATGGGCTTACATGGGTGGGAGATCGAGTGACAAGGTGTGTGCGCGATAGAAGATACCCCGAGAGATATGGATATAGATGTATGGATGGAAGGAGACAATACGTGTATTCCTGATGTCTAGTGAGAGATAATCATACTTAGGGGGGAGTGCTTGCGCCTATGTGTTGGGGAACGTAGTAATTTCAAAAAAATTCCTACGCACACGCAAGATCATGGTGATGCATAGAAACGAGAGGGGAGAGTGTTGTCCACGTACCCTCGTAGACCGATAGCGGAAGCGTTATAACAACGTGCTTGATGTAGTCGTACGTCTTCACGGCCCGACTGATCAAGCACCAAAACTACGGCACCTCCGAGTTCTAGCACACGTTCAGCTCGATGATGATCCCCGGACTCCTATCCAGCAAAGTGCCGGGGGAGAGTTCTGTCAGCACGACGGCGTGGTGACGATCTTGATGTTCTACCGTCGCAGGGCTTCGCCTAAGCACCGCTACAGTATTATCGAGGTGGACTATGGTGGAAGGGGGCACCACACACGGCTAAGAGATCCAAGGGATCAATTGTTGTGTTTGTTGTGCCTAGAGGTGCCCCCCTGCCCCCGTATATAAAGGAGCAAGGGGGAAGGGGGCGGCCGGCCTAGGAGGGGGCGCGCCAAGGGGAGTCCTACTCCCACCGGGAGTAGGACTCCCTCCTTCCTTGTTGGAGTAGGAGAAGGGGAAAGAGGGGGAGAGGAAGAAGGAAAAGGGGGCTGCGCCCCTTGTCCAATTCGGACCAGAGGGGGGGCGCAGGCCTCCTTCCTTTTGGCCTCTCTCCTCTATTCCCGTATGGCCCAATAAGGCCCATATACTCCCCGGCGAATTCCCGTAACTGTCCGGTACTCCAAAAAATACCCGAATCACTCGGAACCTTTCCGAAGTACGAATATAGTCGTCCAATATATCGATCTTTATCTCTCGACCATTTCGAGACTCCTCGACATGTCCCCGATCTCATCCAGGACTCCGAACTCCTTCGGTACATCAAAACACTTAAACTCGTAATATAATTGTCATCGAAACCTTAAGTGTGCAGACCCTACGGGTTCGAGAACAATGTAGACATGACCGAGACATGTCCCCGGTCAATAACCAATAACGGAACCTGGATGCTCATATTGGCTCCCACATATTCTACGAAGATCTTTATCGGTCAAACCGCATAACAACATACGTTGTTCCCTTTGTCATCGGTATGTTACTTTCCCGAGATTTGATCATCGGTATCTTAATACCTAGTTCAATCTCGTTACCGGCAAGTCTCTTTACTCGTTCCGTAATACATCATCCCGCAACTAACTCATTAGCTACAATGCTTGCAAGGCTTATAGTGATGTGCATTACTGAGTGGGCCCAGAGATACCTCTCTGACAATCGGAGTGACAAATCCTAATCTCGAAATACGCCAACCCAACAAGTACTTTTGGAGACACCTGTAGAGCACCTTTATAATCACCCAGTTATGTTGTGACGTTTGGTAGCACACAAAGTATTCCTCCGGTAAACGGGAGTTGCATAATCTCATAGTCATAGGAACATGTATAAGTCATGAAGAAAGCAATAGCAACATACTAAACGATCAAGTGCTAAGCTAACGGAATGGGTCAAGTCAATCACATCATTCTCCTAATGATGTGATCCTGTTAATCAAATGACAACTCTTTGTCCATGGCTAGGAAACATAACCATCTTTGATTAACGAGCTAGTCAAGTAGAGGCATACTAGTGACACTCTGTTTGTCTATGTATTCACACATGTATCATGTTTCCGGTTAATACAATTCTAGCATGAATAATAAACATTTATCATGAAATAAGGAAATAAATAATAACTTTATTATTGCCTCTAGGGCATATTTCCTTCACTATGATGGAGTGTGGGATTATGGTACTTAGGGGGGGTGCGTGTCACATAGAGAGAGAACAAGGGCGGAGAGTGTTGGATAAGTCTATATGTATAGCGCAAGCGAGACATGTGTATGTGTGCACTAGGGAGATATAAAGTTTGAGAGAGATTGAGGAGCCCCGATAAGGATGAGTGGTGCGTCAGATAGCTGAGAGGGGGAAAGAGATATTCCATCCGCTCGATAATGCAATGCATGTAAATTTTTTAGAAGTCAAACTTTGGAAACTTTGAACAGCTTTACGCAAATGGTATTTACATCTACAATACCAAAGATACATCATATGAAACTACATCTCATGGTGAATCTAATGGTATATGTTTGCCGTTCTAGATGTAATTGTTTTCTCCACATACATGGTCAAACTTTGTGATGTTTGACTTTTCAATAAATCTATATGCTATGGACCGAGGAGAGTGTCTAAGTCGAGAGAGATCAAGTGCGTGTGAAGGAGAATGAGTAAGTGTGCAAAAAGAGTATGTGTGTGAAAGACAAAGTGACAACAAACGATAAATTAGAGAGAGTGTGTGTTTTTTCGTTCCTTATGCGAACATATCACGCATGCATCTCCGAGATTGAAAAGCGAGGTGAGGAGATACATGAAGATAGCTAGTGTGTGATTGTTTGCAATGGAGAGAGACACCCCTATAGCACATGTCCAATAGAGGTCTGGCCAACAAGGAACAAAGGTCGAGAGGAACACATGGAGAACATGGACGCATGGGGAGGGAGAGAGGGTGTGTTTGTGATAGAGAGATCCCCTCGAGATCGTGAGGGGACTATATGGGTGGGAGGTCGAGGGAGGTGCGTGCGCGATAGAAAGATGCCTCGAGAGAAATCGAGATAGACCATGCACATATTTGTGATGGAGACTAAGATTAGCTAGTCATATACATATAGGGGGGATTGCGTGTGCCTACAATTGAGTGAGAGACCATCATACTTGCCTAGCTAGGCATGAGATTGTGTGTGCGTGTGTGTGCGTGTGAGATGGAGATAGAATGAGGGAGAGAGATAGAGTTTTAGATGGGCCTATCGAGTGCAAGTGAGATATGCATGTGTATGTGTGACCCAGGTAGATGGAGAGTTTGAGAGATAGGGGGAAGAGCTCCGAGATGATAGAGTGGTGCATGAGAGAGTTATGGGCAATGAGCCAAGGAATTTGTGTGCGTACGATGAGTGCACCCAAGATATCTAGCTTGGACTAGAGTATCATACGTAGTGTGCGAGAGAGACCTATAGATGGAATACATATGCATGCGAACTAGAAAGACCCCCCCACACACACACAAAGAGAGAGAGAGAGAGAGAGAGAGAGAGAGAGAGAGAGAGATGGAGAGAAAGGGAGAGGGACC
>LT934124.1:38988443-39000697 GCA_900231445.1 Triticum turgidum subsp. durum
CGGTAGCTCCCTTCTCCCGAGTCGTGAAAACTCAGCCCCTCCTCCATGGTGCCCCCACCGCACCAATTTCACGGCCACCCTCCTCCCTAATGCCAGAGACACTGTCCATTTGCCGTCGTGCACTGGGCCGTGTGCCTCTTACTCTGTGCTGCTGGAGCTGCCTCGACAACGGCCGTGTGAACCATACCAGAGCTAATTCACCCCCGCCATTGTTCACGGCACCGGAGCGGCTCCAACTTCGGATCCATCTAGAGTCCCGGCGCTGCTTCCCTGTAGCCGTTGACGGTCGCGACATTGTTGTTTCCCTACCGCCGGTCACCGTCACAACCGCGCCGGCCTCACCGACTCGGCAGCTGGACCTGCCTACTTCACCATGCAGCCAGATAGGTCGCACCCTCATCTCAAATCACTTTATTTAGGCGTCAGTTATCTAAATTTTTATTCTGGACCAATCGATTCCCAATGGGAAGCAGCACCCCTCGAGGCGGCGAAGCTCCTAGGCTGTCGGTTGGCTCGTGTCTAAGGTAAGGGTGCGGGGCCGCAAGTTCGCCGCGGAAGCAGCGCTTAGATGGCTATCTTAGAGTTGCGTGGGTTGAAGGTACTGCCGCTGCCGGATCTGGATGACGGGGAGTCTTTGTGGATTGGCCTAGGGGTGGTGCAACCACGGTAGTGCGGTGGGGCGGGGAGCGGGGTTTTGGCCAGGGCCACGGACGGTGGAGGCAGGCTGCTCTGCCATTGGTTGCTGGCTCTTCGGAGAAGATTCCGAACAGTGTCAGCCGGGAGGCACAAGACGGCCATCAAGCCATCCGGCGTAGATCGGATAGTACCGAGATAAAATAAAATCATGTTACCCCAATTTAGTCTCCAGTCAACAAACATGTGACAACTCTCATACCTTGTTGTTGATCTCTTAGTGTATTTCTTCAGATCAAAGAGATGTGTCATTCTTAACATTATGCGTTATGTGCATCTTCAGCCACACCGTCTTCCGACTCACCGCAGCTGCTCCAACAAGGGAAGCATACACCAGAAGGGAGCTATAGTCCCCACTCAACAGTTCCCTGCATCGAATGCGCGTGCCCGACATGGACAGCCACAACAACTGCAGGGCCATCGATGAGTCAACACATGATGCTCACTCCTATGGATGGCAGCCAAATAGGTTGTACCCTCATCTTACTTGTGTGCAATATTTACGGCTTTTTTATTCATCTAAGCATGGAAAATAGATTATCACATTTCACTATATATTCATGCTGATCTCTTACGGTTCTTGTTCAGGAGTTAATGTTGTTCCATAGTTATCATCCATCAGCCAATGCTATCCCACAGGCTGGTGATTATAGTATTATACCACTTCTAGTATTATCTATGATGTTCTTTAATACTTTTGTGTGCCATCTGGTTAATCTTGAGTACAAACGATACATATTCTATAGCTTTCATCTGTGTTCTCCCTTTAGTTTTTGAGACATGTTGCTGCTAGTTAACCCCACTCCTACTATTTATGATGTCTCCTACATGCACTCATTACATAAATCTAACTACTAGTTGTCTTCCATGCATGTCAGATGTAATTGCACACACTCATATATCCACGAGAACCTCACGGAACAATGTAAAGGCCAATAAACTTGATGTCAATGATACCCAATATGATGGAACATGTAAAGGCAGTTCTTTAGAAGACTTGCAGAAAGATGATGAATCCTCTTCACCCCACAAGGTCCTTGCTCTAACTTGGCGTGTGATATGGGTACAACATGCATATAATGTCCTGGAGTGTATCTACTTTGTTGCAATGCCATGTGCTTAGCATGCTGATCATGCATGTAAATATGTCATGCCTTCCTGTTTTTCAGTACCTATTCCATTCATGATAACATGTTTTCATATTCAAGTATTGTCATTCTACTCTATCGCAATGTCATCTGCTTAATTTGGACATCATGCTTCTGAATATCTTATGCATTGTTATTCATCAGTATGTACTTCATCTGTCTACCATACCATGTTTTTTTACATTGAAGTGTTGTTCTAGTGCTTTGTTGAAATGCCATCTTAGTTTCCCAATCATACACGTGTATGTTGCCTTAGTTTTTTCTGTACGTATTCCGCTAGCATACAGTTTTACATTCAATTAGTGTTTTTTTACGGTGTTGTCATGTCGTATCCCTAGCTCTTAGACCATACTCCCTCCGTCTGGATTACATGTTGCCGAAATGGATAAAAAAGATGTATCTAGAACTGAAATACGCCTAGACCCATCCATTTTTTTCCGGATGGAGGGAATACATGTCAATATGTAATGCCTTTCTATTCTTCAGTACCTATTCCATCTCTCTGTTGTAGCATGTTTTATAATTAAAGCACCATTCTACTATACAAGGCATGCAAGGGGAAGACGACTAAGTTAGAATCTGAAGGGTTACAAACAAGGCCTTTGAAAAAGATGCAAACACCAGGAGATAATAAACCAACTCCAGTTTTTATAGATACTGCTCCAGCACAGAGAAACCCAACTCCTACTAATAGTAAGCAGATTCCAATGGCCAAAGAACTAGTCCGCTCCAGTCCAGCAAAAATATGTCAACTCCATTCTAAGAAGCGTGTGCGTATTCTTGCATCATGAAATTTTATAGCATGCTGATCGTATTTTCTACATGTTTCTTACCCATCTCTCTTTTAAAAAATAAGCTTAACAGATAGAAGAATTTCTGCACTAGTACCGTTTGTGAGGAAAGATTCTTGCAGGAATTCCTTATGCTCCAATGCAGATGTAAGTACCTGTTGTATATCACTATATTTTACATCAGCATGTATTTTGTTAATCGGCGTGAATCCAACCTTTATCTGATCTAAATTTAGTTGTAGCAAAATGAATGATTAAAGGCCACAATGTTGATTTTTGTAAGGAAAATTACCTGGTAGTTTTGAATCCTGAGCTGCATGAGTGTACTATCTCATATCAGTGGGTTTGAATACTTTGGTTCTGTAGTGGGTTTTCAGTGTTTTTTTTACTATGTTGTCCTGTCATATCCCTAGCTCTTACATCATACTCCCTCCGTCCGGATTACATGTCATAGAAATGGATAAAACTGGATGTATCTAGAACTGAAATACGCCTAGACCCATCCATTTATTTCCGGATGGAGGGAATACATGTCAATATGTCATTCCTTTCTATTCTTCAGTACCTATTCCATCTTTGCTGTAGCATGTTTTATAATTGAAGCATCATTCTTCTATATAAGGCATGCAAGGGGAAGACGGCTATGTTAGAATCTGAAGGGTTACAAACCAGGTCTTTGCAAAAGATCCAAACGCCAGGAGATAATAAACCAACTCCATTTTTCATAGATACTGCTCCAGCACAAAGAAACCCAAATCCCACTGATAATAAGCAGATTCCAGTGGCCAAAGAACTAGTCCACTCTAGTCCAGCAAAAGAATGTCAACTCCATTCTAAGAAGCGTGTGCGTATCCTTGCATCATGAAATTTTATAGCATTCTGATCATATTTTCTACATGTTTCTTAAGAAAATAAGGTTAAACGATAGAAGACTTCCTTCATTGGGATCGTATTCAAGGAAAACATCTTGCGGGAATTCTCTATGCTCCAATGCTGATGTAAGTACTCTCTATATCTTTACATCAGCATGTATTTTGTTAATCGGCGTGAATCTAACCTTTATCTGATCTAAAATTAGTTGTAGCTAAATGTTAAAGGCGCCAATGTTGATTTTTGTAAGGAAAACTGCCTGGTAGTTTTGCATACGGAGCTGCATGAGTGCACTATCTGATATCATGCACATTACTGAATTGTAGTGCTGCTCTGGTTGCCCATTCATTCATTGTGTCAATGTTGCTTTCGTATTACCTTACCTGGCTGATGATAGTTATGCCATATTGTGTTAATTTGGTGTAGCCTAGTTTCCCAAACATTCGTTGTGTCAATGTTGCTTTCCTATTATCTGACTTGGCCAATGATAGCAATGCTAGTGTGTTAATTTGGTGCAGGCTGCTGAAGATAAGAAGACAAACTCCGAAAACAGCAAGGCAACCCCATTGTTTCTTTCCAATAAATCTAGGCTAGGTAATATGGCAATAACTCATGATTAATCTGTTTGGTTCCCCTCCTAATTTATGTTATGATGCAGTGGTCGAGACACTCTCCACTATCAATAATACAAGCCTGCCAAAATCGCCATCTGAATCTGTTCAGTATCCTCTGTCTCGAATGCAACAGAATAAATGTATGTTTGTGAACCAATTAATGGCTGAAGCAATGATGGAAATGGTGGAGGAATCAGAGGTGCAGAGCGTGCGACACAACAACTGATCAATGTTTTCAGAGACAGTGTAGCAAAGCAGCAAGAACTTGCCCACATGCTTATGGGCGTCATCCGTGCTGAGGTTGCAGATTGTGACGTTGTAGATCGTTAGGTTCTGTTCATTTATTTGCACTGGCATCAATCTTTGATTGCCCAGTGGATGTAATTTCCTGTAATATATGCTGGATGTGCAACGTTTTTCCCTGTATGTCGTACCTTTGCTTGATCAGTTTTGGTCCTGTGCATAATTGCTCGTCGTAATGGGCTTAAATTATCTCATTTAACCTAAAGACATGTACGAACTTTAGTGGACCCATTAAGTTAATGGGCCGTTACTAGGCCGAAAGTTAATGGTCGGCCCTCTTACCTCCCAGGTCGTTAACAGGCTGACATCGAAGCGGCCAACAGGTGGGCCCAATTGATTTCACGGGCCGTTAATAGGCCGTTACTAAGTTTGGGCTACATATGGCCCAACTATACTATAGGCCTTTAGTAGGCCGAAAGAGACAGCGGGCTTGTACTGGACCATGAAGAGCATGGGCTGCTAAGAGGCCGAAAGTCAGGTCGTATTGTAAATGGCCCAACTGTGTTGTGGGCCTTTAGCAGGCCGAAAGAGAAACCGGGCTGGTATTAAACCATGAAGGGCATGGGCCGTTAAAAGGCCAAAACTAAGGTCCGACTACAAATGGCCCAACTCATTTATGGTCCGTTAACAGGACGAAAGGCACACATGGCCGGGAATTGGCCCAACACTTAAATGGGTCGCTAAAAGGCCACAACTCAGGTCCGACTACAAATGGCCCAACTGATTTATGGGCCGTCAACAGGCTAAAAGAGACACCGGGCTAGAAATTGGCCCAACACTTAAATGGGCCGCTAAAAGGCCGAAACTCAGGTCCAACTACAAATGGCCCATCTGATTTATGGGCCGTCAACAGGTTGAAAGACACACCGGGCCGGAAATTAGCCCAACATTTAAATGGGTCGCTAAAAGTCTGAAAGAATTACATCCTGAAAATTGGCCCATCCATTGAATGGGCCGTTAATAGGACGAAGTCTCATCGGGCCGATATTGAGCCCAAATATATAGCGGGCTGTTAACGGGCTTGAACTGACGATGGGCTGTAACGGTGTCAAATCTTTAACGGGCCATTGACGGGCCAAATTGGCACATCTTGTATGGGTCATGGGCTTAAATGCACCTGACACAAGTAGGCCTTATATGGGCCGGCCTGCTAATTTTTACTGGGCCGGCCTTTTTCACTGGAATGGGCCACTGTTGGGCCGTGCCACGTGTCAACCTATCATAGGCGCCTCCTGTCCAATGAGTGGATGACATCTGTCCCAACGGTGAGGCAACACGTGTTTGCTCCGGCCAATGATGATTTTACACGTGGAAAATCCCCATTGGTCCGGGCTATTAACGGGTTATCGGATCCAAAACTGGACCCGATAGCTTAACGGCGTTCCGTTATAGTGGATGCCACGTGTCGGTCACCCTTGAAGAAAGCACTTCTGTGACGCACGATTTATCGTCATGGAAGTGGACACTTTCGTGATGATAATTTTGGTAATGTCATGGAACACTTCTAAGACAGCACAGGTACGACTATCTTGATTCTGTCATAAAATTGTCATGGATGTACATGCATGACAAAAACGGCGACCTACTGTGACAAACATGTATCATCACGGAAGTGTATTTTTTTGTAGTGGGGGCCCAGAACGACAATCTCATCGACTAGATGAACTAGGACGTGTGTCATGATATTGAAGAAGGATAGTGGGAACACCAGCTAGAAATTGACAAGACATTGCGTCACATCACTCCTTAGCCTTGGTATGATTTCTGGATCGATCACCTTCTGAGAGATTGCATTGAGGAATGCACATAGCTTCACAATGCCTAATCGGACGTTTTCCGATAGAAACCCCCTCGATGCAATTGGAAGCAGTTGCGTCATAATCACGTGGTAGTCATGAGATTTCAGGTTCTGGAACTTTTTCTCTGGCATATTTATTATTCCCTTTATATTCGACGAGAAGCCAGACGGGACATTCATACTGAGCAGGCATTCAACGAAGATTTCCTTCTCTTCTTTGGTAAGAGCGTAGCTGGCAGGACCTTCATACTGCTTTGGAGGTATGCCGTCGTGCAAACGTTGCAGGTCCTCCCGTGCCTCCGGTGTATCTTTTGTCTTCCCATACACGCCCAAGAAGCCTAGAAGGTTCATGCAAAGGTTCTTCGTCACGTGCATCATGTCGATTGAAGAGCGAACCTCTAGGTCTTTCCAGTAGGGTAGGTCCCAAAATATAGATTTCTTCTTCCACATGGGTGCACGTCCCTCAACGTCATTCGGAACAGATAGTCCGCCGGGACCCTTTCCAAATATTACGTGTAAATCATTGACCATAGCAAGTACGTGATCACCGGTACGCATGGTGGGCTTCTTCCGGTGATCTGCCTCGCCTTTGAAATGCTTGCCTTTCTTTCGACATTGATGGTTGGTCGGAAGAAATCGACAATGGCCCAGGTACACATTCTTCCTGCATTTGTCCAGGTATATACTTTCGGTGTCAGCTAAACAGTACGTGCATGCATGGTATCCCTTGTTTGTATGTCGTGAAAGGTTACTGAGAGCGGGCCAATCATTGATGGTTACAAACAGCAATGCATGCAGGTTAAATTCCTCCTGTTTGTGCTCATCCCACGCACGTACACCGTTTCCATTCCACAGCTGTAAAAGTTACTTCAACTAATAGCCTTAGGTACACATCAATGTCGTTGCCGGGTTGCTTAGGGCCTTGGATGAGAACTGGCATCATAATGAACTTCCGCTTCATGCACATACAAGGAGGAAGGTTATACATACATAGAGTCGCGGGCCAAGTGTTGTGATTGTTGCTCTGCTCCCCGAAAGGATTAATGACATCCGCACTTAAACCAAACCATACATTCCTTGGGTCACCTGCAAAGTCAGTCCTGTACTTTCTCTCGATGTTTCTCCACTACGACCCGTCAGCGGGTGCTCTCAACTTCCCGTATTTTTTACGGTCCTCTCTGTGCCATCACATCAACTTGGAATGATCTTCGTTTCTGAACAGACGTTTCAACCGTGGTATTATAGGAGCATACCACATCACCTTGGCAGGAACCCTCTTCCTAGGGGCTCGCCGTCAACATCACTAGGGTCATCTCGTCTGATCTTATACCGCAATGCACCGCATACCGGGCTTGCGTTCAAATCCTCGTATGCACCGCGGTAGAGGATGCAGTCATTAGGCCATGCATGTATCTTCTGCACCTCCAATCCTAGAGGGCATACGATCTTCTTTGTTGTGTATGTACTGTCGGGCAATTCGTTGTCCTTTGGAAGCTTCTTCTTCAATGTTTTCAGTAGCTTCTCAAATCCTTTGTCGGGCACATCATTCTCTGCCTTCCACTGCAACAATTCCAGTATGGTATCGAGCTTTGTGTTGCAATCTTCGCAATTGGGGTACAACCCTTTTTTGTGATCCTCTAACATGCGATCGAACTTCAGCTTCTCCTTTTGACTTTCGCACTATCTCCTTGCATCAACAATGACCTGGCAGAGATCATCATCGGGCACATCGTCTGGTTCCTCTTGATCTTCAGCAGCTTCTTCCCCCGTTGCAGCATCACCATATTCAGAGGGCACACAGTTTTAATCATCCTCTTCTTCTTCACTGTCTTCCATCATAACCCTATTTCTCTGTGCTTGGTCCAAACATTATGGTGTGGCATGAAACCCTTATAAACCAGGTGGGTGTGAAGGATTTTCCGGTCAGAGTAGGACTTCGTATTCCCACATATAGGGCATGGACAACACATAAAACCATTCTTCTTGTTTGCCTCCGCCACTTGGAGAAAGTTATGCACGCCCTTAATGTACTGGGAGGTGTGTCTGTCACCATACATCAGTGGCCAGTTCATCTGCGTGCATTATATATAATTAACTGTGTCAAAAACCATTACAGAACATCATGAATAGATAAGTGATCAAATTAATAGAAGTTCATCATCACATTAAAACCAAAGTACATACATAGTTTTCATTGAACAACATATAGCCTTCTAGAGCATCTAATTAAACCATACATTGAAACTATGTAAAACATTTCAATGCAACAACAAATGCGATCTTAATCGCAACCAAAGTAACAATTGATCCAACGGCATAATGATACCTAGCCTCGGTATGAATGGCATATTTTCTAGTCTTTCTAATCTTCAAGCACATTGCGTCCATCTTGATCTTGTGATCATCGACAACATCGGCAACATGCAACTCCAATATCATCTTCTCCTCCTCAATTTTTTTATTTTTTCCTTCCAGTAATTGTTTTCTTCCTCGACTAAATTTAACCTCTCCACAATAGGGTCGGTTGGAATTTCCGGTTCACATACCTCCTAGATAAATAAAATCTATGTCACGTTGGTCGGCATAATTGTCATAAACAATAAATGAACCAAATAGTTATAAAATATAATACATACCACATCCGAATCATAGACAGGACGAGGGCCGACGGGGGCGGATACCTAAACCATCGCACTATATAATAACAAGAAATAATAAAAGTAAGAAAATTAGACAAGTAGATATCTAATCATACAAGTAAGAATTTTTTTCCTTTCAAAAAGAAGATAAGAACAAGAGGCTCACCATGGTGGTGCCGACGACGAGATCGGCGCGGGTGATCGACGGCGGTGAAGACGGGGACGGGACATGACGGACCGCTAAACCTAGAAAAATCTTGAGGAAAATGGAGCTTGGAGGTCGAGCTTCGAGAGGAGAAAGCTTAACTAGTGTGGCTCGGGCATTTCATCAAACACCTCATGTGCATAGGAGGTGAGCTAGAGCACCACAAAGCTCTCCCCTCGCAGGCCAGAAAAAACAGAGTAGTGTGGAGTGCTCTGCTCGCTGGTGATGGGGTATATATAGGCACCTCATTGGTCCCGGTTCGTGGCTGGAACCTGGACTAAAGGCCCCCCTTCTTTCTCGAATCCAGCCACAAAGCGGGACCAATAGCTGTGGGCAAGGAGAGAGACCCATTGGTTCCGATTCGTGCCTGGAACCTTGACAAATGGGTTCAGACGAACCGGGACCAATGCCCCACGAGGCCTGGCCGGCCCCGTGGGCTCACGAACCGGGACGTATGCCTCCATTGATCCCGGTTCGTGACTGAACCAGGACTAATGGGCTAGCCAGGCCTCAACCAAAGCCATGTTTTCTACTAGTGAAACAATCAGCCCAAACCCGAGGTGGTGCATCACCTTGGAAGCAGTCCGGCATAAAGCTCGGATGCAAGTGGATGGCTCTATAGAGGATATTTCTGGCTTTAAGCTTGGCTAAACTCCTTCGACTTTTTCAAGCCAAGGTGATCTATGACACCATGGATACAGTCCGGCGTTGGAGCTTGGATACAGTTCGGCTTTGGATCTCGGATATAGCCCGGCTTTGGAGCTCGGATGCACTCCGGCATTGGAGCTTGGACATAAGAGGGCACCGCCGCACAGGAACAATTTCAAACCCAAGGTGTGGCATAAAAATAAGAAGGCATTGATAAATGCCACAAACTTAAAGGGGCTCCTCGGATACCCGACGTGTAAACACTTCGGATCCACTTCGGTGATCCTCAAGATCAAAGATGAGAAGATATGTTGAACCAGTTTTCAAGACCGATGACCGAAGATGAAGAACAGTTCGGAAGAATCAAGGAGCGTCCCCAACTTGAAGACTGGTTCAGGGGGCTACTGACGGTGTCCTAGACTAGGGGATACTCACCACGTCGTCTCCCGACCTGTGGGTCGGGCCGAAGACCCTAATACGTCTCCAACTTATCTATAATTTATGAAGTATTCATGTTGTTATTTTATCATTCTTGGGTGTTTTACAATCATTTTATAGAAACTTTATATCATTTTTTGGGACTAACCTATTGACCCAGTGCCCAGTGCCAGTTGTTGTTTTTTTGCTTGTTTTTTACATTGCAGGAAATCTATATCAAACGGAGTCCAAACGCAATGAAACTTTACGGAGTTTTTTTCTGGACCACAAGGAACCCAATGGGCCTGAGCTGCACCTGGGGGGGTGCCCCGAGGGGGGCACAACCCACCAGGGAACGCCAGGGCCCCCTGGCGCGCCCATGTGGGTTGTGCCCACCTCGGTGGCCTCCCGCACCCCCTCTTTGCACTATAAATTCCACATATTCCGAAACCCTTCAGGGAAGACCTAGATCATAAGTTCCGTTGCCGCAAGGTCTCTGTATCCGCGAAAACCAATCTAGACCCCGTTCCGGCACCCTGCCGGAGGGGGGAATCATCTCCGGTGGCCATCTTCATCATCCCGGCGGCCACCACGATGAGGAGGGAGTAGTCCACCCTCGGGGCTGAGGGTTTGTACCAGTAGCTATGTGTTTGATCTCACTTTCTCTCGTGATCTATATCATGGGCTTTGTTAATATAGTCGGATCATATGATGTTTCTCCCCTCTATACTCTTGTTATGATGAATTGAATCTTTACCCTTCAAAGTTTTGTCTTGTCGGATTTAATATTCAGATATGAGAACACATGATATATGCCTTACAATATGAATACTTGAGGTGACAATGAGGTATCCTATTGATTCACCTGATATGTGTTATGGCATTCAACACGCGGATTCCCGCGGTGATATTGGGGTAATCTATGCATAGGGGTTGATGCACGTTTTTCTCCGACGGAAACTGTGGGCTCTCTATATAGTTCTTTGTGTGGATTGAGTATTATGAATATGAATTTGCTTCGGTGTTATTCTAGTACGAACTCTAGGATATATCGAATGGAAAAAATAGCTTTGTGTTATTTTAGTACAAACTCCTGAATAGATCGAATGGAAAGAATTGCTTTGAGGTAGTTTCGTGCCCTACAAACAATTCCTATCTTTTGTTATCCGCTAATAGGAACTCCGGAGTGATTCTTTGCTGCACTTGGGATAATCATATGATCCAACTATGTTAGCATTGTTGAGAGGCTGCACTAGCGAAAGTACGGACCCTAGGCCTCATTTTTAAGCATTGCAACACCGTTTTTGTGCCAGTTCACTATTTGCTACCTTGCTGTTTTTATTTATTCAGATTATAAAAAAATATTTCTACCACCCATATTACACTTTTATCACCATCTCTTCGCCAAACTAGTGCACCTATACAATTTGCCATTGTGTTGGATGTGTTGGGGACACAAGAGATTTCTTGTATTTGGTTGCAGGGTCATTTGAGAGAGACCATCTTCATCCTACATCTCTCATGGATTGATAAATCTTAGGTCATCCACTTGAGGGAAAATTGCTACTGTCCTACAAAACTCTGCGCTTGGAGGCCCAACACATGTCTACAAGAATAAATTTGCGTAGTAGACATCAGACCCCCATGGTGGTTCACTATTGGGCCAGTTCGGGCAGCCCATACCGCAAGGGATATTCCACAAGACTTGGCGCCCAAGACGAGGACTCTCCTAAACCATAGGCCTCCAGTGTGTTATATAAACCGAGGTCAGGCTAGTCAATAGATCATCTAATATTCATTAGAACAATCTTGTGGTATACACATGTACTCTGTACTATCCCTCATATGAATACAATCAAAAGCATGACGTAGGGTATTATCTCTTCGAGAGAGCCCGAACCTAGGTAAAACCCTGTGTCCGTGTTACAATTGCTCCAAGACGCGTAGCTTAGGGCCCCTACTACGAGATACGCCGGATATAGAACCGACGGTGCCGCAATACACTAGGGTGTGTACGATGGAGATACGTGTGCGGCGTGCCCAGCTCACGACAGTGCATTGTCGTGACTCGGCCTATGTGATGGACTCCCCCAACTAGGATGTGTGGCTCACGACGGACCATGACATG
>LT934124.1:39000794-39021143 GCA_900231445.1 Triticum turgidum subsp. durum
CGGCCTACTAGGACGCACTCGAGGAGGAGCTTCAGCGTGCCATCGAGAAGTCCTAGCGCGAGAAGGACATGCACTGGCCTGGCATGGAGGAGCCGCTCAAGCTATAGGCGTCGGGGGACTGTGTCTACCCTTCGCCATCGTCGCCGCTGCCTGAACCATTGTCGACCATGCCAAGGAGGAGGTCGCACCGAAACCACCCGTCGTCAGGGAGACGTACTCTTGGACTAGTGTCCTAGTGAGTGGGGGAGCGCGTCGTCCAACTGGATGGGCATGACGTCGGAGCAGGAGGCGGCGTCTCTTGAGCATTGGAGGCAGCGAGCACTGGCGAAGGAGCGGGTCAACGGGGAGTGGCATAAACAGGCGGAGCACGAGGAAGAGTGGTGTGCCCGCTGTGCACGGGATGAAGAGGAGTGGCCGGAGCAGGAGGAGGAACGTGCGCGTCGCGTAGCAAACTGCGGAGGAGGAGGCGCCGGCTGCGTGGGCGTAGGCCTTCCCATGGGCTGCAGCACCGTTGTTCTTCGATCTCATCGGGTCTAACGACGAGGGTGGCGCCATAGGTTTGCGTCCTCGGGGGGGGAGGGGTCTTCAAAAATTATATGTTTAATTATTTTTAAGTGAATTTTGCCGGCTAACCGCCTGGTTTATTGCATGTTTTATATTTTATGGATATTTATTTTGTAATGACCATGCGAGTAATGTGTCGGCCATGTTTGGCGCACAAGCCCACGCAAACCAAAAAGCGGACTCTTCCGTGTGCTCGGCCGTCCAAACAGACAAAATCCACCTTCATTTGTGTCGCATTGGAGTTGCTCTCATACCTCCGCGGACATAGATGCAAAAGCCAGGCATCCAACCACACTCCTAACAGAATTCCTACAGCAATTCTTTGGTCATAGGGGTAGGATGTGCGTGTGTGCTTTCATAGGGATGAGTGTATGCCCGTGTATGAGTGATTGTGTCTGTACTGTGTTAAATAAAAAAGAAGCCATGAACGTCCTTTGGAGGTCTTTTTACACCGGTTCAATGTACGGTGAAACAAGACGTGCATTGCATTCACATGGCCATGCTAGTCCATTTGCTTTTGTGCACGTGACAAGGAGTCTCGTAGCAACAATACCTGAGCTTGTAGTTGTTAGGTACTCACTACTACTCTCTCGATGAATCAATGGCAAAATCCAGTGTAGTGGCGATTACAGGAGGATTCGGGGAAGGAAGGAGGAGGGGAAAACTGATACACGCTACAGCCGCCGGTTCGATCTGATCCAAGCCAGGATACCCTTCACCCTACGCTACACTTGCTTATATCAGTCGCTGGTAGCTTCCTCTGGGCCAAACATGTAGGATACCCATTGAGGCCCAGTGAACCTGTGGCATGGCCTTCTCTCTCTCTTGGGCCGCTCTCGCATAGCACCGGTCTTCTTAGGCCCAGGTGTGGGTAGGTTGCTGACACCCCCCCTTTCTTCAGACACGACTTGTCCCCAAGTCGGAGCAGAGGGAAAACACCGGCGAAGATCCTCGATATCTTCCCAGGTGTCCAGAGTAGCCTTGGAGTCTTGCCAACGAACAAGCCCCTGCTCCCTCATCTTGTTCGAGCCGCGACGCCATCTTGTGTCCAATATCTTCTCTGGCACATTAACTGCATCAGTAAGTGATGGAAGAGAAGAGGACGCGCTTGCACCTGGGGTCAGCGCCTTGCGCAGCTGTGAAACATGGAAAACTGGGAAGATTGATGATCCCTCTGGCAGCTTCAGCTCGTATGTGACCTCATTTACCCGGCGGAGCACAGTGTAGGGTCCGAAGAACTTGAAACTCAGCTTGTGATTGGTGCGGCGCGCCACGGACGTCTGGATGTATGGCTGCAACGTGAGAAACACCTAATCGCCCACCTAGAACTCTCGAAGGGTCCTTTTCTTGTCTGCCTGTTGCTTCATGATCTGCTTGGCATGCAGTAAGTGCTGCCTCAAGATGTCTTGCATTTGTTGCCGTTCCTCCAACCACTCATTAAGTTCCGGCACTGGTGTTGCTTGTTCAGGCACCAGTCCAAGATGTCGCGGTTCCTGGCCATAAACCACTTCGAATGGCGTTTTGTTGAGCGTGGAGTGGAAGGTTGAGTTATACCAGAACTCGGCCAACGCTAGCCACCTGCTCCAATTGTTGGGAGAGCTGTGGACGAAGCAACACAAGTAAGTTTCTAGGCACTGGTTGACCCTTTCGGTCTGCCCGTCCATCTGAGGGTGATGCGATGAGCTCATTTTCAACCCCACGCCCTGCAGCTTGAAAATCTCCTGCCACACCTTGCTGGTGAAAACAGCGTCTCTATCAGATATAATGGCCTCTGGCATGCCGTGCAGTCTGTATATCTGATCGATGTAGAGCTGGGCAATCGTCTGCGCTGTGTAGGGGTGTTTGATGGGAATGAAATGAGCAAACTTGGAAAAGGTATCCACCACCACCAGGATGCAGTTATACTGCCAAGAGGGAGGCAATCCACCAATGAAATCCATGGAGATTAAGTCCCAGCAGCGCTTGGCCACTGGCAACGGATGGAGCAGCCCCGGGTATTGAGCTCGATCCGGCTTGGCCTACTGGCAAACCTGACAACACTGAACATGCTCCTTAATGTGTTGCTTCATACCCAACCACGCAAACAAATGTTTGATTCTCCTGTAGGTAGCCGGGAACCCTGAGTGGCCTCCTATAGCACTGTCGTGCAACGCACGCATGATCTGTTGCTGCGGGTTGGTGTTGTTGCCCAGCCAGACACACCCTTTGAAATGCACAATGCCTTTGCTGAGAGTGAAGTGGTTGTCCTCCACGGGAGCCACTGTCAATCGTGCGATCAGCTACTGTGTCTTGGGATCAGCATCTTAGCCCTTAACTATCTCTTGCAACCACACAGGCTGGCAAACTGATATTGCTTGAAGTTGCTCAGTAGGAGGCACCGGCCGCCTGGAAAGTGCATCTACGGCACCATTCTCTGATCCCTTGCGATAACATATACGGTATTGCAACCCCAAGAGTTTGGTGAATTCTTTTTGTTGCCAGGGGGTGTGTAAACGTTGTTCCTCCAGGTGCACCAAGCTACGTTGATCGGTCTTGATCACGAACTCCCCGAACTACAGATAAGGTCGCCACTGTTCAACGGCCAGAACAATTGCTAAATACTCTTTTTCATACGTGGAGAGGCCCTTGGTTCTCGGGCCTAATGCCTTACTGAGGTAAGCAATTGGGTGGCCTTCCTGCTGGAGTACTGCGCCTACTCCGTACTCGCAGGCATCCGTTTCGACCACGAATGGCTTAGTGAAATCTGGTAGGGCTAGAGTAGGGGCTGAGGTCAAAGCACTTTTGAGGGCTTCGAAAGCATTTTGAGTTGCTACCGTCCACTGGAACTGAATATGCTTGCGTAAGAGGTTTGTTAGCGGCCGTGCAAGCATGCCAAACTGCCAAACAAAACGCCTGTAATACCCCGCCAGACCAAGGAATGCCCGGACATCCTTGACATAGACTGGGACTGGCCAGTCAACCACTTGCTTCACTTTGCTCTGGTCGGTCGCTACACCTTTGCCTGAGATGGTGTGCCCCAGATACTTGACCACCCGCTGTGCAAACACACATTTCGATCTCTTGACATACCACTGATCTTTTTGGAGAAGCGATAGGACCTGGCGCAAGTGCTGAATGTGCAGCGCGTAGGTGCGGCTGAAAATGAGGATGTCGTCGAAGAACGACATAGCGCACACGCGATTAACTGGCTTTAGAGTTACATTCAACCCCCCCCCCCAAGAAGGTTGCAGGCGCGCCTCCCAGGCCAAAAGGGACCACCTTGTACTCAAAATGACCGAAATGTGTTTGGAAAGCCGTCTTGAATTCCTCGCCCTCAGCTAGTCTAATCTAGTGGTACCCTGACCGTAGGTCCAAAGTGGAGAACCAACTAGATCCTGCTAGCTCATCCAAGATATCATCAATAACTGGCACTGGGTACTTGTTGATAATTGTCATGGCATTTAGTCTTTTGTAATCCACGCAGATTCGCCAAGTTCCGTCCTTCTTTTTCACTAGGATGATCAGAGAGGAAAAAGGACTGCTGCTTTTCTGAATAATGCCTGCTTTGAGCATTTCTGCGATCTGGCGCTCCACTTCTGTTTTTAGCTCAGGTTTCAAACGATATGCTCGGATGTTAACCGGCTGCGCACCCTGCATCAGAGGTATGTGGTGGTCGCAATCGCGCTTTGGTGGCAATCCGACAGGTTCCATGAACACATCCTCGTACTCCAGCAGCACCTTGGTGATTTCTGGCGGTAATTCGGTGCATGTTATGTCAGTGATATCCTCTGAATCCTGGGCATAACAAAGATGGACTGCATAGGCAACTGTTGATTGTTTTTCCATGCTTGCAAGCTGAATGTGATCAGTGTATCGCACTTGTTGGCGGAGGAGGTAATTCCCTGCAGTACAACTGTAAACCCCTCATGCTTAATTTGCATGCGACGCCTTGGCCAGTCAATAAGCATAGGGCTGTGATATTCCAGCCAGTCCATGCCCAAAATGACATCATAGCAACCCAGCGGTAGCAATCTGAAATTGGTGGTAAACACATTGCCTTGTGAAAACCAAGAACACCCCAACACTTCCTGTTTGCACCATAACTCAGATCCATTTGCTACTGCTACCTTCACGGGACGTGGCATATCTTGAACCCCCCTCAGTCTGGATTGCATTTGCTGAGACACGAACGATGCAGAGCTGCCCGAATCGACTAGCATTAACACTTCATGCCCCTGAAGCCATCCGTGCAGTTGGAGGCATGTGGGCGCATCTGTACCCGATACCGCTCGCAGAGACAACTGCCACACTTGTTCTAGAGCTCCGTCCTGATCTTGATTTGTTGGATGTAGCACTGGTTGTTCATCAGACATCTCCAGGCTGAACAAACTGAGCATCTCTTCAATTACATGGAGCTTGACGGTTGGGGGACACACATGATCATGCCCCCACCGCTCTCCAGACTTGAAACAGAGCCCCTTGGCACGGCAAAAGTTGCGCAGGGCAGTGAGTTTCGACACATCATTGTTGGCTCGAGCTGCATCCGTCCCCTGCGATCTTCCGCTGCGGGATGTGCAGCTGGTGCACGCACTGGTGGTGGTGGCAACGGCAGTGGTGTTGACTGCCGCGCGCGGCTAGGCAACCCAGAGCCTTCAGGCTGGCTGTACCACGGTCCCTTATGTCCCTCAGCCACTTCCTCCTGTAGGACCACCAGTGCACAAGCTGTATCAAGATCCTTGGGACGTTGAACCATCACCACAGCACGGATGTCTGCCCTCAGGCCCTCCACGAACCTCGTCAGAAAATACAGGGGATGTACAGCATCAGAATAGGAAATAAGGTGATTCATTAAGTTCTCGAACTGTTCTATGTAATCAGATACTTAACTAGTCTGGCGAAGGGCATAAAATTGCCTAATCAACAATTGATGTCGATCTCGCCCAAAACGAGAGCAGAGCAGGTTGCAAAACGCGTCCCAGTCGAGCGCAACGATCTTCGGCTGGACCGATTGCAACCAAATCGCTGCGGGGCCAGTGAAATGCAGAGTAGACATGGGAATGTAATAGGATGGGTGGACTTGAAACATGGTGAAGTATTGCTCGCACATAGTGCGCCAGATTTTAGGATTCTCGCCGGAGAATTGGGGAAACGAGACTGACGGTGTTGTCTGACCCAGGCCGGCCACGAACTGACCCTGGGGAATGCAAGGGCCTAGCGCTGAATCGAGCGGATGTGCTTGAGGTAAGAAGTGCGGCGTACCATTGGTCAGAGATGTCGCCGACGGGATGCCACCCGCCGACGCCCCGCTCCGGTGCTGATGGGAACTGTCGTGGCCATCGGGCCCGTGGATCTCGCCGCCAAGCGCTAGATCGGGTAGATCCACCGCTCGCGATCCACCCATGGATGTTGTTGCCGTCGGTGCGCTCTTGCCTTGCAGCGCCCCGACCGCTTCCTGGAGCTTGGTGATGCGATCTTCCAGATCGGGCTTCCAGGCGGAGAGTTCCTCGACTTGCGCCGCCTGGGTGTCGATGCGGCCCGCGAGCTGCTTGATGTCGGCGCGGGTGTCGTCGCTCGCCTTGGTCAAGCTCTCGACCATCTTGTCGAGGTAGGATTTGAGCGCCGGATCCATGGCGGCGAGGAGTCGTTGATGATCGGCCGTCTGCTTGCGCGTCTCCGGCGCGGGGAAGAGGAGTGGGCTGGCGACTGATACCACGTGTTAGGTACTCACTACTACTCTCTCGATGAATCAATGGCGAAATCCAGTGTAGTGGCGATTACAGGAGGATTCGGGGAAGGAAGGAGGAGGGGAAAAACTGATACACGCTACAGCCGCCGGTTCGATCTGATCCAAGCCAGGATACCCTTCATCCTACGCTACACTTGCTTATATCAGTCGCTGGTAGTTTTCTCTGGGCCAAACATGTAGGATACCCATTGAGGCTCAGTGAACCTGTGGCATGGCCTTCTCTCTCTCTTGGGCCGCTCTGGCGTAGCACCGGTCTTCTTAGGCCCACGTGTGGGTAGGTTGCTGACAGTAGTGCGCACAACAACAAAATGATAACGAAGGGAGCAAACAAATTGTCTGCGGTCAGAGTAATCTCGCGAGCCACAAGACAACGACCAGCCGGACCTCATGTCCTCCGTGCCGTTCTCCTACCATCACCGCCCTTCCAGCGCGCGTGCTCCCTGTCCGCCTCCGCCGCCACCTTCGTAGGAAGCTCGCCCTTCGCCTCCTCCAGCTGTGCCCGCAGCGCAGCGACCTCAGCGCCCCGTGTAGCCAGTTTCTTTTCCAGCTCGAGCGTGTAATGTAAGGAGAATGACACGTAGTTCGCCGCCTGCACACAAAAAATGTGATCCATCAGACTCCGGATACATTTGAAGTTTGACATTGCATGGTCTGTCATACCTCGAGAATTACTCCATGCGACTACGTCTGATGGCTCCTTCGCGGTAAACACGCGTCGCTGCCCTGGCGCGACGGCGCCCTGCAGCAGCTTCCGTCCTGCCTCCCAGTGGGTGTGATCTCCGTCGTGTCCGGTGACGAAGCCTTGTGGCTTCCGGCAGAATCCCGACAGCCGCGAGCACACGCCGGCAGAATCTCTTTATTTTCTACTCCCTCCGCCTCGTAACGTAAACGTCTTACATTACGGGACGGAGAGAATATTTCTTAATCAGGCTCATTACTGATAGCTTGCATTGAAAAGAAAGAAAATAAATGTAAATGCCTCAACTTATTTTTTGTCATCAGACATTTTTGAATATGCTATCATTGTACATGCCTTTGTACCACGACGAAGATAAAGGACGAGGAGAAAAGGCGATGAAACGGACAAGCTGTGCAGCGGCGACGGCACGCACGCGCTGTGGCCAACACGCAAGCCGGCGGCCAACATGCATGGCCTGCACGCACGCAAGCCAACCAACATGTCAGCCGCGCACGCTCGCAAGCCCGCGTGCCTGCCCGCACCCCGGCCTTTGCACGCATGACGGCCGCGCCCGGCGGCCAGCACGGTGATCACACGCCCAGTGACCGCGCCCACGACGCCCACGCCCCGGCGGCCCGCATGCCTTCTCGTGCCCCGGCGGAGCGCGCCCGTGGTTGCGCGAGCCTGCGCCCTCACCGTCGCCGTGCGGTTGCATGCGCCCACCCGCATTCCTGCACCCTGCCGGGGGCGAGCACGGCGGCCGCGCCCGCGCCACGTCAGCCATGGCGACCAGTGTAGGGCGGCTACGCACGCCCGTGCCCGCGTTGGCGTCCAGCACGCCCACCCGCACCTTGGCGCCCACCGCGCCCGTGGTCGTCGTCGCGAGGCACTAGCTCCTCTGCCGGCGTAGCGTGAGAAGAGACCACAGAGGAAGAAGGCCATAGTGGCTGCATGTGGGGTCAGGTGGAGGTGCCCGGGCGTGACACGGCAGCCTCATATTGGCCCCAGAGTTGAGACAGGTTTGAGGTGTGCCCGATCAGGCCAACTCCACCGCGCGACCCTATCTTGTCCGGCCCCGTCCGTTTGGGGTACAAGGGATAAATGGGACGGCCCAGCGCGCGACGGCCCGGTCTCATCCGGTCCATTTTGTGTCCGTGCTGACCCATTTCGAGCGCAAACTTGCGCCGGGTTTGGGTCGCAGCGGACAGCGAACGGACGCTTCGAACGTCCGCGTCGGGGCTGCGTGGCAGCCGGCCACCTACCTCCCACCCGCCAACATAAATGCGCACGGGCGGGAGGCCCCACCTGTCATCCGCACAGCGACGGGTCGGCGTCCTTCTTAAATGGGACCCGTGGACCGGTCGTCGTCCTCATCCCCACGCCGGCCCTAGGGATGGCACCCGCCGGGTTTGGGTACGGATGGAGCCACCCCATACCCTTACCCGTCGCCCAAAACCTTACCCATCACCCATACCCATACCCGTCGATGGGTACAATTTTTTCCATACCCGTCACCCGTCAAGGTAAATGGGTACCCGCGGGTAAAATTACCCAGATTTGCAACACATCAATTTAAGCCTTGCATAGTCATAAACAACAACTAATAATGATTTATAAACAACAACACATCATGACAACAACGCATACTCATAAACAACAACACATTCTCACGAACACGCTTATTTATAAACATATTTTTGCATAGCCACTCCCCGCGTCACCGCCGCGTTCCTCCCGTCAAGCCCCCGCGTCACCGCCGCACTCCTCCCGTCGAGCCCCCGCGTCGGCCCCCTTCACCATTGCCCCTAGGCCCTCCGGCGAGCGCGATCGGCAGTACATCTGCGCGGACGTGTGCCGGAGGTACTGGGAGACGAGGACGCCGGTCCCGTGGAGCGACGCCCACCTCCCCAACGGGTGGCACCTCTCCGCGGACCGGGTCCCCATCCCGCCAGTGCTGGCGATCGGCCGTGCACGGCGCGATGAGATCAACCGCCGCCGCCGCCTCCTCCCCGACGACCTGTACTACGACCACAGGTATGCCCCCGACTCCCCGCTCTGGGACACATGGCTCCAGGACGAGCACGACGTGCGGCGCGCGTCCTACTTCGTCGGTACCGTGTCGGGGCCGCGGAGGCCACGTGCAGAGCCGCGCGGGCGTACGCGGGTGCGCGGCCTGACGCCCACGCCGTCGCCTTCCCCGTCTCCGTCGCCCCCTCCCCCTCCTCGCATGACAGCGGAGAAGGAGGCCCGTCTCCTGCAGCGTGTCATGGACGACTCCATGAACACGCACGACGAGCGGCAGTGGGACGGCCTGGAGGAGGCCATGGCCCTCTCTGCCGCCGGGGACGTCGCCTTCCCGGAGCTGCAGCTGGCGGCCGTCACGGCGGTCGTCACGGAGGAGCCGATGGAGGAGGACCCGTCGGCGTTCGAGAAGCTGCTGGGCCAGGGGTGGGGTTGGTCCTGCACTGCGCCGGAGATGGCCGCCGGCCTGGGCGTGAACTGGTGCCCCACTCCGCCGCGGTCACCGGAGCGGGAGGCGTCGCCGCGGGAGGAGGTGGTGCAGGCACCTCCGGCCGTCCATCCAGCCCCCGTCTACCACGCACCGCCGTCCCACCTGTGGACGCCGCCGGCCTACGTCGACCTCGTCAGCGACGACGACGACACCGGCGGCCAGTGAAGACGACGACGGCCACGACACCGACGGGCGCGGCAGGAGCGCGCGGGAGGCGTTTTTTTTAATATATGTTAATTATGAAACTGGGCCTTTTAAGTGGCAGTGAAAACTGGGCCGTTTTGTGGCCGACCCCTATATATGTTTTATATTTTTTTAAATGCGTTTATTTACTTTTTTAGTTATTTCATTCTAGCTTATATATTTTTTTATTCACATCCACCCCGGACACGATTTGGGGTGCGGCCGCGCGGTGGCACGCACGACCCATCTGACAAAGCCGGACACGGGCGAATCCATCGGCGTCCCAAAGGGACAAAATTCGGCCAAACCGGACGTGGGGTCGTGCGGTGGAGTTGGCCTCAGTCCGGGCATTTAGGGAGGAAGTCGTGGGTCCAGTTGGGGCAGCCATTTTAACCGGGTGGAAGTTTGGGGCGGCAGGCGGTAGGGGTCCTGTTGTAGATGCTCAAATTCCTGGTATTTGGCTTCCCGGGGAGGCTTCGCTTTTTCATTGCAGAAACAAACTGGGAATGGCTAGACGTCCGATTGAAAAACGAATTTGGATCAGTTGATTTCGTTTCAGACGTTAGATGAAAAATAAACGGTGCAAATTGCCTTTCTATCTCAAGACTTCTTCTTTCAACCGCGGGCCACCGCCGCCGCTTCGTCCTCTCCAGCTCTGCCTCCCCTGCCTGCCTCGCCGCCCTTTTCATTATCCTCGTAAACTGCATTTTGCTAGCATTACATTTCACATACAACATCATTGGCCCTGGATTTTCGCAAATATCTCAAACAACATGAATCGTGAAAGGCGAGTTTTTATCTGATCCCTGAAACACATTCACTGCATGCAACATCATTGAGTCGATTTCCTCATAGAAGTGATATATGGCTGCGTGATTTGTCCATGAAATCAATCTCGACCGTGAACAAACCTTCCACCACCAACAAATTAGGATAGGCATCGTGTCTAGCTCATGGCCCAGCAAAAACTTTGCACACGATGTTGCTATCTAGAGCAGTTTCCGTTTCCCCATGTACTCCAAAAGATCAACAAAAACTACTCCAAGCTCTTTCCAACTAATCAGACCGAGCTAATCAATCGGCAGCTCCAG
This sequence comes from Triticum turgidum subsp. durum, assembly GCA_900231445.1. Lineage (NCBI taxonomy): Eukaryota > Viridiplantae > Streptophyta > Magnoliopsida > Poales > Poaceae > Triticum > Triticum turgidum. The sequence goes on from LT934124.1 coordinate 39,011,549, forward strand.
CTTGCCGGCGTCAAGGTGCGGGTAGTGCCGGAGCACGAGTCGCTTCATTTCCTCGGCGCCGCGCAAGTACGCCGGCAGCGCTTGCTCCGCCACCCGCCGCGTGTACTCCTCCGCCACCCGCCGCGTGTACCCCACCGCCGTCGCCTTGGCGCGCTCTCGCTCCGCCTCAGCTGCCCGCTTTGCCCTCTCCAGCTCCGCCTCGGCGACCTGCCTCGCCGCTTTCTCCTTCTCCAGCTGCTCCCACAGCGCCAGGTTGTCGCGCTCTAGCGCCACCAGCTTCTCATCCAGCTCCAGCGCGCAGGTCATGGAGAAGGTCGCGTAGTTCGCCGCCTGCAGACGCCATTGTTGCCGCCGAACGGCACACACAAATAATGTGATTCTGGTCCGGGCATACACCTACGGGATTCGGACGAACGATTCGTATGGAAGCGTACCTGCAGCATTGCTATGTAGCTCGACGCCACGACGTCGGAGGGCTTCGACGCGGCTAATTGGCGCTCCCGCGACGGCGTGATGATGCTCTCTAGGACCTTCCGCGCGGCCTTCCAGTCGGCGCTGTCTCCGTCGTGTGTCTCGGATACGGGCGAGGGCGGTGACCGCGGGTCAAAGGTCGGCGGCGACGGCGGGGCATGCGGGTCAGACACCGGGGCAGCGCAGCCAAGCCCGTCTGTTCCAGTCACCTCCTCCCGTGTCCTCTTCTTTCCGGACATAGGAAGCTTGTCACCGTGCGCCTCGCCTTTCACCTGCTCCGTCCCTGCCGCCGGCGCCGCCATCTTCACCACTGGCATACTGTCAGTCATTTCGCGGGCAGGTGGATCCATCCCTGCCGCAAAAACAACGGTGAAATACCTTTCGCCTAGAGCATCTCGAACAGTGATTGGACAAGAGGAATCGGGAGTAGAGCGCATACCTTTGGGAACAGTAGAACGAGGAGAAGGCGGAGGTGATGCGCCGGAGAGGTTGGAGGAGAAGGCTGCAGCAAGATTTGCCTTACGGAGGTAAGCCCGGAGATCGACCGCGACGCCGTGTACTTCTAGGAGCTTTTTCGCCGACTGCTTCTGCTGGCTTGTTAGCACCGGATCTCCGGGGAAGCCCTTGGACGGCGGCTCGCCCCAAAGCACGGGGCACTGCCATGGCTCCGGCGACGTGAGGAAGAAGAAACCCCCTTTCCACTCTCTGTCAGACTTCTTGTATTTCAGACCAGCGAAGAGCACTCCGGCCTCGGCCCTGCAGCCGAACCAGTACCAGCCGCCCTTCCTGGTGACGGTGAGCAACTTGAAGAAGTGCCGGAACAGCGGCACCGACGGCCGCACGCCGGCCTCGTGGCAGAGCGCGAAGAAACCGACCAGGACGCGCCACCCGTTGGGCGCGAGCTGGCCCGGGGCGAGGCCGAAGTGGTTGAGCGCGTCGCGGAAGAAGGCGTGCAGCGGGAAGCGCACCCCGGCCTCCAGCGCGTGGGCGTACACGCAGACGGCCCCCGGCGGCGGCGCGCTGCACGCGCGCAGGTCGCCCGCGGGGCGCGCGACGAACTCCCTCGGAACGCCCTGCTTCCTGCAGACGGCGTCGACGTCCGCCTGCGTGACCAGGGACGATGTGATGCGCTCGGCGGCGAGCCCCAAGAGCGCGGCGGAGGCGGTGGCTTCCTCGTCGTCGCTGTCGCTGAGGAGGACGATGGGGGGCGAGGGGGAGGAAGGCATCGCTTCTGCCTCGACGGCGTGCTCGCCCTGCCGGAGGAGAAACAGAGGTTTTTTTTTTTTTTGTCTTTCTACTGTCCTCTGCTTTGGGTGTACGCATGCACAGCGACAGCAAGACGTTTGGCTTGAACTTGCTTAAGGTCACCTTTTCCTCTCGTTAAGAGGTGGCAATGAGTTAAGCAATTTTAACACTATAAAATAAGCAAAAGCAAAAACTGAAGAGCCAGGTATGTGCGAAGGTGATCGACTGGCTGGACCTTATCCAAGTCTTCCATCCTATGTGCAAAGGTGATCGAGTGGCTGGACCTTCTTCAAGCACGCCGTTGTTTGGGGTACGCCCCCCTTTGCGCACAATACGTCCTTCACGTGGACGCTGACATCTTGGTTGAGCCATTGTGGACGACCTCGTGCGTGCCACCATCCGGAAGCACGTCGTGGACCAGGTGGACTCCGTCCTATGCGAGCAATCCTTCCTCCACGTGGACGCCAATGTCTTGGTTAAAGCCATTTAATGTGGACGGCCTCGTACACACCACATCAATCAGCGTGGTGGCTGCCGTCCTGGTTTGTCCCTACAGGGGCGACGATAAGGATGTAGAGGAGAAGGGGACTATAGGACGGGGACCAGACAAATCGAAGGAGAAGGGAAGGGGAAGTAGAAGATTAGATCGGTGGAGACGAGCGAAGGAGACGAAGATATAGCAATAAAACAGGAAAAAAGAGGCAAAGTTGGAAAGAATCGCCCAAATCCTTTCGGAATAAGGGTAAAAAATCCAGTAGTTTACTTAAGTCCGTTATTTGTTTCTATGGTGTATGGTGCATCATGATTTACATTTTAGTTTCCTTATAATCCATTATTTGTTTTCTTAACATTCATTATTTATTTCCTTCAAATTTGTTATTTGTTTTCCAAAGTAAATTGCATTGATGAGAGGGACCAGTTGATTGGCCAAGTTAGGAAAGTTAGATCTGTAATCTTTTGAACATTAGAGAAGTGCTAGTTTGGAAGGGAAGAGTGGAGAGGAAAATAAACCAGTGGGTAACAAAACCAACATGGAGAGGTTGGTGGGAGGTGACGCGGAAATAAACCGATGGAGAGGGTAGAGATTTTTTCTGTTCTCAAGGCATGTACCAGGGCAATTTTGTCCAAATTAACGATCAAATGCCATTGACCAGACGGAATCTTGACGGAAGGGCATCTGTACGATATCAGAGGAAAGGAAGGAAAAAACTAAGCAAACTTGAAAAGCAAGGGCAAAACCTGTGGATAAAAACCCATTGAGAAAAAATGCAATTGTCCCAACTATTTATATGTGGTGTGACAGTTCGGTTCCTCATTTTTATCATTTATGTGTTATAATTTGCCAGATAGAATGACATTGTACAAACAATCTGAGGTAGAGCTATGCACATATCGAGGAGGGGGGGGGGGGGCATTGCCCCCAGCCTTGGATTAAGCTGTGAATGATTATTTGGCGAATTGGATTGAATTTTTTAGCAAGCTCATTAGCAAAACTTTCTAGCTCCATCGCTAATAGTCCCTCGGTTATTAGCCAACGGAGGAGCCACCACATGCATCGGCCATGATCCAGCCAAGGACGAAGAAAAGAAAAAAGACGAGCACGAAGACGGGCATTTTCGTTGGGTGATCTTGGCACAACTCTCTCCCTCTCTCTCTCTCCACCTTCAAGTACGAAGGGTGCTAACTACGGTTGGATACACCGCAACATGCTATTTAGGCTAGAGATGCCAATGAGTTGTTAGCTACGATGTGATACACTGTAGCTGCGGCGGAGCAAATGTACAAAAGTTGTATTCAGGTGATCTCGGCCACCTGCATATACATACAGTAAGGTATGTACTGTATTTGCTTAGGATGAACCCAATAAAAAAAGTCTAGCATGACCCCATCAAAAAATATGATGCGGACGACTAAACAAATGGCCCAAAAGCCCACGATCAAATGACTCTACGTACATGCCTAAACTATGACTTCATTAGTTACTCCCTTCGTTCGTTCAGAATTACTTGTCATAAAATGAATAAAATATATATCTATAATTAAAATACATTTAGATACATTTATTTATTGAACGGAAGGAGTACATATGTTGTTGTTTAGGCACAACAGCCGCACGTCACATATGCCTCTTCTCTTGTCAGTTGGTATTTCCAACTCGAATCTCTCTCTGTTTGTGTATAGCTCGGCTGACGGACTTCAGCGGCTAGCAAATCGTTGCAGATCCACGGCGGCAAGCCCACAATTATAGCCCAAAATTTGAGATAATTAATAGTGCCAGATGTCCTTCTTAATCATGCTATCCAGCCTAACACTAGTGTGATAGTGATTAGTGAATATTTTTTGCCCATGTTTTATAATTATTTTTCCCATGGAATTTGATTGATCTATGCTTGTTCAAAGAGAAATCGGTCACCGAATCGTGGTAATGACGCAGGCACATCAAGATCATCCACTAGACGTAGGCAAAGTGCATCAAATGTCATCACAGCTAGTCTCCTGGCCCCGGTGTGCTTGGGTATTTTCTTAGCCCGTTAAATCCTGCCGCGGCTATGTACTCTTTCCAAATTACTCGTCTCTGAAATGGATGTATCTAAAACTAAAATATATTTAGATACATCCATACGTGCGACAAGTAATTCGGAACGGAGGGAGTACAAGAGTAGCGAAAAGGTCATATCCGGGCAAAATTTGAATCCGGGTTAAATGGTTTAGCACTTGGACTAAAAGGTCAAAACAGTGATCCCGAAGAAGGTCAAACCCGTTGATCCCTGGCGTTGACCCAGCAAGGCGCGCGGGTCTCGGCTCCTTCCTTCACACGCGTGAAGAGGTCTTGCTGCAGTGTTGCGCCCTGCTCCGTCGTGAAGTATTGTCACGCCTCACGGTCGGGTCCTGGCAATGTCGTGTGCTCAAGTTGTCCTTTTCTTCTGTTCTCGTATGACTCGTCCCAATCCTACGGAGGATCGGCAGCAAATCTTTTGCTTCCATTGTACGCACATATCGCACATACTCCCTCCATTCCATAATATAATGCCTATAGATTTTTATGAAAACTAAACTTTGCCAACTTTGACCAACTGTATTGAAAAAACTGTCTACAATTACAATACCAAACATGTAAATTTTAAAAATATAACTCATAATGTATTCAATGATGTGATTTGGTATTCTAAATTGTATCTATTTTTTCTATAAATATGATCAAAGTTTATAATATTTGATTTCTATAAAAATCTATAGGCACTATATTATAGAACGGAGGAAGTACCAAAGTTGCACCGGCTCTCTGCAAAAAATCTTCGTGCATACAAACACGCACACACATGCCTACGAGCGCCAGAGTCTTGGTCACACAGTACTACGAGCGCCAGAGTAGTGGAAAGCAAGAAGTAAATGCGAGGCACGCCGCTGCAGCGTGGCTGGACTGCCTTCGAGACGAAGGTAGCTGCATTGCCCGAGGATCATGTGCCATGGCCAGTCTTTTTGCCTACCGCAGGGTGAGGAGCAGAGGCAGTGTCCCTGTTAAACTCGTGCTAGCCCATTCATCCATGCATGCAGACGCAGGAGAGAACAACCAACAAAGAGTCCAAAAATTTCACCGCGCTTTGGCTTTGGCCGCACACTGCCTTCATCCTTGCTCTCCTTTCGCCGGAAGACGAATGGCACCGGCGCACGCAACAACGCAATGTCTTCATCCTTTGACCCGGACGACGTCATAGCGCTGCACGCTCGGGTCAATCACGACGTCGTGTCAATATAAAGTCTCGTGCTCTTTCACATTTGTACACTCGGCAAAGCAATCCTCTTCTTTTATTGCGCATATGGCTCCTCTGTCTCTCTTGCCCTCATCAAGTGCGACCACTGTCCAAGGGTGGTCGTGCGCCGCGTGTTTACAACGCCGGAACATCCCGAATGGGTGTTCATGAAGTGCTTAAACGATGGGGTATGTGCTCTTTTAGCTTTGGTGTATGTTTGTGCTCTTGGATTAGACTAGTGGTGCTAACTTTAAGTTTTATTGTGTGAACCGGATGCAAGTTTTGGTATTGGGAAGAAGAATACATCGATATGTTGATAGAGCGAAATGTAGTGCATGTTCGTGCACTTTTAGCTAGCCTAGAGGCTTTAGATGAGAGAAGTGCACTTGTTGCTAGATTACAGTCTAGGCACGATACTACGTGCGAAAAAGCAACAAGGCACGATACTATGTGTGAGGAAGCAACGTCGACTTCTGGCTTGAAGAAGAAAGGAGGGGCTACGTCGTGCCTCCTCCACAGATCAATAATGAGTGCATCGAGAAGACGCTAACCCAACTCAAGGGAGCAGTTATGGAAGTTGGGTATCTTCTCAAATGTATTTTTGTGGTTCTTATTTTTTTTGGCCTTGTTTATTAGTCAAAATGTGATGATGTATTGTCGTGTATCGAAAATGAATGATAAAAAAAGTTGAAGGACTTGCAAAGAAATATACGCGGACAGGGTGGGGCAAATGGATGCGGCCGCGTGCTGAGCGCACGGCCACCGCATCCCAGGACAGACCCGGACACGACCCCAAACCCCTACCCAAACAGACAGAATCCAGACAAAACGGACGTCCGTTTGGTATCGCGCGGTGGAGTTGGCCTTAGCCGCACAATCGACGGGCATGCACGGACGCCTACATCCACATGCATACAAGCGCATGCACATAATCAACCAGCAGACATGGTCGCATGGACACATGGCTACGAGCACGAGCTGGGCTACAGGCTACGGCCAGAGGTCTTCGATCGGTCAGGTGCAAGAAAGGAAAAGCCAGTAATGTGACGCATGCCGCTGCAGCAGGGCTGGACCAACGCGAGTGGGCAGCCTTCGGGACGAAGCCATTGCTAACGTTGAAGGATCATGTGCCATTGGCCAGCCTTTCGACCGGCCATGACGTTTGGATGACGGGGCCATTATTCAGGCTCGGGAACAGCTCCCCTCCTCGCCATTGTCTTTGTTCTCACAAGTTCATGTCTCGTGTGTCCTCACTTCATCACCGAACCCTCTGTGTTCAACGCTCCCACCCATGTCTCAACACTTTGCATGGATATCTCGTTCATTACATGCTCCCAAGCTGAGCTCCTACATTTAAAAAATCAATTTAAATGGTTCACAAATGTTTTTATTGTTTGTGGATTGTTATAAAAGATGTGTCTACAATTCTAAAAATCATATCCGAATTTGGATTACACGTCAAGCAAAAAAGAGAGACAAATCCAGATGTTAGTAGTGTCATTTTTTGCTTTTGTATTTTCGGACACCATTACTGCTGGATTTTTTTTAACACGGTACTGATGCAGACCCACATACCTTCACCCTTATGTACGACGCACACACATTCCATCCCTATTAGCATCTCTAAGAGACTGGGCCGGCTCATAATTTTGAGATTGACAAAGTCGTCACATATGTCTTTGTAGTCAACGAAAACGTTTTTTCCGACTAAACGTACATCGCTAGAAAGGCCTGAAAAAAAATCCAAAAAAGATGCAAGCACAAGTGTCAAGTCTAGGGCTTCAACTCTGATGGGCTGGAAATACCACTGTCCTCCTATACATCCAATCCTAGATTGGTTCACAATGTTGAATTTTCTTGAGAATGGTCACACATAGATTTGTCTTCTTTTTTCTTCATGTGTGAAATGAATTTTGATCTAAAGTTTATAGGGGTTGCAAACATATGTCTTACGGCATGCATGAAATGTCTCAGAATTTTTTGAAATATATAAATTGATTCTTTAAATGCGGGAGGATGGTTGCTTGTGATGAATGGGAGCATTGGATATTCACCCTCTCATGGATCAGAACTGACACATAATTTACATGTACGCACCCGCACACAAGTTACATGAAGCAACCAACACAAATGCAATGGAGGAAACACAATGGATGCCGTTGTGTGTGTGTGTGACTTGACTCGTTAGTAATGGCGCGTTGTAGACGAAGGCAGCATTGCCCATTCTGGCACGGGCAATACAAGGGGGTGACACTCTCTGGCAGCTCTGAGTAAATGGTACACCTCGCTTTCATAGGCGTTACTCGAGGATTATTCAAAAACTTTTTGCATGTGTTTTTTGTTATAAAAAAATAACAAACATACTTTCTTTTTGTGGAGTACATATGTTACTTTGTCCCTTACTCATTTGAGTAAAGCATTTTGGAAAAATGTCCATGATGAAAAATAAGACTGCCAATTGATGCATAGACTAATGCTTTAAAATGAGAGTAGTAAGCTAAATGTCGGATTTTGAGACTCTTTCCTCCTCTGAAAATCCAAGTGCAGTCCAAATAGTGGCAGACTGGAACGAAAGTGTCATTCTACCGGCGAGCTCAAATGCTCCCTCCTGAATAGTAAAATCAAAATAAATAGTAATTATATTAAAAATTATAACTCTCTTGTCCAAACATTGACTAATTTTTTACATACATTCAAATTTTCATGAATAATTTTTTTCTAATGCTCTGAAAAACAATCATTTCTTCAAAATGTTTGAAAAAGAGTATTTTTGGAGCGTTGACTTTTTTCAAGAGTATTTAGGAATATTTTTCTACACCAAAAATTCATGTATACACGTAATTCATAAATGTTTGTTGACAAAAAATATTAGATTTGCTAGATTTGTCATGAGGGAGCATTTGAGTTTGCAAGCAGAAACTCCATGTCCCAAACAAAAGCCGTCTTTTCTTTTTTTCCGTCATAGAAAGTGGGCGCGTGTGCCACGACGTGCGGGCCAGGGGAGGACAAAGGGTGCGATGTGCCCCAGCGTTTGACGCAAAGGCGGCCGAAATTTGGGTTAGAAATGAGTCGAAAGTATACCGAAAACGGACATTGATCCATTTGCTCCTGTGCGTTAGGCCGCATATTCTATCCATTTACCCTCAAACCGATGTCGCACGGATGACCCTAAATCGTACGGCCACGGTAAAGCCTTCTGCTCTTTCACTTGTGTACACTCGGCGAAGTATTCCTTTTCTTTTGTTTCGCACAAGACTCGTTTGTCTCTCCTCGCGCGAACAACTCGACCAGCAGCAAATCGTTTACCCCTGTAACTTGTTCTCGATAGTCGGACACGACCTTGCACACACCTCAGGCCAACTCCACCGTACGACCCCAAATGGACGTCCGTTTTGTTCGAATTTCGTCCGTTTGGGGTGGCAATGGGGACAAAACGGACATGCATGTCCGGCTTGTGTTCGAGGCACCCACCGCGAGAGAGCGACCCAAAATGTCCGCCCCCCACCTCCCCACCCGTTCGCCTGCCGCGTCTCGCCGCCCGCGCACCCCGCCTGCCGCCCCCGCGCGCCCGCCACCGCCCGGTCGCACGACGCTCACCGCAGCCGCCCTCGCGCTAGCCGCTCGGTGGGGCGGGCAAGGCGCTCACCGCTGCAGCCGACGCGCTGGGCCTGCTCGGCCCCGTAGCTGCCACACCCGCACACGGACAGGATAAGCATGCCTTGCGCTCGCACACGGCAGAGCACGCACGCGAACGCGGCGGCTGGCTAGCTAGCTAGCTAGCAAGCACGCACGCGAACGCGGCGGCTGGCTGGCTAGCAAGCAAGCACGCACGCGAACGAGGCGGCTGGCTGGCTAGCAAGCAAGCACGCACGCGAACGCGGCGGCTAGCCAGCCGCATCTTGCCATGCGCTCGCGCACACCTCGCCACAGCCCCGTCCTCGCCTTCCCGCCCCCGCAGCGCTGGCCGCCGCACGACGCGCGCCCGCCCGTGCCGGCCGCATCCTTGCCGTGCCGCACCCACCGCCCGGCTCGTCCGAGCGGCGCCCTGCTCCGCCCGACGCGCCCGCGCTCCGGACCGCCCGCGCGCGCCTGCTGCACCGTGCCCGGTGCCCCGCTCCGCTCCAGGG
>LT934124.1:39023888-39092187 GCA_900231445.1 Triticum turgidum subsp. durum
CCTCACCATTGCCTTTGTTCTCAGAAGTTCATGTCTCGTGTGTCTTCGCTTCGTCACGGACCCCCTCAGCCCCTCCCACCCGTCTCATGAGAAGCAATACCACTCATATACTGTATTACTAGTCAACCAACACGCTGCATGGATCAAACGGGAATATCTAGTGCGCCCGTTCATAACATGCTCCCAAGCTGAGCTCCTATATTCAAAAAGATCAATTTAAATGTTTCAAAAATGTTTTTATTGTTTGTGGATTTTCATAAAAGATGTGTCTACGATCCAAAAAATCATATCCGAATTTGAATTACACGTCAAGAGAAAGAAGAGACAATCCAAATGTTACTAGTGTTGGTTTTTCTTAATACGGCACAAATGCAGACGCTCATACATACGCACATACATTCCCTTATGGACTAGTAAGATGCTCGTGACTTGCACGGAACATTGAATGCATTGATCCGAGAGTTGTTTATTTGATAAAGTATATGGGGGTCATCTCATGGAGTAGAGCTCACAAGCATCCGGGTGAATAGTAAATGTAGGCAAAATAGATAAAAAAATATCTTTTGGAAACAAAAGTATTCAAGTTTTCAACCTGCATCCAAAACTTTTGAAGAAATAACACTTATTGTGCTTTGTAAAAAATGATGTTTAATAATTATATTTTGAGTATCGATTTTGTTTACTTTTTTAAGATCACCATCAATGTAACTCAGGATGACTTGGAAGGGGGCAGAGGAGATGGCGAGGAGGGGGTCGTGGTTGTGGTCGGCAATGCAGCCCGAGAGAAGGCATGAGAGGAGTTGGGGGCAGACAGGCGCCGAAAGCGGCGACCTCTCCGGAACCTTCTTATTTTTTTCCTGAGATGGCTAAGATTAGGTGAGAGAAAGAGATGGCTGAACGTGAGAGGCAGGGGTTATCTACAAACAAGGAGTGGAGTACGGGGGTCTTTTTTGCAAAACGGACATAGTTTGACTCCGATGTGTTGGATATAAATCGAACGGTTGTAAATGAAGGATGACAGGCACACCATCGTCATCAACTCAGCTTTTTATAGAAGTAGAGATAATACACGCACATCGTATTCCTATGAGCATCTCTGAGAGACTGAGTCGGCTCATCATTTTGAGATTGACGAAGACATTGCCTTCGTAGTCGATGGGTACGTTTTCTTCCACTAAATTTACATTGCCGGAATACCTGAAATAAATACAGGAAAATGTGAGCATCGTTGTCAAATCGACGACTTCATCTCTAATGGGCTAGTGATACCACCGTCCTCCTAATCATCTAACCACAGATTGGTTCACAATATTGGATTTTCTTGACAGTGCTCACACATGGAGTTATCTTTTTCTTTCTCCATGTGTGAAGTGAATTTTGATCTAAAGTTTGTAGGAGTTGCACATAGATGTCTTAGTTTTAGAATTTTCTGAAATGTTTAAATTGATTTTTGTAATGTGGGAGAATGGTAGCTTGTGATGAATGAGAGCATTGGATACTCAACAGACACATAATGTACATGTATGCATGCGCACAAGTTACATGTAGCAACCAACACAAATACAATAGAGGAAACACAATGGATGCCGTTATGTGTGTGTGTGCGCGCGTGCGTGCACGTGCGTGTGTCACTTGACTCGTTAGCAGTGGTGTGAACCAGCATTGTCGACTTTGGCACGAAGAATACAACAAGGGGTGACACTCGTTCAAAAACTTTGTGCATCATGTGTCTTTTTTTAGAAAAAGAAAACAGGCATACCATTTTTTTTAATACATATGTTACTTTGTCCCTTGCTCCCTCATTTGAGTAAAGAATTTTGGAAAAATGTCCATAATGAAAAATAAGACTGAAATTGATGCATAGACCGATACTTTAAAACGAGAGTAATAAGATGTCCCGGAAAAAAGGGAGTAGCAAGCTAAATGTAGAATTTTGAGACTCTTCTCGTCTGAAAATCCAAGTGGAGTCCAAGTAGTGGCAAACATGTGTCATCTCCTGGCGAGCTCAAATGCTCCCTCCTGAATAGTAAAATCAAAATAAATAATTATTATTTTAAAAACTAGTTTTTTTGTCCAAAACATTCACAAATTTTCTACATACATGCAAATTTCCGCCGAGATTTTTTTTTGCTAATGTTCTGGAAAACAACCATTTCCCAAATCCTTGAAAAAGAGTGTTTTTGGAGCATTGACTTTTTTCCAGAGTATTTACGAATGTTTTTCTTCACCAAAATATTCACGTATGTAGACGGTTCATTAATGTTTGTTGACAAAACATATCAGATTTGCTAGATTGGTCACTATTTTTTACTGTTTATGAGGGAGAATTTGAGTTTGGGAGCAGAAACTCCATGTCCCAAACTAGAATCCTTCTTTTCTTTCCCCCTCATGGTTAGTTCCAATTCAAACGACAAATTGATACAGTGAAATTAACATAAGCTTTTTTATTTTTTGAATCGGGCACAACCCTTTCCATTACTCGCATAACGGAAATACAACAGTTCAGTAGACCAACCAGGAAACAAAGAAAGGGGAAAGCGAGTTCAACGCATCCCTGGGAAACCCACAATAAACACCCATCATCGGGCAGCTTATTGCGGGGGGAAACCCAGTGACACCAAAATATCCAAGTTAAACTATCAGCACCATCAGGCTAACCAAAGTCATGCTTACGCAGGAGCCTACCACCAAACATCGCACCAGACTAGCAGAACCAAAAGGACCAGGAACGAAAGACAGCAAATCCCAGGCGAAGCGAAGCTGGAGAGACAGTCCTCTCATTTTGATCTTCAGTTGATCCCTCCCGGGGCTGCGCAGATGCGCATCATGTTCGCAGCGTTGCCTCTCAGCATCTTGGCTCCCCTCTCCATTGCTTCACGGTCTTCTCCCATCAGCAAACCTGCCCAATATGTAATAAAGCCACAAGCAACGTAGATCACGTCAAAAGGAGATCTCATCTTTTTGAACTCAAAGGTGGATCTGTTACGACAGTTCCATACAGCCCAACAGAGTGCGGCTAGGTCAAAAGTATAGAATCTCTCCCCATCAGGAAGGAAGCTATTGCACCAGGAAAAGTACTGCCAAATATTGTTCGGACAAAGATCCGTTCCCAGCATACACCCAACCGTCCTCCACATAATTCTAGCCACCGGACAAGTGAAAAACATGTGCTGGGAAGTTTCCCTGTTATCACAGAAGGAACAAGAAGGGTTCCCCAACCAATTTCATCTCCTCATCACATCCCTAGTAAGGATGGAGTCTTGGAAAAGTTGCCACAGGAAAATTTGAATCTTAAGTGGAATTCTGGCACGCCAGATCCATTTATAGTTACACCCAGTCAGGGTTCCTTCCTGGTACTTATAAACTGATTTGGTGGTGAACTTGCCTTTCTTACCCCCCCCCCAAGGCCCACACTACTTGATCAGGATCATTGTTGGTCGACCATGAGGCCACCACTTTTTGCATTTCCCTCCACTGCTCTAGTAGAGGGGGGTGGAGATGTCTCCGAAAGAAATTATCACCCACACCATTTTTAAAGTTCGCCACAGTGATCCCCTGATCATTACACACACTATACAACGCCTAGTATTGATCACACAGAGGAGTATCACTATTGATACAATCATCCCACACTCTAGCAAGGTTACCAGAATTAAGTAACACCCTCCTCCCCGCAAGGTAGAATTCTTGGACTTCCATAATGGCCTTGCAAATGGGGGAGTCACCAAATTTAGATTTAACTGAGACAATCGTGTCTTTTTTGAGGTATTTAGCACGAATAATGTCTTGCCACAACCCTTGCTGTGTTTCCAACTTCCACCACCACTTGGTGAGGAGGCTAATATTTTGTTTATGCAAGTCTTTCACCCCTAGGCCTCCCTTATCCTTGGATCGACAAATTCTGGACCATTTTACCAAATGCTACCTTTTTCGACCCTCATGTTCTTGCCAAAAGAACCGCTTACGGTGCTTGTCCAGCTTCCCAACAACTTTTTTCGAGAGCAAGAACATCGACATATAATAGAATACTATGCTGGTTAAAGATGAGTTAAGAAGGATCAAACGACATATAATAGAAGCTGCATTCCCAATCCAGGATTCACAACATTTGAGGAGCCTCTCTTCCAAGAAATCCCAGTCAACACTGCGTAAGGTAGAAAAACTAACCGGCACTCCCAAGTACCTCATAGGAAAATGCCCGATGCTGTAGTTAAACAGCTCAGAATAAAATGCAATCGTCTCCTCATCTCCCCCAACACAAACGATTTCACTCTTCATGAAATTGATTTTAAGGCCTGACATAAGCTCGAACATGTACAAAAGGAGTTTAAGGTTAATAGCTACATCTTTGTCGTGTTCAAAGCAAATAACCGTGTCATCCGCATACTGCAAAATGGCTACTCCCCCCTCAATCAAGTCCGGTGCGAGCCCAATAAGCAACTTCTGCTTTTGAGCATTAAGAACCATTTTTGAGAGAGTTTCTACAGCAATATTGAACAAGAAGGGGGAGTGGGGATCGCCTTGACGAACCCCCTTGTGGCTTTGGAAGTATGGGCCACTTTCATTATTGAGCTTAATACTCAAAGTGCCATTTCTGAGGATTTTCTCTACCCAGCCACACCAGGTTAATCCAAAGCCACGGTTGCGATGACATTCAATAAGGAAATCCCAATTGATCTTGTCATAGGCCTTCTCAAAATCTAGTTTTAACACCACACCAACTTTCCTCTTTTGATGTGTGTGGTGCAGCACCTCATGCAAAGTAAGGATCCCATCCATAATATTTCTATGCTTAATGAAGGCATTTTGATACTTACTGATGACCCACAAGTGTAGGGGATCAATCGTAGTTGTCGATGTCAAAACCGGCGCATCTTGGGTAGGGGGTCCCGAACTGTGCGTCTAGGCGGATGGTAACAGGAGACGAGGGACACGATGTTTTTACCCAGGTTCGGGCCCTCTTGATGGAGGTAAAACCCTACGTCCTGCTCGATTAATATTGATGATGTGGGTTACAAGAGTAGATCTACCACGAGATCAAGGAGGCTAAACCCTAGAAGCTAGCCTATGGTATGATTGTTGTTCGTCCTATGGACTAGGGCCATCCGGTTTATATAGACACCGGAGAGGGCTAGGGTTACATAGAGTCGGTTACAAAGGTAGGAGATCTACATATCCGAATCGCCAAGCTTGCCTTCCACGCCAAGGAAAGTCCCATCCGGACACGGGACGAAGTCTTCAATCTTGTATCTTCATAGTCTTGGAGTCCGGCCGATAATGATAGTTCGGCTATCCGGACACCCCCTAGTCCGGAACTCCCTCAGTAGCCCGTGAACCAGGCTTCAATGACGACGAGTCCGACGCGCATATTGTCTTCGGCATTGCAAGGCGGGTTCTTCCTCTGAATAATTTATAGAAGATTGTGAACATCAGGATAGTGTCCGACTCTACAAAAATAAATTCCACATACCACCGTAGAGAGAATAATATTACACAAGATCAATCTGCTGACGTATTCTGTGGCGTGACGTCACACCACTTCCAAGCCTTTACTCGAATTGTTTTTATTGTTCTACCTCAGCGCGTTTAGCGAGGCAGTTTCCTTGGCACGTCTTGTCGAAGCAGAGATCGTGTTCCCCTTATTCCGGGATTCCCATCAATACGGACGTGGGTAACCCAACCGCGCCATTGATTGCGGCGCTTGGGGGATAAGCGAGTTTTATCAGGCCGGTGGGGACGCATGTTTCTGTCCGCCCATATAAGGGGATAAAGATCCAACCTTTTTACCTGCGCCTTCTTCCTCCTTGGCTTATCCATCTCTGTGAACTCGAGCTCAGCACCCAAGCCCGCACATCTCACCTCAACCTTCTCCAACTATGTCCGGAGCAGGAGGCAAGTGGATGGCCTCCTCCGTCACGGAGGGGCAGATCCAGAAGCTGTGCAACGCCGGATACTTGTCCAGCGACATCGCGCACCGGCTCCCCATCGAGGGAGAGCTCATCCCCACCCCAAGCCCCATGAGAGGGTAGTATTCCTTCCCCATTTCCTCCACGGACTGGGCTTCCCGCTCCATCCCTTTGTCCGGGGGCTCATGTTCTACTACGGCCTGGATTTCCATGATCTGGCCCCGAATTTCATCCTCAACATCTCGGCGTTTATCGTCGTGTGCGAGGCCTTCCTCTCCATCCAGCCCCACTTCGGCTTGTGGCTCAAGACCTTCAGTGTCAAGCCGAAGGTTGTGAAGGGCAGCCAAGCGGAGTGCGGAGGCGCCATGGTGGGCAGGATGTCCCATGTTACGTGGCTGGAAGGCACTTTCGTGGAAACCGTCAAGGGGTGGCAATCGGGGTGGTTCTACATCACCAAGCCGCGTGACGCCGATTGGGCAGCGGCCCCCGAATTCAGATCCGGCATCCCTACACGGCTCACCTCCTGGAAAGAGAGTGGCCTGATCTGGGGGAATTCGGAGGAGCTGACCGGACTCCAAGCCTGTATCCAGAAGCTGGTGGACAAGAAGCTCAAGCTTGTCAACGTAGTCCAGGTCATGCTCATCCGCCGGATTCTCCCGTGCCAACGACAGGGCTTCAACATGTGGGAGTTCGATCCGGCGCAGCACCAGACCCTGAGCGGGCTCTTCGACACTACGTACGAAGAGGTCTGGAAGGTGCTGTTCAAGGGCGCCGAGGCTCCCGCATCCGCTACCGAAGATCGCGGATTCAGCTTGGAGCGTCCAGCTGATGAAGTAAGTTATTCTATCCTTTAAGGGACGCTTGTTTTCCATAGTTTGACTCTATGTGGGATCTAAACTCCCTTTCCTTTGACGGGACTGGCTGAAGAAGGCCGCACAGGCTATCTGTCTGGCCCCATTGCCATAGGACCCAGCTGACGCCCGCTTAACAGGGCTGCTGGCTCCGGCACCCCACGTGGTGCCGGAGAAGAAGGCGAAGAAGAAGGCCACGAGGACTCGGAAGAGTTCCCGTTTTCAGGTGCTATCGGATGATGAATCCAAGGCCGATTCCTCCCACCAAGGCGAGGAGGAGAAGAAGAAAGCCTCTCCCCCAGCGGGGGGAGGGAAGAAAAGGAATGCCTCCCCAACAAGGGAGGCCAAAGGGTCCAAGAAGGGAAAAACTCTTCCCCCAGACTGTTCCGCCAATGCCAGTGACGACGACGAGGACTGGCCTCCAAGGGCCAAGCCTCTGGCAAGATCGTAAGTATCCGGACTCCCGAATAACTTCAAGGTTTTCATTTTCCGCCACATTGTGTCTTTCTAATGCCGCATACAACCCTGTAGTCCGCCTAAGGATGATCTCCCCACTTCGTCGAGCGGGTCCTTAGGGGCGTCGGATATGGATTCTCTTCCGCCTGCCTCCACCCCCCGTGATGCGGACGATGCCGAGGCGGGATCCCAGGAAGGGACCCACCAGGAGGAGAGGGCCCCGGAGGTGTCGCAGGACAACCTCCCGGACTTTGCACCGGACTCAGCCCCGGAACCCACAGTGGCTTTGGAGTCTGGCGGGCGACCCCTTCGTAAGAAGGGCAAGACTGCGACGCCGGCTGCCTCCGTCCAACCAGAGGTGCCGGATAATTTGCTGGAGGTGCTCAACGGCGCCTCCATCGAAGAGGAACACCGCACTGTTATGAGTGCGGTGATTCAGAAGGTTCAGCTCGCCAAGAGCGGGCTGACCGAAGCCTGCAGCAGCCTTCTAACAGGCTTTGAGGTAAGAATTTCAATATATGTAAAGTGGTACCACATAGACAGTAGCCCCTGATGCTCGGTTCGGTGTTTAGAAAGAAAAGCCGGACTGAGGATCTTTATAAAGATAAACGCAGAAGTCATGAAAATATGTCAATATGGGATTGCAGGCTGTGCTGCTAACCTCCGCCGCACTGACTGCGGAGGTCAATACTTTGAAGGAAAACCTCGAGCGGTCCGAGAACGAGCTCGGCCGTGCCAAGAAGCAGCTCGAGGAAAAAGAAGGTGAGTAATACCTTATGAAAATTGTACCTTACAGAAAAGGATTGAGTTGCAAGAAAAATGACAAGGATAACTTGGGTATTGCAGGGGCCACTAACGAGGTGGCGACCCTGAAAGAGGCGGTGGCCGCGGCCGAATGCAATGCGGCTGCGGAGCGCACCGAGCGAGAGAAACAGGAGGCGCGGGTGGCGGAGGTACAGCAAGAGCTCCAGGATCTCGTGAAGAAACATGAGAGCCTGGAGCGTGACTCGAAGACTCGAGAGTCTGAGCTTGCAACGGCTCTTGAGAGTGCCAAAGCCGCTAAGGCCGAAGCCTACAAGGCCCTCCAGGAGATCGAGGCGGTAAAGAAAATAGCAGCGGGTAAGGCATTTTTCATGCAAAGTAAGCATGTGAGTGTTAATTACCTGTCGCTTACCCGAATTCGGAGCTCTCTAGGAGCGTTCGCAGATCTTCCTTGCAGCGTGTCCGATGCTGCCGCATTCTATCGGGCCGAGGAGGGGAGCTCGACGGAGAAGGTCTTCTGGTCTCAGTATGCTGAGGCCGGACATCCGGTGCCCCTTAGCGACCAGCTGAAACAGCTGGTCGAGCTCCACAAGGCGGCCGAACAGGCCATGAAGGGCCTCATAGTTCGGCTGTGGCCTAAGGAGGCTATGCCTGGGAGCTACTTCGGCCTGGTACGGCGGCTGGTGGATGCGTGCCCGTGGGTTGAAGTTATCAAGCACTCCACCTGTATTGAGGGTGCCCGTCGGGCCCTTGCCCGCGCAAAGGTGCACTGGGGCAAGATGGATGCCCAGAAGCTTGTGACGGACCCCCCACCAGAGGGCAAGGAGCATCGCACGCCCGAGATGTATTATAAGAGTGTGCTGAAGGGCGCCCGCACTATTGCGGGTGAGTGCTCCAAAGATGTAATATTTGAGTAGACTCGCATTTTGTTATCCTGTGCGCTGAAAACTTGGTTCATATGCGCTAAGCAACGCTTGTTAATTTAAAATATTACCTTCTGTGCGGCTGTTTATCAAATCTGAGAGATGGCAAGTCATCGGCTTCAGCCCCCATGCCACGAGTGCTGGGGTGTTCGGGATAAACTCGAGCGCTCTTGTTCCCATTTTTGGGTCCAGCTAGAGAGGCGCTCTACACAGCGAATAAGGCAACCGGACTTATAATGCTTGAACACTCTCACTTAGCCATAGAATTCTATAACTTTAAATTTCGGCGAAGCCCCTAGTCTTCGGAAGGCCGAATTTGGGGCGCTATCCACGCCTTGGCCGGATAGTATCCGACTCCTTGCTCTAAGTGGCATAAGTCTTTAAGGACTCGCAAAAAACCTCTCGAACAGCGACCGGCTCTCGCCTCATCATGACGGTCAGTTTTAGCTTTCTCCACTAAGGCGTTAACCTAGCTCAACCGGGGCGCAATCGCAGTGGTTCTCCCAGTGCTACCTTAGCCGATATAACGGAACGTAAGGTACCAAAACATGGGAACTATTGACCCAAGACATGATTCGGAGCCGATGCATATAGTGCTATAAGTTCGGGGTGCCGCACTTGTGAAAGTGTTCGGACTCATCACACCATAATGCGGGGAACATAAGCCCCTGGTGTGTATTAGCTGTACCAAAGTGTACGGATGCAATATGCCGTGGATGAACATATGTATGAAAAGGAAATGCAATTATAAGCAAAAAGGTGCTGCATTGTTTTATTCAATAAGTGCTGCTACGAATGCAGAACGATACAAATAGTGCGATAAGCAAGGTATGGGACTGTTAAACATGTCCCCCTCCAGGGGCAGGCTGCAAATTGGTGTATAAAAGTGCTCGTAACGGAGACCACCTGTATATTCGTTGTAGCCTTTATCCTTTCCTGGCTGTTGCATCGTGAGTTCGGCAGATCTGCTGCCGGACAGGGCCTCTGGCAAACGGAGTCCTGTGGGTAAAAAAAATAAAAGGTAAAAAGAAAAGAAAAAAGAACGACACACTTGAGAGCCCCTGGTGCGGTTGAGCCGCAGTCTGGGTTTATCGTGGTCGTGCCCCTCTCCCCATGCCCATGGTATCTTCAGAGCGTAATGGTGTACGCGAAGGATCTGCTTTAACATTTCGCAGGAGCTGGGGTTGGGGCCGCACTGCTACGCGTGCTCGTAACGTGCCAGGTGGTCTTGTTGTAAGTTACTCCGGGCGCGCAGAGCTGTGTCCGGCCGCTTAAAGGCCGGACTCGAGAATTGCCTTAAGAGGCTGCATTGCACTTCTGCCGCGAGAGCCGCTGTATGTTCCTCCGTGCGGAGAGAACGTTCAGTGTTTCCGTTGATCGTGATGACTCCTCGAGGGCCTGGCATCTTGAGCTTGAGGTATGCGTAGTGCGGCACCGCGTTGAACTTTGCAAACACAGTACGTCCGAGCAAGGCATGATAGCCGCTACGGAACGGGACTATGTCGAAGATTAACTCCTCGCTTCGGAAGTTATCCGGGGATCCGAAGACCACTTCCAGTGTAATTGAGCCTGTACAATTGGCTTCTACATCTGGTATGATGCCTTTAAAGGTCGTTTTGGTAGGTTTAATCCTTGAGGGGTCTATGCCCATTTTGCGCACTGTATCCTGGTAAAGTAGGTTCAGGCTGCTGCCGCCGTCCATCAGGACTCTGGTTAGGTGAAATCCATCGACGATTGGGTCTAAGATCAGTGCGGCGAATCCGCCGTGGCGGATGCTGGTGGGGTGGTCCCTTTGGTCAAAAGTGATCCGGCAGGAGGACCATGGGTTGAACTTCGGGGCAACTGGCTCCATCGCATAGACATCCCTAAGTGCACGCTTCCGCTCCTTTTTGGGTATGTGCGTTGCGTATATCATGTTCACCGTCCGCACCTGTGGGCGGAAACCCTTCTGTCCTCTATTGTTCGGCGGTTGGGTCTCGTCCTCGTCATCGCTGTGTAGCCCCTTGTCATTGTTTTCGGCAATTAACTTGCCTGCCTGCTTGAATACCCAACAGTCCCTGTTGGTGTGGTTAGCTGGTTTTTCGGGGGTGCCGTGTATCTGGCACAAGCGATCGAGTATTCGGTCCAAATTGGACGGACCCGGAGTAATTCTTTTGAATGGCTTTTTCCGCTGACCGGGTTTAGACCCTCTGAATCTGGCATTGACTGTCGTATCCTCAAAATGATCGCCGTTAATGCGGCGTTTCTTTTTGTTGCTACGCGGCCTGCCATTTCGGTCCTTGAAGTCCGGACTGCCAGAATTTTTGCTGAGGTTGTTGCTGCATGCTAGCCAGCTGTCCTCACCCGTGCAGAAGCGGGTCATGAGTGATGTGAGGGCTACCATGGATTTCGGCTTTTCCTGTCCCAGGTGCTGGGCAAGCCACTCGTCGCGGATGTTATGCTTGAAGGCCGCGAGGGCCTCCGCATCCGGACAGTCGACGATTTGGTTTTTCTTGGTTAAGAACTGTGTCCAGATCTGCCTGGCCGATTCGTCTGGCTGCTGAATTATGTGGCTTAGGTCATCAGCGTCTGGTGGTCGCGCATAAGTGCCCTGGAAGTTATCGAGGAATGCGGCTTCCAGGTCCTCCCAACTCCCAATTGACTCTGCTGGCAAGCTGTTGAGCCAATGTCGGGCTGGTCCTTTAAGCTTGAGGGGGAGGTATTTGATGGCGTGAAGATCGTCACCGCGGGCCATGTGGATGTGAAGGAGATAGTCTTCAATCCAAACCGCGGGGTCTGTTGTGCCATCGTAGGATTCAATATTGACGGGTTTAAACCCTTCGGGGATTTGATGATCCATTACTTTATCTGTGAAGCATAGTGGGTGTGCGGCGCCTCTGTACTGGGCGATATCACGACGGAGCTCAAGGGAGCTTGGTCTACTTTGTTTGGCCCGGCCGGACTTACTTTGTCCGGCGCGACGATTGTCGTCACGTATCGTGGGACGCCCACGCGATCCGTAGATCGATCTTGATTGTCTTGCCTTATCCTCCAATATATCTCGCAAGTCCGGAGTGTTCCCCTGTGGCCGTGTGCTTTTCGAGCAATGCCGGGGTACGGGTCTGGTGAAGGTCCTAGAGGCCACTCTGTCGCGACCACGGGGTGGTCGGTCAGCCGTATTGTCTCCTGGTGATGCGGGTTCGTAAGCCTCCTCCTCTAATCGGGGGAGCAGCTTGTGCTGAGGGTAGCTTTTGGAGGGGCGTTCGAGCTCATGCTCTTCAGCCGCGAGGACTTCAGTCCATCTGTCGGCTAGCAGATCCTGATCAGCTCTAAGCTGTTGCTGCTTTTTCTTGAGGCGGTTCGTTGTCGCCATAAGCCTGCATTTAAAACGCTC
This sequence comes from Triticum turgidum subsp. durum, assembly GCA_900231445.1. Lineage (NCBI taxonomy): Eukaryota > Viridiplantae > Streptophyta > Magnoliopsida > Poales > Poaceae > Triticum > Triticum turgidum. The sequence continues at coordinate 39,036,160 of LT934124.1, forward strand.
TTGTTCGACGGGATCCTCAGGCACGACGAATTCATTATCGTCGAGGCTCGCTTCGTCTCCGGAGGGAGGCGTATAATCCTCTGCCTCTTCTCCTGCCGCTCCTTCATAAGGGCTGGCGTCTCCGTCCTCCTGTGCTGCATCTTGCTGGAGCGGGTTGTCTTCGACACTGTCCGGTGTATTATTGTCTCCGGTGCCGGAGTCTTCATTCTTACTGTGGCGGGATTTAGAGCGGCGCCGCTAACGCCGACGCTTGGGCTGCTTTTTGGAGGGGTCATCTTCCTCTGTTCCTTCGCCATTCCCATCTTTTGGGATATCCACCATGTATATGTCATACGATGAGGTGGCTGTCCAGTGCCCAGTGGGCGCTGGTTCTTGGTCGTCTCCGGCATCTCGTCCATACCGTCGATGTCCCGGGAGTCGTAGTCTAGCATGTCGGTTAAATCATCAACAACGGCTACCAAGTGGGTGGTGGGTGGGCTTTGAATTTCTTTGTTGTCCGCGTCCCAACCGTCCTGACTGCAGTCCGGCCAGGGCTCTCCTGATAACGAGAGATATTTTAGCGAACTCAAGATGTCACCGAAAGGTGAGTGTTGAAAGACTTCCGCTGCGGTGAACTCCATGATCGGCGCCCAATCGGATTCGATCAGGGCGGGCGTGGGAGGTTCGGAGCCCGGCGAGGAGTCCGGCACCTTGGAGTTACGAGCCTTATGAGGGACAAAGTCAGTGTTCGGCTCTATCGCCGTAGAGGTTGCAGCCCCCGAGACGGTGTCTAGGCATCCATCCTCGATCTGCGTGCCCGGCTCCGAATTGAGGATCGGAGCGGGCTCGAGTGCGGCCTCTAGGGTACTGTCCGGCGGCAGAGCTAAATCATGCCCGACGTGACAGTACGGCACACTCAGCTGTGGCTCGAATCCGTCGAAGATCAAGTCCCCGCGGATGTCAGCCGTGAAGTTCAAACTTCCAAATCTGACCTGATGGCCAGGGGCGTAGCTTTCGATCTGCTCCAGTTGGCCAAGCGAATTGGCCCGCAGTGCAAAGCCGCCGAATACGAAGATTTATCCGGGGAGGAAGGTTTCCCCCTGGACTGCATCGTTGATGATGATCGAAGAGGCCATCGAGCCTGTCGGTGACGACACAGAGGAACTCTCAATGAAAGCACCAATGTCGGTGTCAAAACCGGCGGATCTCGGGTAGGGGGTCCCGAACTGTGCGTCTAGGCGGATGGTAACAGGAGACGAGGGACACGATGTTTTTACCCAGGTTCGGGCCCTCTTGATGGAGGTAAAACCCTACGTCCTGCTCGATTAATATTGATGATGTAGGTTACAAGAGTAGATCTACCACGAGATCAAGGAGGCTAAACCCTAGAAGCTAGCCTATGGTATGATTGTTGTTCGTCCTATGGACTAGGGCCATCCGGTTTATATAGACACCAGAGAGGGCTAGGGTTACATAGAGTCGGTTACAAAGGTAGGAGATCTACATATCCGAATCGCCAAGCTTGCCTTCCACGCCAAGGAAAGTCCCATCCGGACACGGGACGAAGTCTTCAATCTTGTATCTTCATAGTCTTGGAGTCCGGCCGATGATGATAGTTTGGCTATCCGGACACCCCCTAGTCCGGAACTCCCTCAGTAGTCCTTTCGATAAGTAAGAGTGTCGAACCCAACGAGGAGCAGAAGGAAATGATAAGCGGTTTTCAGTAAGGTTTTCTCTGCAAGCACTGAAATTGTAGGTGATAGATAGTTTTGTGATAAGATAATAGTAACGAGTAACAAATAAATAAAGTAAATAAAGTGCAGCAAGGTGGCCCAATTCTTTATGTAGCAAAGGATAAGCCTGGACAATTTCTAATAATGAGAAAGGAGCTCCCGAGGACACATGGGAATTATCGTCAAGCTAGTTTTCATCATGTTCATATGATTCGCGTTTGGTACTTTGATAATTTGATATGTGTGTGGACCGGTACTTGGGTAATGCCCTTACTTGGACAAGCATCCCACTTATGATTAACCCCTATTGCAAGCGTCCGTAACTACAAAAGAAGTATTAAGGTAAACCTAACCACAGCATTAAACATATGGATCCATATCAGCCCCTAACGAAGCAACGCATAAACTAGGGTTTAAGCTTCTGTCACTCTAGCAACCCATCATCTACTTATTACTTCCCCATGCCTTCCTCTAGGCCCAAATAATGGTGAAGTGTCATGTAGTCGACGTTCACATAACAACACTAGAGGAAAAGACAACATACATCTCAACAAAATATCGAACGAATACCAAATTCACATGACTACTAATAGCAAGACTTCACCCATGTCCTCAGGAACAAACGTAACTACTCACAAAGCATATTCATGTTCATAATCAGAGGAGTAACAATATGCATAAAGGATCTGAACATATGATCTTCCACCAAGTAAACCAATTAGCATCAACTACAAGGAGTAATCAACACTACTAGCAACCCACAGGTACCAATTTGTGGTTTTGATACAAGATTGGATACAAGAGATGAACTAGGGTTTTGAGAGGAGATGGTGCTAGTGAAGATGTTGAGGGAGATTGACCCCCTCTTGATGAGAGGATCGTTGGTGATGACATTGGTGATGATTTCCCCCTCCCGGAGGGAAGTGTCCCCGGCAGAACAGCTCTGCCGGAGCCCTAGATTGATTCCGCCAAGGTTCCGCCTCGTGGCGGCGGAGTTTCCTCCCGTAAGCTTGCCCACAATTTTTTCCAGGGTAAAAGCTTTCATATAGTAGAAGATGGACACCGGAGGCCCACTAGGGGACCCAGGAGATAGTGGGGTGCGCCCTGTAGGGGGGGGGGGCACCCTCCTCTCTCCTGGACAGGGTGTGGGCCCCCTGGTGTATTTCTTTCGCTCAAAAATTCTTATTAATTCCAAAAGGATGTTTTGTGGAGTTTTAGGACTTTTGGAGCAGTGCAGAATAGGTTTCCAATGTTTGCTCCTTTTCCATCCAGAATTCCAGCTGCCGGCATTCCCCCTCTTCATGGTAAACCTTGTAAAATGAGAGAGAATAGCCATAAGTATTGAGATATAATGTGTAATAATGGCCCATAATGCAATAAATATTGATATAAAAGCATGATGCAAAATGGACGTATCAACTCCCCCAACCTTAGACCTCGCTTGTCCTCAAGCGGAAACCAAAATCGAAAAATATGTCCACATGTTTAGAGATAGAGGTGTCGATAAAAATAAAATACGGACATGAGGGCATCATGATCATTCTAATAACAACAACATATATAGATTTTATCATATGATTTCTTATGCTCAAGTAACAATCAATTCACAATACCAAGTATGGTTCAAAAACTTCATTGGGAACTATTAAATTATAATCTCATTCATTGAAGCAATTGCAATTTATCGTAACATCAGAAAGAGTCAACAATAGAGCTTTTCAGCAAGCTCACATACTCAACTATCTCGTAGTCTTCTACAATTGCTAACACTCACGCAGTACTTGTGGTTACGGAGTTTCAGCCAGACACTAAGAAAGATAGGGGCTTATTGTGTTGCCTCCCAACGTATTCACCTTTAGGTGATGTCAACAATAACAACCCATTCTAACTTACATCCAATTGGATATATATATCATGATCTTTCAAACACGAGGAGCTTTCCAAAGGATAAAACGAAAAAGGGAAAGGTGAGGATCACCTTGACTCGAACATAAAGTAAAAACATAAAGTAAAAGATAGGCCCTTCGCAGAGGGAAGAAGAGGTTGTCATGTGCGTTTAGGGTTGATGCACAAAATCTTAATGCAAAAGAACGTCACTTTATATTGCCCCTTGTATGTGGACCTTTATTATGCAGTCCGTTGCTTTTATTACTTCCACAACAAGATCGTACAAAGCTTATTTTCTCTGCACTAATAAGTCATACATATTTAGGTAGCAATTTTTATTGCTTGCAACATGACAACTTACTTGAAGGATCTTACTCAATCCATAGGTAGGTATGGTGGACTCTCATGGCAAAACTAGGTTTAAGGATATTTGGAAGCACAAGTAGTATCTCTACTTGGTGCAAGGAATTTGGCTAGCATGAGGGGGGAAAGGCAAGCTCAACATGTTTGGAAGGTCAATGACAATATACTTTAACTGAGATGTCGGAAAACATAAACTATTACGTTGTCTTCCTTGTCCAACGTCAACTCTTTTACCATGTCATACTTAATGAGTGCTCCCAATTATAAAAAGGTGTCCAAGATAATATATTTGTATGTGAACCCCTCTCTCCTTATCACTTCCTATTAATTGCAACGATGACCAAAACTACGTTCATCAACTCTCAACAATTTTTATGCCTCATACTTTCTATGTGTGAAGTTATCACTATCCATAAGATCAATATGAACTCTTTTATTCTTTCTACTTTCTCAAGATCATAGCAACATAGCAAAGCCCTTGACTCAACACTAATCTTTATTATAGATAGCTCACGGACTCGATTACAAAAAGAGATCACAAAGCAAAACTCAAACTACTTGATATCAAAACTTCAATCTACTAGATCAAGATACTACTAAAAGGATAGAACTAAATAAAGCGGTAAAGATAGGAGTGTGATGGTGATACGATACCATGGCACCTCCCCCAAGCTTGACAGTTGCCAAGGGGAGTGCCCATACCCATGTGATTATGTCCTCAGAAGTGGTGAAGTAGGAGTTGTTGATGATGTAGGCTTGTCGTACGTCTTCCAAGGCATAGGCTCACCATCATAGAAGGATGATCGAGTCTCCGGGATCCTTAAATCTACAGCCAAACTCATCCTCTTGAATCTATATTCATACTCACAGTTCTGGTTTTGCAAGTCATAGATCTGGGCTTGGAGGTGCTCGATTTTCTCTTGAAGCTTGAAGATGGTCTCCCCAATGACTTTGGCATCTAACTTGTGGTTGTTGGTGAACTCCGTGATCATCATCTAGTTGGCGTTGAGTCCACGCTCCACCATCCCTTGGCACTTGAAAACTTGCTGCTCCACGGCTTCGAGCTTTGTCTCCACGCTTCCGATACGCCTTGGTCCCTCCACATCGCGGATGTGCAGCACCCCCTCACGCATCTCAATGGTTTGAGGGTGTTGTAGCACCTCTGCAAGATAGGGGTTGATAACCCTCTCGAAAAACTTGTCCTTGGGAGCGCTTGGAGATGACATGATGTTCTTAGATCTGAAACAAAAATAGCTTGAAACGAAAATAGAGGATATTTGCGTGATACGGTGGTCAAAACCTTCGGGAGTATATATAATGAATTTTTACCGACCAAAATACGTAATATGCAAGAAAACGGAGTCCGGGAGGCACACGAGGTGCCCATGAGACAGGGGGGCGCGCCCTCCACTCTCGTGGGAGCCTCGTGTCCTTTTCGGACTACTTCTTTCTTCCTAAAATTCTTAAATATTCCAAAACTGATAAAAATTGCCATTGGAGTCGTTTTGGAGTCGGTTTACTTACCGTACCTCATACCTATTCCTTTTCGGAGTCTGGAACGTTCTGGAAAGTTTCCCTTATGTATTCCTCAGGGGTTACGGTCTCAATGATATTAGTTTCAACATTGATAGGATTACCTGAAATATAATGTTTAATTGTTTGACCGTTTACCACCCTTGGACTTGTGCCTTCGAAGTTGTTGATTTTTATGGCACCAGAACGATAGACCTCCTCTATAACGTAAGGACCTTCCCATTTTGAGAGGAGTTTTCCTGCAAAAAATCTTAAACAAGAGTTGAATAATAACACATAATCTCCTACGTTAAACTCACGCTTTTGTATCCTCTTGTCATGCCAGCGTTTGACTTTTTCTTTGAATAGCTTGGCATTCTCATACGCTTGGGTTCTCCATTCATCAAGTGAGCTAATATCAAACAACCTCTTCTCACCGGCAAGTGTGAAGTCATAATTGAGCTCTTTAATAGCCCAATATGCCTTATGTTCAAGTTCAAGAGGTAAATGACACGCTTTTCCATAAACCATCTTATAAGGAGACATACCCATAGGATTTTTGTATGCAGTTCTATAGGCCCATAATGCATCATCAAGTTTTTTGGACCAATTCTTTCTAGATCTATTCACAGTCTTCTGCAAAATTAGTTTGAGCTCTCTATTGCTCAACTCTACTTGACCACTAGACTGCGGATAATAAGGAGATGCGATTCTATGATTGACACCATACTTAGCAAGCATCTTACGGAAATCACCATGAATAAAATGTGAACCACCATCAGTCATAAGATATCTAGGGACTCCAAACCTCGGAAAAATTAACTTCTTTAAGCATTTTAATAGAGGTGTTATGATCGGCACTACTAGTTGGAATAGCTTCTACCCACTTAGTAACATAATCAATAGCAACTAAAATATGTGTATAACCATTAGAGGCAGGAAAAGGTCCCATATAATCAAAGCCCCAAACATCAAACGATTCAATAACAAGAGAATAATTCATAGGCATTTCTTGACGTCTACTAATGTTACCTATTCTTTGACATTCATCACAAGATAAGACAAACTTATGAGCATCTTTGAAGAGAGTAGGCCAATAAAAACCAGATTGTAGTACCTTGTGTGCAGTTCTATCTCCAGCGTGGTGTCCTCCATAAGATTCAGAGTGACACTTGCGTAGGATCTGTTCCTGTTCATCCTCAGGCACACAACATCTAATAACACCATCTACTCCTTCTTTATAAAGGTGTGGATCATCCCAGAAGTAATGTCTTAAATCATAAAAGAACTTTTTATTTTGCTGGTATGTGAAACTAGGCGGTATAAATTTAGCAACAATGTAATTAGCATAATCAGCATACCAAGGAGCAGTACGAGAAGAATTAACGACCGCTAATTTTTCATCAGGAAAGCTATCATTAATAGGCAGTGGGTCATCAAGAACATTCTCTAACCTAGACAAGTTATCTGCAACGGGGTTCTCAGCTCCCTTTCTATCAATAATATGCAAGTCAAATTCTTGGAGCAAGAGAACCCATCTAATGAGTCTAGGCTTAGCATCTTTCTTTTCCATAAGATATTTAATAGCAGCATGATCAGTGTGAATAGTAACTTTGGAATCAACAATATAAGGTCTATACTTATCACATGCAAACACAACTGCTAAGAATTCTTTTTCAGTAGTAGCATAATTTCTCTGGGCAGTATCAAGAGTCTTACTAGCATACTGAATAACATTCAATTTCTTATCGACTCTTTGCCCTAGAACAACACCTACAGCATAATCACTAGCATCGCACATAATTTCAAAAGGTAAATTCCAATCAGGTGGCTGAACAATAGGTGCCGTGATCAAAGCTTTCTTAAGTATTTCAAATGCTTCTACACAATCATCATCAAAGACAAAAGGAATATCTTTTTGCAACAAATTAGTCAGAGGCCTAGAGATTTTAGAAAAGTCCTTAATGAACCTCCTATAAAAACCGGCGTGACCAAGGAAACTTCTTATACCTTTTATGTCCTTGGGATACGTCATCTTTTCAATAGCATCAACTTTGGCTTTATCAACTTCAATACCTCTCTCGGAGATCTTATGCCCCAAAACAATGCCTTCATTAACCATAAAGTGACACTTCTCCCAATTCAGGACGAGACTAGTGTCTTCGCATCTCTGCAAAACTCGATCAAGGTTGCTGAAACAATCATCAAAAGAGGATCCATAAACTGAGAAATCATCCATGAATACCTCACAAATCTTTTCACAAAAATAAGAGAATATAGCCATTATGCATCTTTGAAAGGTAGCAGGTGCATTACATAAACCAAAAGGCATACGTCTATAAGCAAAAGTACCAAAAGGGCAAGTAAAAGTAGTTTTAGATTGATCCTTCGCTGACACAGGTATCTGAGAGAAACCAGAATAACCATCTAGAAAGCAGAAATGTGTGTGTTTGGATAGTCTTTCTAGCATTTGACCAATAAAAGGTAAAGGGTAATGATCTTTCTTAGTAGCTTTATTTAACTTACAAAAATCAATTACCATCTGATGTCTACTACGCAACCTTCTTCTTGTAGACGTTGTTGGGCCTGCAAGTGCGCAGGTTTGTAGGACAGTAGCAATATTCCCTCAAGTGGATGACCTAAGGTTTATCAATCCGTGGGAGGCGTAGCATGAAGATGGTCTCCCTCGAACAACCCTGCAACCAAATAACAAAGAGTCTCTTGTGTCCCCAACAAACCCAATACAATGGTAAATTGTATAGGTGCACTAGTTCGGCGAAGAGATGGTGATACAAGTGCAATATGGATAGTAGATATGGGTTTTTGTAATCATAAAATATAAAAACAGCAAGGTAACTAATGATAAAAGTGAGCGTAAACGGTATTGCAATGATAGGAAACAAGGCCTAGGGTTCATACTTTCACTAGTGCAAGTTCTCTCAACAATAATAACATAGATAGATCATATAACAATCCCTCAACATGCAACAAAGAGTCACTCCAAAGCCACTAATAGCGGAGAACAAACGTAGAGATTATGGTAGGGTATGAAACCACCTCAAAGTTATTCTTTCGGATCGATTTATTCAAGAGTTCGTATTAGAATAACACCTTAAGACACAAATCAACCAAAACCCTAATGTCACCTAGATACTCCATTGTCACCTCAAGTATCCGTGGGCATGATTATACGATATGCATCACACAATCTCAGATTCATCCAACCAACACAAAGTACTTCAAAAAGTGCCCCAAAGTTTCTACCGGAGAGTCAAGAAAACGTGTGCCAACCCCTATGCATAGGTTCATGGGCGGAACCCGCAAGTTGGTCACCAAAACATACATCAAGTGGCACGTGATATCCCATTGTCACCACAGATAAACACGGCAAGACATACAACAAGTGTTCTCAAAGTAAAGACTCAATCCGATAAGATAACTTCAAGAGGGAAACTCAATTCATCACAAGAGAGTAGAGGGGGAGAAACATCATAAGATCCAACTATAATAGCAAAGCTCGTGATATATCAAGATCGTGCCATAGAGAGAACACGAGAGAGAGAGATCAAGCACATAGCTACTGGTACATACCCTCAGCCCCGAGGGTGAACTACTCCCTCCTCGTCATGAAGAGCACCGGGATGATGAAGATGGCCACCGGTGATGGATTCCCCCTCCGACAGGGTGCCGTAATAGGCTCCCGAGAGGTTTTTGGTGGCTACAAAGGCTTGCGGCAGCGGAACTCCCGATCTATCTTGATATTCAATGTTTTTAGGGTACGTAGGCTTATATAGGCGAAAGAAGTCGGTCGGGAGGTGCTCGAGGGGCCCACGAGACAGGGGGGCGTGCCCTATAGGGGGGGACCCTCCTATCTCGTGGCTGCCTCGAGGATCTTCTGACGTGAACTCCAAGTCTCCAGGATCATATTCTTCCAAAAAATCACGCTGCCGAAGGTTTCATTCCGTTTGGACTCCGTTTGATATTCCTTTTCTTCGAAATACTGAAACAGGCAATAAAACATCAATATGGGCTGGGCCTCCGGTTAATAGGTTAGTCCCAAAAGTAATATAAAAGTGTATAATAAAGCCCGCAATCATTCAAAGCAGATAATAAAATAGCATGAAATGCTTCATAAATTATAGATACGTTGGAGACGTATCACCATCCTATAACCTGTAATTCTTTGCGGGATCAATTCATCTTTATCATTAGGAATAACGGTAATACCTCCCTTTTTAGGAACACAATGGACAGGGCTTACCCATTCACTATCAGCAATGGGATAAATAATACCTGCCTCAAGGAGCTTTAGTATCTCCTTTCTTACCACTTCTTTCATCTTAGGATTTAATCGTCTTTGAGGATCTCTAACTGGTTTGGCATCTTTTTCCACTATAATTTTGTGTTGGCTTAATGTGGGACTAATGCCCTTAAGATCATCCAGAGTATATCCAATAGCTGCTCGGTGCTTCTTCAGAGTTTTCAATAATCTTTCTTCTTCTTTCTCTGAAAGGTTAGCACTAATAATAACAGGATATATTTCCTTTTCATCAAGATAAGCATACTTAAGATTATCAGGTAATGGTTTGAGCTCAAACATGGGATCACCCTTGGGTGGAGGGGGATCCCCGAGAATTTCAACGGGAAGGTTATGTTTCAGCATAGGTTCCTATTTAAGGAACACTTCATCTATTTCCTCTCTTTCCTTAATAAACATATCGTTTTCATGGTCTAGCAAATATTGTTCTAACAGATCAGTTCGAGGTACAACAATGGAAGCAAGACCAATAATTTCATCCTTACTAGGTGGTTCCCTATCACGAGGTTGTCTACTAAACTTAGCGAAATTAAACTCATGAGACATACCATCTATGCCAACAGTTGCAAGAAAGATCAATCTAGTACGCCAAACCAAACTGATAATTCGAAGATACTTGCAAAGATAACTTAATCACACATAAAAGAATTCAGAGAAGATTCAAATATTTCTCATAGATAAACTTGATCATCAACCCACAATTCATCCGGATCTCGACAAACACACCGCAAAAAGAGTTACATCGAATAGGTCTCCAAGAAGATTGAGGAGAACTTTGTATTGAGATTCAAAGAGAGAGAAGAAGCCATCTAGCTAATGACTATGGACCCAAAGGTCTGTGGTAAACTACTCACAACTCATCGGAGAGGCCTTGGAGATGATGTAGACGCCCTCCTTGGTCGATTCCCCCTCCAGCGGATTGCCGGCGAAGGCTCCAAGATGGGATCTCGTGGATATAGAAGGTTGCGGCGGTGGAAATAGTTTTTCGTGGTGCTCCTGGATGTTTTTGGGGTACGTGGATATATATAGGAGGAAGAAGTAGGTCGGTTGACGCCCGAGGGGCCCACAAGGGTGGGGAGCGCGCCCACCCCCAGGGGGCACGCCGGGCACCCTCGTGGCCGCCTTGTTTGTTGCTTGACATCCACTCTAAGTTCCCTGGATTGCGTTTCTTCCAAAAAGATCGCTCCCGAATGTTTCATTCCGTTTGGACTCCGTTTGATATTCCTTTTCTTCGGAACACTGAAATAGGAAAAAAAACAGCAATTCGGGTTGGGCCTCCGGTTAGTAGGTTAGTCCCAAAAGTGATATAAAAGTGTAAAGTAAAGCCCATAAACATCCAAAACAGGTAATATAATAGCATGTAACAATAAAAAATTATAGATACGTTGGAGACGTATCAAGCACCAGCTCAAGTCACGGAGTACAAGCTGTTAGCCGCCCGAGATGGAGCTATTTGTGAACTAGGCCTGGCCAAAGCCTGGCAGTCCGAACTTGACCCGGTGGAAATAGCCACCGGTTGCCCAAAATTCAAGGACAAGGATCCCCCTTCGAGGAACAGGACTTCAAGAATTGCGTCAGAGAGACGCGACCCATCACTTGTAAGTTGATTGAAGATCTAAACTTAGACCACACCACACTGGCTTACGATGACAAAAACCAGAAGATTAAGCCGCCAGTGCATAATGTTGTTAACCGTATCCCTCCTCGGCGTAAGCACATTTTTGCTGTTGAAGTCGATCCTTCAGTTATTCTCAATGATGAAGCCACTTTCGATGATTTAGCCAGCATCGATTGGACAATGGTTGATCTCCAAATGATTGACGAAGAAGAGCCGGAGCAAGATGTCCCAGAGTCGTCAACTCGTCAGGAGGGAAACCATTAATAAACCAGGCGATTCTCAAGCAAGGGTGCAAGATCTCTTCTCCATAGAACATTTTGGCTCCAAATTTATGGGCTTGTGATAGCTTTGTAATAGAGAAGCCTTTTGCAACAATGACCACATTGCCATGCCATCATTCATGTTAACTATTGAAACACCAGGTTGAATCTTTTATGACAGGCTTGATTTAGTTGTTGAGACAAGCCATAACAGCATGCTCACTTGTGTGTAAAACTCTGCATATCCTGCCAAAGAAGTTAAACACATACCCTGGCGACTTAACGTCAAAAACCAGGGCCGGTGACAATCCCAAATAATACTAACCTTTCATGACTAAAAAATCATTACTTTAATTTTGTTAAGTTAAAATTAACTAGCGACTCTACGTCCAAAACTAGGACGGGTTGTAACCCGGAAATATTCAAGTATGAGTCACAACCCAGTGGCGACTTCAAGTCAGAAATAGGGCGACTCAAGGATCTTAAAACCAAAACTTTGAAGATATAAAAGCATCTAAAGATCCAAACAGACAAAAATCAAATTTCAAAGTTCAATAGGCCAGCTTTTAAGGCATGGCCGAAAAAGGGTGGTTTATAAGTCGCATATTTGCTTTCAAGGCCGCAATAGCCGTGTGGCACTCAGGCCTTATGTTTGCTTTCAAGGCCGCAACAGCCATTTGGCACTTAGGCCACATGATTGCTTTTAAGGCTGCAATAGCCGTTTAGCACTTAGGCCACATGATTGCGTTAAGGCCGCAACAGCTGTTTGGCACTTAGGCCACATGATTGCGTTAAGGCCACAACATCCGTTTGGCACTTAGGCCACATGATTGCGTTAAGGCTGCAACAGCTGTTTGGCACTTAGGCCACATGATTGCGTTAAGGCTGCAATAGCCGTTTGTCACTTAGGCCACATGATTGCGTTAAGGCCGCAACCGTCATGATTTTACCTAGCTTACTGCAAGACGGCTCTCACATGACATAAGCCGCCATTTGAACCTTAACAAGTTGAGGGTCTTAGAAAATATTGACTGTTAAGAGTTTGGCGGGTCACTTGGTGGAGTAGCCAGTCGCCAACAGGCAGGAAAAACCTATAAAAGGTGACATTCAAGCTGGGTCAAGAGGGTATGAAAGCTATCCCCAATGATTGGAAGCCCCCAAGTGACCTTATGATCAATCAATAAAGACTCAGACACTCGAAAATGAAATGACAGAGGCCCCATAATTCAGGGATGCTGACTTTATTATATTGATCATAAAAGTATATGCATTGACAAAGATATGTACAAAGGCAAAAGCTGGCGGCTCAAGTGTAGTATGGCCGAAGATGTGCAATATTCCACGGACGGCGGGTCTCCTCCTCCGATTTGCGAGAATCCTTGTGCTCAAGTACATCAATGAGGTAATACGATCTATTGTTCAGGTTCTTGCTGACCACAAAGGGTCCTTCCCAAGGTGGAGCAATAAATCGCTTTCTTGAATGTCCGAGTTTTAACTCCGCGGTTATGATAGCAATGCAGATCTTGTTGATATATCGCTGAATGAGCCGCCGCCAGGTCTCGCTCCTCATCCAAAGAATCGAGTGTTTTTTGATGTACTATTTCATTATCAACTTCAACATAAGCCACCACACGAGGCGAGTCATGACGGATATCGCTTGGAAGAATCGCCTCTGCCTCGTATACCATGAAGAAAGGCGTACAACCTGTTGACCTATTGGGGGTGGTATTGATACTCCATAATACTGACAGTAACTCCTCAACCCAACAACTCGGCGTTCGCTGCAAGGGAACCATAAGCCGGGGCTTGATACCTCTCAATATTTCTTGATTAGTCCTCTCAGCTTGACCATTAGACTGTGGATGAGCCACAAAAGAGACGTCAAGACGAATATGCTCCTATTGATAGAATTCTCTCGTAGCACCCTTATACAGATTAGTGCCATTATCAGTTATGATACTATGAGGGTAACCAAAACGGAAGATCACTTTTTTATGAACTAAACTGTCGTCATCGCATCACACTTGCTGACTGGCTCTGCTTCGACCCACTTGGTAAATTTGTCAACCGCCACCAAGAGGTGGGTTTTCTTATCCTTAGACATCTTGAAAGGTCCAACCATATCAAGCCCCTAGACTGCAAACGGACAAGTAATTGGAATCATCCTCAACTCTTGAGCCAGCACACAATCCCGTCGAGAAAATTTCTGACACCCATCACACTTACTAATGATATCCTGTGCGTTAGTGTGAGCCATCAACCAATAAAACCCATGACGTAAAGCTTTAGCCACTAGAGATTTAGAGCCGGCATGATGACCACAATCACCTTCATGGATTTCTCTTAAAATCTCATGGCCCTCTTCCGGAGAAACAGAACGCTGGAACACGCCTGTGATGCTGCATCGGTGTAACTCGCCATTAACAATAGTCATGGACTTAGATCGCTGGGTTATTTGTCTAGCCAAAGTTTCATCCTCAGGTAACTCACCCCGGGTCATATAAACCAAGTAGGGAAGTGTCCAATAAGGAATAGCATGGAGAGCCACCACAAATTGTGCCTCTGGGTCAGGAATAGCATGATCGTCTTCCAATGGCAACTTGATTGAAGGATTATGCAATACATCAAGAAATACATTAGGGGGTACCGGCTTATGTTAAGACCCCAAGCCGGCTTAAAGCATCAGCCGCCTCATTCTTCCTTTGATCAAGATGCTCCACCTGATAACCTTTGAAGTGACCAGCAATATTGTCAACCGCCCGGCGATAAGCCGCCATGAGCGCGTCTTTGGAATCCCAAGTGCCTGAAACTTGCCGAGCCACCAAATCCGAGTCGCCAAAGCACCTGACCTAGCTTAAATCATCTTTTTAGCCATCAGGAGGCCATGGAGCAGAGCCTCATATTCAGCCGCATTGTTAGTACAAGGAAACATGAACCTTAAAACAGAACAAAATTTGTCACCTCGTGGGGAAGTCAAAATAACTCCAGCCCCCGAGCCTTCTAATTGCCTGGACCCATCAATGAATAGTCCAATATGTGTTACCAGGCTTCTCCTCAGGTGTTTGCAACTCCGTCCAGTCATTGATGAAATCCACAAGAGCCTGAGATTTGATAGATGTCCTTGGCACATACTTTAAACCATGGGGTCCAAGCTCAATGGCCCACTTAGCCACTCGGCATGTAGCCTCTCTATTCTGAATAATATCCCCCAACGGGCAGAATTGACCACTGTAATGGAATGGCCAAGAAAATAATGGTTCAACTTACGACTGGCCATGAACACCCCATATACCAGTTTCTACCAATGTGGGTATCGCTGTTTAGACTCAATTAACACTAGTGCAGAGACCTGCTATACAAACGGTTTTAAACCTCTTTCCGCGACGGTGTTTGGAACACTTGCCAAGTGAGTGTGGGCGATAGGGTGGTCCTTCCCACACGATCCAGAAACTATCGGGGTTAGGCCCTCCTAGCACATAGGTTGGCGCAAAATGAGCTCGTGTGCGATCTCGCGAGGCATCGAAACACAATCGTTTCCATTCGTATGTACATCCCACATGGTGAATCCAGAAAAACATTTCTATTCGTATGTATATCACACTCAGTTTTTTGTGTGGAAATGTTTGTGCAAGGTGGCCCAACGCGAACAGTTCTTTGCTGGAAGCCGGGTGTGATTGTTAGTTGATCAAACACGCCTACTTTCTAGAAACCGTGTGGGTTGTTTGAGTTCATCGCCCACGGTGATGTCTGAGTAACCGTCTGCAATAGAAAACCGCAATAAGCAGGGTAATTAGCCTATTATTGATAATCCATGTAGTAATAAAATTGATATTTCTTATAAAACCCACCATATATTTCATATCCGTATAAGAGCAACCAAGATTTCATAATTGAAATACATCAGGTAGCTTTGGCACTCAGTTACACCATTACACAACAACACCAAGTTTCACATGAAACATCGAAAACCTTTGGAAAGTATCATCATACACGGTAAATAGACAGTTGAATCTCATCTGGGAAAATGCAGAAGTGGAAGGCAAATATTGAGCCCTCAGTGATGTTGAATGTCCTTGCAACTTTAGGCTAGTGGCTATGGATAATTGCCCGCCCAACCTTCATCCTCTTCAGGAAGACTTCAATATTGTACCGTGGGTGTTGAATGAATACCTTCCTCGCCTCTTGACCATACAGGTGGTTAGAGAGTTAATCATAAGTGAACTGCTCTGAAAAGTACTGAAAACAAAGATATGCATAAATTGGTGTTATAAATTTTGAAATGGCGCAAGGGGTAAAAACAAGGTAAAAGAGTTAGTACCATCCTATAGTTGGTTGATGTCTTCTTCATTGTACAAACAAAGATCTTGCTATTATTCGTCGCAAGATTCATCCTAACAATCTTTCTGAGTTTATTGACATGATTGATATTCATGGACATCTCATTTCCCCATATGCCAAATGGGTCGAACAGTGGGTCTAAGCCACTGACAGTAGGACCTACATGTGCAAGACCAAATTGTAAGAAACCTAAATATTAGAATGATTCCTATAACTGCACAATAATGTGCTATTAGCGAAAGGACCATGCAGGACCAAACCTTGATGGTAAACCGCAGTGTCTCCCATTGTTTCCCTGCAACACACATAAGGAAGATCTTGATCAGGTTAACTGAGAGTTGCCATACTATTAGTATAATATGTATTGAGTACAACCAAGTTCAATTTATTTCTCACATGCATAACAATACTAAATTGTACCCACAGCAAATGAAAATCAAATTGCAGAATTGAATCAAACAGTTAAATGGGCAGCAAACCAAATGAACAAAAGCAGTTAACTGAGCATGACATTACAGAATAGAAACATGTACTAGAAGATAAGACAGTTAACAAAACAAAGAATGCTTGAGAACAATACTATGAAATGTAGCAATTGTTGGACCAAACTATTAACGAAACATTACATTTCAGAGGACCAAACTGTTAACTAAACATCAGACTGCATATTAACATTAAGAGGACAAGTCACTAGGAGGCACTAGGAGTGGCCTCGAGGAAACAACACGAACTATATTTTAAAGCAGACAACCGCATGACGGTGTCGACGGTGGCCTCGAAGACGAGGTGCTCATCCAAGATCTGGTGGTTGGCACACATGGCACCCATAGCAACCTTGTGCGTGCGTGCGGCCGTGGTTTGCTTCTCCCCTTCCAGATGCTACTGAGCTCCACGTTATACTGTATGCAAAATGGCTGTGGGCGGCGCTTAATTGGAGGACGGGGATAGTGATTTCAGTGGAAGGTGTCGCGCCGTCAGTCGGGGCATGTGGGACGGGGAAGGAGGAGGATGGTATGGGTTGGGTGTGGATTACCTGACCATATCGACGAGGCTGCGTAGCAAGAAGAAGGGTCGGTGGCGAGGAGGCCATGTAGCAAGAAGAAGGGTCACCGGCGAGGAGGCAGCGCTGTAAGAAGAAGGGGCGCCGGCGAGGAGGCGGTGCTGCAAGAAGAAGGGTAGCCGGCAAGGAGGCGGTGCTGCAAGAAGATGGATCGACGGCGAGGAGGCTGAGCTACCAGTAAGCAGCAGTGAAGGTTTGAACTTGGAAAGCAAGGAGGAACAGTGGAAATGTGGATTTTGGTGGGACGACAGTGGATGTTTTGCCTTTGGTAGGCGAGATCACCCATGACTAATCCTAGTGGGGAGTTGGTCGGAGTGGCCATAAGAGTGTCATGGCAATGGGAGAGTTCTGTCGAAATGTAGTTTGTCCACCTGAATGGGAGCGTGAGGCCATGGGTTCTGTGGTGTGGGTAAAGTGTGCTACCTCTGCAGAGTGTATTAATCTATCAATAGCCACGCCCGCGGATAAGGGCCCAGTTCGTAAGTAAGTCACACCATGGATCAACTCTCTTAAATAAATCTTGCACACTAAGTTATTTGCATTGCACTAGTTGAATCATGATGATGTCAGTGAGACCGACTGTTGTGGTATCACTTGTGATCCAGGAGTGATCACTATTTGGTTACGAGGTAACCCGTTGAACAAAGTTTGGTTCCCTTTGTGATCCGTCGTGGTCACTGTTCGGTTGCGAGGCAACCTGTTGGTAAGAGAGACTCCGAGTGACTCAATGCACAAGTTTGGTTTCACTGCATGAGTAGCATGTTGTTGTTTGCATTTAACTTGATTAAATGTCATGATATTGTTTGTCATTATGGTTCTGTTTGCTGTGAGCTTGCAAGTACATTCAATGTACTGATCTGGTGTGTTATGCCAGATTTCAGGAAAATCTAACTGGACCGGAGTGCTGCCGTGTCTAGATCTTGTCCACATCGGTGTCCCTATGTTATGGACTCCCGCTACGTCGTTGTTCAGCTATCGTGTAGATGTTGTGCTCGAGGCCCCTTTATGTTCACTAAATAATGTACATATTGTTCAGCCGCATCGAGTGTGCCGCTTGGCCTCGCTATTTGATGTAATGTCACACTATGCTTCCGCTAGTTTCAATAAAGCGGTGATTTCTGTACCAAGATGTTGTGTATTGCGAGAAGACGTGATCTCTGGGTTGGCAACACAAGGTAAACCGGTCCCTCTGAGCTGGGGTGCCACAGGGCACCCATGGATACAGTTAGCCATGGAAAGTGAAAGTAATGGTGGAAAAAGGAATAAACTTTATTTTCTGTTTGGGAACTGCCTATGATGTATCTAGCATGGAAAGAGTTGGGAGGTCTAAGTCGTTTTCGTTGGTGGGAAAAGTATGCCTCCCAAAATGTTTTTATCTCTCAATTTTTGCTTTGAGCTCTGGCACCTCTACAAATCCCTACTTCCCTCTATGAAGGGCCTTTCTTTTACTTTATGTAATTTTTATTTTGAATTTGAGTCTCCACCTTCTCTTATAAAGCACCAATTAAGGGGCACTATGATCATATTTGAGCATTGGGTGTAGCTAATATTCGAGTGTGTTTCATGAATGGATCAATGATGAGCATAATGGGCTAGGGATAACTTGCTTTTTGTTGATTTTTTGAAAGATATGGTTGCTTGTTGGTATGCTTGAGTGTTAAAGTCTTCATGTCAAAACTAGACTATTGCTTTGGACCATATAAAAGTCCAATTGTCCATTCTATGAAGAAAAGAAATGTGATGAACATGTTAGGCAGCATTCCGCATCAAAAATTTTGTTTTTATCATTTACCTACTCAAGGACGAGAAGGAATTAAGCTTGGGGATGCTGATACGTTTCCAACGTATCTATAATTTTTTATTGCTCCATGCTATTATATTATCATTCTTGGATGTCTTACAATCATTTTATAGTCATTTTATTTCATTTTCTTGGTACTAACCTATTGACACAGTGCCCAGTGCCAGCTGTTGTTTTCTGCTTGTTTTTTACATTGCAGGAAATCAATACCAAACAGAGTCCAAATGCAGCGAAACTATTTTGTGGATTTTTTTGGGCCTGAAGACATCCAGTGGGCCAGGAACTCACCTGAGGGGAGCTCCGAGGGGAGCACAACCCACCAGGGCACGCCTGGGGGCCTAGGCGCGCCCCGGTGGGTTGTGCCCTCCTCGTTGCCCCCCACCCCGCATCGCCTATTTGCTCTATAAATACCCCAATATTCCGGAAACCCTAGGGGAGTCGACGAAAATCAATTCCAGCCGCCGCAGAGCCAAGAAACACCAGATCCAATCTAGACACCAATTCAGAGGGGTTCATCATGTCCGTTGGTGCCTCTCCGGTGATGCATGAGTAGTTCTTTCTAGACCTACAGGTCCGTAGTTAGTAGCTAGATGGCTTCCTCTCTCTCTCTCTCTTGATTATCAATACAATGGTCTCTTGGAGATCCATCTGATGTAAGTCTTTTTGCGGTGTGTTTGTTGGGATCCGATGGACTTTGAGTTTATGATTAGATCTATGTTTTTATCCATGAAAGTTATTTGAGTCTTCTTTCATCTCTTATATGCATGATTTATTATAGCCTCATATTTCTTTCTCTGATATTTGGGTTTTTTGGCCAACTTGATCTATTTATCTTGCACTGGGAAGAGGTGCTTTGTGATGGGTTCGATCTTACGATGTTCGATCCCAGTGACAAAAAGGGAAACGACACGTATGTATTGTTGCTATTAAGGATAACAAGATGGGGTCTATTTCTACACAAATAGATCTTGTCTACATCATGTCATCGTTCTTATTGCATTACTCTGTTTTCCATGAACTTAATACACTAGATGCATGCTGGATAGCAATCGATGTGTGGAGTAATAATAGTAGATGCAGGTAGGAGTCGGTCTACTAATCTTGGATGTGATGCCTATATAATGATCATTGCCTGGACGCCATCATGATTATTTGAAGTTCTATCAACTGCCCAACAGTAATAGTTTTCCCACCGTTTGCTATTCTTCTCGAGAGAAGCCACTAGTGAAACCTACGGCCCCCGGGTCTCTTCTCATCATATTTGCCTTTGTGATCTATTTTTCTTTGCTTTTATTTTCAAGTCTATTAAACCAAAAATACAAAAACACCATGCTGCAATTTATTTATTCCGTTATCTATTTATCCTATCTACCACAATTATTTCGCGTTATGTTGCCTACCTGAGGCACCGTACCCGAAAGGGATTGACAACCCCTTTAACACGTAGGTTGTGAGTATTTGTTATTTGTGTGCGGGGGCTGTTTACGTGGTGTTAGGAGGTTATCCTACTAGTTCGATAACCTTGGTCTCATCACTGAGGGAAATACCCACCGTCGCTATACTGCATCAACCGTTCATCTTTGGGGAAATACCGACGTAGTTCTAGTAGAAATCAATTACTCATTTAAATCAGAGAATAATGGTTGTTCTATTTATATGGGTAATATCCTTTATGGTCATGCACCCATTGTAGGGTTTATACTTATTGAATCTCGATACTGATGATACACATGTTCATAACAATGATGCCAAAAGATGTAGATTTAATAATGATAATACCACTTTCTTGTGGCACTGCCGATTAGGTCATATTGGTGTAAAGCGCATGAAGAAACTCCATGCTGATGGACTTTTGGAGTCACTTGATTTTGAATCACTTGACACATGCGAACCATGCCTCATGGGCAAGATGACTAAGACCCCGTTTTCCGGAACAGTTCAACGGGCAAGTGACTTGTTGGAAATCATACATACTGATGTGTGTGGTCCGATGAGCGTTGACACGCGCAATGGATATCGTTACTTTCTCACCTTCACCGATGACTTGACTAGATACAGGTATATTTACTTGATGAAGCATAAGTCTGAAACGTTTGAAAAGTTCAAGCCATTTCATAGTGAAGTTGAGAATCATCATAACAAGAATATTAAATTTGTAGGATCCGATCAAGGGGGAGAATATCTGAGTTATGAGTTTGGCAATCACTTAAGACAATGTGGAATTGTTTCACAGTTGACGCCACCTGGAACACCACATTGCAATGGTGTGTCTGAACATCGTAATCGTACCTTATTGGATATGTTGTGTTCTATGATGTCTCTTGCCGATCTGCCACTATTGTTTTGGGGTTATGTGTTAGAGACAGCTACATTCACTTTAAATAGGGCACCATCTAAGTCCGTGGAGACGATGCCGTATGAACTATTTTGGCAAGACACCTAAGTTGTCGTGTCTTAAGGTTTGGGGTTGTGATGCTTATGTCAAAAGGCTTCAGCCGGAAAAGCTCGAACCCGAAGCGGACAAATGCATCTTCATAGGGTACCCAAAAGACATGGTTGGGTATACCTTATATCTCAGATCCTAAGGCAAAGTGTTTGTCGCTAAGAACAGGTCCTTTCTTGAGAAAGAGTTTCTCTCGAAAGAATTGAGTGGGAGGAAGATAGAACCTGATGAGGTTGTTGAACCTCTACTTCAACCAGTGAGTAGTGCAGCGCATAAAGATGTTTCTGTGACACATACGTCAGTTTAAGAGGAAACTAATGATAGTGATCATGAAGTTTCAGATCAAGTTACTATTGAACCTCGTAGGTCAACAAGGGTACGCACAGCTCCTGAGTGGTACGACGACCCTGTCTTAGAGGTCATGTTGTTGGACAACGATGAACGTACGAGCTATGGAGAAGCGATGGTGGGCCCGGATTCTGACAAATGGTTAGAGGCCATGAAATCGAAGATGGGATCCATGTATGAAAACAAATTATGGACTTTGGAAGTATTACCTGAAGGGCGAAAGGCCATTCTGAATAAATGGATCTTCAAGAAGAAGACGGACGTGGATGGTAATGTCACCATCTATAAAACTCGACTTTTGGCAAAAGGGGTTTTCACAAGTTCAAGGAGTTGACTACGATGAGACTTTTCACCCGTAGCAATGCTTAAGTCCGTCAGAATCATGTTGGCAATAGCTGCATTTTTCGATTATGAAATCTGGCAGATGGATGTCAAAATAGCGTTCCTTAACGGTTTCCTTAAGGGAGAGTTTTATATGATGCAACCAGAAGGTTTTGTCGATCCAGAGAATGTTGACAAAATGTGCAAGCTCCAGCGATCCATTTATGGACTGGTGCAAGCATCTCAGAGTTGGAATATTCGCTTTGATGAGGTGATCAAAGTGTTTGGGTTTATACAAGTTTATGGAGAAGCTGGTATTTACAAGAAAGTGAGTGGGAGCTCTATAGAGTTTCTGGTGTTATATGTGGATGACATATTGCTGATTGGAAACAATATAGAACTTTTGGAAAACGTGAAGGAATATTTGAACAAGAGTTTTTCAACGAAGGACCTAGGAGAAGTTGCTTTCTTATTAGGCATCAATATCTATAGAGATAGATCAAGACGCTTGTTAGGACTTTCACAAAGCACATACCTTTATAAGATTTTGAAGAAGTTCAAAATGGATTAGTCCAAGAAGGGGTTCTTGCCTGTTTTGCAAGGTGTGAAGTTGAGTCAGACTCAATGCCCGACGACTACATAGGATAGAGAAAAGATGAGTGTCATCCCCTATGCCTCTGCCACCTAGGCTCTATCATCTATGCGATGTTGTGCACAAGACCGGATGTTAGCCTTGCCATAAGTATGGCCAGAAAGTTTCAAAGTAATCCAGGAGTGGATCACTAGACAACGGTGAAGAATATCCTTAAGTACCTGAAAAGGAGTAAGGAAATGTTTCTTGTTTATGGAGGTTATCAAGAGCTCGTTGTAAAGGGTTACGTCGATGCAAGCTTTGACACTGATCAAATGATTCTAAGTCTCAAACCGGATATGTATATATTCTAAATGGGGGAGCGGTAAATGAGGGAGTCCTAGATTAGGGGGTCCTCGGACAGCCAGACTATATGCTTATGCCGGACTATTGGACTATGAAGATACAAGATTGAAGACTTCGTCCCGTGTCCGGGTGGGACTCTCCTTTGCATGGAGGGCAAGGTTGGCAATTTGGATATGTAGATTCCCTTCTCTGTAACTGACTCTGTGTAACCCTAGCCCCCTCCGGTGTCTATATAAACCGGAGGGTTTAGTCCGTAGGACAACAACAATCATAATCATAGGCTAGCTTCTAGGGTTTACCCTCTATGATCTCGTGGTAGATCAACTCTTGTAATACTCATATCATCAATATCAATCAAGCAAGAAGTAGGGTATTACCTCCATCGAGAGGGCCCGAACCTGGGTAAACATTGTGTCCCCCGCCTCCTGTTACCATTAGCCTTAGACACACAGTAAGGGACCCCCTACCCGAGATCCGCCGGTTTTGACACCGACATTGGTGCTTTCATTGAGAGTTCCACTATGACGTCAAAAAAAAGATTTGATGGATCGCCTTGTTATCGAGGACAACATCACCTCTGGGGGAGCCCTGGCTTTAGGCCAAACCCTCCGGCTAGGCGGCTTCGTCATAAACGCCCGTTCGGCCGCCGTGCCGACGATGACCTCTCGGGTCATCAAAAATAGCCTCCACGTCAGCTCGAAATACGCCAAGCAGATGGATCCGATGGAACTCTCGTCCTTGAACAAGCTCTTGGATCGCATCGCCGCCTTGGGAGTCACTACAGACTATGATCGGATTGGGCTTAAACCCGATCAAAGGGAGATTAACTCTCTGCCGGTCACCCATCAGATAGCGATGGTGGAGGAGTAGCGCAACAATTCTTCCTCTATTTTGAGGACGAACTATGTCCGGATTCCTGAGCTCTCTGAGCCGGATACCCGTTTGTGGGAGGACAAGACCCAAACTCCGGACTTAGAATCAGACAGTGGGCCAAAAAAATTGGGCAATATCCCAGAACCCGAACCGACAAGTTCGGAAGTTCCTCTGCCCCTGGGTCTCAGATCGGGTCAGGGTTCGGACTTAAATCCACCCACCCACCCAGATACAAGCGATCTTTCCCACATTAGACAACAATCCCAAGAGACAGTACATCACTTATGGGCCAGATTCCTCCTTGTAATGAGCAAGGTCAAGGATTGTTGCGAGGAAGATGCAATCTCATTCTTTTGCAAAAAATGCATGGACAAGGGAATCCTCAACGCCATAAGTCACCGTGACATATCACACTTCGCTGACATGGCGGCCATAGTACAAAAGTAATGTGCGATGGAAAGCGCCTGGAAAACCCAAGCAAAATTCTGGGATCCTCCGGCTCTCACTAAACCCCTCGTCCGAACTAAAAGGGTGCACTCTCGCAAGTCACCTGATCCAATTACAAAGAAACCAAAGCCCACTAAAGGGCGCAGAACCGTATTGGAAGGATGGCTCAACGGGCCATGCAAAATTAACACCACACCGGATATCATACCAAGACACAGCCTTAGAGCATGTTGGATACTTCGGTAGGTGGCCAAGAGCGGCGAGGATCTCCACATTGACAATACCGCAGAGCATCATACCATAGAAAACAACAATACAGTATTGACAGTCTTCAAGACTTTCGTCTCAATAATAGGCGCAAGAGAGCACTCCGTGGCCTCGCCGAAGTCTGCCATGTTGCAGCAATAAATCCATGGAACGACACGGCCATAACCTGCAATGCCAGTGACGAACCTCAATTCCGAAAAGTCCGAGCACCAGCCGCTTTGGTCCTTAGTCCAATTGTGGACGGTTTCCGGCTTACTAAAGTGCTCATGGACGGCGACAACGGATTAAACCTCATCTACGAAGAAACTCTCAACAAAATGGAAATAGACAAGAGCCGCATTGAGCAAAGCAGCACGACCTTTAGGGGAATTATCCCTAGTCGGGAGGCACGATGTGTGGGAAAAATCACATTCGATGTGGTATTCGGCACGCCGGAGAATTACAGGTCCGAAGAGATAACATTCCAAGTGGCCCCGTTCAGTAGTGGATATCACACCCTTTTAGGGCGAGACGCATTCGCGAGCTTCCAAGCCATACCCTACTACGGGTACATGAAGCTCAAGATGCCCGGGCCCAACGGAATCATCACTCTAGCCAGTGATCCGGACGTAGTACTCCGTGTCGAAAACAAATCCGCCGCCCTGGCACTTGAGGCATTATCCGAAGCCCTCGCGGCCGAAGAACTAACTGCGTTGCGCTCCATAGTGGACAGGGATGATGTGATACTCAACAAACAATCCAAGTCCACCTCTTTCAAACCAGCGGATGAAATAGTCAAATTCTAGGTCCACCTAATGGACTCTACAAAAAAAACATCCATCAGGGCACAACTGGACCCCACAATAGACGCCGCACTGCAGGTGTTCTTACGCGAGAATTGGGACATCTTCGCCTGGCACCCTTCAGACATGCTAGGAATCCCACGCAGGCTGGCTGAGCATAGCCTAAACATATTGAAGGGATACAAGCCGGTCAAGCAAACACTACGGTGCTTTTCAGAGCCTAAACGACAAGCTATGGGAGAGGAGCTAGCCAAGTTACTGGAAGCCGGATTCATCAGAGAAATAAAACACCCGGATTGGCTAGCAAACCTGGTGATGATACCAAAGAAGGATAAATCCTGGTGCCTATGTGTTGATTTCAAGGACCTCAATAAGGCTTTCCCCAAGGATCGCTTCCCTCTCCCCCGCATCGATCAAATCATCGATGCTACCGCAGGACACGACTCACTGTGTTTCCTCGACGCGTACTCCTGATACCATCAAATCAAGATGGCGGAATCCGATCAAGCCGCAACGGCATTCATCACTCCATACGACCCTTTTTCTTTCAACACCATGTCTTTCGGGATAAAAAAAACACCGGTGCAACCTACCAACGCATGATTCAGACATGCCTGGAAAAACAAATCGGCAAAACAGTTGAGGCATACGTGGATGATGTGTTCATCAAGACCAGACATGTTGAATCATTAATAGACGACCTGAGGCTCACATTCGACAACCTCCGAACATATGACATCAAGCTCAATCCGGAAAAAATGCGTTTTCGATGTTCTCGCCGGAAAGCTTCTGGGCTTCATCGTTTCCAATAGAGGAATTGAAGCAAACCCAGCTAAAATCCGAGATTTGTCACAGTTGGCTACCCCAACAGACCTCAAGCAAATCCAGAAATTAACTGGATGCGTGGCTGCCTTAAGCCGCTTTATCTCCCGATTGGGAGAAAAGGATCTACCTCTTTATCGCCTTCTTCGATGCACCAAACACTTCGAGTGGATGGATGCGGCTACGACCGGACTGGAAGAAATAAAGGCCCTCTTGGCCAGCAACCCAATCCTGGCCGCACCGAACATTGGCGAACCCATACTGTTATATATAGCGGCAACACACCAAGTTGTAAGCGCAGTGCTCGTCGTCGAACGAGAGGAGGACGAACATAAGTTCCCGCTTGAAAAGCCGGTATACTACATATCCACTGTCCTCACACCATGCAAGTCATGGTACCCACATTATCAAAAGATAGCATACGCAATCTTCATGGCATCCCGGAAACTACGACACTACTTTCAAGAGTGTACAATCACGGTGGCCTCCGAAGTACCACTCAACGATATAATGAAGAACGTGATGCCACGGGCCGGATTGCTAAGTGGGCCATCGAGCTCCTCCCGTTCGACATTATATATAAACCACGACGAGCCATTAAATCGCAAGTGCTGGCTGACTTCATCGCCGAATGGACAGAAGCCGAACTCCCTAAAGAGTATGGTGCATACTCCAATTGGATCATGCACTTTGACGGCTCTAAGATGCTGGCTGGTCTGGGAGTGGGTGTGGTCCTGACATCCTCCACTGGAGATACAGTCCAATACGTACTCCAAATACTATACATAGACTCCAAAAATGCAGCCGAATACGAGGCTCTGTTGCACGGTCTTCGGATGGCAGTCTCCATGGGCATTCAATGCCTAGAAGTGCATGGGGATTCAAACCTTGCAATATCCCAAATAAACGGAGACTTCGATGTCAAGGACCCAAAAAATGGAGGCTTACCATAATGTTGTCCTCAAAATGTCAGCTCGGTTCGAGGGGCTTGAATTTCACCATGTGGCCCGAGAAAACAATTAAGCGACGGATATCCTCGCCCGCATTGGCGCTAAGCGCGAACCCGTGCCACCTAACATCTTCTTGGAAAGGATGTTCAAGCCATCCGTGGTGTGGCAAGGGGAGAGCGGTAATACTAGTACAGATCTGACCACAACCCCAGAGCCCGAACATTGTAACATAATCGCAGGCTCCGCCACCGAAATAACACCTTCGGCCCACGTAATCATGGCTGTCATCGCCCCCTGGACCGAACCCTTCTTAGCCTACCTAAATAGGCAAGAACTCCCCGAGGACCAAAATGAGGCACGTTGCATTGTGCGGCGCTCTAAAGCCTACAAGGTCCATGAGGGAGAGCTTTATAAGAAAAGCGCTACCAAAGTACTCCAAAGATGTATCTCCAAGAGGAAGGGTGGTAGCTCTTGGCCAAAATTTGTGCTGGACTCGGCGGCCACCACGCCGCAGCTCGGGCCCTCGTAAGCAAGGCCTTCCATATAGGATTCTACTGGCCGACAGCCCGAGCAGACACACAGGACCTCGTCCAACATTGCATCGGTTGCCAGCTCTTCGCCAATCAAAGCCATATGCCACCTACCGCACTCCAAACAATCCCTATAACTTGGCCCTTTGCGGTCTGGGGGCTCGATATGGTCGGACCCCTTAAAGGAGGAAGCCATAAGAAAAATACCTATTGGTCACGGTGGATAAATTCACCAAATGGATAGAGGCCAAACCAGTTAAAACGGCCGAATACGGACTAGTGATAGACTTCATATCAGGGGTCGTGCACCGTTACGGTGTCGCCCACAGCATCATCACCGATAATGGCTCCAACTTCACAGCCGACGAGGTGAAAACTTGGTGCTGCAACATGGGCATTAAGCTCGATTACGCCTTCGTCTATCACCCCCAAACAAACGGTCAAGTCGAACGAGCAAATGGTGTTATTATGAGCGGCATCAAACCCAGACTAGTGTGATCCTTGAAGGAATCAGACACGCACTTGGTCGAGGAGCTTGACTCCGTACTATGGGGACAGCGGACCACGCCGAATCGCACTATCAGATACACACCATTCTTCATGGTGTACGTCGCAGAGGCGGTATTGCCCTGCGATATCATTCATGACTCACCTCGGGTGCACATGTATGAAGAGCGAGAAGCCGAGCTAGATCGGCAGGATAGTTTAGATGCCCTGGAGGAGGAGCGCAAAAGCCCGTTCCGCATTCTATCAGCAACAGGCCCGAAGGTATTAAAGCAGAGAAGTACGGGCCAAAACTTATAACGTTGGCAAACTCGTTCTACGCCTACCGAAGAAGAAAAAGGACAAGCTCAAGCCCAAGTGGGAGGGTTCCTAAATCATCGATAAAGTTCTCACCGGAGGGGCGTACCGCCTGCGTGATGCATCAGATAATCGACTCGAGCCGAACCCATGGAACGCGGCTAGACTCCGAAGATTCTACGCATTAATCCTCCTATCCCCCAAGGGCCGGTTTGTAACCTTCTTCAAGCCGGGACTTGAATATAGTCCTCAATACTTTGAAATCCATTAATGTAGCCCCCAAGGGCCGGTTTCAACTTAGTATAGTTAAACCAGGACTCCAATAAAGATTCTAACATCAGAACATAACTGAGCAAATAGCCATTAGCCCCCAAGTGCCGAGTTGAATACCTGTATTGAGCTTGGGACTTTGCGATTTAGTAATAGATGAAAATTAAGGTGCATTAGCCCCCAAGTATCAAGCGTATAACTTGTTATGTGGTTGGTACTTCATATTCTTGTACCGTTTGTTGAAAGCCAAGCACTGTCTTTATGCAGGCTGAAGTGAAGATCAAAGAGGACCGGATTACTGATCTGCAGGAAACTTTGAAAACCCAACAAGCTGAAACCGACAAGGCAAGGGAAGAAATAACCAGCACTTTGAGCATCACAGAACAGCTGAAAGAGGGCTTCAAGAAGGAGCGGACTGATTGGGCCACTGAGAAGGCCGATTTAATAAAAAGAGCTGAAAACGCTGAAGCTGCCCTTAAACCGGTGGTAGATGAGCTGACCGCCGTAAAGCGGCAAGTACATTCCATGACCGCTGCTATCTTTGGTAAGATCCTTTTGGTTTCCTGGACAACTCTGGCCTGCTTATAATAGATCTGGTTTGTGATCTTTCCTGTATTGTTACAGGTACACGCATTGGTCACTTAGGGTTAGATGTTCGGAAGAAGTTGAAGGCTGCCTACACTTTAATTGAACAGCTGTATACCGGAGCGCAACGGATCATCACCACTGCATCTCATAACAATCCGGCACCCACTTTAATCCAAGACACTCTTAATAGGTTGTCAATGCTTCCTGCTCGGATTGAAGAACTGAAAAAATCTGCTGCTCGAACCGGAGCCATTAACGCCTTAATCCGGGCAAAAGCATGGGTGCCGAATTTCGATCGTGTTGAAGCAGCTCAAGGCTATCCGAGCTTTAAGGAAGATGGCTCAGAGTTCAATCAAGATTATTTGAGGGCGATAAACCGTGCAGTACGCCCTCTGGCTTGTCAATTGGCTGAAGAGGCCGACTTGTCGCATTATCAAGCTCAGTACAATGATCAGAACAAAAGAGTGGCCGCACCAATTCTTGAAGCGGAGAATCTGGTTCCTCCAATCCGTAAGCATACTTACGCTCCTGATATTGAATCGTCTTCTCTGATCCATGAAGATGTTGTCTTTCAAGCTTTAATGGGAATCGACTGGTCCACTGTTGATTTCCAGCCAATGGATAGAGATGAGGAAGCTGAAGCGGCGCGGGACGACCCACAACCATCAGACCGGTTTGATGAGCAGGCTTGAACCAGAAGCCGGTTTAAACAACTGTCTTATTATGATCCGCCAAAATAACAATGATCTTATTTGGGCACCGCGTTGCCTTGTAATAGAATAGCCAATACTTCTACTTTAAATATGCCTTCGTGCATATGTACTGATGTTTTTGTGTGAAATCCTCAATTTATATTTCCCGCAATCAGAAAATCTTGAACTGCGGTGGCGGTTATACCGCCAACTGGTTTATAACCTTGATATATATATATAAATCATGTATTTAAAACATATAATCAAATATGCGATACAAAATACCTGCCATCGCTGGGCATGAAGTTGGCTTAGCCAGGCTTGAAACAGAGGTTCTATAAACCAGTACCATCAAAGGGGAGAAAACAACTCCCATGTAAACCGTGCTGGGTCATTATGAGCCCCCCTGCTACTTCATGATGTTAACAGGAAAGTTAAACCGGGCATATTTCTCTGGAGTACAAATGAACCGATTTCCGTTAGCTGAACCGGTAAAAAAGTGTTGTTGGTTTAAAGGAAACACAACAAAAATTGAAGAATAGTCATAAAAGAAATATGGAAGCAAAGGCAATGATAAAAACCGTTTGCAAAAACATGCTTTACTGAGCTGATCAGATGGTGTTACCACGGTCGGACAGGACCAAGCCCCCAATAGGAGTGACAATGGTTCAAGTCAGCCAGGTCCCCAAATGAAACCGTGGCATTTATGCCGATCAAAAGGCGTGGCAATGGTTCGGGTTCGACCAAGCCCCCAAGTGATTCTGTGGCCTTAGGCCGATCAAGAGACGTGACTGGTTCAGACTTGACCATGTCCCCAAGTGATCTGGTGGCTTTCGCCTATCAAAAGGTGTCGCATTGGTTCGGACACGACCAAGGCCCCAAGTGATATCACAAAGCTTTTTTTTGAAAAGCAAATTTCAAGGGGTAAATCGGAGGCCGCTTTAAAACAGAACCACTCCATGTAACCACACATGATATGAAAGGACAGAGACCCCGCTTTAGCTGAGGCTCCGGTTTTATTATATCAACATAATATATACACTGCCATAATATGTACATAGATAGAGCCGATGGCTCAAGTGTAGTAAGGCCGAAGATGAGCTATATTCCACGGCCTGTTGGTCTCCTCCTCTGATGTGCGTGAGTCTTTATGCTCTCGAATATCAATCAGATAGTACGACCCGTTGTGCAGATTCTTGCTGACCACGAAAGGTCCCTCCCAAGGTGGGGATAACTTGTGCATATCCGTCTGATCTTGGATGAGACGAAGCACCAAATCTCCTTCTTGAAAAGTTCTTGTTCTGACCCGGCGACTGTGATAGCGACGAAGATCTTGTTGATAAATTGCCGAACGGGCAGCCGCTATGTCACGCTCCTCATCTATTAGGTCCAAAGCATCTTGCCGTGCTGTCTCATTGTCCGCTTCAACATAAGCCGCCACACGAGGCGAATCATGCCGGATATCACTAGGGAGAACCGCCTCTGCTCCGTAGACCATAAAAAACGGTGTGTATCCTGTAGATCGGTTGGGCGTAGTGTTGATACTCCATAGCACAGATGGTAGCTCTTCAACCCAACATCCCGGTGTTCTTTGCAATGGAACCATAAGCCGGGGTTTGATGCCTCGCAAGATCTCTTGATTAGCTCGTTCTGCCTGCCCATTGGACTGGGGGTGAGCCACTAACGATACGTCAAGTCGGATGTGCTCACGTTCACAGAATTCCTTCATAACGCCCTTGGATAAATTGGTACCATTGTCCGTAGTGATGCTGTGTGGAAAGCCAAACCAGAAAATCACCTTTTTAATGAACTGCACTGCTGTAGCTGCATCACACTTACTAACAGGCTCCGCTTCAACCCACTTGGTAAATTTATCGACTGCCACCAAAAGGTGGGTTTTCTTATCCTTGGACCTTTTAAAAGGTCCGACCATATCCAGCCCCCATGTTGCAAACGACCAAGTAATTGGAATCATCCTCAATTCTTGAGCCGGCACATGAGCACGCCTTGAAAATTTCTGACAGCCATCACACCGTTTAACCAAGTCCACCACATCAGCATGAGCTGTCAACCAGTAGAACCCGTGACGAAACGCCTTAGCTACCAGAGACTTTGAACCGGCATGGTGACCACAATCCCCTTCATGGATTTCGCGTAAAATTTCACAGCCTTCCTCAGGGGAGACGCAGCATTGAAACACCCCTGATACACTGCAATGATGCAATTCGCCATTGACAATAGTCATAGACTTGGATCGCCGGACTATCTGCCTGGCTAGAGTCTCATCCTCTGGCAACTCTCCCCGGTTCATGTACGCAAGATAAGGAACTGTCCAATCCGGTATAACATGCAGGGCTGCCACCAATTGAGCCTCCGGATCAGGAATAGCCAAATCCGCTTCACCTAGGAGCTTGACTGACGGATTGTGCAACACATCAAGAAAGATATTAGGAGGGACCGGTTTACGCTGAGAGCCCAACCGGCTTAAAGCATCCGCCGCTTCATTTTTTTGACGATCCACGTGATCCACCTGATAACCCTTGAAGTGACTTGCAACAATATCCACCTCACGGCGATATGCCGCCATGAGTGGGTCTTTAGAATCCCAAGTGCCAGACACCTGTTGAGCTACGATGTCTGAGTCACCGAAGCACTTAACCCGACTGAGATTCATCTCTTTAGCCATCCGGAGACCATGGAGCAAGGCTTCATACTCATCTGCATTATTAGTACAAGGGAACATTAAGCGGAGAACATAACAAAACTTATCACCTCGTGGGGAAGTTAACACGACTCCGGCCCCCGAGCCTTCCAATTGCCTAGATCCATCAAAATGGATAGTCCAATATGTGTGATCCGGCTTCTCCTCTGGTGCTTGCAACTCAGTCCAATCATTGATGAAATCAACAAGTGCTTGAGACTTCACCGCAGTCCGGGGTACGTACTTCAATCCGTGCGGCCCAAGTTCTATAGCCCACTTGGCAATCCGGCCGGTCGCCTCTCGGTTCTGTATGATATCGCCCAAGGGAGCTGAACTGACCACTGTGATAGGGTGCCCTTGGAAATACTGCTTCAACTTCCGACTTACCATGAAAACTCCATATACCAGCTTCTGCCAATGCGGATACCTTTGCTTGGATTCAATAAGCACCTCGCTGATATAGTAAACCGGCCGCTGAACCGGATACTCCTTGCCTGCCTCCTTGCGTTCTACCACAATAGCCACGCTAACTGCATGAGCATTGGCCGCTACGTATAACAATAACGGCTCCTTGTCGACCGGAGCTGCAAGAACGGGCGGATTGGCTAATTGCCGCTTCAAGTCCTCCAACGCTTCATCAGCAGCTGGACTCCAAATGAATTGATCTGTCTTTCTCAACATCTGGTATAAAGGGATGGCCTTCTCTCTGAGGCGGCTGATAAACCGGCTCAGTGCGGCGATCCGACCCGCCAAACGCTGAACATCGTTGATACACTTCGGTTTAGCCAGGGAGGTGATAGCCGTAATCTTCTCCGGATTAGCCTCAATTCCTCTGTTGGACACAAGAAAGCCCAGTAACTTGCCTGCCGGAACACCAAAGACACATTTGGCAGGGTTAAGCATCATCTTATAAACCCGCAAGTTATCAAAGGTTTCCTTTAAATCATCAACCAGCGTCTCCTTCTGCCTTGACTTGACTACAATATCATCCACATAGGCGTGCACATTGCGGCCAATCTGTTTATGCAGGCAATTCTGTACACACCGTTGATAAGTGGCTTGGGCGCTCTTGAGCCCAAAAGGCATAGATACATAGCAGAAGGCTCCAAAGGGAGTAATAAACACCGTCTTCTCCTGGTCCTTAACCGCCATTTTGATCTGATGATACCCAGAATACGCATCCAAAAAACTCAAACGCTCACAACCCGCCGTGGATTCAATAATCTGGTCAATGCGGGGGAGGGCAAAAGGATCCGCTGGACAAGCCTTGTTAAGATCCGCATAATCCACACACATACGCCAAGTGCCATTTTTCTTAAGAACCAGCACCGGATTAGCAAGCCACTCTGGATGGAACACTTCAATGATAAAACCAGCTGCTAAGAGCCTGGCCACCTCCTCCCCAATAGCTTTGCGCCTCTCTTTGTTAAACCGGCGGAGAAATTGCTTTACCGGTTTATACTTGGGATCAACATTAAGAGTGTGCTCAGCGAGTTCCCTCGGTACACCTGGCATGTCAGAAGGCTTCCATGCAAAAATGTCCCAATTCTCACAGATGAACTCGATGGGAGCGCTTTCCTATTTAGGGTCCAAGTTGGCACCGACAGTGAACTGCTTGGACGAATCGCCGGGCACGAAGTCAACAAGCTTGGTCTCATCCGCTGATTTGAACTTCAGATCTGAATCATGCTCCGTAGTTGGCTTCTTCAAAGGGGTCATGTCCGCCGGATCAACATTGTCCCTATAATATTTTAACTCCTCCATGGCACAAACCGACTCTGCATAGGCCTGCATCACCTTCCTCACATTCCAAAGCAATCTTGCGGCTCCCATGAACCGTTATTGTCCCTTTGTGACCCGGCATCTTGAGCTGCAAATAGATATAACAAGGCCGTGCCATGAATCTGGCATAAGCCGGCCGCCCGAACAAGGCGTGATACGGGCTCCAGATCTTCACCACCTCAAAGGTTAGTGTCTCGGATCGGGAATCATGCTCGTCCCCAAAAGCCACCTCCAGGGCTATCTTACCAACAGGATATGCTGATTTGCCAGGCACCACACCATGGAACACCGTATTAGACGGTCTGAGATCCTTGTCTGTTAGCCCCATGCGGCGGAATGTCTCATAGTACAGGATGTTAATACTGCTCCCTCCATCCATGAGTACCTTGGTGAATTTATAACCTCCCACCTAAGGGTCTACCACTAATACCAACTGGCCCGGGTTGTCAACCCGAGGGGGGTGATCCTCCCTACTCCACACGATAGGCTGCTCCGACCAGCGTAAATAACGCGGTACGGCCGGTTCAACAGAGTTCACTGCTTGCTTATGAAGTTTCCGGTCGCGCTTATCCAAGCTAGTTGTGAAAACGTGATACTGCCCATTGTTCAACTGTTTTGGCTGGCTCTGATAACCCGACCGCTGCTGCTGCTGCTGTTGGTTGTAACCCCCTTGACTGTTCTGATTATCCTGGTTATTATTACCGCCCTGATTGAAACCTGAACCGAAAGCTCCATCGTGACCCGGCCCATGGAACCCGGATCCTGAGCCACCACCTGACCCACGGTCATACCGTAAGGCATTAGAGTTTTTAAATTCCTGCATAATGTAACAATCCTTCCAAAGGTGGTTAGCCGGCGCCTCCTTCGTCCCGTGTTTTGGGCAAGGCTGATTCAGCAAATAGTTTAAGCGATCCGGGTTAGGATTTGGAGCCCCATTACGATTCGCCGCTTTACCTCTGCGCCGCTGACCCTTGTCCTGCGCATTAGTGTTAGCCACAAAGTCCATGCTGCCATCCGCCTTACGCTTGCCTCCGTTTCCATGGCCTGCCGGTTTGTATTGATGCCCCTTAGAGTTGCTATTCTTTTTTCCCTTCCCTGCTTCGTCATCGTCAGTCTCGGGATCCTTGGTACTATCAGAATCAGCATACTTCACTAAAGCGGCCATGAGAGTTCCCATGTCATTACAGAACCGCTTCATACGCCCCAACTTCTGCTTTAGAGGCTTAAACCGGCAGTTGCCCTCCAGGGTTAAGATCGTAGAGTCAGCATTGATCCTGTCAGATGAGTGCAAGACTTCAGAAACGCGGCGTACCCAATGGTTGTTGACTCTCCGTCCTCCTGAACACAAGCCGCCAAGTCAACTATGGACTTAAGCTGCTTACACGTATCTTTGAAATTCTGGATAAACCGGGTCTGCAACTGGGCCCATGAACTGATAGAATTAGGCGGCAGGCTTTTCAACCAAGTATGGGCTATGCCTTCAAGCATCATGGTGAAGTACTTTGCACACGCGGTCTCATCCACATCCAGCATCTCCATTGCCATCTCATAACTCTCTACCCACGCTTCTGGAGATAAATCAGCGGTGTAATTTGGCACCTTGCGCGGGCCCTTGAAGTCCTTGGGCAGGCGTACATTGCGTAAAGCGGGGACTAAATAGGGCACTCCCAAGCTAGATGCGACCCCTGGCCCGGCAGAGGTGGTAGGACGAACCGGTGTAAGCTGATTCGCCTTGTTCTGTGCTGCTAACTCGGCCTCCCTTCATGCCCGGGCCTGGTCCGCTACATCCTGAGCATCATGAACACCACCGGCCGGGTTATTGCCACGGGCCGTTTCACGGCCCCGCGCATTGCTTGATATGGCCGGTTCATCCAGGCACCTACTATAGCTCCGGCTTGGACGAGGTGTGGAATGAATCCGATCGCGGCTGTATGAATATGCCTCCTGTTGAATCAAAGCGGTCCGGAGAAGTTCCTTAACCCGGTGCGTCTCTATTGCTTGCGGAGAGTCTCCTTCGACCGGGATAGCTTCTAATCGCGCAGCAGCTGCGACAAGATTGTCCATAGGATTAGAATAATGACCCGGAGGTGTCTGGACCGGCGGAGGAATCACAATGTTCTGTCGAGGAGGTTCCATCAGGCGGGGTTGGACCATCGCTCCTGGCCCTGGTGCCTCGAACCGGTTTACCTCCAGGTGCCCCGGCGGATTACTGGTTCCAGCTCCCGGAGTGTGAAAGAGATTTCGAGGGTCGAACCCTAACGGCAGGCGTGATCTGTGCTTCCGCTTCAAGACTTCCTGTGATGCATTCTGGTCGAGCATGAGCTTATAGGTCTGGGCGTCCAAAGCGGCCCGCTCTGCGGCCATCCTGTCCTTCTCCGCTGCCAGGTCGGCTTTGGCTTGTGCGATCTGCTCTCTCACCTTTGCAACCTCTGCATCATGGGCCTCCTGATCCGCCGGATTGGCCTCTGCCATAAGTACAGCTAGTGCATCAAACAGGTCAGACAGAACTTGAACCGGTGGGCGCACAAGGCCTCCTGCCCCTGCTGCCGCTGCCGCTGCTGATCCGGAGAACATTGCTGCTGCGGTCGAGGAGTGATTCGCCACCTGCGTACCGGCCATGAATATTCCAACCCGGTTGATCTGCTCAGGGGGGTCCGGAATACTGTCGCCATCAGAACAGCCCCTAATCTGGTCGTCTTGCAACTGGTACAATGATTCGGTCTCTCCGGTTGAGGACTCGTCGCCGGAATAGACGACGGTCTCGCTATCGTATTCTGACTCGTCCCCATGCTCTCCTCCGTGGATGACTCCCACGAAGGCATGCTTCACGGCCGGTTTAACCTGGGTAGATCTCGCACGCTAAGCCGTCTCGACGAGGTCGGTGCGGATGTCCGGCTCAGGCCCAGGCTCACCAATCTTGCCGATAAAAACGTGTATGCCACCAAAGGGGACCCGGTACCCGTACTCGATCGAGCCGGCTTCGGGACCCCATCCTGCATCGTCGATGTAGAGCTTGCCGCGATGACTCTTGGTCATCCGGCCCACAGCATAGCCTTCGAGTCCTTTGAGCTTGCCCTCCAAGATCATCAAACCGTCGTGCGATAGCCCCACGGTGGGCGCCAACTGTCGTGGGTTTGTCACGGCATATGTCCTCTTGAAAGGACTTAGTCGTGGAGCCATCGCTACGGGTTAACTTGAAGGGGTTAAAGCGGACACAAAGACACAAGGGTTTATACTAGTTCGGCCCCTTCGATGAAGGTAAAAGCCTACGTTTAGTTGTGATGGAATTGATGTAGTTTCGATGGCTAGGGAGCAGACAAGCTTCGCCTAGGCTCGAGTTGTTGTTGTTGTCTCTTTGAACCGCCGCCGGGTCATCCCCTTATATACATGGGTGACGCCCGTCGGTCCACAGAGTCCCACACCGGTTCATACTCGTATCCCGGTTGGTCTCTCTCTATTCCTAACTTACAATGCAAGTTTACATACCAAGCCGGTTTACGGCTACAGGTTCTAAACCGACTACAGGCCTTGGGCCTTCATCTGCTTAATCACCTTTAAACTACTAATGAAGCTAACCCGGCCCAGGTAGGCCGGTTCACGCCCAGTGGTAATATCCCCAACAGGAACCCTTAACTGAACTACTCTCCATGGAAGATGTTTCTTACTATCCATGTAATATAACATAGCTAGTTGGGTACTTGTCTGTTCAAGCACTTATGACCCCTACGCCTAGTTTCCATGCGTACCCCGGTTTACATAACTGAGCGGGTATTCGGAAACACTCTGGACTGTCGGGTTCGGAGGCTGAAGTGAAAAGGTCCACCATGACAAATGATTTTCAATCCGGCTAGGGACAAAATATGTCAATTGAAGTAAACAGTCACTTAGACTGGCTAAATTCTTCCTCTACACCATCCAATAGGTTGTCTAGCCTACAATCCTGTTGGGAATACTTCGCGGCTAATTGATACATCTCCAACGTATCTATAATTTTTTATTGTTCCATGTTATTATATTACCCCTTTTGGATGTTTATGGGCTCTATTTTACATATTTATATCATTTTTGGGACTAACCTACTAACCAGAGGCCCAGCCCAAATTGTTGTTTTTTGCCTATTTTAGTATTTCGAAGAAAAGGAATATCAAACGGAATCCAAACGGAATGAAACCTTCGGGAGCGTTATTTTTGGAAGAAATCTGATCCAAAGAGCTTGAACTGCAAGTCAAGAAGCTCTCGAGGGCCCCATGAGATAGCCCCCCCCCTTGTAGCGCGTGCCCCCCTGTCTCGTGGGCCCCTCAGGCGTCCACCGATGTACTTCTTCTTCCTATATATACCTACGGACCCCGAAAACATCCAGGAGCACCACGAAACATAATTTCCACAGCCGTAACCTTCTGTATCCGTGGGATCCCATCTTGGAGCCTTCGCCGACACTCTGCCGGAGGGGGAATCGACCATGGAGGGCTTATACATCAACATCCTTGCCCCTGCGATGAGTTGTGAGTAGTTTACCACAGACCTACGGGTCCATAGTTATTAGCTAGATGGCTTCTTCTCTCTTTTTGGATCTCAATACAATGTTCTCCCCCTCTCTTGTGGAGATCTATTCGATGTAATCTCTTTTTGCGGTGTGTTTGTCGAGATCCGATGAATTGTGGGTTTATGATCAAGTTTATCTATGAATGATATTGGAATCTTCTCTGAATTCTTTTATGTATGATTGACTTATCTTTGCAAGTCTCTTTGA
The DNA here is from genome assembly GCA_900231445.1 of Triticum turgidum subsp. durum. Taxonomy (NCBI): domain Eukaryota; kingdom Viridiplantae; phylum Streptophyta; class Magnoliopsida; order Poales; family Poaceae; genus Triticum; species Triticum turgidum. The sequence goes on from LT934124.1 coordinate 39,075,333, forward strand.
ATTATCAGTTTGGTTTGGCCTACTAGATGTATCTATAATTGTTGATTGTTCCATGCTATTATATTACCCTTTTTGGATGTTTATGGGCTTTATTTTACACATTTATATCATCTTTGGGACTAACCTACTAACCGGAGGCCCAGCCCGTATTGCTGTTTTTTTTCCTATTTCAGTATTTCGAAGAAAAGGAATATCAACGGAGTCCAAACGGAATGAAACCTTCGGGAGCGTGATTTTTCGAACGAACGTGATCCATAGGACTTGGAGTGCAAGTCAAGAAGCGATCGAGGTGGCCACGAGGATGGAGGGCGCGCCCACCCCTACAGGGCGCGCCCCCCTCTCTCGTGGGCCCCTCGGGCGGCCACCGACCTACTTCTTCCTCTTATATATACCCACATACCCCGAAAACATCCAGGGAGCCAACGAAAAACAATTTCCACCGCCGTAACCTTCTGTATCCGCGAGATCCCATCTTGGAGCCTTCGCCGGTGCTCCGCCGGAGGGGGAATCGACCATGGAGGGCTTCTACATCAACACCATAGCCCTTCCGATGAGTTGTGAGTAGTTTACCACAGACCTTCGGGTCCATAGTTATTAGCTAGATGGTTTCTTCTCTCTTTTTGGATCTCAATACCATGTTCTCCCCTCTCTTGTGGAGATCTATTCGATGTAACTCTTTTTGCTGTGTGTTTGTCGAGATCCGATGAATTGTGGGTTTATGATCAAGTTTATCTATGAGAAATATTTGAACCTCCTCTGAATTCTTTTATGTATGATTGAGTTATCTTTGCAAGTCTCTTCGAATTATCAGTATGGTTTGGCCTACTAGATTGATCTTTCTTGCAATGGGAGAAGTGCTTAGCTTTGGATTCAATCTTGCGGTGTCCTTACCCAGTGACAATAAGGGTTGCAAGGCACGTATTGTATCGTTGCCATCGAGGATAAAAAGATGGGGTTTATATCATATTGCATGAGTTTATCCCTCTACATCATGTCATCTTTCTTAATGCGTTACTCTGTTCTTATGAACTTAATACTCTAGATGCATGCTGGATAGCAGTCGATGTGTGGAGTAATAGTAGTAGATGCAGGCAGGAGTCGGTCTACTTGTCACGGACGTGATGCCTATATACATGATCATGCCTAGATAATCTCATAATTATTCGCTTTTATATCAATTTCTCGACAGTAATTTGTTCACCCACCATAATACTTATGCTATCTTGAGAGAAGCCACTAGTGAAACCTATGACCCCGGGTCTATCTTTTATCATCTAAGCTTTCAATCTACTTTTATTTGCATCTTTAATTTTCCAATCTATATTATAAAATACCAAAAATATATTTATCTTATCATACTATCTCTATCAGATCTCACTTTCACAAGTGGCCGTGAAGGGATTGACAACCCCTTTATTGCATTGGTTGCGAGTTCTTTGTTTGTTTGTGTACGTGCGTGGGACTTTTGAGGAGCCTCCTACTAGATTGATGCCTTGGTTCTCAAAAACTGAGGGAAATAGTTATGCTACTATTGCTGCATCACCCTTTCCTCTTCAAGGAAAACCAACGCAAGCTCAAGACGTAGCAAGAAGGGTTTCTGGCGCCGTTGCCGGGGAGGTCTTCGCTCAAGTCAAGACATACCAAGTACCCATCACAAACCCATCTCCCTCGCATTTACATTATTTGTCATTTGCCTCTCGTTTTCCTCTCCCCCACTTCACCCTTGCCTTTTTATTCGCCCTCTCTTTCCCAATCTTCTCCTCTCTTTTTCACTTGCCTTTTTATGTTTGCTTGTGTGTTGGATTACTTGTTGCCATGGCACAAGATAATACCAAAATGTGTGATTTCTCCAATACCAATAATAATGATTTCCTTAGTACTCCGATTGCTCCTCTTAATGATGTTGAGTCCTGTGAAATTAATACTGCTTTTCTGAATCTTGTTATGAAAGATCAATTCGCCGGCCTTCCTAGTGAAGATGCCGCTACCCATCGAAATAACAATGTTGATTTGTGTGATATGCAAAAGAAGAAAGATTCGGATAATGATATTGTTAAATTGAAGTTATTTCCGTTTTCACTTAGAGATCATGTTAAAGTTTTGTTTTTGTCTTTGCCTAAGAATAGTATTGATTCTTGGAACAAGTGCAAAGATGCTTTTATCTCTAAATATTTGCCTCCCACTAAGATTATCACTCTTAGGAACGATATTATGAATTTTAAACAACTTGATCATGAGCATGTTGCCCAATCTTGGGAAAGAATGAAATCGATGATTCGCAATTGCCCTACTCATGATTTGAATTTATGGATGATCATACAAAAAAAATTATGTCGTTTTGAACTTTGCTTCTAGAAATCTTTTAGATTCGGCTGTGGGAGGCACGTTATGGAAATCACGTTAGGAGATGCTACAAAACTTATTGATAATATTATGGCTAATTATTCTCAATGTCACACCGAAAGATCTACTAGTAAAAAAGTGCATGCTATAGAAGAAATTAATGTCTTGAGTGGAAAGATGGATGAACTTATGAAATTGTTTGCTACTAAGAATGCTCCTCTTGATCCCAATGATATGCCTTTGTCTACTTTGATTGAGAATAATAATGAATATATGGATGTGACTTTTGTTGGTAGGAATAGTTTTGGAAACAATGCTTATAGAGGAAACTTTAATCCTAGATCGTTCCCTAGTAATTCCTCTAATACATATGGAAATTCCTACAATAATTCTTATGCTAATTTTAATAAGATTCCCTCTGATTTTGAGAATAGTGTGAAAGAATTTATGATCTCTCAAAAGAATTTTAATGCTTTGCTTGAAGAAAAATTGCTCAAAGTTGATGATTTGGCTAGGAACGTTGATAGACTTTCACTTGATGTTGATTCTCTTAAACTTAGATGTACTCCTCCTAAGCATGATATCAGTGAGTCTCTCAATGCCATGAGAATTTCCATTGATGAGTGCAAGGAAAAAACCGCTAGATTACGTGCTAAGAAAGATTGCTTTGTAAAGGCGTGTTCTTCTAGTTTCCGTGAAAATAATGATCAAGATCTTAAAGTTATTGATGTGTTCCCTATTAGATCTTTGTTTTGCAATATGAATCTTAATAATAATGGGACTGGAGATGAGTCAACTTTAGTTAGAAGGCGTCCCAATAATTCGGAGTTTTTAGATCTTGATGCTAAATTTGGTAAAAGTGAGATTGGAGAGGTCATGACTTTAAATAGCATTGAACCCACTATCTTGGATTTCAAGGAATTTGATTATGATAATTGCTCTTTAAAAGGTTGTATTTCCTTGTTGCAATCCGTTGTTAATTCGCCTCATGCTTATAGTCAAAATAAAGCTTTTACCAAACATATTGTTGATGCCTTGATGCAATCTTATGATGAAAAACTTAATTTGGAAGTTTCTATACCTAGAAAACTTAATGATGAGTGTGAACCTACTATAAAGATTAAAATTAAAGATCATGATTGTTTTGCTTTGTGTGATTTGGGTGCTAGTGTTTCCACGATTCCAAAAACTTTATGTGATATTCTAGGTTTCCATGATCTTGATGATTGCTCTTTAAATTTGCACCTTGCGGATTCCACCATTAAAAAGCCAATGGGAAGGATCAATAATGTTCTCATTGTTGCAAATAGAAATTTGGTGCCCGTAGATTTTATCGTCCTTGATATAGATTGCAATCTTTCTTGCCCTATTATTCTTGGTAGACCTTTCCTTAGAACGATTGGCGCGGTTACTGATATGAAGGAAGGGAATATTAGATTTCAATTTCCATTAAGGAAGGGCATGGAGCACTTTCCAAGAAAAAAAATTAAATTACTTTATGAATCTATCATGCGAGCTACTTATGAATTGAGTGGCAAAGATGGCACTACTTAGATCTATCTTCGCTTTTATGCCTAGCTAGGGACGTTAAACGATAGCGCTAGTTGGGAGGCAACCCAATTTTATTTGTGTTTTTTGTTTTTGTTTATGTTTAGTAATAAATTTTGCATCTACCTTCTGTTTAGATGTGTTTTTATGTTTTAATTAGTGTTTGTGCCAAGTAGAACCTATAGGATAACCTACGGTGATAGTTAATTTGATTCCGCTGAAAAACAGAAACTTTTCACGCACGAAATTAGTTTTGTTAAATCAGAGAAACGTGCTTTTGTGTTGATTATTTTTGATGTAGATCAATAGACTAATTTTCCAGGACTTCCTATTTTTGTAGGATTTTTAGAGTTCCAGAAGTTTGCATTAGTTACAGATTGCTACAGACTGTTCTGTTTTTGACAGATTCTGTTTTTCGTGTGTTGTTTGCTTATTTTAATGCATCTATGGCTAGTATTAAGTGGTATGAACCATAGATAACTTGAAATACAGTAGGTTTAACACCAATATAAATAAAGAATGATTTCATTACAGTACCTTATGTGGTGGTTTTCTTTTCTTTCACTAACGGAGCTTATGAGATTTCCTGTTGAGTTTTGTGTTGTGAAGTTTTCAAGTTTTGGGTAAAGATTTGGTTGACTATGGAATAAGGAGTGGCAAAAGCCTAAGCTTGGGGATGCCCATGGCACCCCAAGTTATTCAAGAGCATCCAAAAGCCTAAGTTTGGGGATTCCCCAGGAAGGCATCCCCTCTTTCATCTTTGTTCATTGGTAACTTTACTTAGAGCTATATTTTTATTCGCCACATGATATGTGTTTTGCTTGGAGCGTCGTGTATGATATTAGTATTTGCTTTTTAGTTTTCCACAATCATCCTTGCTGTACACACCTTTTGGGAGAAGCTTACTTGATTGAAATTTGTTAGAATACTCTATGTGTTTCACTTATATCTTTTGAGCTAGATAGTTTTTGCTCTAGTGCTTCACTTATATCTTTTAGAGCACGGCAGTGGCTTAATTTTGTAGAAATTGCTAGTCTCTCATGTTTCACTTATATTATTTTGAGAGTCTTTTAGAACAGCATGGTATTTGCTATGGTTATAAAATTGGTCCTAGATTGGTAGGCATCCAAGTTGGGTATAATAAAAACTATCATAGGAAGTGAATTGGATGCTATTATATATTTGATACTTGATAATTGTTTTGAGATATGGAGGTAGTGATATTAAAGTCATGCTAGTTGGGTGATTATGAATTTAAATAATGCTTGTGTTGAAGTTAGCAAGTCCGTAGCATGCACATATGGTTAAAGTTGTGTAACAAATTTGAAACATGAAGTGTCCTTGGATTGTGCATCCTTATGAGTGGCGGTCGGGGACGAGCGATGGTCTTTCCCTACCAATCTATCCCTCTAGGAGCATGCGCGTAGTGCTTGGTTTTTGGTGACTTCCAAATTTTTGCAATAAGTATATGAGTTCTTTTGACTAATGTTGAGTCCATGGATTATACGCACTTTTACCTTTCCATCATTGCTAGCCTCTTCGGTACCGTGCATTGCCCTTTCTAACCTTCAGAGTTGGTGCAAACTTCGCCGGTGCATCCAAACCCCGTGATATGATACGCTCTATCACACATAAACCTCCTTATATCTTCCTCAAAACAGCCACCATACCTACCTATTATGGCATTTCCATAGCCATTCCGAGATATATTGCCATGCAACTTTCCACCGTTTCGTTTATCATCATGACACACATTACTTTTGTCATATTGCCATTGCATGATCATGTAGTTGACATCATATTTGTGGCAAGGCCACCATGCATAATTTTTCATATCTGTCACTCTTGATTCATTGCACCATCCCGGTACACCGCCGGAGGCATTCATATAGAGTCATATCTTGTTCTAGTTTTGAGTTGTAATTCATGTGTTGTAAATCAATAGAAGTGTGATGATCATCATTATTAGAGCATTGTCCCCAAAAAGAAAAGAAAAAGAAAGGCCAAAAGAAAAAGAAAAAGGCCAAAGAAGAAAAAGGAAAGGCCAAAAAAAGGCCCAAAAAAAAGAAAAAACAGGAAAAGAAATAAAAATAAAAAAGGGGGGCAATGTTACTATCTCTTTTTCCACACTTGTGCTTCAAAGTAGCACCATGTTCTTCATATAGCAAGTCTCATATATTGTGCTTCAAAGTAGCACCATTTTCTTCATATAGCGAGTCTCATATGTTGTCACTTACATATACTAGTGGGAATTTTTCATTATAGAACTTGGCTTGTATATTCCTACGATGGGTGAGGGAGTCCTGGATTAGGGGGTGTCCGGATAGCCGGACTACCATCATCAGCCGAACTATCATCGGCCGGACTATCATCATCGACCGGACTCCAAGACTATGAAGATACAAGATTGAAGACTTCGCCCCGTGTCTGGATGGGACTTTCCTTGGCGTGGAAGGCAAGCTTGGCGATACGGATATGTAGATCTCCTACCATTGTAACCGACTCTATGTAACCCTAGCCCTCTCCGGTGTCTATATAAACCGGATGGCTCTAGTCCGTAGGACACGATAACAACAACAATCATACCATAGGCTAGCTTCTAGGGTTTAGCCTCCTTGATCTCGTGGTAGATCCACTCTTGTAAACATCCACAATATCAATATCAATCAAGTAGGACATAGGGTTTTACCTCCATCAAGAGGGCCTGAACCTGGGTAAAACATCGTGTCCCTTGTCTCCTGTTACCATCCGCCTAGACGCACAGTTCGGGACCCCCTACCCGAGATCCGCCAGTTTTGACACCGACATTGGTGCTTTCATTGAGAGTTCCTCTGTGTCGTCACCGATAGGCTTGATGGCCTCTTCAATCTACAATGAGGCAGTCCTGGGTGAGACTTTTCTCCCCGGACAGATCTTCGTATACGGCGGCTTCGTACTGCGGGCCAACTCACTTGGCCATCTGGAGCAGATCGAAAGCTACGCCCCTGGCCGTCAGGTCAGGTTTGGGAGCCTAAACTTCGCGGCCGATATCCGCGGGGACTTGATCTTCAACGGATCCGAGCCACAGCCGAGCGTGCCGCGCTGTCACGATGGGCACGACCTAACTCTGCCGCCGGACAGCACCTTGGAGGCAGCACACGAATCCTCTCTGACCCATAGTCCGGAGCCGATCGCTCAGATCGAGGACGGATGGCTGGACACCGCCTCGGGAGCTGCAACTTCTACAGCGATGGAGCCGAACACTTACCCTGTCCCGCACAAAGCTCATGACTCCGAGGTGCCGGACTCTCTGCCGGACTCCAAACCTCCTGCGCCCCTGCCAGTCGAATCCGATTGGGCGCCGATCATGGAATTCACCGCTACGGACATCTTTCAGCACTTACCCTTCGGCGATATCTTAAATTCGCTGAAGCACCTCTCGCTATCCGGAGAACCCTGGCCGAACTACGGCCAGGACGGTTGGGACGCGGACGACGAAGAAATTCAGAACCCACCCACCACCCACTTTGTAGCCACCGTCGATGATCTAACCGACGTACTCGACTACGACTCCGAAGACATCAACGGTATGGACGACGATGCCGGAGACTATCAAGAACCAGTGCCTATAGGACACTGGAAGACCACCTCGTCATACGACATACATATGGTGGACACCCCAAAGGGAAGCGATACCGAGGAACAACGGGACGCGGCAGAGGATAATCCCGCCGATAAACAATCAAAACGGCGACGTAGACGCCGCCCTAAGTCCCGCCTCGATCAAAGCAGCATGCCTAACGACCCAGCGATAGAGCAGGGCAAACCAGCGGACGACGAACAGGACGAGCCAGGTAATCAACCCCTTCACGGAGCAGTCAACAGTCCGGACACAACACCGGAGCATAAGAACTTACACAAAAGTCTCGTCGCCACTGCAAGAAGTTTGAAGAAGGAAAAACGGAAGCTCAAAACAGCGGAAGACATACTCCGAATGAAGTGGAGCAAAGTACTCAAGACAGCAGACAAATATGGCAATGGCCATCAAACAAAGAGCTACCCGAAGCGCAAGTTGCTGCCAGAATTTGACGAGGAAGCCATAGAGCCCTCACAGTCAAAAAATAAAGAGGCCGCCTGGCCGGATAGACGGCCAGATGACAGGCCAAAAGCGACAAGCGGCGTGGCACACAAGCCGACTTATGATCCTGGGAAAACGGACGACCCAACTAGGTCCATCTACGGGCCAAAAAAGAGGGCCCTAGGAAATAACACAACACGACAAGTGTTCGAAGACAGCGGCACACCCAAATACAGGGGCGCTGCACACCCGCTATGTTTTACCGATGAGGTGTTGGACCATGAATTTCCAGCAGGGTTCAAACCCATAAACATAGAGGCATACGACGGCACAACAGACCCAGGAGTCTGGATAGAAGATTACATACTACACATACACATGGCTAGAGGAGATGATCTCCACGCCATAAAATACCTACCCCTCAAGCTCAAAGGGCCAGCTCGGCATTGGCTCAAAAGCCTCCCAGAAAACACTGTTGGAAGTTGGAAAGAGCTTGAGGACGCGTTTAGAGCAAATTTTCAAGGGACTTATGTCCACCCTCCGGATGCAAACGATTTGAGTCATATGACTCAACAGCCCAGAGAGTCAGCGCGCAAATTCTGGAATAGGTTCCTTACCAAAAAGAACCAAATAGTCGACTGTCCGGACGCGGAAGCCTTAGCAGCTTTTAAACACAATGTCCGAGACGAATGGCTCACCAGACACCTCGGCCAAGAGAAGCCAAGAACAATGGCCACGCTAACAAGCCTCATGACGCGCTTTTGCACAGGAGAAGACAGCTGGCTAGCAAGATGCAGTACCAGCGACCCGAGTACATCTGAGACCAGAGATGGAAATGGAAAATCACGACGCAGGAAAGATCAGTGCCGGAATAAAGAAAAAAGCCCAAAGGGCACGGCGGTCAACGCCAGATTCAAAAGCTCACGGCCAAACAATAAAACACTGCCTCTTAAGGACAGCAGTGACGAGCTATCAAATTTAAACAAAATTCTAGATCGGATATGTCAAATCCACAGTACCTCCGGAAGGCCTGCAAACCACACCAACCGAAATTGTTGGGTTTTTAAACAGTCCGGCAGACTCAACGCCGGACACAAGGGGCTCGATGCGCCAAGTGAGGACGATGACGAACCCCACAAGCAGAGCACCGGAAGCCAAAAGACTTTCCCACAAGAAGTCAAAACAGTAAACTCACTTCATGTGATAGTACGGAAAACCAATACGGCACTCGCTCAGACAAGTGTCGCAAGGTCCACCCCAGTGGAACACCGAGATTGGATGTCAAAACCAATCACTTTCGACCATCTGGATTAGTTCAGAAGTATCCGGAACGCAGGATAGACTGCCCTGATACTGGACCCCATAATAGACGGACTGCAATTCACGCAGGTTCCGATGGACGGCGGCAGTGACTTAAACCCGCTACATCCGGACACTATCCGCAAATTGGGATAGACCCTACTACAATTCGGCATAGCCGCACTTCCTTCAAAGGAGTAGCGCCAGGCCCTTACGCCAGGTGCAAAATTTCATTATTACTCGAAGTTGTGTTTGGGTCACCTGACAACTTCCGATGAGAAAAGCTAACCTTTCATGTCGCCCCACTTAAAAGTAGCTATCAAGCATCACTGGGACGGGAAGCTTTCGTCCGCTTCAATGCAATACCACATTACGCGTCTCTTACGCTCAAAATGCCCGTTCCACGTGGCATCATTTCATTAAAAGGTCGCCTGAGACCCCGGACACGGCTGGACGAGTCCGTAATAAATAAGCTAGGGGCTACCTAGCCACACACCCCTTCACAAGGGTTTGTACATATAAGCAATGATGAGCTAGCATAGGCTCAGCTGTATTAATCTATATTTCAATTTTTTATGCACTTTCTCGCACGATTTCTTTTCAAACTAAGTTCCTCTCTTTTTTACAGATGAACAGCGTGCACACCCGTCCAGGATACGGCACAACGGAGACACAGGCGCAGACGTGCAATAGGGACCCGTTGCAAGGACTCTTTTCAGACTAAGACCCTACGTAAACCTTTCTTACTGTCTCTTGTTGCTATATTCCCCTGGTTTCTCATTATAACCAGAGTGGAGACTGGCATTTTGGCATCGGCCGCGCCAGAAGAACTTGCCCGTACCTGGACACAAGGGGCTTAGGGCATTGTTTTGCCCGCTATTATAAAGACCGAACACCTTCGGGAGTGTTCGGCGTCTTGAGTTAGGCCTTATATGCATCAGCTCTGAATCATGTCTTTGGTCAAATGTTGGGTTTGCCCGGCTCCTGTGTTTTGCTGCCTTACGTTCCGTATCACCGGCTAACACGGCACCAGGAGAACTACTGCGATTGTGCCCCAGTTCGGCTAGGCGAGCACCTTAGTAGAGAAAGCCGAAAACTGACTGTCATGATACAGCGAGAGACTGGTCAACCACTCGATCGACCATGGGAATGTTTAGAATTCCTCTGCTTTGACGAAGGGCCGTTTCCTGGTCAGGCACATACGCGCCCCAAATTCGGAGAGCGCGGTGCCCCCAGGGGCTATGTCGTAGCCCCACCCTCGAACTCCATGGCTAAGTGAAAGTGATAAAGCATTATAGTCCGGTTGCCTTGTTTGCTACGCTACCACCTCCTTTACAGGACTGAGATGTCGGATTAAGTGTGAAAATGCGCTATTTTTTGCGAACACCCCTGCACCTTGTGCGTGGGGGCTGAAGCCGACGACTGCCATCTTTCAGGTTATACACATGTATACATGAACGGCCGCATAGGAGATATTCTATTACTTGAACGCACAAGTATAAAAGGCGCTTACATCATAAATATTGTTTTACATCATAAAAACGTTCATTCGAACGTAACATTTTTTGAGCACTGCGACTCTATTACACGAGCACCACGCAGCACTTCGCCAAAATATTGCTCGGCGGGTAACCGGCTATCGTCCGAACCCGGGGTCGCAACAGCGGTGGCATCCATCTCTGCCCAATGTGTCTTCACACGGGCAAGTGCCATCCGCGCACCCTCTATGCAGGCCGACTGCTTCATCGCCTTGATATGCGGCACCGCCCCAAGAAATTGCTACAATAAGCCAAAGTAACTCTTCGGCTCGGGCCTATCCGGCCAGACATGGGTCACTATATCCGTCATAGCAAGCCCGGACAACCTATTCAGCTCAGCCCACTCGGCCAAACGGTCGGTCAGCGGAAGTGAACGCTCCGGACTATGGAATTGAGACCAAAACAGCTCTTCCGTCTCGTGATCCTTCTGGCTTCGAAAATGCACAACGGCATCCGCCGCACTCGCTGCTAAGTCCATGTAAGGGTCCTCTGGACCCCATAGTTGGCCCAGCTGAGCATACTTTGGATCCGTAAACCTTCGGCGCAGCAGGAAAGGCTTGCCAGCTACAATTTCTCCGGCCTGGCGCAGCTCTTCCTTTATAGCCCGCATTGCAGAGCGGGCATCCTTGGCTTCGGCGGTGGCCTTCTCCAGGTCTTCTTGCCCCACTAGGCGCTCCTTCCCTAGAGCCTCATTGCGATCGGTAGCATCTTTTAACTTCACGGCCATTTCGGCCATCTCTTCCCTGCTTCGGCAGTGTGCGACCCTTTCGGCTGCTAACTCCTCGGCTGCCCTCGAGGCCGCCGCATTACTCCTTCTGGCCTGCTCCTTGGCTTGAGCAAGTTCGGTCCGAAGGCTCTCCACAGCAGCGGCACTATCTGCATTTCACACACATGTTGTAAGCAGCTGGCTTCGGCCCCCTTACCAAGTGACCGCACAGAAGCACTTACCTTGCGACTCATCAAGTCGCATGTTGATCAGCGTGATGTCCGCATCCGCAACAGCGAGTTGCCACTTTAGTTCAGCAACTCCATCAGTCCGGCTGGCCCCCGGACGGACCGCCACCTGCATCGGCATGGCGGAAATTTAAACCTGCGATTTTGATCCTCGGCACGCTGTCAATTTCGACAACCTACCGAGTCTCAGGGGCTACTATCTATACAGGGCACATTTTATATGCAAAACTGTTACAAGGTGTGTCATTTTTACGTACCTCAAACCCCGCCAGCAAACTCCTGACGGCATTATGCAACCCGCCTTCGGCGGACGAAATCCTTTCAATCACCATGCTCATCAATGCGTGGTGATCTTGTGAGATAGACGCCTTCTCAAGCAGATCCTTCAGCCGCACACCAGTTGGCGCCGAACTACCCGGCTTTGCCAAACCAAGGGGCTCCCTCCGTGACGACACTTCAGGCTCGTCCGCCCTATCCGACGGCGCCCTGGACGGAGGCATCTCGCTCTCCATCATCTCCGGACGAAGGTCCCCCGAAGACGAGCTCATTTGCGAAGGACAGTGATCCGAACTGCAAGGTAAAAACTTTACTTATCCTCAGAAGCACAAATAGAGGTGTCCCTTATAATAAAACTCCTTTCTTTCTACTTACGGCTCGTTGGAGGGCTGATTCTCAAAGGAAGATTGTGCGGCCGGGGCCTCCCCGACGCAGGGCCCTCCGGTGAAGATTTCTTCCCCCGTTTAGGGGCTTTTGCCCCCGGGTCCTCGGAGGTAGTCCTCTTCTCCCGTTGGAGGGAGGGATTCTCGATCCCCCCTCTCTCAAGAACCTCCTTTGGCGAGGTAGTAGCTTTCCTGTTCTCCCCTTCGCCTTCCTCTGGAGGCGCAACCTCACGCATCCGAACCAGCGCGGAATCCGGCGCGGTCTCGGGGAGGGGGGCCGGACACCATATCAATTTTGCTTCCGCTATCCACTCCTGTTTAGAAGGAAGTTGGTCATAAGGCGAATTATCGAAAGGCAAACAAACATTATGTCCGGACTTGGAACTACTTACTTGAGTATCCGGGCGATTGCAGCTTAGGCCAGCATCCCCGGTCAATTCCGGACGCGCCTCTTGCGATCCAAAGAATAATTTGTACATCTCCAGGGGTGTCATACCCATGAAGTGTTGAAGAATCCGTGGGCCCTCCGGATTGAACTCCCACAGCCGGAGAGGGCGGCGTTTGCAGGGCAGGAGACGCCTAATCAACATAACCTGCATTACAACCACCATATCGACCTTCCTCGTTTGGAGATCTCGAATCCGGCCCTGCAGTAGGGGCACGTCCTTTGACGGCCCCCAGTTGAGCCCTTGGTTGACCCACGACATCAACCGTCGTGGAGGTCCCGGGCGGAATAAGGGCGGCGGCTTTTGTCTGCGGCCCCTCGGAACGGTAATATAGAACCACTCTTGCTGCCACAGGCCGAGCTCCTCTTGGAAGGAGCCAGCAGGCCACGGGGCATCGGTCCTCCTACTTATGGCCGCCCCGCCGCACTCCGCTTGACGCCCCCCGATCATCTTCGGCGCCACATTGAAGGTCTTCAGCCACAGGCCGAAGTGAGGGGCGACGCGGAGGAAGGCTTCGCAGACGACAATAAATGCGGAAATATGGAGGATGGACTCCGGAGCCAAATCGTGGAATTCCAACCCATAGTAAAACATGAGCCCTCTCACAAAAGGATCCATCGGGAAGCCTAAACCCCGACGGAGGTGGGATACAAAGAGGACATACTCGCCGGGCTCGGGGGTGGGGATGGTCTGCCCTTCGGCAGGCAACCTGTGCGAAATCTCATAAGCCAGGTACTTGGCCTCCCGCAGCTTTAGCACGTCCTCCTCCATCACCATCCACCGGCCCTGGAGGTCAGAACCGGACATCGTTGAAGGTCTGAAGCGCTCGAATCTGGAGCTCTAGGTGCTGGAACTTGGAGCGGGGAGAGGATTCGATGGAGGATTGAAGAAAAGAAACGAGCCTTGGTCCCGTTATAAAGAGGGAGAATACCAAGAGTCGTCTCCCTGACCGGTTGGGACTCGCCTTCGATAGAGGGGGCATGGCGACGGGAGCGGTTGGGTTACCCACGTCCGTATTGATGAGAATCCCGGATTAAGGGGAAACACGATCTCTGCTTCGACAAGACGTGCCAAGGAAACCGCTTCGCTAAATGCGCTGAGGTGGTAGAGTAAAAAACGATTCAAGTAATGGCTTGGTAGTGGTGTGACGTCATGCCGCAAAAAACGTCAGCAGATTGAACTTGTGTATATATTATTCTCTCTACGGTGAAATGTGGAATTTATTTTGCAGAGCCGGACACTATTCTGGTGTTCACAATCTTCTATCATTCGGAGGAGGAACCCGCCTTGCAATGCCAAGCAATATACGCGCCGGACTTATCGTCATTGAAGCCTAGTTCAGGGGCTACTAAGGGAGTCCTGGATTAGGGGGTATCCGGATAGCCGAACTACCATCATCAGCCGAACTATCATCGGCCGGACTATCATCATCGACCGGACTCCAAGACTATGAAGATACAAGATTGAAGACTTCGCCCCGTGTCCGGATGGGACTTTCCTTGGCGTGGAAGGCAAGCTTGGCGATACGGATATGTAGATCTCCTACCATTGTAACTGACTCTATGTAACCCTAGCCCTCTCCGGTGTCTATATAAACCGGATGGCTCTAGTCCGTAGGACACGATAACAACAACAATCATACCATAGGCTAGCTTCTAGGGTTTAGCCTCCTTGATCTCGTGGTAGATCCACTCTTGTAAACATCCACAATATCAATATTAATCAAGCAGGACGTAGGGTTTTACCTCCATCAAGAGGGCCCGAACCTGGGTAAAACATCATGTCCCTTGTCTCCTGTTACCATCCGCCTAGACGCACAGTTCGGGACCCCCTACCCGAGATCCGCCGGTTTTGACACCGACAATGGGCTTCCTCAAAATGCCCTAGGTCTTCGTGAGCAAGCAAGTTGGATGCACACCCACTAGTTTTCTTTTGTTGAGCTTTCATTAATTTATAGCTCTAGTGCATCCGTTGCATGGAATCCCTACTCCTCATGTTGACATCAATTGATGGGCATCTCCATAGCCCGTTGGTTATACTCGTCAATGTGAGACTTTCTCCTTTTTTGTCTTCCCCACACAATCCCCATCATCATATTCTATTCCACCCATAGTGTTATATCCATGGCTCATGCTCATGTATTGCGTGAAAGTTGAACAAGTTTGAGATTATTTAAGTATGAAACAATTGCTTGGCTTGTCATCGGGGGTGTAGAATTTGGGACCATTTTTGTGTGACGAAAATGAAGCATAGCCTAACTATATGATTTTGTAGGGATGAACTTTCTTTAGCGATGTTATTTTGAGAAGACATGATTGCTTCGATTAGTATGCTTGAAGTATTACTATTTCTTATGTCAATATGAACTTTTATTTTGAATCATTTGGATCTGAACATTCATGCCACAGTAAAGAAAATTACATTGAGAAATATGCTAGGTAGCATTCCACATCAAAAATTCTATTTTTATCATTTACCTACTCGAGGACGAGCAGCAATTAAGCTTGGGGATGCTTGATACGTCTCCAACGTATCTATAACTTTTGATTGTTCCATGCTATTATATTACCCTTTTTGGATGTTTATGGGCTTTATTTTACACATTTATATCATTTTTGGGACTAACCTACTAACCGGAGGCCCAGCCCATATTGCTGTTTTTTTTGCCTATTTCAGTATTTTGAAGAAAAGGAATATCAAATGGATTCCAAATGGAATGAAACCTTCGGGAGCGTGATTTTTGGAACGAACGTGATCCATAGGACTTGAAGTGCAAGTCAAGAAGCGATCGAGGCGGCCATGAGGGTGGAGGGCGCGCCCACCCCTACAGGACGCGCCCCCTACCTTGTGGGCCCCTCGGGTGGCCACCGACCTACTTCTTCCTCCTATATATACCCACGTACCCCAAAAACATCCAGGGAGCCAATTCCACCTCCGTAACCTTTTGTATCCGGGAGATCCCATCTTGGAGCCTTCGTCGGCGTTCTACCGGAGGGGGAATCGACCATGGAGGGCTTCTACATCAACACCATAGCCCTTCCGATGAGTTGTGAGTAGTTTACCACAGACCTTTGGGTCCATAGTTATTAGCTAGATGGCTTCTTCTCTCTTTTTGGATCTCAATACCATGTTCTCCCCCTCTCTTGTGGAGATCTATTCGATGTAACTCTTTTTGCGGTGTGTTTGTCGAGATCCGATGAATTGTGGGTTTATGATCAAGTTTATCTATGAGAAATATTTGAATCTCCTCTGAATTCTTTTATGTATGATTGAGTTATCTTTGCAAGTCTCTTCGAATTATCAGTTTGGTTTGGCCTACTAGATTGATCTTTCTTGCAATGGGAGAAATGCTTAGCTTTGTGTTCAATCTTGCGGTGTCCTTACCAAGTGACAATAAGGGTTGCAAGGCATGTATTGTATTGTTGCCATCGAGGATAAAATGATGGGGTTTATATCATATGGCATGAGTTTATCCCTCTACATCATGTCATCTTTCTTAATGCGTTACTCTGTTCTTATGAACTTAATACTCTAGATGCATGCTGGATAGCGGTCGATGTGTGGAGTAATAGTAGTAGATGCAGGCAGGAGTCGGTATACTTGTCACGGCCGTGATGCCTATATACATGATCATGCCTAGATAATCTCATAATTATTCGCTTTTCTATCAATTGCTCGACAGTAATTTGTTCACCCACCGTAATAATTATGCTAGCTTGAGAGAAGCCACTAGTGAAACCTATGGCCCTCGGTGTCGGTGTCAAAACCGGCGGATCTCGGGTAGGGGGTCCCGAACTGTGCGTCTAAGACTAATGATAACAGGAGGCTGGGGACACGATGTTTACCCAGGTTCGGGCCCTCTCGATGGAGGTAATACCCTACTTCCTGCTTGATTGATCTTGATGATATGAGTATTACAAGAGTTGATCTACCACGAGATTAGAGAGGCTAAACCCTAAAAGCTAGCCTATGGTATGATTGGTGTTGTGTCCTACGGACTAAACCCTCCAG